>OX465198.1:8128316-9328316 GCA_949987655.1 Polymixis flavicincta | reverse complement strand
CAAAACTGGCTCAGAGCTTTAGGCTAGAACTAAAGATAGATCGCGTTGTGTAATAAGACGGTTCAGGTCTACGATTACGTAGTCCTGCTGATTTTGAACTCGTTTGAGTAAGTAGTTGGTAGATTTTTTTAAATATTCATACATCGAGCTTTTTTTTTCCAATAGGATAAAGAATATACAACACAATAATTGTGTCCAATATACAGAACACTTCAGTATGTGTGCCCAATACTTCTCTATAAAATGAAGTCGTGGTATAAAAAGGTGAAGCAGTTTCAAGTAAATTTTTTACTTGCACAGCAAATGAGACTTACTTTTTGTTGCAAATACGCGTCAACTATTTCAAATTTAACCTTATGTCAAAGCCGTTTAGGTCACATGACGCACTCTCGTTATTTAGAACGAATGTACATGGAGGTACATCGACGGGCCAAGTGGATACCATGAATTCTTTTGAATGTTCCTGTAACCCTGTAAGTCTCACGGTCCTAGCCTTCGCAGGAGACGCCCTGGGCGTCGAGAATCCCAGGCTGTATCCGGCCACGGTAGGCGTGGGCTTGCGGACGGCGAGTAATGGGTAGCTCGCTCTCCGGTAAGGACCAGGCCCGGGTCGACGGCGCGTTGTGTTCCACTCGCGCCTCAAAGAGATGTCAGCACAAAGTGATGGGGCCCGCAAGGGCCGATGCCTGCCAGGGGTGCGGGCTGTTCGAAAGAGATACCGCCGCCCCTGGCACACAGGCTACTGAGGGAACACGGGTGGGTTTTAGTCAGTAAAAGTCTGACACGCCCTACTGCTCCACCCAGAGCGGGAGAAGTTATTTGATGATTTCCCAACCAAAAAAAAAAAAAACCGGTCAAGTGCGAGTTGGACTCGCGCACCGAGGGTTCCGTACAAACCTGTGGGTATATAAGTTAAAGTTCAAAATTGTCAAAAATATTTTTTTTTATATGACGAAACTAAAAATTTACGGTTTTCGTAATTTTTCCTATATCTGTACTATAAGACGTGACTTCGTACAAAATTTCAAGATTCTAAGTTCACGGGAAGTACCCTGTAGGTTTTGATTCCCGTGCGAGTTTCGAAAATTTGCGGAATTTTGCGGCCTAAATGGCTGTATCTTTTGATTGCGTTGACTTAGAAGGTTGATTTTTCTACAGCTTCCAGGGACAGTAGAACTAAGTATCATATAGAAATTTCAGTTTGATACCTCCACGCGTTCCTGAGAAAAACGGTCTTGACAGACGGACGGACGGACGGACGGACGGACGGACGGACGGACGGACGGACGGACGGACGGACGGACGGACAACAAAGTGATCTTATAAGGGTTCCGTTTTTTCCTTTAGAGGTACGGAACCCTAAAAAACCCTTTAGGTCTAGTATGCCACGTACCTTCCTCTTATAAGTAGACCCTTTGAGATCATACTTCATATGTAGCTTAATGGACGACGGCAGTATATTGTTCATGGCAACCAGTCGTACGTTCTTACTGTTGCACTGGTAGCAGTATAAACCGAAGAATTTTGGCAATAATGTGCGTGGGTTCTGAAATTAAAGAAAAAAACATAGAATTAGTTGTTATTTTGGTTTTAGTCTTGACCTAAACGCCTGCATATATTTCCCTTGTCCTTGTGATTAACAGCCAGATTTTTACTAAACGAAAATAATTGGGCAAAATTAATCAGACAAGATGGGTAGATTTTGTAAATGGTGGATCATTATCTTTTGTTTTACCATCAATAGATATCCATATTTATCACTTCTGGAACTTTAACTTGTATGAGACGCTATCACGACTATATTCCCCAGAGGGCAGTGTATCTAAGTACTCACATTTTACCAGTCATGTATAAGTTTTATGTACTCATGAACAGCTCCATTGCTATGAACCAGGCACGAATTTAGACTTCCTGCTGATACTGTGTTTTCTTCACGATCTCGGGACCGATAATCTCATGGTCAGCTCTCATGATTGCAACCACAGCCTGGCTTTTAGAAAAACAGGTTCAACCAACCTGATCCAAGGTCCAAGTAGTATCCAGGCAGATGTTTGGTTCCTGGTTGCTCAACTTGCTCAGCAAAGAGTGGTAGTACTTCTAGTATACAGTGTTCTATAGCCTGACCGATACCGCTGTAACGCACCTTAAGTATGCGCGGCGAGGCGGGGTACGGGACGCTGTGAGTGGTGACGAATGAGCGGCTTGCACTGACGAATAAGCGGCTTACACTGACGAATGAGCGGCTTACACTGACGAATGAGCGGCTTACACTGACGAATGAGCGGCTTGCACTGACGAATCAGCGGCTTACACTGACGAATGAGCGGCTTGCACTGACGAATCAGCGGCTTGCACTGACGAATCAGCGGCCTGCTCTGCTCCCCCGTCTCGCCGCGCCCATACCTAAGGCGTGGTACAGCGGTATCGGTCAGGCTATAGTATCCAGGCCGAAGATTCTGAAGAAACTCCCCCTCTTTATGCTGAACTGTCTTGATGATGAACTGGTCATTGTATGTCAAGTAGAATATGCTGCCACTGGCTCCTAGGTTGCTCAATTAGCGCAGAACAGAGTGGTAGTACTTTCTCAGGCAAGCTGCTGCACTAACTGCTCTACTACTAGTAAATAAGGTTCAAAATAGCTCACCTGATTAAAGTTCAATTAGTATCCAGTGAGAAGTTTGGTTCCTGGTTGCTCAACTCGCTCAGAAAAGAGTGGTAGTACTTTCCCAAGTGAGCTCCTTCACAAAAAGCTCTACTATTAGTAAATAAGGTTCAAAATAGCTCACCTGATCAAGGTTCAAGTAGTATCCAGGCAGAAGTTTCTGAAGAAACTCGCCCTCTTTATGCTGCACCGTCTTGATGATGAACTCATCATCATTTGTCAAGTAGAAGATGCTGCCGCTCGCGCCCGGGTTGCTCAACTCGCGCAGCGGGGCGCTGCACATTGACATCTGGTAGAAATCGATTAACATAATATGGTTTGGAATGGCGCTATAGTAATATGTGTTGGTTTTAATGTTGTTGTGATGTTCTTCTGTAGGACTGTTTGGCTGTGATAGTTTTTACCGGCTTTTAAACTTTGATAGTCGACTAATATCCCTAATGCTTGCTGTTTTCTTAAATATTTTATGATTATAATGTGGCATATATTGAGATTTACAAAAAGTGCGGCTTTGTAAAGCCTCGTTTTGACACGCTTATCGGTGTGGGAGTTCTATTTCTATTAAGAAAATGCTTCCTATCGATTTAAGTTACTTCTTGTAATAACACTTTACAGAGTGCTTTACATCGACGCGCAAACTAAAAACATGAATGGAGCACATAATTCCAAACCCACTGACGCAGAAATTTTTCGTTTTTTTTGTTATGTAATTTTGTGGTGTAAGTACAATAAAGTATACATAAATAAATACCTAGGCGGTCAGGCTGTGCTGATTTTTTCTCCAAATAACCGTCGAAAAACTTTCGACGCAGGTGTGTTCAGATTCATGTACAGACATGAATCTGAACCAGCACATCAAGCTACCCCAAACTGTCAAATTTTCCCAATTAAACATGAACCTTATCAATTTGTGATAAAGTTGAAAATCTATCAATGAAATTTGACAGATTGGGGGAGCTTTATGTGCTGGCGTCTGTACTGCATCCGTGACACCATGTAATAGTCAAACCATTTTCCGTACGTATACACGTGTATACCGTTTTTCATCAGACAAATTGACCTTTTATAATCACTACATAACACGCATTTTTCCCTACTACAATCACCGCTAAATACCAACATATTAAGATTTGAGATACATAAAAAATGGGATTTTCCTATTCTTTTAGGTAAATTGGACATATATTCTAACTCATCTTTAAATGTAAATTATTATTTCGCTAATAAACTTATAAGGAAACATGACAGATATATCAATATGTCATCTTTGCCACGACTTACTGAAAAACTTGCACGCTAGACAAATATATTTAAGTGTTGTGTCAACTTGCTAAGTTGATACTGCAAAAAGTATAAGCTACACTATTTATTTTGTCTTCAATCTTATGAGAATCAGTAGCGTTGGCTAATCAAAAATTAACTTTATATTGAGTTGAAATAGAGGATATTTTGTAGTGGACAAATAACGCGAAGTCGGCCGGAGCAAAGACAATCTCCACACAGATGGGGGTTCACGGCCGGCTCAGTGGCCCTAGTGTGAGTTTCTTATAACCATCTTGAACTAACGCATCGAGCGCGTTCGGTGCTCCGATTGGTCCTTGACTATTCCAGGGCCAATCGAAGCGAAGAACGCGCTCAATGCGCTCTATTTGATTTTTATTTTGTCGAGATGGTTAAAATGAAACTCACGTTAGGGCCTCAGATTTCAAGTGCGTATGCGGGCGGCACCTCTTCACAGACAATGGCCCAATCCAATCCTACGCCGCATGCCCCGTCACCTGCATTTGATGATCTTATGACTGCGTCAGTGAGCGTAGTTCGCACAGCTGAATTTTGGCCCAAAGATGTTTGAATCGATACGGTAATAAGAAGAATGCGAACGTTTGGACAAATCTAATCCAACTAGCCCGTATTCTCCCACGGCACGGCAAAAGCCTCCCTCTCCCTTTTCCATACAAATCTATCTTTTGCCAGTGCTAGCCAGTCATTTCGGAAGCAGGCAATTTCGTTCTGCCATCTTCGTTTCGGCCTGCCGCGATGGCGTCGTGTGTTTAGTGCGGCCCAATCGGTTGTTCTTTTTAGCCATTTGTCGCCTGATATGAGGTAGACATGACTATAAATGTCTACGCCTTTGGAATTTCGCTCAGTTACTGGAGCCCTGGTACACACGACTATACATCAACCTATACATTTCCAGTTTACGCTGATCTCGCACTGTACGGAAATCCTATACAATGCGAGATCAGCTTATACTGGAAAATTGTAGCTTGATGTGTAGCCGTGTGTACAAGTGTACATTATAGGGAAGTGTTAGTTTACTGACTAAATTCTGTTCTCTAATTAACCAAATGGTATCGTGAATTGTGGAATTGAACGATTTTCGTATGCACAAATAACAAGATATTCCACCTACTGTATTTTTTAGTTTCCATAGACTATATTGGTCTAAGACCAGATGTATGTGGGCGTAGTGTATCTTTACGTTTTCATGCTATCATAAATCCAAAAACTAGCACAGGGGTCTTCTCGACTGAAGGACCAATCAGAGTCAAAAAATCAAACTACAAACTGTTCAAAGTGATCTGAACAAGTAAAAAAATCAAACTTAATCTCAATTGGATAATAATATGGTGACTGGTAATTAGTGACCGACATTTAAACACATGATTGTACTCATCATTATGAACAACTTTTACTATGGGACCAAACCTGAAATCGCGAAAAAAAAAAATATCTGTTCCCTACATTTTGACGAGTTATGCGAACATAAATGTAGGGAACAGTTTTTCGCGATTTCGGGTTTGGTCCCATAGTAAAAGTTGTTCATAATGATGAGTACAATCATGTGTTTTATGTCGCTCACTAATTACCAGTCACCATATATAATTCTTGCCAGAATGACAGTTGCCATGTATTGTGTTCATTCTGAATCATGGTCCGTCTCAATACAAAACGTTTTTTTCTAACTTCTGTCCGAGTTCAAACCTTTCCGTCAGTTTTAGTACTTCGAACCTTATTTCGGTGGGCTCTAAATACAAGATTGAAAACTCAGACTCGGTTTCAAGGATTATGTTTTGTGTTTAGAACTTTAACATGGTCACAATAAAGTTCGACGTTCGAAAATATGGCCCGAAAATCATTTTTTTTTTTTTTTTAAGTTCTTCGGAAGATCGGGTTTTATGACAAAACCACTGCATAAATCAATAACCAATAAAGTGTATTGAACTTTTCAATATTTGAGCTTTGTCGGTACCAACTGGGTTTTCAAGATTTTATACTTATTTTATTGCTTAAACATGCCCAAAGTTAACGTAGTTAGCGGTTAAGGAGTTAAAGTAACTTTTTAATGGCTTTTTATTTTAGTATTCTGTTTCCGCACAGACAATATTAATAATGAGACAAAACCATACGATTAATTTTTGATGAACATTGTCAAACAGTGAAGTTAATACACTAACGAAGTTTGTATGGAAACAATGTCGACTAGATTCACCTTAAGATGAAGTATGATTTTCTCAGTTGGGCATACCATTCTGAACAGTCAGTTTGTCAATATATTTTCCACACTAGAACGAACGCTACGTGCCACACATTTGTTTTACATGCATCGTGCTAAAAACATTAATAAAAGCTACGTGTGTTTATTAAAGGAATTCTAAGGAGAATATTTTAATCGGTGCTTTTTAAGTTTTCAAACTATCACATCTACCTGTAGGCTGCGGTTTGAAATATCGCTGAAACGGATGATGAGCGGAGCGAAACGGAGTGAGCGGAGCGAGTAAGAGAGTGTCAGAAGCGCTTTTAGTTTTTGACAAGAACGACCTATTGTTATGTGTAGAAAACAATACGCCAGTATTGTAGGTACACCTTTATTTCGCAAGTTATATTTAAGTCCCATGTATGAGGCGATCCTATTGCCATCAATCGGGCACAAATACTTCGAGAAATTCTAGATGGAAAACCCAATAACATTTTACCCGACCCGGGTATCGAAACCCAGGACCTCCTGCTCAGAAATTGCAATTGCGACCACTAGACCAACGAGGCTCTCATGTATTTGAGTCGTGATAAACTTTAGGGCTATTGCTAAGAATTTCCTATTTGAAAAACACTGGCTAGGAATTGAACCCAGGACCTATTAATAAATGATTAATACAATAGATTTGAGGACACAATACCTCGTAGACAAACCCCGAGATGTCTCTAGTGATGTGGGTCGGAAGGAAACTCAGAACTGCTTTCTATATCTACTCTACCGTAGAATAGAAATCGCTTGTTTATATTTCCCGGTACAAAACTGTCAATTGTCTACACGGAAACGGTCATTTTTGTCTACTCTTCCGTCGACAAAACGCTTCTCTACGGGTCTCGTGCTAAGCCTACTGATATCTTTCACGCTCATCGCTATCGCTTATCGCTCTGCTCTATCACAAACCGCAGCCTATAGCGTAAAGACTCGTCTTCATTGTGGTGGAAGCTACAGGGAGTACGTGAAGTTAAATTTTTCTCAAGTTTTAGGCAACTTGCAGATCAGTTTCAGGCTGTTTTTTTTTTTTTTTATTGAAAACTAATTAAATGAACTTACGACAGTTGTTGTTGATGATTTTAATTATTACAATTATGTAAAACCATTTCGTTTTTGTTTTTTTTTGTGTTTTGGTTGGCAAATCATCATACAGGGTAAGTTTTTAACCAGTGCGCAAACTGTAACCATGAATTCATGCTGTTCGTGCGGTCTCCCCGAGCGTAGAAATGTTTCGTCGGTTATACAAAAAAAAAAAAAAGTGCTGTTACAAAGAAAAGTGCAATACCTACGCGGTCAAAATGTATGGGGGTCTAGAATGATATGCTGAATTCATGGTTAAATGGTTACAGTTTGCGCACTGGTTTTTTTTTTTTTTTTTTTGTTGCAGTCGTGTATCATATTTTAATCAACATATAACCTGAGACTGGGCTGCAAAATGCAAAGAAAAAAAAAAAACAAATTAAAATTTGAATTTCACGGCGTACCTTTACGCATCCACCATGCGAAAAGTCCTGTTTTCGCAACGCTGTATAATGTCGCAATGTCATTCAATACTCTTTGACTTCGCTTGTCAAGTCTGAGAACTCGAAAATTCAGACTGACTATATACCAAAGCTGAGCGGTGATCGAGAAAAAAATCCACCAAAAATATAAAGGCAAGCAATTCTGTTGGTAGATTTTTTCTCGATCACCACTCCGTTTGTTCACAAGATGCCTCTTGGAACCAGCCTTTGGTCAGTCCAGCATTATTTGCGTCACTGAATGTGAATCAAGGAATTTTGAATTTTATGTCGAGTTTAGCAACTCGACATAAAATTCAAAATTCCGCAATGACGCAAGTTTCAGCGACTCACTTTATGGGACGCAACGATGGGTCAAATACACGTATCTTCTACGACATTACCACGCCATGTTGCGAACTTCACAATTCAGGACATACAGTACGCATTCGTTAATATGGCACATCGTGTTCGGCTTTGTAGAGCATCGTCTCTGTCACACATGTGTTCTCTTTCTAAAACCCAATCTGTCTCATTACAAAACGAGATCTGATTTTAGTCCAAGCCCAATAACTTATTATATTTCGAACCTTAATCCGACTACGTTAAGTTCTTAACACTAGTAGGAGTCGGGTTCGAAAACGTTTTTGTATTTAGAACTTTAACTTTGTCGGCATAAATCATAAATTTAAAAGGAATCGATACTTCAGACTTGAGGATCTATAGAAATGCCTTGTTTTGTAATAAAGTCGAATGTGCCATACTAACTGGGTACTGTAAGGGCGGATTTCACCAGTAAAACTGAACGCAACACACATCTAAACTGAGTTCAAGACCTGCCAGTGTCATGACAGCTCTTGAAGGAGTTTAGACGTGCTAATCGCGTTCTTTCTTGACGAAATCGGCACTAAATCACCATAAAAACGAGCCTTCAATTCTACAATACCAAACAGAAGAACATCTAAAAAAGCTTCGAAAAACATTAATACAGTAATCTTACTAAGAAATCATCGGGCTGTATCCCGAATAGGTCGCGAAAATAACGGAACGCTATTGGCGCGTAAGTCTTGAATTTGAATTCCGAATAGTGATGCGCAGGAGTGTGATTGGATCCTTCGTGGGGGAAGTTCGTTGTTTCCACGGTCATGAAGTCTTGCATGAGGAGATCTCGCTCTGGTTTGGATGCCAGCCCGCCGATTGCATGCTGAATTCCTGTGGGCAAAAAGAAAAGGTATTTGTTAGATGTTGTTCCGGTAAATAGAGATTGATATTCTTTATTGTACGGTCAAAGACAGACGTCGAATACCGCATTGAATGTCATTTCGTGTCTATCCTTTAAATTGACACAAAATTATTGGGATATTGTTATATATTTACTGGCGAAATGTACCTATGTACGTACAACTACATTTCGAAGTAAGCTAGGAGTTAACATTATTTTAATTTTACATCTGTTCAGTTTTTATTTAAATATTTTTCTAATTAACAATTAAAACACCGAAGAACATCAAGAATAACAAAGATCAGAGCGGTGACAATGACGATGGACGGGAAAAGCGATTTCATCCAGACAAAAATTGGATAAAAAGTATAATTAATAGGCAGAGCATTAATGATTGAGTGTTGTTTTCTATACATAAACTAGAATCTTACGGTATAAGAGGAACTCTTAAATATTTGTATCACCAAAATAATTGTTTATTGTATGGCACTGAAAAACATTAAGAAACAGACAAATTAGGTTTCGAACGGGCCATAACCACACCACACAGATTTGAAATTAGCTTAAATAGGGAGTCCTGATACAGCGATCGCCAACCCGCCTGCCAAGCGTGGCGATTATGGCAAGCCCCCCCCCCCCCCATATTGGGGCAGGCCTATGTCCAGCAGTGGACGTCTTCCGGCTGAAATGATGATGATGATGAGGGAGTCCTGATACGACGTAAGAAAAACCCCTCAAAGACTGGTTTATTAAAAAAGTGCAATTTACTTCTTTGAAGAGAAACAAACTGCTAACAAACAAAATAATACGTCACTGAATGAAACAGCTAAAATCATCACAGTTTCCGCAACAAAATCTCGTAAACTCACAAAAAAGTCTTCATTCATTCCATTTGTCTCGCTGACACAACAGGCAATATGTAATGGCTGACAAGTTAATTATATTATTACGATGCTAATGCTAAGTCATTAGTAACACCACGGGTCCACGGTCAAAGGCTAGTCTTGAGAAATCGACCTTGAAAACGAATGAATATTTGCATAATATTGAAAAGTTTATATATTTACTTTGTTCACAGCTGCTTATGCAGTAAATAAAGCAACGTACGTAAAAGCCATTGGCTATAAAATAAAAACTTTGTTGGACGTAGTTAGGCAGAAAGAACTTAATCCACACTGGCGAAAATTGAGGTAAGTATGCCATCGTACTCCGGAGAGTCGAATCTATAATGTTGTGAAAACCCTATTTTTTAAATGTACACACACGGAAACTACTTTTTCTGGCTACCACGACTCAACCCAAAGTATGAAGAGCACATAAAATTTCAAACTTCAAACGCCCATAACTTAAAAGTGACTTTGTGTGGATTGAGTCCTTTCTGCTTAACTACGTTCAATTATACCAGAAGATAGGGAATCGATCCAAGAAAACAGCAGAGTTGTAATAATGTAAAACAGTTGTAAAAGAGTCATCATCTTCTCCTGTCCTGATCCAAATTTATTTGTGGTTGGCGCAAAATGTCCTTTTATCTTCCATATTTCTACATTAGCCGTCATCTAAAACACAGAGCAAAAATGCTCATAGGTGACGAAACGTTGGTAGCCAAGCTTCACAGCTTGGCTCATCGGCGTAATGTTGCTTGTCTATCGGTCTTTTATAGACTGTGCTTCGCAGGATTTCCACGAGCTGATCCCACCATCGCCCTTTTACTACCGGAGTACCAGACGCACTGCAAGGTACCATCGGCACTTGGTTAATATCCCGACCAGTCGTACTCAACGCTACTCCTCCACATTTATTATGCGCACAGCCAAAGTGTGGAACTCTCTGCCTGCGTCTGTGTTCCCGTCCACCTTCAAAACAAGAGTGAACAGGCATTTTCTGGGCACGCTCGATCTATTATAGACCTCATCAATCGCTTTCCATCAGGCATGATCGAGGTCAAGTGCAGGCCCATCTAATAATAAAAAATAAAAAAATCTGGGTTGTCATCCCACTTCTAATCATTCACACAATCCATCATCATCCAAAGATTAAGAATAAAACTGGCGTTGCTTTGCCCATTCTTCTCCATACGAAAGTACCTTTTGGAAGGGGCGACTAAAATCAATTATATTTTATTGTAAAAGTGCCTCTTACGTGCCTTTTTGAAATAAATGCTTTGACTTTTGACTTTGACACAAACTGAATTTGCCCAAAAGTATGACGACCAATGCTCGTCATTTCTCGCGTTACAGTGGAACTCTGACAGAAAAGTAATTTCAAAACCGCTAGACTTTCCCAAATCCGTCTTATCCTAGCTTAGAGATGCCAAATCTTCAGTTATTACTTTGTCATCAAAAAATCCGGTTTCTGACGTATTCATTTGAAGGTAAGGTAATGTGTAAGCCAAGGTGCTAACTGTCGTACGAACAGAACTGTCGGTATAGGGACGGGGGTCACTCGACACGACGAAGAAGACAGGGAAGGGGCCTAAATCTCTCTAACTCCGACAACGAAGATACGATCCCGTCCGAAAATAAACTTCGAAGTGAATCTTACAGCCGATTAATTGTTTTTTTATGGAAGGGGTAAAAACACGGCAGGAGTAGAGACAGCTTTCAAATTGTGTAGTCATTCATTATTCGTTCGGGCCCGAAACTAATCTATGTCTGTAGGTGATACAGAGTAGAAAACGCCTGTATTTTCGGCCGAAACTACGGCCTTGGTGCTAAGGGGTAAGCTCCAGAATCACGTGTGTTTTATCAAGCTATTATTATTTTCATCAATTAAAAGTAATATAAATAGTATTTAGGTACATTTATAATACAAAAACAGAGAAAAAAAATCACAGGGCATCAAAAAATTCGTCCGCATCGCTATCAATGTGAAAAGTGCCCAAAAGGCTGGCAGCATTGCGACGTTGTATGGCGATGCTGATTCTTTGGCCGAAGAAAGTAACCGCTTGGCGATGTCTCGGAAAACTAAGTGGGCACTCGGACCCCATGGCCCAAGTGTTTCAACCCGAAACGGTTCGAAAATATAACTCCCAATAAGATTGCAATATTTTCGAAGTTTAAGGTTTTCTACACCTGTAGCTACCGCCCCAGCAAACACCCCGTCGTCCTAGGAAGATGGGATGGCGCAAGAGTGACGACACATGTTGCGTCCCACACCAAAGGCCTGCCTAACTTCAAGGGTATTATGGTTATTCCATCTGGTCTTTTCCCAGCGTCGCGTGACAAGCCGTTATGTTCTAAAACAGCTGGCACCAAAGACCATGATGATGATCTTCATTTTTCAAGTCACTTCGACTAATTTTATACCGCTACAAGAGTGGAACATAAGCGGTAAGCCCCAAGATTATTACGCGATATAAAATATTCAAGTAAAGACGTTTCAAGCACTTCCTTGCTTACAAAAATAGCTTTGTTCCTTTCAAGTGACGATCGAAACTTCAAATAAAAGATTCAGTGTCTTCACGAAGTTACTTGGTCTATATTCGGAACATACGATACACGGGACGTATTGAGAAAAGAGGTTACATATTGTTATTGATGTTGCACACTATTGGTATAAAACTGATTTACATCCGTCAACCGATGTAAATCAGTTTTATACCAATAGTGTGAGTGTGGGTGTTTTACTCACCTGGTAAGCCAGGTGCGTAAAACACCCATCACCTTCCTAGTCTTTTCCCAACTAGTTGAGGTCGACTATTCGATGGTCGCGCCTGTTTTTTCCATGGAGAGATTGATTGCATATCAGTGGCCCTAGCGTGAGTTTTGTTTAACCATTTCGATCAAACGCTTCGGACGTGTTCGGCGTTCTGATTGGTCCGTACAAACGCACTCGATGCGTTTGTTCTAGACGTTAAAATGAAACTTACACTAAGGCCTCTGAGCTCCATAACCCAGTTAGTGGGTAAAACGATACCCTTTGGTAAGACTGGTTGACAGAGTTTTGTGCTTCTGACGTCCACCACAATCACGGCGTTGTTTACGTTGCTAAGTAGAAAATTTTTCGAACTTATGAATTGATGGACTAAACCTTCAAAATACTGATTAATAATGTGTTACACAATTAGGATGCAGGTCCAGTTCAAAACCAGCGTCTGGCATTAGTTGTCTGGTCGTTTTGGCGCAGCCCTGAGACACAACAAATAAGTTATCTAAACATCATCATCATCTGCCTAGCCTTTTCCCAACTATGTTGGGGTCGGCTTCCAGTCTAACCGGATGCAGCTGAATACCAGTATTTTACATGGAGCGACTGCCTATCTGACCTCCACAACCCAGTTACTGGGTAATACAATACCCCTTGGTAAGACTGTTTGTCAGACTTTCGGGCTTCTGACGACCCGTAACGACTGTCAAAGATCCACAAATGACAACCGGGGCCAACGGCTTAACGTGCTTTCCGAGGCACGGAGAGGTCTTGGTATCTAAAGTAAGTTATCTAAACATCTATACTAATATTACAAAGAGGAAAGATTTGATTATTTGTTTGTTTGCATTGAATAGGAGGCTACTGAACCGATTTGAAAATTCTTTCACTGTTGGGAAGCTACACTATCCCCGGGTGACATAGGCTATATTTTATCCCCGTATTCCCACGGGAACGGGAACTACGGTGAAACCGCGGAGCGCTGCTAGTATCATATAAAAGTAGTAACGAATAATTTTTTTCCGTTTAACGCTAGCCATAATCAACCTACAATGTTCCCACTGTTGGGACTTAGGCCTTCTCTCGGTGAGAGGGAGTTGGCTGTAATCCACCACGCGGGCCCAGTGCGGGTTGGTAGATGTCACATGTCTTCGAATTTTTTATTATAGGACATGCCGGTTTCCTCACGATGTTTTCCTTCACGATTTTTGAGACCGCTTCATGGGTTTACCACTCACGACTTACAAATCGTAAGTCTTGGCCGATACCAGTGGGCCACCAACTACTTTAGGAGTACGTTCCCGTAGATATTTTCCGATATCCAAAAGCTATCCACGACAAACTTTGAATTCAATTAAACTAGTTTTAAATACAGTTTGTCCGATATACATATAACGTTTCCATCAATTACTGATTCAGGCAATATATAACTGAAGAACGTCGATAAAAGTTTTCAGTTTAGAAACAGTGAATTATAGAGGCCTCTGTGAATAGAAATATTAGTTCCGGCATTCACAAAAACTTTGAAATGGGTTTGAATGATATTTCCATTGTTGGGCAGTTCTGGATTTTTGTGTCAAATGATGGATGTGAGTACTGTTTTTTTCTGGCGTTTGTATAGTATATGGTAATGATACCTATAATGAAAAAGCAGGGAAATTTGATTTATTGTAGGGACGTATAGCGAATTGACTATCTTCGTGAATTCTCAGTGTATTCATATCACCATAACTTTCATTACTTGACAGAATAATAAATCATACGGGATCTTTACACGAAATGGCGGAAGGAAATAATTTAAGTATTTTATTTAAAGATCGTTGCACAGACGCCAGCACATCAAGCTACCCCAAATTGTCAAATTTTCCCAATTGAACATCAACCTTAGTCGTATGTGTTATAAAATTGAAAATCTATCAAAGAAATTTGGCAGATTGGGGTGGCTTGATGTACTGGCGTCTGTACATATATCTTTGTTCGCAAATTCATTACAGCTTTGTCGCGATACAAAGAAATGATTCTACTATTTAACTGCCAAGATTCAAATAAAATGTAATTCATTCCTGGCCGTCGATGAAAAAAATAAAACTAAATTGCCGCACAAAATGGTCGGATCTCCTATACATTGCTTTTTTTTTCATTTGTTTGAATTTCGGTACACCCCACGTCTTTGTTTCCCTAGCTAATTAATTTAATCCTGACGCCGATTCAAGAAGAAACAACATTCCACACGCCTCATGTTTAAAGGCTTCTTCAACGCGACACTTGTAGAACAATTTCAATGAAGTTTTCGTAAAAATTGTTCTACGAGTGTCGCGTCACGCCTGTTTGAAGAAGCCTTAACGTTATCATGCCCTTTCCCCGTGTATTAAAATTGATTTCCAAGAATCATGTACTTACTAATTCAATTAATTGTTTTCCCTCACCATATTAGGTAAGTATATCCCCACATTTCAGAGACACTCAGTCTCGTTTTCGTTATGAGTATGACACATCAAAACATGACAAAAGTGTGGAAGGAAAAATATTGTTTTTATTTTAATAATTGCAGTGATTCTGACATTTTATTGACAAATAAACTTAGCAAACGATTATGGCATTCAAATTAAATTAACTCGGTAAAACTTCACTGATGGTGGCGGTATGTTATGAAGAAAAAACAAAAATGCTACAGCTGATTCCATAATCAGTTGTATCTTTTAGCAAGGGCCTTACAAAAGTGTAGGTGGAAAAATATTGCTTTTATTTAAACTTGAGTGAATCTGTCATTTTATTACCAACTAGTTTTTGCCAGCGAATTCGCCCGCATTAACCAGTTTACACAAAACCTTAACAGATTATACACCTAAACCTTCCTCATGAATCACTCTGTTTATTGGTGAAAACCGCATGAAAATGCGTTCAGTAGTTTTTGAGTTTATCGCGAACAGACAGGCAGACGCGGCGGGGAACATAAAAATATTAATATTGTTGCGCCGCACAATTAATGTTTGGTTGCCACTAGCGCCATCTCTTATCGAGTAGCGGAATTAATGGTCAGGAGCTTTCTAGAAAGTTCGATGCTAGAACTTTCTGGAACTATCGACATGTGTTCGGTCAGGGCCGATATGTACTCGAACATTCTAGATGCTTCTACGGTAGAAGGTTCTGGAACTATCCGAGGGCCCTATATAAGCGGGAACGGAGCGCGTCTCGGGGTAGTTCATTGGAAGCGATACATGCGAGAACATCTAAAGCGATCTTCAAGTGCGACTTAAGAGTGATCCGTAGTGCTATTGTGTTGTGTTATAGTGTGTTTAATTAAAGTGTTATTTTTGGTAATTCATATCGGCAGTTTTTAATTGTCACGAACCCCAAGCTCGTAACAATTGGTGTCAGAAGCAAGGATTAAAATCATGCCCGCCGACAGAAGGAACAGACCCGCCGTTTGGAAGAACAGCTCAAACGGGATAAGGAGGAGCAGGTGCACCGCCAGGAAGAGCAGATGCTCCTCATAAAGGACCTTCACGCAACCTTCGGGAAAGACATGAAGGAGGTGAAGGAGAAGGTTGCCCAGCATGACAACCGCTTGTCAGAAGCTGAAACTCAGATCAGCAAATTTAGTGACGTTATTGCTGATGTGAAGCAAGAGTTGGGTAACCTCAAACTTGGGGATGGAATCGCAGCTCCCGTAGCTACAACACCTTCGCTACGTGGATTCAAAGTGCCGCCGTACGATGGGACTTCTTCCTGGTCGGCCTACAAAATTCAGTTTGCGGCTGTCATGAAGGCGAACGGGTGGAATAAAAGTCAGGCCATGACTGCCCTCACCCTAGGCCTGCGCGACCAGGCTTTAAATGTGCTGGAAGCTCTCGGTAAGGAAGTGACTTACGAGCAGCTCCTCGAGGCATTGGAGGCTAGATATGGCGACGCTCACCTGGAACACGTGTTTCGTGCGCAGCTCAAGGATCGTGTGCAACGCAGTAACGAAAACCTGCAGCAGTGGGCCCTTGAAGTGGAGAAGCTGGTTCGAAAAGCGTACCAGTCCGTACCTGCGCTTATTGATGGGAACCTGGTGCAGGCATTCATCGACGGCATCCGGGACCTTGAAGTTAGAGCTGCTGTGAGACTCGGTCACCACGGGACGCTTAAGGACGCCTTGGCCCATGCACTGGAGGTGGAAGCTGTGCGGCAGGATCATCGTTCCCATCGCGTCAGGGAGGTTGTAGCGGCTACAGTTCGCGATCGTAAAGGATACAGCCCTAGGTGCTACGGCTGTGGGGAAAGGGGCCACCTTCGATCCAGTTGCCCTAAGCGAACTGCAGAAAGGGAAGATGGCCGGTCTCCAGAGGGTAGCGCGGCTAACAGCACTACCCAGCAGCAGCAGGGAAACGAGTAATAGCCAGGACTGCGGGGCGGGTGCTGGCTGATGTTCAAAGAGCCCCAAGGATTTCGATCACACAAACCCATGACGGGAACAGCTTAATCATCAAGGGCGAGGTCAACGGAACGCCTTGTAAGCTGACCATAGATACTGGAGCCTCTCGTACAGTCGTCAGTTCCCAAGTTATGAGTCAGCCCCTTGGGGACTCTGCATACAAACGAGAACGCATTAATTTGGTGACAGCCACCGGTCAGCGCATACCCGTCCGTGGAGAGATGGAGATGGAGTTGAAGCTAGGCAACAGGACCTACCTGCATAATGTCATCGTGGCTGATATAATGGACGATTGCATCCTGGGTCTTGACTTTATGAGGAAGAATTTTTGCGAGATTGACGTCAAGCAGGGAGTTATGAAATGTGGACGAGAGGAACTTTTTATGGAAGGGGCGTTACCAGGGAATGTGTACAGCCTTAAGGAAATTGTTCTTCCTCCGAGATCAGAAACGATTGTTCCGGTTAGTCTTCCTCGGAATCCTGGGAAAACTCATCGTTGTGTACTCGTGGAAAGGGTAGACAATGACCTTCCATGGAAAGTGGCACGAACTTTGGTCAGAGCCACCGACATCTCAGGGGTACGTGTGCTGAACCTTTGTGATCAGGAACAGACTATTGAAAAAGGCACACTGATTGGTACTTGCGAGGAAGTGGATTGGCTGCGTCAATGCCAATATCTATCGACTGAGACCCCCAGCAAGGATGCACAAACGAGAGTGACCACACTTTTAGAAGAGTGTCGCAGCGCTCTGTCTCAAAATGAGATGGGCAAGGCGAAGAAGATGTTACTGAAGTACGCCGAAGTTTTCTCCCTAAACGATAGTGACATTGGGAAGACTGGCTTAGTTCAACACAAAATAAATACAGGCGACGAGTTGCCTATCCGTCAGCGGCCAAGGAGATTGCCGGTAGCGCGTGAAAAGGAAGTAGAAACCATGATTGAGGGAATGGTGAAGGATGGTGTTATTGAACCTTCATCTAGCCCATGGTGTTCACCTGTAGTGCTGGTAAGGAAGAAGGACGGCAGCATGCGGTTTTGTGTTGACTATCGTCGTCTGAATGACGTTACGAAGAAGGACAGCTACCCTTTGCCAAGAATTGATGACACGTTGGACATGCTTACTGGAGTAAAGTGGTTTAGCACGCTGGACCTGAAAAGTGGCTACTGGCAAGTTGAAATTGACCCCAAGGACAAGGAGAAAACAGCATTCTCGACAGGAAAGGGTCTGTGGCAATTTAAAGTTATGCCGTTTGGATTGTGCAACGCTCCGGCAACGTTTGAAAGGTTGATGGAACTTGTACTAACTAAGTTGATTGGCGATGCCTGTCTGGTCTACTTGGATGACATCATCATCGTAGGCCGTACGTTTGAAGAACATCTTCAAAACCTGGAACGCGTGCTCAAGAAAATCCAGAGTGCCAACCTCAAGTTGAGTCCGAAGAAATGTTCACTATTCAAACGGCAAGTTAGCTTTTTGGGATATGTGGTGTCGGAAGAAGGTATCCGCACGGATCCAGAAAAAATCGCCGCTGTCAAGGATTGGCCAGTTCCAAAAGACAAGACGCAGGTCAGAGCGTTTTTGGGGTTGTGCTCTTATTATCGGCGATTTGTTAAGAACTTTGCGGATATTGCCAAACCCCTGCATAAGCTAACCGAAGAGAAGCGACATTTCTGCTGGGATGAAAGTTGCGATATCGCATTCCAGGAGTTAAAAGACCGACTATGCAAAACACCTATTTTGGGGTACCCTGATGCAGGCAAGGAATTTATAGTTGACACAGACGCAAGTGACATAGGACTTGGTGGTGTGTTGTCTCAACGGAATGGTGATCAAGAGGTTGTGATAGCGTACTTCAGCAAGTCGTTGTCAAAGCCGGAGAGGAACTATTGTGTCACGAGACGGGAATTGCTTGCTATGGTAAAGTCATTGCAGCATTTTAGCAAATATCTTCTGGGTCGGAAATTCCACTTACGAACCGACCATGCTGCACTGAAATGGCTATTACAGTTCAAAAATCCAGAAGGCCAAGTTGCGAGATGGATTGAGCTACTGCAGGAATACGACTTTGTGGTCGAACATCGCAGCGGGAAATCTCATGGCAACGCAGATGCATTGTCAAGAAGACCTTGTCCTGAAGACTGCAAGCACTGTACTAGACAAGAGAGTAAGGAAGTGGTACCTGTGAGGATGCTCAGGACAGACCTCAGCAACGAGTGGAAGGAAAGCCTACAAAGTGCACAGCAGGAAGATTCGGAAATCAGGCCGATTCTGGAGTGGATGAAGGCCAGAGCTCCTAAGCCCAAGTGGAGCGACGTCTCAGCAATGAGTTCGGTCACAAAGAGCTATTGGGCCCAATGGGACAGCTTGGTGATTCAGGATGGAGTTCTGTGCCGTAAATGGGAAAATGCTCGGGGAAACAGTTGTCATTTGCAAATGGTAGTCCCTAAAGCTCAAGTACCGGATGTTCTCCAGCTTTACCATAATGGTTGTTCAGGAGGTCATCTAGGAGTAAAACGGACTCTTCTGAAGATAAGAGAACGGTTTTACTGGATCCACTGTCGGGACGATGTCGAGGACTGGTGTCGCAAATGTACAAGTTGTGCAGCTGTAAAGGGACCTCAGACGCGTAGCAGAGGTGCATTGAAATTGTACAATGTTGGTGCACCATGGGAGAGGATAGCCCTTGACGTTGCGGGGCCGTTTCCAGAAAGTGAAAGTGGTAACAAGTATTTCATGGTTGTGATGGATTACTTCACTAAGTGGCCGGAAGTCTTCGCCATTCCAAATCAAGAAGCTTCGACAGTTGCAGATAAATTAGTTCATGAAGTCTTCTGTCGTTTTGGAGTACCTTTAGAGATTCACAGTGATCAAGGAAGGAATTTTGAGTCCCAAATATTCCAGGAAACTTGTCGAGTTATGGGTACTCATAAAACAAGAACAACTTCTTACCACCCACAATCGGACGGAATGGTAGAACGATTTAATCAGACATTAGAGAGGTACCTAGCAAAAGTTGTGGAAAATCGGCAACGAGATTGGGACAAGCACATACAACCGTTTTTGTTGTCATATCGAAGCGCTGTTCACGAAAGCACATCGGTGACACCAGCTTTCGCAAACTTTGGAAGGGAATTACGGCTACCTGCAGACCTGATCACCGGAATACCACCTGATGCCCCCCGCAGTATAACCGATTATGCGAATGACTTGCGGAACAAGATGAATGACATTTATGAGCACGTCAGACACTCAGGCCAGCAAATGTCTGAAAAGATGAAAACCCGTTATGACCGTAAAATGAACAATAAAGGGTTTGACGAAGGTTCACTAGTGTGGTTGCACAATCCCGTCCGTAGCAAAGGGAAATCTCCTAAGCTTCAAGCTAACTGGGACGGACCGTACCGGATTGTGACAAAGATCAATGACGTTACCTACCGGATACAGAAAGGTGCAAGAGGTACCCCTAAGATAGTCCACGTGGATCGACTAGCGCGTTATTATGGGGCCGATAATGCTCGGGACGAGCATTTCTTAGGTGGGGGCAGTGTTGCGCCGCACAATTAATGTTTGGTTGCCACTAGCGCCATCTCTTATCGAGTAGCGGAATTAATGGTCAGGAGCTTTCTAGAAAGTTCGATGCTAGAACTTTCTGGAACTATCGACATGTGTTCGGTCAGGGCCGATATGTACTCGAACATTCTAGATGCTTCTATGGTAGAAGGTTCTGGAACAATCCGAGGGCCCTATATAAGCGGGAACGGAGCGCGTCTCGGAGCAGTTTATTGGAAGCGATACATGCGAGAACATCTAAAGCGATCTTCAAGTGCGACTTAAGAGTGATCCGTAGTGCTATTGTGTTGTGTTATTAGTGAGTTTAATTAAAGTGTTATTTTTGGTAATTCATATCGGCAGTTTTTAATTGTCACGAACCCCTAGCTCGTAACAATATGTAGTGATAGAGACGACTGTGTGTAATGCTAAATACTAGTTTTCCCGCTGCATCCGGATTCCGGTTGGACTGAAAGTCGACCCCAACCCCAACATACTTGAGCAAAGGCTAAGCCGATGATGATGTGTGTACATAAATGTTTAAATAAATAAATAATACAGTCAGAGGTTGGGGTAACCCTATTTCAATAAGTAAGGTTTAATACTTCAACCCCCATATTCATAAACATTGGTTAAAGTTAAGCAATGATTAGCGTCTGATTAACCATACATTTCCGACGTTTAAACATCATTTAAGTTTAATCATCGTTTATGAATATGGCCCCAAATGTTGCGCTAAGCAAATCAAATAACGCCCTCCCTATATTACATATGAGATAAGGATGTACCTACTATACACCTATGTCTGCTGCCTATCCGTGCGGGGAATACAGTCGTGATGTATGCTGTTGTAAAACACTTGACAATGAAAGATAGCGCATCCTTGGATGTATATCGGTTTCCTATGCGCCACAGGAAGCACTGCCGTTGACATTTTTCCTCTTGTTTTCGAGTTAAATAACGTTGCTTTGTTTTTTTTTTTTTTAAATACTCAACAAGAATAGCGAATTCGTAAGAATTGTGTTTATTTGGACACAGTTCGTGAAACACAAAATACAATACACATCGATCAATAATTGATCAAAGACAATACAGCATAGTGTGTGTGAGAGGCGCTTGTGGCTACAATAATTACAGTTACGCGGGTCTGCATATAATGTTCCCAGAGCTGGTAAAGAAGCCAGCATATCAAGCTATCCCAAAATGTCAAATTTTCCAAACTGAACATGAACCTGCTTGCTTTTGTAAAACAGTTGAAAATCTTACAAAGAAATTTAACAGGTTGGGGTAACTTGATGTGCTGGCCTCTGTACACGGGCCTTCTCTCTGAGTGAATGGGTGTGGGCCTTATTCCACCACGCTTGCTTAGAAGCTCGGGTTCGTGGATGTCGTCACTTAACATAACATCACGCCTTGTTTCCCCGAAGGGTCTGAACAGAGATGTATCTATATATATACTGTACACTCATATTCTGCTGTAATAGGGGGCGAGCCAACTGCATCAACCGGACACAAACCCCATGAATGTCACATATCGTGGATTTTTTTGGTTCTACGACATGTCGGTTGCTGATTGAACGCCATTACAAGCCACACCTATAACTATTTTAAGACACTAATTGAACTGGAACAATGCATTATTCCTTTTCAACAATTAAAGCTTACCCCAGACAATATCATGCATCAACTTCTTAGAATCCATTTTGACCACTTAATCCACTGCAAAATGCACTAAAGAACACCATTAAAACCGCACTTTTTTAGCACTAAATCACTGAAAATATGTCCATAATGCGACGCGACGTGTACAAAACTGCCAATAATATTCACAAATAATTTCCTTAAAACTTACTACCAGCTGGATTATTTCATTATTTTCCTGTTAATTCCAATAATAATAATAATAATAAGTTGGTAATAATGAGTGTGTTTTGTCCAATTTAATAGGCGGTTGGCGAGTGACTGATTTCAGTATCTGCTACAACGGGAAGCGGGGTCTTTATATCAGTATTTACTGCGTATTCCAGTGTTTGGTATTGGTGAATAGTTAGTCATGTTAATAAAGGTTGTCATGGAATATAAATAAACAGTAACATTAGTATTTTTCAAGGGCTTTTAGCTATGTCAGAACAGCCGCAACGTTTGCCACGGTTAATCCGTAGACAATCTTTACATAGACCCGTCAGTACCTAGGCACGTTATACCGTTGATCCCGTGGTCATTCGTGAATCTTTGACAAACATTACGGATCATCAGAAGCCCGAAAGTCTGACAACCAGTCTTATCGTGTTGCCCAGTAACTGGGTTGTATAGATTATATAGGCAGTTGCTCCATGTAAAATACTGGTAGATATTTGATGCAACTAGAAGACGACCCCAATATAGTTGCGAAAAAGGCTAGCCAGATGATGATATGTGTATTTTCCACATTATAAATTCTAATTATCCTTTGATATAACCACTCTGCTTCGATCCATGAATTAATTCCCTTTTCTACCTCAAATGTTTTCCTATAGGCTATAGAATTATCCCATGGAAACGTACTACCGGGATGAAAGTCTCCCATGGTCTATGCGTGTGCCAAATTTCATTCAAATCCGTTTAAGCGTAAAAAGGTAACAGGCAAATGATTTATCTTCGCATTGTGAGTTATCTTCAACAAACATGGTTAGAGAAGTTTTCATAGGACTCACCATCGCCACATACATTAAATGGTCCTTCGAGCCGGATCATCTTCGCATTTATTATATTAGTAAGCATACTGATATGACAAGGGACAATAGGATGAAAAGAGATAGGACTAATTGTCTTCTTCGTCAAATCATAAAAATATTGCATTGTCACCGAATTTACATACATGTGCACAACATCAGCTCAATCGACCACCGGGAGGTAATTGTATTCTTCATTTAATCATAAAAATATGGCATTGTCACAGACTTTACATAAATGTGCCAAACAGCTCAATCGAACACCGAGAAGTGGGTTAAAATGAACTTGCAAATTTTGAACGAATGGCAACTTACTCGTACATACAAAGTTACATAGAAGCTTGTAAAACAATGCCCGATTTAGGAATTGACCATCATGTCCAGCTTTCGGTAGCTGCGCTTGCGACTATTAAACAAAGGCTATGTTTATAACTGTGATGCTCTGTTTAGTTTTGACGCATGCGCTATGGTGTTGCAGGTTGAGTCACTTTCCAGGTAAACTGAAAGGGAGAAGCAACATTGACGAAAGCGGTTTGGGATGAAGTTTCCCATAAGCGTCATTGGCCGCAAGCCACTTTACATAATCGGCCTATAATGTTCCCACTGCTGGGAAACAAGGCTCCTCTCTATGAGAGAGAATGGGCGGTTATCCACCATGCGGGACCAGTGCGGGTTGGTAGATGTCACATATCTTCGAATTTTTTGGTTCTAGGACATGCCGGTTTCCTCACCATGTTTTCCTTCACCGTTTTGAAAGCAGTGGTGATGAAATAATTCACACAAAGAAGTCTGGGTTCGATCCACGACGATATCTTACAGCTATTTGCACACAGGTTTGGAGTACGCCGCGTCGACATGGTTGCTATGGCAGCGTAGCTACTGACGTGACGACTTTCAAATGCTCAATGGCGCTTAAATATACTCTGAACACTTGAAGCGGACAGGTCTACTCAAATCTGGGTGGCTTTTTCCTCAAAACACCATCTCGTACACTAATCTGCATGGTCCTCACATGATCTGACCTGACTGAATGTTTGGACTTTAGAAGAGAAACCTACGAGTTTCTTCTTAGTGGGATAGGACACACCGCCCTCATTTAGTTTACTTGCAAATATTATATATTTTTTTGTCAATTGTAAAAGTTCTTTTTTAAAAGAGGGAGGTGGCGCATGTGAGGGAGAGGCATGGGGATGGCATATGCGCCCTCGCGACCCTAGCCGCCGCAGGATACGGAGACGCCCTGGGCGTCGGGAATCCCAGGCCGATTTCCGGCCACCGTAGGCATGGGCTTGCGAACGGCGAGTAATGGGTAGCTCGCTGTCTGGTAAGGACCAAGCCCAAGTCGACGGCGCGTTGTGTTCCACGCGCGCCTCAAAGAGATGTCAGCACAGAAAACGATAGGGCCCGCAAGGGCCGATGCCTGCCAGGGGTGCGGGTTTGTTCGAAAGAGACACCACAGCCCCTGGCATACGGGCTACTGAAGGAACACGGGTGGGTTTTAGTCAGTAAAAGTCTGACACGCCCTCCTGCTCCACCCAGAGCGGGAGAAGTTATTTGATGATTTCCCACCCAAAAAAAAAAAAAAAAAAACTTTAGAAATAAAAATATCATTACTTCAATATTTCATAACAATTTTGACATTGACAGCTCTTAAACGCGGTTTATATGTGCTAAACGCGTTCGGTTTCATAAGTGAAAATTGCCTTAGTGCTCGGACACCAGACGGCTCCAATAGCGTTTAATAAGAAACAACCCTTGCTCTCAATACGGTGAACGAAAACATCGTGAGGAAACCGGCATAACCTAGAAACAAAAATTCGAAGACTTGTGATGTCCACCTACTCCACCAACACGCACGGGGCGCGCGTGGTGCATTACGGCCCACTCCCTCTTACCGAGAGGAGGCCCGTATCCGAACAATAGTCACAGGTATTACGCTAAGAGACCCCAGTATCACCGACCCAGTCGTTATGCCACTCCAAACATCTGTACCCAACCCTTATCCTCAATTCCTCATACAGAGGAAATACAACCTTATCATAAATAAATAATTTTGTTGTCGTTTGAACAAACGATAATTACAATAACATACACATGAAAAATGAGCTCAATGCCTTAGAAAAACCTTGAACTGCGAACAAATTCTGATAATTGAACCGTTACGCCGAGTTTGTTGGTTTGTAGATAAAGTAACTTAATGTTACATTGACTTGGTTAATTAATGGTTTGATAAAAGTATAACAGGGCCCCAATTCTGTATGGTTATAATGATTCCCCGCAGAATCGTACCACGTTCACGTCTAGATTGATATATGCTGAGTTCATGGTTACAGTTTGCGCACTGGTTAAAAACTTCTCCTGTATACATACATGAACTGTGACGCGCTCTTACCATGGGCGACCTGCTACGATCGCAAGTCCACGTACGCCAAACGTAAAATAATCGTGTCGTAATTTTTTCGCACACTGGAACTTCGTTTTCTCCTCTACCTATCGTTATTTCTCAAGACAAAGTTTTGTGTTCGTTATATGTATGTATGTATGTATGTATTTATGTATTAGTTTGTATTATTTTCCAGTAACCTATCCCTTATGTTGCACCTGCCATGTTTTCTCTCTGCATCACCCTAAGGTTGACTGGTAGAAAATGCCTCAGGCATTAAGTCCGCCTTTGTACAGTATTTTTTTTACCTGTGCATTAAGTTTTAATAAATAAATAAATAAACTTCAACTCACTACTTAGTGTGGAGAGTTGAAATTCCAACAATGTATTTTTTCGACGCGCTGGGCTGCATTCTGTTGGATTCTTTAATACTTGGTTCATCACCGAAAATTTTAAATTCATTGAGCGACAAAACCCCTCCGCGATATTTTTTCCGTACGAACCTTAACATTACATTATTAGTATGGCTTTCACGTTTTTCACCGACTAATTTACAGACTGCGTTTTACCTGATATTTAAATAATTTTGGCAACTTTAAGCTACATCCTCACAGTCCCGGGTCAGGTCAGGGACTTCCGGCCGTGCGGAAATGTATGAACAAGTTCATATAAAATGTATGCAAACCGCGACGCAAGCTATATTTTCCCCCATCTCTGAAGGGACAGTGAACCTATGAAGGGCAGACCTTCATATTAAGTGGCTGTAGTTCTATAATATAGCCTGTATGAATGACAGAATTGACGCTTTCCAAGACCGAACTGTTTTTTTAAACTCGATACCATCTCATATTTCAATGTCTGCATACTGTATGATAATAATTAATGACTGTATTATTATCTATATCGACATAAAATATAATAATGTAGTTTTCGAGCTTCAAATATGAAAGTTCTATAAACAAACAAAATCAAGGAGTATGCCTCCCTTGGCTTGGGCCTCCCCCAAGCTCTGCCACTTCGACTGTTTCTATGCTTCGTGCATCCAGCGGACTCCTGCGGCCCTCACAAGGTCATCGGTCTGGTCCACTTTGTGGGAAGCCTTCTAACTTTTCGTCTTCCGTAGGCGGTCGCCACTCCAGAACCTTCCGGACCCATCGGCCATCTGTTCTGCGAGCAATGTGCCCTGCCCACTGCCACTTAAGTTTGACAATTCTTCGGGCTATGTCGGTTACTACCTTGGTTCTCTTACGGATCTCTTCATTCCTGATTCGATCACGTAGGGAAACTCCAAGCATTGCTCTCTCCATTGCCCTTTGGGTGACTTTAAAGTCTTCTTATGAGGCCCATTGTAAGCGACATAGGACATTATTATGTTAACCTAATTGGTGATGTTCTTCAGATCTGGTGCGTAGTACTCGCAACCGGCGTGCGTGTAGGACCAGTGGCCCTAGTGTGAGTTTCATTTAACAATCTCGAATAAACGCATCGAGCGCGTTCGGCGCTCCGATTGGTACGTCACCAATCCACGGCCAATCGGAGTGCCAAACGCGCTCGATGCGTTAGATCGAGATGATCTAAAGAACCTCACACTAGGGCCAGTTCTACGAACGTAAACGAAGCAAAACGAGTATGACAGGATCGTAGCTAGTGGCGTTCTTCCTACCCCGGAGGAAGAAGGCGTGAGTAGGTATATGATGTTTGTGTTTATAATTTAGACAATGAACACAATCGTTCACAATGACAATCGGAAACGGATATATTCGATGCATCTCGTGAATTTGGCTGGCGAATGCCCCCATCACGTGGCTCGTCTGAGTCAGATTATTATCAGGAAAGAATTCCTTTTATTGAGTCATCGCAGCATCGAAAATAGTACAAAAAGATTTCGTATTGTGACTGGGTTTTCGGAGAAGGCAAGGTGATAACAATCTTACAGCTAAGGGCCTTCGCTCACGGCGACTTTTTGTAGCGATGCAGTAGCGATGCTGTCGCGCGTCCGCATCGATACAGTCGCGAAGCGGTCGCTAGCTGTGTGCCCTCGTCCACGAGCCCAGATTCAGTCGCGATGCAAACGCGATACTGTCGCGCTTCTGTCGCGATGCAAACGCGATTCAGCAACGGCACAAAAATACCTGCGATCGCTACAGTTGCAAGATGGACTCCGTTGAGGCAACTCTCCCCGATGTCGTCCGCCACGGTCGCACGTTTGCATCGATACAGTCGCGATGCTGTAGCGCGTTAGTAACGCGTTGGCATCGCTTCTGTAGCGCATTGCAAATGCGACTAACACGCGTTAGTAGCGATGCTGCCGCGTGTTTACGAAACGCACGACAGCATCGCTACAAAAAGTCGCCGTGGGCAAGGGCCCTAAACATCTTACAAATTAAAATGGCTTTTCGTGTGTGGACCGCATTGTTCTACTAAACTACGCAACAGATTTTGATGCAGTTTTCGCCATCATTTAAATTCATCAGACATAGACTAGCAAATACCTATTCTTCAAAATAATTCTGATTGATAGTGTTACACAGTTCAAGTGCTGGAAGTCTCATTACGCACTTATTTGCATGTTCCATTTTCACCCTACTACATCACGGTATTACCTGACCTTCGATAACGGACCTGACCAATGACGTGGATCAACAAAAGATATCAAGCAGTGACGTATACCGTTCACATGTCGTGACTCCGTGACGTGCGCTGATAATCTATGACAATGTTACTCACGTAAATCTACAAATAAATTATCTTCAGACTTTGATAAGATTATCTGTCCGATTTGAAGGTGTTATGATTGGTTACCTGGAACCTGATTTGTTAGACGAATTAATTCTGTCTGTAGTAGAAGAATCGATAGCAGTGAAATGATCTGACGCTGTTTTAGCAGGAATTGAGAAACACACACTGGCAATGCTTTCCTTTTTGACAGTTCAACAATATTCATTGCGTCATTTACGTTGTCGAGCTGATGATTTTGTAAACATATGAAGCATTGATTAGCAATTTGAATTTACTACAAAATCTTTCTGATCGTTATTGAGAGTGTGTCACGTATAGTGCGTTTCACGAAAGAATTCCCTTTGTCGTAATATTGGTAGCGCTGTAACTCAGTGTTAAAAAAAAAAACAATAAATTTCCGTGCTACCAACATTACGACAAAGGGAATGCTTTCGTGAAACGCACCCGTTGGGGTGCTGGTCGATATTAAACAAAAAAGTGAAGTGTCATGAGATTGTGAATTTGTGTGGCATGTGCTCTTCAGCTGCTGTCACATATACCCTGCAAATGATTATATTAGGTTCCCTGTACGAGTGCCAAGACTTAACCCTTTCCCAATCCTATGAAACACATAAAGTTGACGGCAACTGCCTCACTGTTTGTTTCAGATTTGCAGCAGTGAAAATGTTATGTACATCTGGAAACCCTGGATAATTAGCCCCACTTCCACCTCAGCTGACTCGTTTTCTCTTTACCACAAAATGAGCTATTAAAGTATAGCTAGTGCCTAAACAAGACAAGAGGTGGAAGAATCTGGAGAAAGCCTTAAAACTTACTCCAATAAAGAAGCTCCAAAAGACAAGAGGAGTCAAAGGAGAAAGAGAGAAGACAGAGTGAAAGAGATTGAAGTGAGGGGGGCGGGTGAGCCAGAGGAGTCGACGTCAAGAATCAGTAGCTCCTCTAACTTCACAGAATGGAGTGTCAATTCAGTAGTATAAACTTTATTTGCTGGTAATCTCACATAATTTTCGACAGCCGATTCAAAGATAAAATTAAAACAAATATAAAATTATTGTCTACCACGATAATATGCATAGCTGGAATTATCTGGTTACACACAACAAGTGAGTAATACATAGAATGTGTTTATATATTCCGTGGTTGATGAATCATTCTATATCAATGTTTTGTGGTGCAACGGTTATGATTTAGATCACTAATATGGCATTCCTCATTTCTATTATTAATTTACTTTTGAGGTAAATACTTGATTACTGGGTAACGTGGGTGAGTACTGCGCAGGTTGATGCATTTATGGTTAACAGAAAAATCTACTCTATCTGCTACGAGAGGGATGTTAAGCTATATGAAAATGAATACTATGCAAAATGCGACCACTGCAAAAAAAATCACTTCACAAACTCAGAACCACTCACAAGACCTCACAAAATGTATCTTGCCCTGTCAATGAATATTTATCGAGGTTTTTTAACTGTTGAGTTGTTTACCCTATTACAATATCGTGAGGAATGTTTTGAGTATTGAATGTGAATGGCTATAAGAGTACGGCGCGTTGTGTTCCACGCGCGCCTCAAAGAGATGTCAGCACAACCTGATGGGGCCCGCAAGGGCCGATGCCTGTCAGGGATGCGGGTTGTTCGAAAGAGATACCGCTGCCCCTGGCACACAGGCTACTGAGGGAACACGGGTGGGTTTTAGTCAGTAAAAGTCTGACACGCCCTCCTGCCCCATCCAGAGCGGGAGAAGATATTTGATGATTTCCCTCAAAAAAAAAAATGTCTATAAGAGTAAGAGACGCCCAAAGAAACGATGGATGGACTGTGTGAAAATGGGTTTGGATGGAAAGGGAACACTCCCGGGATGACGACAAATGGAGAGGTATGCAAGAAAAAGACAGGTTGCGCCGACCACAAATAAATTGGGCAATTAGGCCAGCAGCAGGCTTAGCACAAGAACCGTAGACAAACGTTACATCGACGGAAGAGTAGACTAAAATGACGTTTCCGTGTAGACAGTTGACAGTTTTGTACAGAGGAATGTAGACAAGCGATTTGTGTTCTACGGTAGAGTAGATATAAAGCGTCATTGCTAAGCCTGCAGAATGAATGGTTTACTCGAGACAAAAGATGAATTCTGTTGTCTATTTCTACGTCTTTTTACATCGTTCTCACATGTATATTTCAATGAATGATGTAAACAATTTTTTGGAAAAAATATTTTGATTTTAAAAGTATGTCCGTGGAGTTTCTTGCCCGTTCTTCTCCATAGGTACCTACTACGCTTTGGAATGGGCAACTAGCTTAAATTTTCAGACTGACTAACCCCTAGAACCTAGAAAAAACATAAAAGCGCCTGTAATTGGTTTATTTCAAATAAATGCTTTGAGTTTGATTAAAATATCTAGTTCAGCGTTTCAGCATTTAAAGCAGACCTAATTCTAATCAAAACTACATTTCATCTTATAAAACCTTTTCTTTTATTCCCAACAAGGTCTTGACCTTCCACCGTTAGGATCGACCAGCCTACCTCAAGAAACGTATCCTTGAGGTGAATACATCAAAGTTGCTATAAATAACCACTGTATTATACACAGCTCATTTCCTTGATACGCTGGTACAGTAGAACGCACGTCAATCAAGACAAAACCAGGTATTCGCTGGTCTCACACAGACGAACAAAAGGAGGAGGGGGTTCCCAATTCGATGCGTATATGTTTACATAATTGTTTATTTTTTTAATGTATTTCCACCTCGCATCACTTTTTACTGAGTACTCCGATTTTGAAAATTGTTTTATTTTTATTTTATTGGAACGGGTATATTTCGAAATTGGGCCCTTGGGCACTTTTTACATCGTTCTCACATTGATAATTTCAACATAATAATGTAACCAACTTTTTGTAACAAAATCATGATTTTAAAAGAGTGTCCATGGAGTTTCTTGCCCGTTCTTCTCCATATGATCCTACGCTTTGGAATGGGCAACTAGCTTCATCTTTCTAACTCACCGACCTTGACAATTCAAAAGTGCCTGTAATTGGTTTATTTAAAATATTTTGTTCCCAAACTTAAATGCAAAACTTAAACTTCTTAGTCTAAGGCCGCAAATTTGAGTCGGCGCCAATAAAGGCGCCACGTAACTTAATGGATTGTTTGTTGGGCGCTGACTGAAAATTAGTAATTTATATTAATTTAGGAGCTTAGTAAGACTTAAAGGTTTATCATTCGGAATTCATTTTCTTTTTTCGTCGTTTTTATAATGTTTTTAGGGTTCCGTACCTCTAAAGGAAAAAACGGAACCCTTATAAGATCACTTTGTTGTCCGTCCGTCCGTCCGTCTGTCAAGACCGTTTTTCTCAGGAACGCGTGGAGGTATCAAACTGAAATTTCTATATGATACTTAGTTCTACTGTCCCTGGAAGCTGTAGAAAAATCAACCTTCTAAGTCAACGCAATCAAAAGATACAGCCATTTAGGCCGCAAAATTCCGCAAATTTTCGAAACTCGCACGGGAATCAAAACCTACAGGGTACTTCCCGTGAACTTAGAATCTTGAAATTTTGTACGAAGTCACGTCTTATAGTACAGATATAGGAAAAATTACGAAAACCGAAAATTTTTAGTTTCGTCATTTAAAAAAAAATATTTTTGACAATTTTGAACTTTTACTTATATACCCACAGGTTTGTACGGAACCCTCGGTGCGCGAGTCCAACTCGCACTTGACCGGTTTTTTATATGAAAAACTCCCTCTTTGAGAGAGGAGGCCTGTTTCCCAGCAGTGGGAATATTATAGGTTAATTATGTTATGTTTTATGTTAAGTTTTTTTATTGAAACTTCGTACTACGCTAGGCCAGCTGAAGGTCAAGGTGTTAGAGACATGCAGTCTACTGTATGTTGGCTCGTCATTATAACAAATGCATAACTGATAGGCATCAGTAATGAGCCTTGAGCATCCGTTGATGACTGACTACTACGTTGATCTAGTCATTTGGCTAGCTTATACGGATGTGGCTCCAGAGTTGCCGGTTTGACAAAAAAAAAAAAAAATTACGTGTGTATTTTTTGAATCGTCAGGAAATATTTTTTGAAGTACCACGTTCAACATTGCTCGTTCGTAAATTCGTGTTGTCAGTGGTGTCGGTAATAATGTCGCGCGTTCAATTGTTTTTTTTCCATCTCAAAAAATGCCCAACGCGCCTTATGTAAGAAGTTTTCTCTTCAAGAAAAAAGTTTAGTTAGAGTTTTCTATCTAAAAGAGGCGCGGCGAGAGCAGTAGTAGTCTTTATGCTGAAATTATGATGATAAATGATTTTATTTATGCAAGTAGGTTTGAACACGTCATGTATACAGGGTAAGTTTTTATCCAGTGCGCAAACTGTAACCATGAATTCAGCATACTATTCTAGAACCCCTACCGCAGAAATTTTTCGCCGGTTATAAAAATAAAAATCAACTGTTTCATAGAAAAGTGCAATATCTACGCGGTCAAATATATGGAACAGCTGATTTTTTTGTAAGTAGGGGGTCTAGAATGATATGCTGAATTCATGGTTACAGTTTGCGCACTGGATAAAAAACTTTTCCTGTATTTTTAAAACTAGATGAAGATCAACGTTTCCTATCTGACGTCTCTGAGAAGAAAGGCCGAAACAAATTTAGTGGTCACAGTCTCATTTAAAGTTCTAGGACATGCCAGTTGCCTCACGATGTTTTCCTTCACCGTTTTGAGAGCAGTGATGATGAAATAATTCACACAAAGTAAACCGCCCGACTGGGTTCAAACCTACAATCTATACAACTCATAAGTTGCAGCCGTTACCACTGAGCCACTACTGCTCTAATGCGTTGTTTTGCTGACTACTATAGTGTCCGTCGGCCTTTTTTTAACCAACTTCAAAAAGGAGGAGGTTATCAGTTCGACATGTTTTTTTTTTTTTTTTATGTATGTTCGGGCATAATTCCGTCATAATATAGACGGATTTGCGAAATTATTTTTTTGTTCGAGAGGGGTTTATTCCGAAATGGTCCCATTTAAATTTCATATACCTAGATCTGATGATGCGTTTCGGAGACAGACAACGGAACTCTTCAAAAAATGACAGCAAATCAACCGCGATTGCTGCTATCGTATAAATATGCATTGTTTTGACCCCAAGGATGATGAAATTTCGAATTGGTGTGGGGTACATGAAATTTCGAATTGGTGTGGGGTAGATACTTTAACTAAAAAGTTGGAAGTCGGTGACAAAAAATTAAAATACATCCGAACTCACCTACTCCCGAAATTAAAGTTATTTTTCACTTTGTAGTGTTTTTCTGGAAGTCAGATGTTTTTTTTTTTTAAATTGCTTCCGCTCTTTTTCCCAGCTGCGCTTCGGATGAATGTGACAAGAGTAGACTGTAGAGTAGGTTTAAGTACGCTCATCCGTCAATTAAATCGACCTTGTGCAAATACACAGATGAACCGTAACATTACGATCCGGGTTAGTGCTAATACTGCGACTTGGAAGTATAAAGTATGGATACGGCAAAGGGCATCGAACTTTTTTTGTATGGAGGCTGGCCTCGTCCCGGTTCGCCCTTTTGATTATTTTTCAAGGCGAGGCCAAGGTTTAAAGCCCTTAGTTTCGCAACGTTTTAAGTATAAATCTCCAAAAAATATCTGATTTGGAATTAGGAATATACAGGGTAAATTTTTAACCAGTGCGCAAACTGTAACCATGAATTCAGCATATCATACTAGACCCCGTAGCGTAGAAATTTTGGGTTGGTTATATAAAAAAAAGCAGCTGTTTCATAGAAAAATTTAATACCTACGACGCAGTCAAAATGTATGGAACAGCAGATTATTTTTTTGTACAACCAACCCAAAATTTCTACGCTACGGGGTCTAGAATGATATGCTGAATTCATGGTTACAGTTTGCGGACTGGATAAAAATGTATCCTGTATAACCAGTTTGGAAATACAAATGCTACCATCGTTATTCTTACCGATGCATCGGTAAGAAAAACTATTAGTTTTTTGTTAATAGGAACCGAGCATAAAGCCTTCTTCAAACAGGCGCAACGCGACAGCACGACGGACGTGTCACTTGTAGAACAATTTGCATGAAGTTTTCATATAAAATATAAATTGTTCTACGTGATTCGCGTCGCGCCTGTTTGCAGGAGTCTTAAGTGAATTACGAATTTATGATCGCTGCTGTTCCAGAGACATGTTCTAAAATCATAAAAAGAACTTTTCATAATACTCTTGTATCACACACCTATTAATAGTTCATTTCGTTTAAACACGTCACTTTTACATAAAACATTGACCCGCCATGACCCGTGCCATGACAAGGAAAACCATAAAAGGTATAATTAAAATCGCTAGTACATTACAATTTACAAACAGTTGTTATCGTCAACTATATAACTTTCTATTAGACATAAAGTGTGAAGATAATATTACCGATCTGCGAGTCATTATTGTTTTTACAATTTTTCTTTCTAGTACTTTTTAACCGACTTCAACAAAGAAAATGTTCTCAATTCGTCTCTGTTTTTTTCTTTTTTGTTTGTATCATGTATGTTCCGGGACAACTTTAATTTCGGAAGTCGGTGACAAAAAACTAAAAGCTTTTTCCAAATAAAACAACCGACTTATAAGGTTAGACAGATGATGATATTAAAAACCCAAGAAGAACCGTTGATGGCAATAGGTTCGCTCCTTATTACATAGGACTTAAACATAACTGGCGAAATGTGGGTGTACTAATTACACCTCTGCCCAAACCTTCGAGGAAACAAGGCGTGACGTTATGTAATGTTAATCTTATCAAATTAAAATAAATAATAACTTTATTTTCACAAACATATGCTGGTTTAACATGTTTTATTTATAGACAATTTAAATGAGCTTGGGTAGTAACACAAGGCAATAGAAATCTATGAACTGAAATCTGTACACAATATGGAAAGCCCTGCCTCTCAAACTAGGTATATATAATAATATTATAAAACTAGCTGTTGCCCGCGGCTTCGCCCGCATGGTGGTTGAAAATTATCCCACGGGAACGTACAGACGCCAGCAGGTCAACCTATCCTAAACTATCAAATTTTCCAAATTGAACCTTATTCCTTTGTGATAAAATTGAAAAACTATCAAAGAAATTTGACAGATTGGGGTAGCTTGATGTGCTGGCCTCTGTACTACCGGGATTTATCTGTATAGATACTAATAAAAATAAATAAAATGTCTAAAATAAAAGTAGCCTAAGTTGCTCATTATTACATCAGCTATCTGCCAGGTGAAGTCCCGTCAAAATCGGTCCCACCATTTCAGAGATAGGCCGGAACAAACAGACAGACAGACAGACAAAAATTGAAAAAAAAAGAAGAAGCTATTTTGGTATATGTACCGTGTATACATCCATATGCATTTAGTAAAAAACGGTTATTTTAATATTACAAACAGACACTCCAATTTTATTTATCTGTATAGATATGCTATGTGGATATTGCCACATCCATTATCTTCCTGCTTTACAACTCAACCCACAGTCGGCGATCTAATTTTAATCGTTACACAAGCTTACATCCTACGGGTTTGTTTACAAAATAAACTGTATAGTAACGGTAGTGGAAAATTATCTGTTTCATACATAGCAGTGTTAAGGTTAACATAACATCACGCTTGTATTCAACGAAAGAGAAGTAGAAGTGTAATAATGCAACCATATTTCACCAGGTTTTCATCATCATCATCATCATCATCATCATCATCATCATCAGCCTATAATGTTCCCACTGATGGGACACAGGCCTTCTCTCGGTGAGAGGGAGTGTGCCGTAATCCACCACGCGGGCCCAGTGCGGGTTGGTAGATGTCACATATCTTTGAATTTTTGGTTCTAGGACATGCCGGTTACCTCACGATGTTTTCCTTCACCGTTTTGAGAGCAGTGGTGATGAAATAATTTACACAAAGCAAAGCGCCTGTCTGGGTTCGAACTCACGACCTACAACTCGTAAGTCGCGGCCGTTACCACTTGGCCACCACTGCTCAGGTTTTACTTCCATGTAATACGGGGCTCCGTTCCGTGTGTTGCCGGACGTAAAAGAGCACCATCCCATTTCTTCCAGTGGGTAACGTAGAAGGTGACTAAGGGACTTACTAGAGAATGGGCAGCAGCGTTCTCTATGCATTTTACCACCATACTGCGATCGCCAACCCGACTGCCAAGCGTGGCGATTATGACAAAACCCCTCTTGGGGGAGGCTTATGTCCAGCTGTGGACGTCTTTCGGCTGAAATGATGATGATGATACATACGGGGCGGGTTTGTTATCATCAAATACTGTTTCCGAGCTACTGCTGAGGTATTTCTGATAATAATCATCTGCCTAGACTTTTCCCAACTATCGGGTCGGATTCTAGACTAACCAGATCCAGCTGAATACCAGGATTTTACTTGGAGCGACCGCCTATTTGATCTTCACAATGTACTTATTGGCTAATACGATACCCCTTGGTAAGAATGGTTGTCAGATTGTCGGGCTTCTGACGGAACCAAAGACTTGACGTGCTTCCCGAAGCACGGGAAATATGTAAAGATGGTCACCCATCCATGTATCAACCGCGGAAAGTGTAGCTTAACCTGGTCGATCAAATGTTATTACTTGGCCATAAGCCCTCTTCCTTGAATATTAGGACGAAAAGTACCATGTGCAATACAACTGTAACATCGGAAGTTTGCAGTTGTAGTGTTGTGATGTGCAGGGTGGGTAGTAAGTAGTCATCAACCTGTTTGCCTCGTAAATGATGATGGTAAGTGTACGATCCCGTCGGATCATTTGCGACCTCCAAAGTCCAAAAACGCTAGCGAAAGCTAGTTTCGTTAAAAGAGTGTATGGTAAAGCCTCATGAGTAGGGAATGCAATCTCGTTCTCGCGAGATCTCGGCATTTTTAGCGAGATTGATCTCTGACGTCAAAAGGACGAGATCTCGCGAGTTTACGAGAGTTTCACGAGATTGCACTCGAGCTTAAAATCGTCTTATTCGAAGCGCGGACTGACACGGACGGATTTTTTTTTACTTCTAGTTGTTTTGTTTCTTGTAAAAGAATTGTTTCATTACTAAAAGATTTTTGTTTGGTATTATAAGAGAAGACTGGTTGTTTCTTTCATTTGTTATTACGTACGTCAAAGTTTACTACTTAGAAGTTTACTAAAAAATTATAGACAGATACGTCAAACAATGTTTGATGAATAACACCCTATTGAAAAAAATCGTGAAAATAAATGTTTATCTCATAAAATACTTAAAAAAATTTTTTCCTAATTTATTCAAATATTTTGATAGGTGGCAAAAAAAAAAACACACACAAAACTGCCAATCTCGCGAGATCTCGCAGTATTGTTAATCGTAAACTCGCGGGTACTCGCCCTACCTATCTCGCGAGATTTGCATTCCCTACTCATGAGGCCATTTCGTTTCCAAACATCCAAAGAAAAGTGCATTTTAATTACTTTTTACAGTCGTCCTATCATTGTAATGTAGCTATTAGATGATACGAACCATTAATTGCACGGCCTTCATCGATACAATTGACGTTTGATCGGCGAATCGAGTAAATAAACATTGTAATGGCTTTAAACGATTGTTTATTGACATTCAACAGTGTGTTTGTATTTATAGTAGGTACTAGAATAGAAAGTACTAGAAGGTTTGTGTTAAGATCTGGGGCCTTAGTGTGAGTTACTTTTAACAATCTCGATCTAAAGCATCGACCGCATTTGGCGCTCCTATTGTTCCTGAATTGGTGAAGGACAAATCGGAGCGCCGAACGCTTTCGATGCATTCGATCGAGGTGGTTTAAACAAACTCACAATACGGCCAATGAAGATGAAAATCAGGAGGCTTACTCTCTTAAGTCCGTCATCGAGGATAAACTTGTCCGAATGTAACTCGACACTTCTGAGTGAATCCTACACCCGAATAATTAACTTTTACGGACATGCCAATACATATCGGGAGTGGGGACAACTGAGGCCCTTCGTTCGTCATTCACCAATCCAGGGCCAATCGGAGCGCCGACCGCGCTCGATGCGTTAGATCGAGATGGTTTTCAGAAACTCACACTAAGGCTGTCGGTTCATCCAACGCAATGCAAGCGTGAGAGCGCGATAACATCGAACGAACGTTGTCACGCGGAGATTTCACAAAACTTGTTCCGGGAAATAGGTATTTTTGAAAATGCTACCTTTTCAAAAAGGTATTTTTTTATTACATAGAAACCTGAGTCAAAAACCTTAAGATACCAGAGTGTTCAAAATAATACAGGAAAAGTTTTTATCCAGTGCGCAAATTGCAACCACGAATTTTTCGCCGGATACACAAGAAAAAATCAGCTGTTCCATACATTTTGACCGCGTAGGATTGCACTTTTCTATGAAACTGCAGATTTTTTTTTTGTACAACCCGCGAAAAATTTCTGCGCTAGGGGTTCTAGAATGATATGCTGAATTCATGGTAACAATTTTCGCACTGGATAAAAACTTACCCGAGGAAAACTTCATATTACGATAACGCCATAGTCACGTAAGAGCATTAATGTAAAAGAATTATGACCCCACTCTCGAGTAGAAATTTTTAATTGGCATTGTAGACCTTAGCAAAATTGTCATATAGGTACGTGTAACTACCTACTTCACATACAAAAATCCCACGGCTGCGTGTGAAAAACATTAAAATGTCTCAGGTCAACGCAAAACCGTTGGCAATAATATAAAAATACTGCTTGGATTGTCAACATCCGGCTAAAACGGTTAATTTTAAATATGGGTTACGTTATAAATACCGTGAAATAAAAAAGAATATCAACTGGTATAATTATTGTGGTTTTGGACGAGGTATTGTTAACTGACGACTCTGCGCCAGATCGGACTGTTCGGCAGACATGTTATATTTTGCTTCTAAGGGCGAATATCACCAAACTTTTACACCCAGCATAAGTTTTATCCTGAGAATACATTTCGAATTTTTGACAGTTTTTCCATACTAGAACTGTCAGATTTCAATTTTATACCACGAATAAAAGATATCTGACCTTGATAAAATCAGCCTTAATACTCATTTTAGCTGTAGTAAGCGATAGATATATAATGGAAATCCGATCTTAACACAAATTTTAACAAAATTATCAGCCTAGGGCAATGTGTGTGTCAGTCATGCATGTGCCTGTTCTTTAATTACCCTAGGCTAATACCCAGACTATCTGCTATCACCCAGACTATATGTATGCTTGTACTTTCGCTACGCGATCGAATCAGAACTAAAGAGATGCGTAGGAGAACAACCGACATAGCCCGAAAAATTCTAAACTTAAGTGGCAGTGGGCAGGGCACATTTCTCGTAGAACAGATGGCCGATAGGGCCGGAAGGTTCTGGAGTGGCGAACAAGTACCGGAAGCCGTAGCGTTGGAGGGCCTGGAACAAGATGGAACGATGACCTAGTGAAGGCCGCAGGAATCCGCTGGATACGAGAAGCACAGTACCGGTAGAAGTGGTTGTGCTTAGGGGAGGCCTATGTCCAGCAGTGGACGTATTTCAATTTTCAGCTGAAATGATGATGATTCTGAACTGACGACTCTGCGACAGATCGGATTGACTAGCAGAAAAACACATGAATTGCGCTTGGTTTTTAATAATTTGCTTTTCTAAGTTTTCGTTAGCACGGACGTAAAAATATCGCGGCTGAATTTTTTCTCGCTTTGGACCTTCAACGCACTACTCATGAGCTAAGATTCTTAAATCCAACAGTGAGTTTTTTTGTAAGCGATACATGTGTATTTTCAGAGATCAGTAGATTAATTCAAGTAACTAAAGAAGTTCCTTTGAAGTGGTTTATTTTTTAAATTAGCCTTACACTGTCTCACAGTCAAACCCCCCAAATCCCTCCAGGCATCCTTTTCCAGGACAGTGAAATTCCATGAAGTGCTGTTGGTGCAGTAAAATTCCACTCAAAACAACGCTTTACCGACTCTATCGTTAATGACAAATACGCTCGTATCAAGTTGAGTATCACGCGTGCGCAATAAAAACCAGTCTACGCGCAGTTCAAAGAATACAAGAATATATACGGTTGAACTCTCAAACATGAACTTTAGTACAACTGCAGCGCAACTTGATCGCTGCGTCATGTAAACCACGGCGTGAATTAGCCTACAGACACACACAGCAGATAGAATTGTAAGTCGGGCTGACCATGTATGGCAGTAGCCTTAAAGATCTCGTATGAATATGGGACACCTGCGAAGACGAAGTATATAGTTTACCCAAAAAGACGTATATCGTCTGCCATCTTTGACAAGGGTCGTAAAGGACAGACTACACGACAAGGACACCAAAGAACACCTTTTTCAGGTGAAAATAAACCTGATTTTTTTGTGATCGCATCATGTAGTCTGGCTACAGATTGAACATTTATTTATGGGGTTTATATGTCTGGAAAGGGATTTAGATAACACGAGAAATTCTGGTTTCATGGAGCCTTGTTTTAGACAGGGGAGGCAATCTAGGATGATGTGATCATGACATTTATAAGCAAGCCTATAATCTTTTTGATATCCAGGTATCCTGAAAATCTGAAAAGACTATACGTAGATATTTTCTTCTGTGATCAAGTGGTCTACGTTTTTGAAACGGAGTTCTTTAACGCGGCTTTCATGGTTTTAAAGGGCGCTGAAGCTGATAGTGAGGTAAAAAAAAAAAACAAGATAGTGGCTGCGAAAATTTTCACATTTTTCTTCATAGGTGCAGTTGTTGAACAAAATGTTATTCTCGACCGTAATAAATATGGCTTAGCAGAAATATAATCATTAAAAAAAACTTATCTTCAGACCACCATCACTATAATCCTCCAAGTTAATTTAAGCCTAGTGAAAGACAATTTTCAAAACGTAATAAAACAAAGAAACAACCAGATTCTGGTCAGAAAAATCTACAAAGTCAAATCATCGATGGACCTGTCAACACATACGTAAGTACCCACTCAATAAAAGAACACATTATGTGGTATGTAATGGTCTCCATTAGCATGTAAATACAATCTGTACATAACACGTCATATGTACGTGGATGTCATATGTGGCCGATGACGTTATGCCATTATTATCATTAAACTTTCGTTAGTGGGAAATGAGCAGTCACATAATTTGCATATTTATAATAAGGTAGTGCGGTGAAGCTGAAAAACTCGTTTTGTCGCCTATTTTGCACAAGATCTTCATCTGCCTAACCTTCTCACAAATATGTACAAGTCCAACAGATCCAGGTGAATACCAGTATTTTACATGAAGCAACTGCTTATCTGTCCTCCACAACCCATGGTAATACGATACGATTGGTAAGACTGGTTTTCGGGCTTTAGACGACCCGAATTCTATTTTGCACAAGTTGTAAGAACATGATTATGTATTGTCTAAAAATGATTGCACAGTTGGATTGACGATTCTCGGCGCTGCCGCTACTGAGCCGAGTAACTTTTGGCGCAAAGCAGTGTATCGCAAATCCAGCCCCGAAAAAACCCGCCACGATATTTTTACGTCCGTGCCATCGTGGCCTAAGATTATCTCAACATAACCACCTAGACCACTACCCGATGAGAGATATAGGATTTCTGTGTGAAAATACATGCAGAAATCCTCCCCATGCACAGACAGTTCTTGCTATGTGCACCATGCTTATGCTAACACTAGCTTTTGCCAGCGGGTTCGCCCGCGCCGATCTTTGATCCCCTGTTTAACTCCTTTAGGGATTGAATTTCGAAAAATCCTTCCTTTTTCCTTGTCTACATTATAAAGCGAACCTCTGTGCAGAATTTCAGCTTTCTAGGTCCAAGGGTTTGGGCTGGGCGTTGATGAGTCAGTCAGTCAGTCAGGACTTGTCTTTTTATTTATATAGATGTCGATTTCGTCTATTTTTCACATACGAAGACCAATTTAATTTTGCTAATTTCATGCCGCTTTGATATTTTCTTCAAACTGCACGTCGGTAACCTTTTTTGCACACACAGGGAACATTTTGCACAAAACATTATTTCAAAATTTATTATATTAGACTTACCGAGCTGTATAGATCCCATAATCTGCGAGGATTGTATCTTCTTGTAGGTGATCTCGCCACCCTCGCCGACTCGACGATGACCGATCTTTCTGTCCGATTTGTGCACCTTGCTGATGGCCCCCGAGGGGCCCACGGCCGGCTGTAAGGAAAAAAACCCATTAGAATTTCATCATCATCATTTCAGGAGAAAGACGTCCCCCAACCACGACCACTTCGACTGGTTCTGTGCTTCTGGCATCCAGCGACCGAATCAGAAATGAAGATATCCGTAGGAGAACCAAGGTAACCGACATAGCCCGAAGAATTATTAAACTTAAGTGGCAGCGGCCAGGGCACATTTCTCGCAGAACAGATAGTCAATGGGGCCGAAAGGTTCTGGAGTGGCGACCGCGTAGTGGAAGACATAGCGTTGGAAGGCCTCCCACAAGGTGGACCGTTGACCCAGTGAAAGCCGCAAGAATTAGAAATTTTATGGAACATATTTTTGTTGAATGGCGTAACACTTAGGAATAGGCGTATAGCACATCTACATTTCGTCAGATATGTTGTAATAACCAGGCACTCATTCTCCACGCCACTAGCGAGAAATTCCTGGTTGAAAAGCCCAATAACACTGACAGATTTGAGAACCGAACATAGGGACCCAGTTCAGCAGTAGCGTTTGCGATATCTTAACCAACATGGCAGTAACTTCTTCATTATCAATTATTATACTGTCAGACAGTTTCTGGGATTGTTTCGGTTATATTTCGGCAACACGAACTTGGCAGAGGCAGAGCGACAGTTCGCTATTAAAAAAATTATATATGTTACCTGCAGATACATAGTTGTTTCTGCTCTGAATGTTTTTGTATGTGAGATTTATGTTTGTAAACGCATTAAAATATTCTACAACTTGGTAATGGAGAACTAATATCATTGGGCGTGGTTGGTCGTGTGTGTTTGAAGTCCGTTAAATCCGTCTCCAACAGTGAATAGTCTCCCCCCCGAGTGGGTTCCCGCATTGTCGTTGCGGGGGGGCTCAGTAACCGTGGATGCCGGCCACGGTGAAGCCAAGAGGAACCCAAAGGTGGGGCCGCTCGTCAGGGCTTTTGCCTCAAAGCCGACGACGTAGCGGCCAAAAAGTAGGTTGCGGTGAGGTGCACCGCAACTGAGGTGGGCCGCGATGTCGAATGGGAGGCATCGCGGCTGAGGGTTACGGGCTGCGGTAGAGGAGGAGTGCCGGTGCTTCTGAGCAGCGCTCTTCCCTTCCGTGGCCTGGACGGGGCCGCCACCGTTTGATGGCGGACGTGGTCGGGCCGCAGGGGAAGAGGAGTGTCGGTATAGCGTTAGCCGCTCTCCCTATCCTCTGCGGCCGAAAAGTGGTAGACGGGACGGCGCGTTGTGTTCCACACGCGCGCCGTCAAAGATGTCAGCAACCACCGATGGGGTCCGCAAGGGCCGATGCCTGCCAGGGGTGCGGGTTTGTTCGAAAGAGACACCACAGCCCCTGGCATACGGGCTACTGAGGGAACACGGGTGGGTTTTAGTCAGTAAAAGTCTGACACGCCCTCCTGCTCTACTCAGCAGGAGAAGTCATTTGATGATTTCCCACCCCAAAAAAAAAAAAAAAAAAAACAGTGAATAGTCTCTCGCACCGAAATTCGAATGACATAGATTCCTTATTAAATCTTTATAAACGTTTTGTGTTTATTCAAAATTATATTGCGTCGTCTGCATTCTTCCTACCGCTTAAAGGATTGTATTGGAATAAAACTTAGTTAAAACTAGACATTTTATGAAGATACTTAACTGCACAGCCATCAATTTTTAATCACTGTAAAAAAGAGAACCATCGTTTTTTTTTTTTTTGCTCAAGTTTTTTCATTATTTTATGTTTATCTTTAGGTTATTTTTTTTTTCGAGATAGTATGTTTATTGTATTATTATATATATATTTTTTTACTTCTACCACAATTGAACATTGTATCTCTGTTTTACGGGGGGACACTGGCTCCTGCAACACAGTTATATATATAACTAGCGCAGGAGCCAGAGAAATCTACAACTTGATGTACGTTTTTGGTTGGCAATAATAAAAAAAAATATTTTCGTATTTTATTTATCCATTCAGCTTCCTATGAAGGGGTGAACAAACGCATTAAAGAATTTGCATTAGCCTTTTGAATAAAAGAAAAGATTATCAATGCGTAGTTTTAAAAACAAGTTTTTTGTTGTTGTTACTAAGTGGAGAAAGAGAGCATTAATTGAGTAATACATTTGAGTTCAGCCTCGATTGTTCCAGTTTTGCATAACGAGTTAGATTTGAAAACGGCCACGTTTCATGACTGTGTCAGTCTTGTGTGTATTTGTGCTAAGTTTTAGTATCATACAACGGATATATTATTTATATATTTTTATACTATACATATTTTTTATAAGTATTATATATATTTTTATATTTTTTTTTTTTTGTTATATTATATATATTTTTTATATTATATATTTATATTTATTTATTTAAATGCGGTTTTCATCAATAGACTGAGTGATTCAAGAGGAAGGTTTACAAGTATAACTAGCTTTACCCACCCGCTTCGCCGGCGCGGAACTTTCATTCCCTATTAAACTCCCTTAGGAGTAGAATTTCGAAAATTCCTTCCTTGTTCCTTGTCTACATTATAAAAGAAACCTCTCTGCAAAATTTCAGCTTTCTAGGTCTAAGGGTTTGGGCTGGGCGTTGATGAGTTAGTCAGTCAGTCAGTCAAGACTTTTCTTTTCTTTTAGATACACCGAATACCACGCGGGCGAAGCCGCTGGCAAAAGCTAGTTTTAGAATACTGTGTTTGCAGTAAGTAGATAACTTCTTCTTTCTTCCATTTATCTCTATTCGCTCCTTTCAGCCTCTATCTGGCCAAATCATCTCTCATCTTATCGTGAATTTCTGCTCCTTATGCGTTAAGTCTCATTTTTAAAAGCCCAACAAGAATTAGTTTTTCTTGCTAATATAACCTAACTTTGGGCGTGTTTAAGTATTAAAGAAGTGTTAAATCTCCAAAACCAAGTCGGTAACGACAAAACTCAATTATCGAAAAGTTCAATAAACTTTATTGGTCATTGATTTATGCAGTGGTTTTTTCATAAAACTCGATCTTCCGAAGGACTTTTCTTACTTTTTTAACCCGCCTGATTTACCATAAATGATCCTGCATCTCACTCAATAACGATTTGCGTGTAGACTCGTCTAACTGCTCATCACTGGCACTATCTCTGTCGGACACATTGAGACAGCGTGCTTAGCCAGGCCCACCAGTGAGTTCGAGCCCGCGACTAGATTCCCCTCAAGAGACGTCGTTAAGAAACGTCAAAAATGTATGGGTTAAACAGACACGAAACATATAAATAACATTATGATAACGTAATCATCAGTGTTTTCCAAAATTGTGTTTATTGTTTTGCTTCTTGAATCCGTAGAAATATGAAGATTAGTACTTAGGACTAATTTAGGTAAACATTGGCCCCCTTATTACAAAACAAGGTTTTTCTTTAGGTATGGTTTAAACCATCGAGCCTGTTTTTGAAATAAGAACTTAGAACTGAAATAGAATTACGGCTCCTTTTACAAAACTGACAATTTAGCACTGGACTAACTTGTCAGTTTTGTAAAAGGAGCTGTATTTCGATTACAGTTAGGTTCTTATTTAAAAAACAGGCTCGACGGTTTAAACCATACCTAAAGAAAAACCTTGTTTTGTAATAAGGGGGTAAGTAATCATTTTGACAACAATGTTATTCTTGATAAAAACTGATTTCATTTTATCACGGGCAAAAACTGAAGCAGTAAGTGAAGAGATTCGACTATTTTAAAATACTTCTATCTAGTTCTGTCTTGTTGGTCTAGTGGGCGTAACTCGCGACTGACTGACTGACTGTAGGTACAGTACCCGGCGATAAATATTGCACATCGACCTTTGGAAAGAGACAATCGGCTAATTTCGGCTTCGTAGAGCGTTATCTCTGTCGCACGAAATACAAACAGTCCGGTATCTATTAGGAGCTGTTAAAACAATTATGATTTGCTTCTTTTGATAATTGTATTTGTATAAAATACACCAATTTTTCTATAATTGATGGCTTTAGGTTGGGGTAAAATAAAATGCCATAGACACCAATGCCACAGATGCCATAGTACAACTTTAAATTATTTGAATTTGGGGGTGTTAACAACTATAAATATATATATTTTGAACTGGACGCGACCGCACTCTGTCGCACTTGAATAACGACTGACAGTGACAAAACGTCACAAAGGTAGTGTGCGACAGAGATAACGCTCTACGAAACCGAAATTAACCGATTGTGTCTTTCCAAAGGTCGATGTGCAATATTTATCGCCGGGTACCTAGGTGTATTTATTTAGGATTAGCTTCGCCCGCGTGCATGTTCGAAATTATCCCACGGGAACATAATACCGGAAAAAAAAGCCTATGTTACTGCATTTAACATCAGCTATCTGCCAGTTATCTCTGTCAATATCGGTCCAGCCGTTTTGAATACTAGCCGGACAAACAGGTAGACATATTTTTTTGTGTAGTAAATACTTCCATTTATGCATTTTGTAAAAAAAAAAAACGCTGTTGTTTTTACATTAGAAACCAGACACTTTAATTTTATTTATTTGTAAAGATCTCAAACAAAAGATATGTATGCCATTATACATGACATCAATAATACTCCTACACTTTCAGGAGACCACGGTATGCGTAATAAAATTAACATGTAAGCTAAAAAAGTTAAAATATTAATAACTAGCAGCGCTCCGCGGTTTCACCCGCGTAGTTCCCGTTCCCGTGGGAATCCGGGGATAAAATATAGCCTATGGCACCGGCGGATAGTGTAGCTTCCCAACAGTGAAATAATTTTTCAATTCGGTTCAGTCGTTTCGGAGCCTATTCAATGCAAACAAACAGTCAAATCTTTCCTCTTTATTATTAGTACTAGCAGAGCCCCGCAATTTCACCAGCATAAGTCTCGATCCTGTGGGAATATGGGAATGGAAAGTATCCTATATCAAAATCCAGGTCATGGTCTACAAATGTGCCAATTTTCATCCAAATCCGTTCAGCCTTTTTAGCGTGAAACATACAAACAAAAAAACTTTTTTCAAAAAAATAACAACCGACTTCCAAAAACAACACTACAAAGCTCAAAATAACTTTAATTTCGGAAGTCGGTGACTTTGGATGTGTATTTTAATTATTTGTCACCGCCTTCCGAAATTAAAGTTATTTTGAGCTTTGTAGTGTTGTTTTTGGAAGTCGGTTGTTATTTTTTTGAAAAAAGTTTTTATTTTTCACTTTTTAGTTACCTACCCCACACCAATTCGAAATTTTATCATCCTCGGGGTCAAAACAATGCATATTTATGCGATAGCAACATTCGCGGTTGATTTGCTGTAATTTTTTGAAGAGTTCCGTTGTCTGTCTCCGAAACGCATCATCAGATCTTTATGAAATTTTAATGGGACCATTTCGGAGTAAAGCCCTTTCGAACAAAAAAACAATTTTGCAAATCCGTCTATATACGACGGAGTTATGCCCGAACATACATAAAAAATAAAAATAAAAAAAATATAAACATGTCGAATTGATAACCTCCTTCTTTTTGAAGTCGGTTAAAAAACTAATATTTTCTCGTTATTTCGATTTAAAAGATATAAAAGAAAATAAAACATTGACTGATGCTTAAATTAAATTAAATCTATCAAATATTTTGTCAGACTCAAAGATCTCTAAATTCGTACATGCGTTAAGCGAACATGTAAAACTGCTCTTCATCAGAGTTATAGGGTTCCTTAATTAGGAAATTCTCTGTTCCCAGTGTCGTAATTTCTGCTAAGCGCAACGGCACATCTGCTTGAAATTACGCGACGGAAATTCAGTGATATGTGTTGTAGGAAATTTAAAAAAACCAAGCCGAATTTATTTCGCGGAATTCCCGGCAGCTCTGCTGCAGGTCGCTGACGCAAGATAGAATTTAAAAAAAAGTTCGAAATCTGAAAACCTGAAAAATCATGAATAGAAAAAAAAAACCAATAACATATTCTCGTCTGAAAACCGCGGTCGATTTTTCCTTACACCATTTTTAATTTAATGTGACGTCACATAGCCTTAACCAGACGATAAAGACGCTTCCAACGATACCTACCTCATTTGTCAAATTATGAAAACTAGTTAGAAGTTATGAGGGAGCAGACATACATACCGGTCAAAATCATAACCCTCCTTTTTACTTCGCCGTAGTCGGGTAAAAAGTATACTTGTTTTGAGCTTCCATATTTCACCAGTTACATTTAGGTCTCATGTAAAAGGGGTCGCCCGTATTATTAATACCCGCATAATGTCAACAATAGGGCACAAATTAAAATTTCGTAGATTTTACCCTATTTATAAAACTGCACCCTAATTGCGTAACTCACGATTCATCATAATCTGTATCGTTTTGAAACGGATTGTTAAACCATTGCTTCATATGTTCGAAAAATGTGTCTGTTCGACAACATAAATAACGCAATGAATATTGTTTAACTGTGAAGACGAAACCAATTATGATCAATCGTGAGTTACGCAATTAGGGTGCAGGTATTCTTCTTCTACAGCTTTCCCTATTCCTACCTATTCTGTATCTATTTTTAACTTTTTCCTCAACGTCGGACTCAATATTTTCCTTGCACTGTAGGTATTTTTTATAAGGAAAACATGGCGAGCTATAAATAGATGGACAGCTAATTCAATACACGGAGAGGAAATATAATAACGAGTTATCACAGGTTTGGCAACCGGCGTATCCTAGAACCGATTATTCGAAGACGTCCGTGACATCATCCAACCCGCACTAGGCCCGCGTGGTGGATGATTATAGCCATCACATAGGAGCAATGTATGGTTAAAGGGTCGCTAATCGTTAGTTAACTTTAAGGGGAACCTAGTCGCACGCTGTCTCACCAGGCCGGTCTCCGAAACGCATCATCAGATCACTATGAAATTTAAATGGGACCATTTCGGAATAAACCCCTTTCGAACAAAAATAATTTTGCAAATCCGTGAGCTATGCCCGAACATACAAAACAAAAACAAAAAACATGTCGAATTGATAACCTCCTTTTTGAAGTCGGTTAAAAATGAATGATGTCCTTTGGACCCCTCTCACAGAAAGTAAGCCTATGTTACAGCAGTGGAAACGTTATAATAATGCTGATTATGTTACGTCTGGCGATGGTCTAACAAAATTGACACAAACTAGGGAAGCGAAACAAGTGCGACAGTGTTGACCTCGTCTTGGCTGTCTGTGACCTCTCGCTTCCGGTGGCTCAGTTCATACAAGAAAACTGTTGTGCGGAATCTTTATTGTGGCTACTGTACTTTCTAGGTTCTGTATGTAATTTGCCGATGTAAATGTTGTTTCTTTGAATAATTTCGTTTAATCTCATTCAAATTGTACAGACGCCAGCACATCAAGCTACCCCAATCTGTCAAATTTCTTAGACAGATTTTCAACTTTAAACCGTCAGCGTAAGGTTCATGTTCAATTGGGAAAATTTGACAGATTGGGCGGTCAATTGCCAATTGCTGGCGTCTATACCAATAGTGTGTAGAGATTACCGGTACTCACGATTCTCTCTCTAACAGAGGGAGCAGTGATGGCTCTGTGATTACGAGTAGGTATAATAATAATAATAATCATTTTATTGTCAGGCTACTAAGGCCCATAGTTAAAATACACAAATAATCTTAAATAATAATGACAAACTAATACATATTAAGAAACCTTATTAAATAACCTTAATAACCTAACCCTTATAACCTTAGTATAGGTTTTGGGTTCGAACCCAGGTAGGCGCTTTACTTTATATAAATAATTTCAACACCACTATTCTCAAAACGGTGAAAAAAAAAAACATCGTGAGGAAACCGGCATATCCTAGAACCAAAAATTCGAAAAAGTTCGAAATCTACCAACCCGCACTAGGCCTGTGTGGTGGATTATAGGCCCTCTCGAAGAGGAGGCCCAGCAGTGGACATAATTCAGGTTCATTATGATTCATGCAGTGTCTAGTGACTTCAATAGATGGTTAATAGGACAACAGTCTATACAGGATAAGTTTTTATCCAGTGCGCAAACTATAACCATGATTTCAGCATATCAAAAAAAAAAAAAAACAGCTGTTCCATACATTTTGATCACGTAGGTATTGCACTTTTCTATGAAAATGCAGATTTTTTTTGTATAACTGACGAAACATTTCTGCGCTGGGGGGTCTAGAATGATATGCTGAATTCATGGTTACAGTTTGCGCACTGGATAAAAACTTATTCTGTATTATACGAGTTTGGTAGCCCAAACTAGGACTTCCACGTTCATTTTGTTGTGATGCTAAGCTGGAATTAGTTTTGTAAAATATCTAGAGAGTAACACCCGCTTCTGATAACCGACTTTAAAATCATCTGCCTAGCCTGTTCCCAACTATGTTGGAGTCGGCTTCCAGTCTAACCATATGCAGCTGAATACCAGTGTTTTACATGGAGCGACTGCCTATCTGACCTCCACAACCCAGTTTCTGGGTAATACGACATCCCTTGATAAGACTGGTTGTCGGACTTTCGGGCTGTCATAGATCTACGAACGACCATCGGGACCAACAGCTTAACGTGTTTTCCGAGGCGTCCTCCCGCCTCGAAACTAAAGATCCGCAGCAAGCGTAGCTAGCTAAACCTGATCGATCGAACCATGCTGGTGTTATTGCTTATAGCCTGACCGATACCGCTGTACCGCGCCTTAGGTATGCGCGGCGAGGCGGGGGACGGGACGCTTTGAGTGGTGACGAATGAGCGGTTTGCACTGACGAATCAGCGGCCTGCTCTGCTCCCCCGTCGCGCCGCGCCCATACCTAAGGCGCGGTACAGCTGTATCTGTCAGGCTATAACTACAAGCTTAAGGGGCTTGGGAAAAGACAAGATCTATTAAGACTAGTACAAGGTTGGATAAAACGCAGAACAAACAAACAATTCCTCCCATTTCTAATAAATATGTCACAAACTTACAGACAACAGTTATACCTCCCAACTTGGCAGCCTGTAGCTCCCCCTACCATCTTTATTTCACCTACATTCGGTTATTTATAGCCATCCACCCACCATAGTCGCGGTGACAACCACATACAAGGACAGAACAGAAGTCTAACTTCTAAAAAAATGTGTAAAATAATTGCTACATCACATAAAATATCTAGGCCTTCTTGATGATGATGATGGGACTCCCTTTTCCGCACGTAGACTCCCATTCGGTCTGTTGTGCGTGGGGATTCTGGCTAACAAAGCCAGCCTAGCTCCGCCCAAAAGCACAGAAGCTTCCTGGGAGCTTCACAGGCTTCGCGGAGCGACCTCACTGTTCCGAGGATTTCTTCACGTTAAGAAGCCACGGCCTCGCATTCTAGGAAGACGTGGGCGGCTGATTCTTCGGCGTCAAGGCAGTCCCTGCAAAGCGGGCTGTCTGTGGCGCCTATGTTATAAAGATGTTTGTTATGGGGGTAATTGTTCCTATGTTCTAGGCCTCCTTGGTAAACTGAAACACAGCTTCAGAGGGGTTTTATATTTTTGGGCCTGGGATTTCATTAGATAACTTCTCCCGCTCTGGATGGAGCGGGAGGGCGTGTCAGACTTTTACTTACTAAAAACCCACCCGTGTTCCTTCAGTTACCTGTATGCCAGGGGCCGCGGTATCTCTTTCGAACAACCCGCACCCCTGGCAGAGCTACAGAGGGGTAATTGCTTAACTAACAACAGTAGGAATGTCTGTCATTTGATAGTCCATCAACATACACTGCGTTATTTACGTTGTTGAGCAATTTTTTCAAACATATGCATCCTGTTAAGACTGGAAGCCGACCCTAAGATAGTTGGGAAAAGGCCAGGCAGATTATAACTATCTTGTTGTTGGTGTTGTCTTGTGATCGCATACAACTGCTGAGCGTAGGCTCTTAACTCGGTAAGTAAAATGATAGTTTTGTAATGTTAATTACTTCTTCTTCTTAGCGAATCGATGGCAAAAAGTTCAAACATCCGTGACCCATAATTCAGCTACGCGTACTCTGCTCACTGATGCAGTCATGAAAGATCATTAAATGCACAGGTCACAGGGCATGTGGCGTAGGATGGAAGGCAAGCTATTGTCTATGGGGAGCTTACTCTGCATACTTATGCATGGAATCAAGTTCTTCTAACGACAGTTGCGCTGCTACAGTTTATGCGCCACTTCTCTCCAGCTAAAGCACTAGGACACGTTTGAAGGGAGTTTCCTGGGGACTGTGTTATTTTGATGTACAAAAAGTGCTGATTCTCAGCCTTATTTGAATAAATCACTTTATTGTTTTTTTTTTTTTCTTAATTTTTTTCAGGTGAAGTTGGTATCGACCCCAAATTAACGCAGTTAGAATTGATTCTTCCATCGCTAAGTGAACCGAGGAGACGAGACGGTACTAGTGACATAAAAACATCGGTTTATACTGTGCTTGTGCATGAGTTTGTCACCCCACACATTTTAAGTGGTATTACTGCCAGTAACTGTCACATGGCCGCACCACCTAAATTGGTAAGGTCAACGGTCCCAAACAATGATGGGTTGGTTACAATGAGACAGAGTCGTTATATTCTGATACATTTTAATATTCTTTGTGTTTCTAATCTGGTAGATGAAAGTGTTACATTTTCTCTCATTTTAGTTTGGAGTCGAACAAGCATAGTTCCGTGTGTTGCTGGACGTAAAAGAATAGCACAATCCCATTTCCTCACGTGGTTGTCGTAGAAGGCGACTAAGGGACTTACTAGAGAATGGGCAGCAGCGTTCTCTATGCATTTTACCACCATACTGCGATCGCCAACCCGCCTGCCAAGCATGGCGATTATGGCAAAACCCCTTAGGCTTCTTATGTCCAGCAGTGGAAGTCTTTCGGCTGAAGTGTGAATAAGCATAATCAGCTTACAATTATCCCACTGTTGGGACTAAGACCTCCTCTATGTAAGAGGAAGTGGAGCATAATTTAATACGCAGGCCCAGTGCGGGATGTCACATGTCTTAGATTTTTGGTTCTGGGACATGTTAAAAGGTTTCCACACGATGTTTTCCTGGACCATTTTGAGAGCCTATACATGATAAGTTTTTAACCAGTGCGCAAACTGTAACCATGAATTCAGCATATCATTCTAGACCCCCAGCACAGAAATTTTTCGTCGGTTATACAAAAAACAAAAAACTGCTGTTTCATAGGAAAGTGCATATCTAAGCGGTCAAAATGTATGAAACAGCTGATTTCTTTTTGTATAACCGCAGAAAAATTTCTGCGCTAGAATGATATGCTGAATTTCATGGTTACAGTTTGCGCACTGGTTAAAAACTTATCCTGTATTATACATATAAGAGCCTCTCTAGGATCGACGACTACGACCTACAGTATGTCTGAACTTTAGAAAGTCTGATACCTCTGAGTTTTTTTCGACCTAACTTCTTAGAGTAGTCAGATACGAAAGAGCTAAATTAAATCCGTCTTATTACAAAACAAGGTTGTATTTCTTTTATCATGGTTTAAATTAAACCATCGACATCGAGCCAATTTTTGTCATTAGAAGGGAATCGTGGTCGAAACATAGTTCTTTATACAAAACTGACAACATAGTCTGGACTTGCGAAGTTGTCAATTTTTTATCACGAATTTATTGTCTGTGGTCAGAATAAAGGGCAAAATAAAAAAAATGCCTCGATGGTTCAAACATGGAACTAAAGGTAGGTCTTGGTCTGCAACTGACTTAAAGCTTAATATGCCCTGATACCGTATGTATTAACATATCTAAGACAAACTTGACGAACGCCCAGTGAAAATACTCTAGTTATCCTAAAAGGGTTCAGTTTACATACTAACTTACACTATTACAACTAAAAGCTTTTACGCTATATCCCGCCATAACTTATGAGTCAAAATACATCCAGTTTTGCCAAAACCATAGCCATATTTTCAAGGATGACATAATATCCTGGAGCTCGTACACTGTTGGGCCAAGTAGGTACTTTATTAGGACGACTGTCTACATCGGTAATAGTCGGTCTATCCGAAAAATACAAATCTAAGGCTGATTACATACTGGGTCCCATGTAAAGTTCCGGTTTTTTTTAAATCTGTTTTTTTTTCGAGTTTGGGAAATCATCAAATAACTTCTACCGCTCTGGGCGGAGCAGAAGGGCGTGTCAGACTTTTACTAACTAAAACCCACCCGTGTGTGTTCCCTCAGTTCTGTTGTCTGTGTGCCAAGGGCCACGGTATCTCTTTCGAACAACCCGCACCACTGATAGCATTATTAGTATAGCAAATAAGTGGACGCACGTGGCTAATTGACAACAGCCGCCCAGGTCGATCGATCAGGTTAAGCTACGTTTGCTGAGGTTGGTCCTTGGATGGGTGACCGTCTTAACATACCAAGACCCCGTCGGCAGTCATTCGTGGATCATAGACGGTCGATACGGGTCGACAGAAGCCTGAAAGTCTGTCTGACAACCAGTCTTTATCAAGGGGTATCGTTTTACCCAGTGGCAGTACTGGATTAAGGAGGTCAGATAAGCAGTCGCCCCATGTAAAATACAGCATCCGGTTAGACTGGAAGCTTACCCCAACATAGTTGGGAAAAGGCTAGGGGTATCACGACATCCTACTACAAAAACACATTAAAGACTAAAATACCTTCTACAATATACAGTGATTCCATACGCATTATGGTTGACTCAGAGCTCACAATGGATTTTAAGGTCGGTTCCCAGTGTACGAAGGATTTAACACGCCATTATGTGAAGAATTTTACTTTAAAATCCTTGTACTGTAAGTGTTTGTTAATGTTTCTTAGTTGTATTGTATATATAGGTATAAGTACGATTTCATTTCAAAGTTTTAAGACCAGCAGCAAAATCGAAATTACGCCTTACTAGCAACGCCCGAGGTTGACTATACTATATACATAAAAAATTAAACATGGTATGGTTTTGTCTCATTATTAAGATTCCTTTTTCTTGCTAATTTAACCTAAATTTGGGCGTGTTTAAGTAATAAAAGCAGTGTAAAATCTCGAAAACCAAGTCGGTACCGACAAATCTCACCTATCGAAAAGTTCAATAAATCTAATTGGTCATTGATTTATGCAGTGGTTTTTTCAGAAAACCCGATCTTCCGAAGGACGTATGTTAATTTTTTACGCGCCTGTTTTACTTTAACTGATCCTGCAACTCACTCAATAATGTTGTGCGTATAGACTAGCGTCTAACTGCTCATCACTGATACTACCTCTGTCGGACACGAAGCCTGGTGAGACAGCGTGCTTTTTAGCCAGGCCCACCAGTGAGTTCGAGCCCGCGACTAGTGTACCCGTAAGGGACTTACTAGAGAATGGGCAACAGCGTTTTCTGTGCATTTTACCACCATAATGCGATCGCCAACCCGCCTGCCAAGCGTGTCGATAATGGTAAGCTCCTACTTTGGGGTGGCCTATGTCCAGCTGTCTGTCTTTCTTCTGAAATGATGATGATAATGAGTACTGCCTCGTTGGTTAAGGTCGCAAGCGCTATTGCTGAGCATGAGGTGTTCTATTCCATTTCCAGGGTGTTTTTGGGTGTAGTCCGGATTTATGCTCAGATGTTGGGAAGAGGCTCGCCCCTTCTTAAGTACCTACATGGTTAGAAGTCAAGTTTCCATACTGAAAAGAGTGAGCCCACACGTGATTAAACCACGTTTCCATGACAATTGAGTCAAGTCACTGCGTCATTGTGTGTCAGATGTGTCAAAACAAAACTCATCTAATCTCCACTAAGTCCGTCAACTAAGATACGGGCTCGGCCGAAAGTAGTTGGTTGTGACAAATTTTTCAAACGGGCAAGAACGCATTGCGAGTAGGGACAACGGTCAAATCGTGTTGTTATTATATAACTTTTAAGTTTGGCTCGCAACGTATCTTTTGTCCGTGAGTGATAAGGAGTTGGTATAGCTAGTTATTTCGGCCGAAACCACGGACTTCGTGCTTAGGGAGAAGTAGAAACGGTGTCACTACAGCCATTAAGTGCGGCCACGGGTCTTCTCGCAAGCCGTTCCATTATATTTTATTTAAATTCGTTAATTTTAAATTTTATTTTATTTAAATCTGTAAAGTTTTACCTTAATTTTAATTTCTGATTTTCATATTCATTTTCTTTTTTAATGTCTGTAACTTCAAAATAATTAATGTAAATTCGTTAATTTTAAATTTTATTTTATTTAAATCTGTAAAGTTTTACCTTAATTTTAATTTCTGATTTTCATATTCATTTTCTTTTTTAATGTCTGTAACTTCAAAATAATTAATGTATGTGTATGGATCCCAACATCTGATATAAAACGATTTGTTATTTTATTGATAAGTCACTTTATCAGGACTTTAGTAGAATAATTTATTTGAAAACTTCATGGAAATTGTAGAACAACAGAATCGCGTCGCACCTTTCTTCGGGAGGCTTTAGGTTGCTATTTTGATAGCGATAGAAAAAATTGTTTTCACTTCGTCTGCGCACAGCCATAAAACCATGGAGAAATATTTACGCAGTAGCAATGGAAACGATTCTTTATTCCTCTTTGTTGAGCACCACTGGCCGTATGCCAGCTTTGTATTACTTTTTCCCCATAGACAATATTTATAAAGGCTGAATAAATCAGTATTCTTAGGTTGTGTAGACGGCTTGGTCTGTCTGATTATACGCGATAAAGCACACATAATATAACGCCTGTTTTCTGAGGAGTAAGCAGTGGTGTTTGTTTACCTTTACCTTCTATAACAAGTTGCCAAAGTCGGTTACAGAACTTAGCGATGGAAAGTTTAAAACGCACATCAAACGTGTCCTTATCAAAAAAGCATATTATAAGATAAAAGACTACGTTGAAGACAGGGAAGTTTGGCATTAATTCCTTCGGCACATGTGGCTTCCCTGGTACCTCATTAACAGCATAACTATGTGAAAGTCTATTAACTGCTCTCAAATACAATGTTCTTTTTTATTCTTTTTATTTTTACAATGCTGACATATTCTCGTCATTAATTGACATTATACATCAATTTTATTTATGTAGATTATTTTACATATTGTGAATGAGAGAACGTTGTAGGCCTTACTGACTGTAGATTTGTAGACGATTTTCTATTCTGTATTCGTCTAAGTACCTGGTACTTATTGACAGGCCTGCGCTGTCCTCCCATACATTTAATTTCTGTAATTTGAAAATATTGTTAAAGCCAATTATTTTTAAAAGAGTAACCGTGGAGTTTCTTGCCGGCTCTTCTCCATAGGAAACAACAATTTGGAACCGTGCACCTAGCTTGTGACGTTTCATAAGTGCCCATGCAGGTTTATATGAAATAAAAATATTTTGATTTTGACCTACATTACGCCAGTAATATTTTATAACCTTTTTTTAGGGCATGGGTTGTTGATCTTTTTCCTACGTAACGTTGTATTTGAGAAAAACGTCTGTACATAAAAGGTAGACGCACAGACAAACGCAAGCGTGATATTATTTATGATTCTGTTTTTTCTAAAAATGTCTTCATAATGAAGATTTCCAAGGTTCCAAAAAATAAATATCGGTGGGTACTTAAGAACCATACGATAAAATTAACAACTTGCAACTGAAACCGATTAAGACGCGATTCAGCGTCACCGACCCGAGCGTAACGGTTCAGTTTCGTTCACTGTTCTAAAAGAGCTCAAAGTGCACCTAAAGAAGGCATTTAAAAAAACCGGTCAAGTGCGAGTTGGACTCGCGCACCGAGGGTTCCGTACAAACCTGTGGGTATATAAGTAAAAGTTCAAAATTGTCAAAAATATACGAAACTAAAAATTTTCGGTTTTCGTAATTTTTCCTATATCTGTACTATAAGACGTGACTTCGTACAAAATTTCAAGATTCTAAGTTCACGGGAAGTACCCTGTAGGTTTTGATTCCCGTGCGAGTTTCGAAAATTTGCGGAATTTTGCGGCCTAAATGGCTGTATCTTTTGATTGCGTTGACTTAGAAGGTTGATTTTTCTACAGCTTCCAGGGACAGTAGAACTAAGTATCATATAGAAATTTCAGTTTGATACCTCCACGCGTTCCTGAGAAAAACGGTCTTGACAGACGGACGGACGGACGGACGGACGGACGGACAACAAAGTGATCTTATAAGGGTTCCGTTTTTTCCTTTAGAGGTACGGAACCCTAAAAAACATTTCAGATGACATTTATTCAAACTAGGCTAAGAGTCAGCACTTTTTGAACGTCACAATAATGATTAAAGAGAATGACATTATAAATGTTATGGAGTGAAAGCAGGCACGTACAAACTGGTAATTCGTCAGTGAGTAATTTTGACAGTTTATGTTTACACAATCATTGGGCAACTCTATAAGAGTAGGGGAATAGCAAAGAAATGATGGATGGACTGTGTGAAAGATGATATGAAAAGAAAGGGTGTGACTAGTAGAGTTGCCAGCCAAACTGTTAAAAACAGTATTTATTATAAATACTGCTTTTCACTTTAAATAGTGTTTACTGTTTAAAAAAAAAAGTATCTAGATATACTGTTTCCACTGATATCCAGAGCTATACCAAAAAAAATAGAGGGTCGTGTGCGCATGCACACGCAGTGTGACGTCATAGCCAAATTATAACACGTTAATTTTTTTTATGATATGACCTATCTTTTAAATTAAGGGTGTAGTAATTAGTATACAAAATCGTTGTTTTCTATGGACAAAAGCTGAACACAGCTGAATAACTGTGACCCGTAGTAGTCTAGTAGTCCCTAAGGCGCAAATTACACAGAAACAGCGGCAGCGTAAGATGAAGGCGCGGCACAGGCGCAGCGTACGCATTACATTTTGTATGGTTTTTTTTTGTATGGCATCTCGCAGTTGACCTTGAGAGGTCGTTACTGCTTAACCGGACTTTCCTGTGAAGGCAGTTTTAGTGAAACTAAAAGCCTCCAGCCAGGGCATAAAACCTACTTAGACTAAAGCAACTGCACGCTGAGGGCACCCCCTGCGGGTTACGGGCCTCGGCTCACGGCGTCACTGGTGGGAGGGGGGGGGGGGGGGGGACAGCAAGTGGGAACAGGCTGGATCAAGGGACGGTCGGGCATGTTGCCGATTTTAAACGATTTCTTACAAAATGTACTGCGTAGGTACGCTGCGCCTGCGCCGCGCCTATACCTTCCGCCGTTCCTGTGTAATTCGCGCCTAATAGAGAAAAATTGCGATAAAGACTAGATAATAATGTTGAATCATTGGCCACCTCTGCTGTACCCTTCAGGGTATAGGCGTGATGTTATGCTTGTTGTGCTATCTAGTCCCAATTTTTCCCACGGGACTGATAAAGAGCTGTCTTATCAGTAAAGGTTATTGACCTGTGATAACATTGTGCTAAGCTTTTCACACATTCCAGCGTTGATTAGTTTTTAAAGGATTATCAAAAACTAATTGATAAATTTACAATTAGGCGTGTACGCTCTGAGCTAGCGTCGCATCTTCATCATCCTATAATGTTCCCATTGCTGGGACACAGACCTCCTCTAGGTCAGAGGGATTGGGCCGTAATCCACCACGCGCGCCCTGTGCGGGTTGGTAGATGTCACATGTCTTCGAATTTTTGGTTCTAGGACATTCCGGTTTCCTCACGATGTTTACCTGCACCGTTTTGAGAGCAGTGGTGATGAAATAATTTACACAAAGTAAAGCGCCTGTCTGGGTTCGAACTCATGACCTACAAAAGTCGCAGCCAATACCACTTGGCCACCACTGCTCTCATACAAATAAATAAAATTGAATGCGTTTTTTGCTTTGTGGTACGGAACCTTTCGTGGGTGAGCCACAAACGCAATTTTTTGGTTTTAATACATTAAATACCCCTGGTTTTATTGTATTTTAAGATTGTATGTTTAGATGTTTGTTACTCAATCACGCAAAAATGGCTAAACGGTTTTGGATGAAGTTTGGCATACAGATAGATTATAACCTAGATTAACACATAGGATACTTTTTATCCCGGTAGTATGTTCTCGAGGGATAATTTCCGACCTTAACGAGAGTGAAGCCGCTGACAAATGCTAGTATAAAATAAAGTTAGTCGAAATACTCACTAAACCTTCATAAAGAAACGTGATTTTCTGCGTCTTTTGCCTTGTGGTACGGAACCCTTCGTTGGTGAGCCCGAAACGCACTTGGTCAATTTTTTTTACGTTACATACCCTCGGTAGGTACTTGCTTTGGCAGTTCATATACTAAAATTGGAAGATACCCTTGGCAGTTCATACGCAAATCGTATTTTTAACATTACATATTTAGTTTCATTTAAAACTAATAATTACTCACGTAGAGGTAGATAACAAAACGTTATCAAGCTCCACAATAACCAACTATCGTAATTTTTTTATAATAAACAAGAACCTACATCAATCACTCTGAAAGAGCAACTATGTGATTTACTTTTTTTTAATCATGAGGTTAAGCAACTCTTGCCGCGGTTACTCTGTGGATGGGTCACACATCATCAAATCACTTCAGCCGAAAGCCGTCAACTGCTGGACATAGGCCTCCCCCAAAAGGGGGGTTTATCATAATCGCCACGCTGGAGAAGTGGGCTTTTTTTGAGTTAAATCATCAAATAACTTCTCCCACTCTGGGTGGAGCAGGAGGGCGTGTCAGACTTTTACTGACTAAAACCCACCCGTGTTCCTTCAGTTGTCTGTGTGCCAGGGGCTATGGTATCAGTTTCGAACAACCCGAACCCTGGAACAACCCGCACCCCTTCAAGGCATATAAGGGCAGAGGAATTTTTCAACCAAATTTAGACAGTCAATATTATAAGCCCTATGTAAATAATAGGGGCAAGTTTTAATATTTAAAAAACTTTCAGTTTGTGAAGGAAGATGTTTGGAAGATTGTTACTCAATCATGTCAAAACGGCTCAGCGGATTTGGATGAAATTTGGCACACAGATAGTTTATAACCTGGATTAACATATAGGATACTTTTCATCCCGGTGGTATGTTTCCATGGGAAGCGAAGCCGCTGGCAAAAGCTAGGCAGATATAAATCCAGACGTCAGCTATTGAGATATATTTGTCTGTTGCCTGCAGATGCTAGGCAGAGGTGTACCTGGTACACCCACATTTCACCAGATATGTTTAAGTCTCATGTAATAGGGGGCGAGCCTATAGGCAACAACCGATCACAAATTCAGATTCTGACCTGCTACCAGGAATTTCAAGATAGAAAAACCCTATTACACTTTGCCCAACCTAGGAATCAAACCCACAACGTCATCAGCACTTGTGACTGTTTGACTAATGAGGCAGTACATATCCTACATCTACATGTTTAATCCAGAATTGGGTCAATTACATCCACATCTGTTGACTGTGATTAGGTAGGTAAAAAACATTCAAACTAAGACATTTGTAATATTAAATGGCATCTGCCCATCCAGTTTGTAGTTAAAAAGTAGCCTATTTTCTTCCCTATGGTTTAAAGTATCCAACAAATTTTATCACAATCAGTCCAGCCGTTTCGGTGATTAGGCGGACCAGACAGACAATTTTTAATTTTATTGTTGTTTAAGTATGTCCACCTGCAAAGGTGGGCAAAGGCATCCATTTCTCATTACTTTTAACTACCTAAGTACTACATATTAGATTAGGTAAAGGAAATTACATCACAGTAGGAAAACAAAACAATTAAAATGGCTGCCTAGTTAGGTGACAATATTAATCACAAGGAAATTAATTGCATAATGTTGGAATTTAATCAGTTTTTGTGAGAATTCAAGTATTTACATAATATGTTTGAACTTAACTGGTTTTATGATTATTTTTTTAATTTGATGTTTTTTTTTTAGTAATAACTGGTTTGACAACCAAAAAATTAACAATTCAAGACCATTCCAACACAGTAATTTACTCAAAAATAATAGCAATAAACCTGCTAGAAACCGGTAGTATAAGATTAGCTATTGGCAAAAAAGGAGGATCTACAGAAGAAAAAAAAACTGACAAAAAACTTTCTGTTAGCATTCAAAGTAAGCACTATTGTTGATTACAATGGGTTTTTAAGTACTGGTTGCTAAGACATTCTTGTTTCTTTTTAAATGAATGAATTTAGAAACAAGATTTTTTTTTTTTTTTGTGTGTGAGGTTACAGCTATGTATCACAATCTCAATCTTGGACATAGATAATGATCGTATTTTTTGACTGCCTTAGATAACCCGCATAGGGTCGGGTTAGGTAGAAATAATGAGTGTTGCCTATTATGAGTTTGGAAACCCAGCAAAAGCGGGAGAGAGGGCCTGAAAAAATTTCCAATTATTAGGCCTTGAGTGTATAAACAATTGACTAAAATATTTGTGATTGTTTGTGGCTGTAAAGATTAAATTAAATCTGGCAATGATGTAACACACCTTATCTTTATTACATTATGATCAAAAACAAATTTGTACAGACATAAACCAAAAACTGCTTGACATATTTTGATGGGAATTTCACAATAGTATTGTTCTGGAAAATTTAGAATGCAGTTTTCGTATTTTTTAGCGATAGATAGGCATAACGGGTTTGTACGTGTTACGAAGATTCTATTGTACGCACAATTGTGTTACTTAGCAGTTTCTCACCGCGTAATTGTTAATGAATCTTGAATGCTAATTACAGACAATTCATTTAACCATTCTCTACAACACTTTCTCCATAATATTTTCAACTTTTCACGCAGTTATGAATGAAATAGTCACAATAATAACAAATAAAACGATCACTTACATCGTACGGTACATTTTTCTCAGCGATTGAACTTTTGTCTCGATCTGAAAAGATGAAAAATGGGCCGATGAGTATTGTGAAAACCGTCCCAGTTGACAACGTTATTATCTTGTTACAATGGGATTACAACAATGGAATGCGTTGTGGTATTATTAGATTTAGAAATGCACTACCATCTTCGTCAGCGCCCGAAGGTCCAGTCGCACTGTCAGGCTTTTTAGAAGCCGAATTACTGTCCATCACTTCGATGTGATCAGTATCTCCTGAAGCCATTTTTATTTTTCTGTTACATCCCCTATTTTGAAGTCTCTCGGTTGTATATTTGCACAGTATTAATTCGCATGGCTCACATCACACTTGCATCGCTAACACAATGATTCACTATAATTTAATTAGAAGAAATCAATTAGTTTACGCGAAAATTCTCGCCCGAAGCATCCGTCTGACACGACCACTCACAGTAACTGGGTTGCCAATTAAAATAATAATGTTTTTGCGTATAGACAATAGAGTTAAGTGGGTGGATGGTGCTGATATCGGCACATTTTATGGAATATTGTTTTTGTTTTCGAATATTTTGTTTTGAAAAATGTTATCTGTCGATAGAAATGTAGGAAACAGTTTTTTTTTTGTAACAAAAACCGTACTAAACAAATATTTGCCTTGAACAAAACCTTTCGAGATTGCCATGCTTTCGAGATTACAATACCCCACATATTTTTTATATGGTAAGTGTTTTGTAGACTCTCTAGTAGACTTTTGTCTAGGTATGTACCGACTTTCTTTTTTGCAAAATTTACTGCCTACATTCTATTCCTGTCTCTTATTTAAATGTTTCCTTGTGTTACTTAGAATAGTTCTTGTTTACCGTTTTCTATTTATCCTATCCATGTTAGAATATTCTTTCGGGAACTTCCAGTTCAAATACTCTCGGTGGGAGCCTTACCTGACTCTCGAGAGCGCGTCCTCGGATGGTGGCTCAAAGAATGTCAACTGCCTCTACTTGTTGAAAGGTAGGAGGGAAGTAAAATACCGGTAGCTGGAGAAAAAACGCCAGCACGTTAAGTTATCACAATCTGTCAAATTTCTTTAATATATTGTCAACTTTATCACGTAAGAATAAGGTCTATGTTCAATTGGGAAAATTTAACAGTTTGGGATAGATTGATTTACTAGCGTCGGTACTTACCAATATGTTGGAGCTTCTTCAACATATTCGGAGTACAGGTCTTCGTTTGTGTTGGATTCTTAGGTCTGAGAGTTCTTTAGAGAAGGCCGCGAATGTACCTATTTTTGTCAACGACGGCTCTCAAGTCTACCAGGAACATTAAGATCTAGGCATCAGGTCTTCTTCTTCTTAGCCTATCGATGCCAAAACTTTGGACCAAAATTTAACTGTTATTAGGTGGCAACTGACTGTAAAAAACCGGCCAAGTGCGAGTCGGACTCGCGCACGAAGAAGAAGAAGAAGTTCCGTACCATAATCTATAAAAACGGCAAAACAATCACGTTTGTTGTATGGAAGCCCCTTAAATTTGTATTTTCTTCTGTTTTTAGTATTTGTTGTTGTCGCGGTAACAGAAATACATCATCTGTGAAAACAAATGTCTAACTATCACGGTTCATGAGATACAGCCTGGCTGGCAATGTGACAGATGGACAGACGGATGGACAGCGGAGTATTAGTAATATGGTCTCGTTTTACCCTTTGGGTACGAAACCCTAAAAACCAATAACTATTAAAAATAATAAAGAAAATGTTTTATCACAATCAGGATTATTTCCAGGTTTCTTTAGCATTTTGTAATAAAGCCCTAATTATCCATAGAAAGAAACGAAGACGGATGTAGTGTAGCCATGCCCTGAGCAAGCTTATCGAAGACGAAGTTTTCAAACATCATCATCATTCTCCTGCCCATATCCCACCTTTCTTTAATTGCCATCTCCGTAGTCACATCACATCCTTTCCAACCATAGCATCATTCACACAGTTCATCCATCGTTTCTTTGGTCTCCCCTACTTTTATTTCCATTTATATTCATAGCCAAAACTTTCCGCACGATATTTTTCTCATTCCTCTCATGGGCATGTGATACGATGAAATGATGAGCATTGCCTAATTTGCCCATACCATGAGAACCTATTACCACATAAGTTTTCAAGCATGAATAGCATATCATTGCAATTTAAAAGGCTGTGGAATACCGGCATAATAGTAGGTTTATGTGGTAGATTTATGAATATTTTTACATGGTAACTCTGAAAAACGCCATGTTTATTTCTTTACCGTCAATTCGTTGCCGCGGTAAGAATTTTTTTGTAGGTTATTACCTATCTTGGCGTCATTACGAGTTAGCTAAATAATTACAGATTATTCATCACAAACGCGTTGGTAAACTAGTAAAAATTACCGGTGCAATAACGTTTCGGTTCCAGTTTCTGTGAAAAGGCAGTGAGCAGTTGGAAATTTCAAGAATACATTAGGCATTGCAGCGGCGTTCGTTGAAAATGGGCAAAAAAGTAAAGGAATATAAATCTGGCGACTTCATCTTCGCCAAAGTAAAAGGATATCCAGCATGGCCGGCCAGGGTGAGTGTGATTTATAAATGATTCTGTAGCCATTGTGTGTTAAAAATGAAAAAGCTGTACCCTTTGTGTTCTAATTGGGTGTAAGCGCGGGAAGACATGTTGTATCGCGGTCCCGACGCCTTCGCATTGCCCCAAGGTCTCAGAAAGCAAATAAAGACTATACTCATAATTTACATTTTTGATATTGACACAGCAACAGATCTCTAATTTACTGATAACATTGTGTTAATATCATTATTTTAGTGATTCTCTTTTCGTACTATGAAGCAATTTTCCCGTTCAAATCATATTTCCTGTGGTTTACAAATCTTAATTATTCATGAATTGTAATAAGAAATAGAATTCTAAAGATAAAATATTGTCACCATTGGATAGGTGAATGACACTTAGATCCAATCCATTTTGCAGAATACATAGATCCAATCCATTTTGTACATATTCCCAAGGATTGGATTAAATATGCAAGCATGTTATGTATTGTAATTCCTCATAGCTTGTATTTTGTTGTAGTTTTAATAATAAATCTAAAAATATTGACATCAACAAACACTAATTGATGATAAGTTCTTATCTGTCATTTTTTCTGGATCCTGTTTGCAACTGGCCAAAAAGATATGATTTCTGGGATAAGCAATTTAGGTTGCACTTAAATTCACCTAATTGTATTCAGAAAAAAATTCAGTCACTTTTATTTAGATTTAAATTAGAAATTTATTCATTGTGATATTGATAAAAACAAGTACTAAAGTAATAATTCTAAGTATCTATTTGTTTTTCAGAGGTAAATATGATAGTTAAACGACTCTGATAACATACATTCAATTGTTAAAACATTAACAATTTACAAGGAAAAACAAAATTTAATGCTATTTCTATAAAAGAATAAAAACGAATAGGTACATAATATTATGCCTGTATACCTCAATAGTAGGCAGTGGTGTATAAACATACAAACACATTAAATAATATGTAAGAATATATCTGTCTATAATGAGTCGCCGAAATGTATGTACGCGCATAACTTCCGAACGACTGCACCAAAATGGATGATTCTTTTTTTATGTGTTCCTTATTGTCAGGACAAGGTTTGTATAGGTAATGCCTAAGACAAGGCAACGTCTGTCGGGTCAGCTAGTTTTCAATAATTCATGCTATGATCCTTACATATTCCTATTGCCTCTTTTGCCTCATTTATGTTCATACATTGTAACAGTCGGTATTCTGTAGTTTATGTTAGTCCCATGGGAAGGTGTGCATTTATAACTTTTAGACACTGCGGCACACTAAATGACCTCAGATGTAAAAATAAAACATCCATTGTGTCACGTTGATTGTCCACCACATTCATTACTACATATGTACTTTAAAAACGGAATTCTTTATTTCAGGTGCAAAAGCCGAACGGGAAGAAGTATTTTGTATATTTCTATGGCACGGGAGAAACGTAAGTGTACAATAATTTTGTTAATGCATTAGTTAAAGAAAAATGTTTGTATTTGCATAATTATTCTATTAGTAAGTAATATCGAAGCAACCGAACAGAATTTCTTTTGAGTTCTGTCAATTATGTTTACAGTTTATTAAAGGGTTCTTCAATGTACCCGTGAAATTGAAAATGTCTTATGTTTTTTGCAAATTACAGTGCATTGCACGACATTTTGAAAGAATCACCTTCATATTTTTTTCATATGAAGAGTATTATTTACTTCTCACAATGTCTAATGTTAACCCCAAATACTTTTGTAAAAATTTTCCTTATCAAAATGATTAAATTGAAAACATACAATTTATCAATTAAAATATCTTATCAGTCAATTCCCTGTTTCAATTGAACTAAAATAAGTACATATATCCTTCATGCAATTTTTTTAAAATAAATTATTTATATTTAAAAGCATTTTTTTTTTTTTAAATGGTATTTTATTTTCCCATGTTGGTACTGGCCTTCTCTGCGTGCGAAGGAGCTAGCCATAATCCAGTCTGGGTTGATGGAGGTCATAAGTCTTAGATATTTTGGTTCCAAAACATGCATGTTCCTTATGATATTTTATTTAATGTTGGTCTGGCCGTTCCAGTAGTTTATGCAGCCTATCCAAATTTATTTTATTTGGTATTGTTTCTCGAGTTGTTGAGCTCTGTCAGTTCTGAGCTACACAGTTGATGAAAAATGCATGCAGTGACTGAACAGGTCGTCAAATCTGTATGGTTCTTTTTCTTCAAACTCCATTTCCATTTCAATCTACATTGTCTTCACATGATTTGACAAAGATGTCAACCATATAGATTTTCAAATATGATTGATGTGTAAAAGTGTTTGTACAACCGAAATAACATGATCTATGCCTTATATAATTATTGTGTGTTCTTAACGTATTTGAAGAAAGTGTAAACACCAATCTACACATTCATCTATATTTAGAAGGTTTCAAAATTATATCTCACTTCCAATAATTATTGTTTGAATAATATGAATAAATTGTAACACAGAAATCATTAACAAAAGGGTTTTTTTTTAACTTCAACTGTCAAATGGAAAAACAACCTTAAATCACTTTAAAGATGGTGATTTAAAGTTAGAATTTTGGGTTAAAGTATTCAAATAATCAAATCAAAGGCATGAATTTGTAAGTGGCAATAGGAATATATTACACTACAAATATCCACTGGTACTTTTTGGGTGATGTGCCTCAGAAACCATGTTAAGCTGTTGATCCCGGCTGGCATTCGTGGATCTTTGGCAGTTGTTACGGGTCGTCAGAAGCCGAAAAGTCTGACAACCAGTCTTACCAAGGGGTAATATACTCAGTAACTGAATTGTGGACAGATAGGCAGTCGCTCCATATAAAATACTAGTATTCAGCTACATGTGGTTAGACTGGAAGCCACCCCCAACGTAATTGTGAAAATACTAGACAGATGATGATGTTTTACATTTTCATTGTATACTTTTGGAACGGACCATAGTCATATCTATGTAAATTAAAATTAATTCCTATTCCCCTTGTTCACGGCATCACACGTGAATGGCTGGACCAATTTTGCGAATTCTTTTTTTTGTTATTTGTTATAGTCAGGAGAAAATTCTTATGAAAAAAAAAAAAAAAGTTAAGAAAGTTGCGCGTATCATGATGACAGACTTTGAATTCGCATTATACACAATGCGAATTAAATATTCATAGTTAAGACAGAACAACGTCTGTCTGGTCTGCTTTGTTAAAAATAATAATTAAAAAAAACATGTTATTTCCAGCGCTAACCTCTCCCCGAACATGATATTCGACTATGCAGATAATAAAGACAAGTTTCTGACTAAAACTGTGAAGCGACGAGACTTCAACGATGGTGTGAAGCAGATTGAACACGACTTCGCGAACAATGTTCCTCTGGAGCAAGTTATAGGAGTTACTGTTGAGGTAAGACATAATGCTAGCTTTTTTCAACTAGCTTCTGCCGGCAACTTCGTCTGCGTCAAATTTCTTGTTCCCCGACCTACCCAGTCGCATCGAATCGCTTGGCCAAAATCAAAATCAAAATCAATGAAAATCAAAATATTTTTATTTCATATAAACCTGCATGGGCACTTATGAAACGTCAGAAGCTAGGTGCACGGTTCCAAAATGTTGTTTCCTATGGAGAAGAGCCGGCAAGAAACTCCACGGTTACTCTTTTAAAAATGATTGGCTTTAACAATGTTTTCAGATATAAAATGTATGGGAGGACAGTGCAGGCCTGTCAATAAGTACCAGGTACTTAGACGAATCCAGAATAGAAAATCGTCTACAAATCTACAGTCTGTAAGGCCTACAACGTTCTCCCATTCACAATATGTAAAATAATCTACATAAATAAAATGAACCTAATTAAACATAGTGACATGATTTACATGACAATCACTAAAAAATAGTTCGATATTAAAATTGATGTATAATGTCAAATAGACCGTGCGAGTACTTCGTATTCGTGGCTTTTTGTCTTACTGTTCGGCTCCTAAGTGCCCTAGCGTGATGTTATATAGCCTATAGCCTTCCTCGATAGATGGGCTATCCAACTCTAAAATATTTTTTCAATTCGAACCAGTAGCGCGTTCAAGCAAACAAACACCCCCTTATTACAGAACAAGGTTTTTCTTTAGGAATGGTTTAAACCGTCGAGCCCGTTTTTTAACCCTTTAACCGCCAAGATTTTGATACTTTTGACTTACGTCCAGCGCCACGTCACTTTAGGTATAAGTTGGAACAGTGTTGGGAATACTTAATATCGATGCATAAATTCTTTATTTATTAACAAAATTAAAAGCCGGAAATAAAATCAATGTTTTATTTACCTACTTAATTAATAATCTAACAGTGTTCAGTCTTCAATCGATTAACTATGTTAACGTACTTGTGTGGTTACAAAATCAGTACTCGGGAGATGGGCACGTAGTTCGTTCTTCAGTTGGTGACAATTCTCCACGAGCATGTCGTATTAAATTTAATATTTTCATGTAAACTTCTGAACGGATTTCCGGGCGTACAGTTTCCAGCTCAAAGGCTATTAAAGATGCGAAGTATTCATTTCGTGGATCACTTGGTCTCTGATTAAAAAAATTTGCGTCTGGCAGGTTTATAAAAGCAGTCACATCACCATCTTCTAACTTTGCATAATGGACATAATTTGGTTTTGTCTGCGTCGATTTATTTGAAGTATTAATTAATCTTCTTTTACTTGGAATCATTTTACGTGGACACAAAATCGAAGGCGACGTAGGCCGCGATTCTTCATTATTCGACATGACGCACGTCCTCTCCTTCAGAACCGAAAACAACAACTGGACGTGGCCACTGAACTATTTAAATTTGGAGGCACAACTGAAGAGAATCGGTGCATAACAATCTAGGGATGCGTGGAATAATAATAATTATATCGATATTTTTTAAAATGTTTCACATGTGTGATAAATTTTGAAACATGGAGTTACACACAATGTTACCTGACACACTTCGCACATAAAGCGAGATTCCTTGCGGCATTTTTTCTTTAATGTTGTATGTTGACACACAAAACATGATCTTGACTTTTTGTTTTTTGTATATTGGGGCATGTGATTAGCCAAGTGTGATGCAGTTAATCGCAAGGCAGACGCTGATCTAGATGTCGTCGGTATAGAATATTCTAATTCTTGTGCTTTATATTTTGCGATTAATTGCCTAATAACGGCCAACTGAAAATCAGCGATGGACTTATTATTAGAATACATAATTTTATATAATGCATGAGCATTTAACATGCTTAAATCAATTAAATGCAAGCCTAGTTTTTTTTCCCATTTTCTATTTTTTCTTATGCACTGAACCGAATGTAATACCATGTCAGTATTGTCAACTGCTCCTTTCTTTAAGTTATAATCAACTATAACTTCGGGCTTCATTTTAGGCAGTCCCGTTTCTCTGTCATATTTAGTGGTAGGCCCGAATTCAGCTGTGTGAAAGGTAGACAACATGTGTATGTCTCTTTTATCTTTATATTTTAATGCCATAAGTGGCTTTTTGTATCTTACATCAATTTCACCCTTTTTTAGGGATTTGAAATCTGTGACACCGGCTTTCTTTAACCGATCAATTCTAGCCGTACCACATGCATATGTCTGTTGTTGGTACAAGTATTCGAACAATTTTGGACTCGAGTACCAGTTATCTGTGTACAACCGTCTATGCGCATGCATCAGGTCTTTTAACAGGGTTGTTACCACAGCGCCTGTTATTCCTAAGTTTGCCGAATCCACAATTTCGGTTCTAGATCCACAATAGATAATATAATCCATAATAAGTCCTGTTTTCACGTCGCACAAAATAAATAGTTTGATACCAAACCTGTTCCTTTTGTTAGGTATGTATTGCTTGATGTTAACGTACCCTTTAAACGGCATTATACTCTCATCTATACAAAGGTCTTGGTGAGGTATATATGAATTTCTAAAAGTTTTCTTAGTGTGTCTTACCAATGGCAAGACGTTTTTCAAAATGTGGGAAGATTCTGCATTTGGCGACGAAAACCTCAATAATCCGAAAATAGTAGTATAGCGATTACGAGACATAGTTTTTGAAAATATTGGCGATTGTAGCAAAGGGTCAGTTGACCAATGCTCTTCGATTTTCAAATGTTTGTTTCTGGTAAATAAAAAAGTTACGGCTAAAAACACATACATTTCCGCAATAGTTATTTCTCGCCAACTTGCAAACCTTGAATGGAGCCTTATGTCACAATTCCGAATAAAATGTTGGTGCTGAGCATTTGTAAATTCAACCAACTTCAACACAACTTCTTCGCCAAAATAATGCTTAAAAAAATCTATTTCTGTTGATTCGGTACTGAGATTTATATTCTCTGTTAGAATCCCAGAAGCAAAATCATCGAATCCATGAATTTCGGGTACGAAAGCTGTCGAACTCCATCTGTTATTTAATTCCTCGTCTTCCTAAAACAATAAATACAAAAATGTATTTTTAATAGAAGTAGGCATGTTATTTTAGGCCAAATTACATGTTTTAATAAGTTAATCAAGTTAAAGAAAAGTTTATAAAATTGCGAATGGTAAGTAGGTACTCTGAGAATATTTCTTAATAAGAAAAGCATTGTAACCTGATCTGGAATCATTTTACTGGTTTCTACCGGTAAAAACTTTTATACTGCTCATAATACATAGAGGAATTATTATAAAAATATAGGTATATACGTAAACGTAATAACACTACGAAATCTGTTGTTATTAATGATAATAAAGGTAATTTATCTACATAATAATTACCTACCTAGGCACCTTTTTAATATGAAATAATTCCAGCCTATGAATGTATTATTTCAATTTTGGTTAATATCCATGATGTACCTACCTTAGTAGGTATATTAAACACAAACACAATTTCTTGCCAAATTAAATTATCGAATTAAACAATGAATTAAACTTACCAAATCAACATCACTATCTGTGTTAGAACTGTCGTCGCTTGGCAATTCATGATTCGATTGCAAAATATTTAATAACTCTTCGTCTTCCAGCATTTCTTTTGCATTTAGTGTTCCACACAATAATATGAAAAAGGGCTACAACACTAGTTGCATTGAGCGATAAATCTTTCCCGTGATTTCACGGTGACGGCGCTGAGGCAACTGACAATACAGCGCGGTTTGACATTGAATCTCCTTGGCCGCACGTAATATTACGGTGACGGCGACCGGCGACTGTCTGCACTAGTGAGGTTCCGCGTAATGAGATTTCTATATTTTTTGTTGTAAAAATTAAATCATTTTAAACTTAAATACATTTTATTGTGTATAAATACTTGTATCAGAGTAACACTATGGTTATTTAGCCATGAAAGTACCCACTTTCATTGCAAATATTGACATTAATTTCTATAGTGCCTTGTTTATTCTTAGACAACCTATTAAGTATTTTCCGAATTCGCCCCATCCCTAGTACTCGTAAAATTACGTTATTGGCGATACAGGTAAGGAGACAGTGATCACAATATATTTAAACCTCAAAATTCACAGTATTTATCATTCAAAACATTGAGAAATGTCCATAACAATAAAGATTATACCCTACATCTCAAAATTGACACATTTTATATGGAGTTTGTGCACTATGAGAACTTTTTTTAATATTATTACGTAATTATACGTGTGTGGCGATTCGGGCACAGATTTCAGAGCTCGTAATATTACGGTGTCGGCGCTTAAAGGGTTAAATAAGAACCTAACTGAAATCGAAATACAGCTCCTTTTACAAAACTGTCAAGTTAGTCCAGTGCTAAATTGTCAGTTTTGTAAAAGGAGCTGTAATTCTATTTCAGTTCTAAGTTCTTATTTCAAAAACAGGCTCGGTGGTTTAAACCATACCTAAAGAAAAACCTTGTTTTGTAATAAGGGGGACAAAGTCTTCAGCTTTATAATATTAAGTATAGATTTTACAATCAATTCGGGTTTTACTCTGCTTGTGTAATAATTTATTTCAATCATGATTAGAAAGATCCGTGGCGCCATCTATTATCATAAGAACGTATTTATTTGTTGTTTTCCTCGGAAAGAGTAATTTTTTTCAGGATAAAAGGTACCCTATGTCGGTTTCTGTACACCTGACAACGTATAAGCGAAATTTTAGGATGATCTGTTCAGTGGTTTAGGCGTGAAAAAGGTAACAAATAAACTTACTTTCGCATTTATAACATTAGTTAGGATGACCGGGCGAGATACATAGAGTATGCCCGGGCGAGATACATACAACATGTCCGGGCGTTATACAGGTCACCAGTCACTTCGACTTTATGACTTCGTAGGGAGTCATTTTTGTCACTCATGCACACAAAGATGGGTCCACTCAATGTATCCGACATAGAATACCTCAAGGCGCGATTAAACATTGTTACCATTAATTAAGATAATAGGTAGGTACAAAGAACAATAAATAATTCTTTAGAATTATGAAACAACCTGTTAATAATGTTTACGTATCAAAGGGTAGAAGATACCTATACCATTACATTCCATCTCCATAACATGTTTCAAACTGCGTCATGTGTCTTAGTGAATATTTTCTTTACTAAAATAATTAATGAAAGTCCAAAATTTATTATTTAACCCTTTACCAGGCCTAGGACAAATCCTGCAGTAATAATGTTTTTTTCGTAGATTTAGATGAGTGATAACGTTTGGTATGAGATTTTATGAATTATATTTAGAAAATAAGCTGAAGACCTGAAAAAAACCACGTGGGAAAACATAATCCCATTGCCTTTTAAATCTATATATAAAATAAAAAACGATTGTCATTTTGATAGCATTTTTTATTGTTGTTGTTTCACTTATCCTTATAAATACACAATAAACAAATGAAAAAGGATTGAGAATGAACTAAAAAGTTTTTTATTATTCTTCTGGATTTTGATTAGAAAAAAGAAACAAAAAGAAAAGAAAGAAAGAAAGCCAAAACTAAATATGGGTCATCTTCATCTTCTTCTTCTTCTTAAGAAAATATTTTATTTAGGTAGTAAATCTTCTAGTTGACGATCGTTTATTACCTGAATAACAAAAAATACATTAAAGTAGACTGACAAATAATGACGACAAAAAAAACCCGAAATAAAACCCGTGGCAAAAACCTGGTATAAAAAAAAGATTTCAATTCACCGGGCAATGGACATAATAACTCCCGCAATAATTAGGCAATCACAGGCTTAGGTCATATGGTTCCCCACATGTTTTATTTCGTTATATCATAATAGTTTAGAAGTTTTTACCTATAATTTATGCACACATCACTAGAAAAACTCAAATGCTACAACATATCAAAAAATTGTACGACTTACCTTTCTCCGATTCGCCATAGCGAATAAAAATACAGTGCACTTGTCACAGAAACGTTGGTATACCGGCCGACCACAGATGAAATGGCTCTAAAAGTGACATTTACGTTCCGTTCTACTTTTTTTTTTTGTGTTACCATAGGTAATATTTCTATGTTGACTTTTTTGACAGATTGTGGGAGATTCTTTACCAAAACTCGGTAAAAGCTCCTAAAAATCAATGTGGGAAATGCTCAACCCATAGCCTGGTTAAGGGTTAAATGTATTGTAGTCATTGGATACATGAAGTGGGCTGCCTTTGTAAGACGACTATAATGTCATGGTGTATTTATTTCAAGGAAATTCTAACGAACTCCCGATGAAATTAAATCGTGTTGGGCAATTTTTTGTTTTAGCTGCTTATATTTGACTTATACTTCACTAGTCTTCATTTTTCTACATAACATCACGTTTTTTTCCACGAAGGGGGCACCCCGTTGTGGCCACGTTGATTGCGGCATCACTGGCATTCTTTAGGTCATCCAAGGTGCAGGGCACTTAGCACAATCGAGCAAGTGGGGTATGGTCTATTGATGGATTAATATGATATTGCTTTTCAACAGGTACCACCAGCTGATCCTTCAACCAATGACAGCGTCAGTGATTTGACTGCAAATGACACTTTGGATGACACAGGTGTTGATACTACGGTTGCTGATGAGACAATGCCTGAGGATGTGAGTATTTCAAATGTAATAATGTAACGGTGCTCTTACACGGGCAATTGAGCAATTATTGCTCGGCAACACTAATGGATCAATCTGGATCAATTAAGTGGAGCAACAATAATAAATTGCCGATGGTTTCGGCAATATTGCGTCTAAATAAATTTATTTTATTTCTTTCTTTTAATTACTCCATATATTTAATGAGTTGCCGAATATCCAATTGGTTTGAAAATGTTTAGTTAATTTTCTTTCTATCTCATTTGTACGTATAATTTCGTCTCGTTTTTGCGAGAGTAACCGGGTGGAGGGGGAGGCGCATTGCCTGTTTTTTTAAGTTGCTCCATATTGTGTGGCCGTATCTCTGGCAACAGGTTGCTACATGTTGCCATTGCCCTAAATTGCTGGATGTAGTCGTGACGTCATATTTGACGAGAATTGTCCAAGATGGAGCAATTTTAGTTGCCTTCGAAAACTTGACCAAGATTATGATTTCAATGATTTTAATTCTATAAAAATATTTCTACCCTCAAGTGTCAAAAGTATATAAAAATTGGTCGTCATGTTTGACATCGTAGACTTTTGTTGTTGATTGAAGAATAGAACATTTCTTCCCTTTAGTTTTAACATCGCTGTCCTTAAGACGGTAGAAATCTTTCTACAATCTTTAATTTTGTCTATTCTTCCGTCGGCAAAACCCGTTTCTACGGTGTTCATGCTACGTGTGCTAGGGTGTTAAGAACATCTGTGTAAGATCTGTATGACCCGAGGCTTTATGTCCTATTCTGGGTGATACCTAAGCATTCAAAGAGCACATGCCCAACGATCTCCATGCATGTCCTGCATTGAAGACTGTCCGTTATAACTATTGTGTGGAAGTGTTTGTTTCTTCATCATCATCATTTCAGCCGAAAGACGTCCACTGCTGGACATAGGCCTCTCCCAATTTGGGGGGGTTTGCCATAATCGCCACGCTTGTCAGGCGGGTTGGCGATCGCACTATGGTCGTAAAATGCATAGAGAACGCTGCTGCCCATTCACTAGTAAGTCCCTTAGTCGCCTTCTAGGACACCCATAGGAAGAGATGGGATGGTGCTATTCTTTACGTCCGGCACCACACGGCACGGAGTGTTTGTTTAGCCATATCTTAACTTTACTTGTTTTATTTTGCTAACCAGTCTTACCAAGGGGTATCGTATTACCCAGTCAGCTGAGTCCGGTTAGACTGGAAGCTGATCACAACATGGTTAGGAAAAGGCTAGGCAGATGATGATGATGATTTGTTTTATTTTGCAGACTACCCTCAATGCTACTCAGAATGACGCCGCAGTTGAAGATTCAGATGACACTGGAAACCTGGTCATTGATGAAGGGAAGGTATGTTTAACACTTGTTAACATTACTTGCTTCGTTACTCTAGTGGTCGCAAACGTGGACTTAACGCGTGGGAAGAGCCGCGCAGTGCCTTTGTATAAGTCGGAGCTGCCATGTCGCTGCTAGCCGGACTCATGCGACGGTCGGGGGCGCAGTCGTGCAGTGATCTCCTTCTGTGAAACCGACATTTTGCAGAAGGAGGCTGCGGGAGAGGGAGATAGAGACCGCTCTCCCGATCCACAGCAGGCGGACCTGGCGTTGACGGAGGGCGGACTACAACGTAAAATGCCCGCCCTTCACCACTTCCTAGTGCTTTAGCTGGGAAGAAGTGGCGCGACAAACTGACCAAAAGCACAGCTGTCTCTTTATTTAGATAGACATGATTCTATACATAGGTAGGCAAAGTAACTAACATTACGAGACACAGAACATTATTAATTTATCAATTAAAAGTTAAACCAAATAATGTATTAATTTCACAGCAAAAACAAACCAAAAAGCCTAAAAATGACGTCAAAGCTAAAGAGACTCCAGTAAAACCTGTGAAGGAGCCTAAGACTCCTCGAGGCAAAGGCAAGAAGGACGAGCCCGCTAAAGAAGATGATGACGAAGCAGGGAAGAAAGATGAGGAAATTGTCAGCAGAAGCGGACGGAAGATACGACCAAAGAGGTATTTAATCCTTAATAATATTATCCGACAACAAAAAATTCGAAGACATGTGACATCTACTAACCCGCACTGGGCTCGCGTGGTGGATTACGGCCCGCTACCTCTCACGGAGAGGACGCCTGTGTCCCAGCAGTGGGAACAGGCCGAGTATGTATGTATGTATGTGTAATATTATAAATGCGAAAGATTGTATGTATGGATGTTTGTTACTCTTTCACGCAAAAACGACTGAATGAATTTGCATGAAAATTGGCATACAGATAGATTATAACCTAGATTAACACACACGGTAGTACGTTCTCGAGGGATAATTTCCGACTTCCACGCGAAAGATGCCGTTGGCGGAAGCTAGTACATACATACTTAAACTTGCGCATTCTTCTCGTTGGGGTAGGCAGAATCTACAAAACGCAACCGGCTACGATCCTTAGGGTGTGTCCAGATCTGGCGAATGCGCAGCGCGCGTGTATTTCATGTTCGCGCGCCGCTCCTGCGCCGTCCGAGCGCTGTTCGCGCGCAAGCTATGCACCGCGCGTGAACAGCGCACTAGCCGCGCGCGTGCCGCCGCCGCCGCCACGCCAATTTTCATATAAATGTGGTGACAGTCTTAAAAAATTCGCTTAATGTCCACTAATTTGTTGGCTTTTCAATTTTGATACTATACTCTGTCTTCGTTTGTAAAATTCAATCTGCCACCAACGTCGCTTTCTTTTCTTCTAAACACTTCGCTAATAAAGTAGCTTATGCTGCAGTAATGATGCTGGCAATAGTGTTATCGTCCGCCAACGTCAAAAGCAAGTAACGAAGTGAAGGTTGAAAATAGCAGCGTACTGACGTGCATGCACGCAACCTGCACGCGCGCGGTATGCGTGCAGCTCCCGCGCACCATGCGAGCGGTGTGTAAGTTGCACGCGAGAGGCGCAACAAACAGATGCAGTAGTAGCACGAGTGCAGAACGCGCGCGTTCGCCATGTCTGGACACACCCTTACCTACTCCTTCTGTTTCGTTTACGTTCATACATCAGAGTCACTAGTGTGATTTTCTTTTAAGTATCTCCATGTAACGCACATCGACCGCGTTCGGCGTTCCATTTGGCCCTCCAAAATCAAAAGTCATTAATTCAAACTAGGCTGAGAATAAGCTCTTTTTGTACGTGAAAATTACATAAGACAGTATCCTCGGCACGCCCGCCCTTCACCACTTCCTAGTGCTTTAGCTGGGGAGAAGTGGCGCAAAAAACTCCCCAGCAGCACAGCTGTCTGTTAAGTTAGAAGAACATGATTTTATACAATAGTAGGTAATTCTAATTAACATTACGAAACACAAAAAAAAAACATTAAATTTGCCATATGTCAGCTAGCACACGCCAATATACCAAGAAAACATTGAAAACTATAGGTACTCAAGTAAAAAAAAAAAAAAAAAAAATAGTTTAAAAAAACTAAAAAAAAACACGCTTTTATTGCTGACCGAACTAAAAAGTAGAAAATAATTTTTAATTACAAAGAGTTTATGTTACAGTAGTAGGAAGTCAATAATTCAATTCAGAGTAAAAAGCGTGGGGTGCATTTTCCTATATTTTCATGACTCTCCTCTCATAGATGGTTGCCAATAGTATAGTTGTAATAATTAAAATATCAAGCATCCCACGCTTTTTCAACATCGCAACATCACCAATAAGGTCACTATATGTCCTCCTAGAGCAGGGATGGCGAACCTCTTAACCTCTGCGATACACTTTTTCCTAAAAAAAAAAAAAAATCATTCGGCATTGACGTGCCAACAAACAATCTTGACTTATTGACTACTAGAAAAAAACTAAATACTTTCACAATAATTGCTAGTCTTTATTTAAAAACAGAAATAGACTTGTACCTACTATTATATAGTAATCAACATCACCACATCTTTTATATGAAAGAACAAATTAGTGCAACTTCTGGTGTCTGGTATTAGGTTCATAGGTATATTAACTTTTAGCAGAATGTAAGCTGAACTGGAATCATGTGACATAGGTACGGTTTCTGAAAGTAACGACTCAGGCATAAGAAGATGAAATTATCACGCTCAGATTTCTATGTTTGTTACTGTGACTTAGGCTACCGTGCCCAAATTATTTTATTGCGTGCCTCTAAAGGCACGCGTGCCATTGGTTCGCCATCCCTGTCCTGGAGCGTCTCCCGGCGTGTCCATTCACATCTGCCTTGTAAATACCTTTTGTTCGTCGCCTTTCATTCATCCTGTCAACATGAGCAAACCATCTAAGAATATTAAGTATTGTATACTAACAGCGCTCCGCGCTTTCACCCGCGTAGTTCCCGTTCCCGTGGGAATACGGGGATAAAATATAGCCTATGTCACCCGGGGATAGTGTCGCTTCCCAACAGTGAAATAATTTTTCAAATCGGTTCAGTAGTTTCGGAGTCTATTCAATGCAAAAAAACATACAATAAAATCTTTCATCTTTATAATATTAGTATATATTAATACGTGAACCAAAAACTTAGTACCCCTTTTTACGAAAATCACGCGGATAGAAGAGCATGAAATTTGGCACAGTTAAAGTTTCTACGGAGAAGAAGTGTAGAAAGCTAATATGTGTATTAAATAATAATCATCATCACTTCAGCCGAAAGACATCCACTGCTGGACATAGGCGTCCCCCAAAAGCGGGGGTTTGCCATAATCGCCACGCTTGGCAGGCGGGTTGGCGATCGCAGTATGGTGGTAAAATGTATAGAGAACGCTGCTGCCCATTCTCTAGTAAGTCCCTTAGTCGCCTTCTACGACACCCACGGGAAGAAATGGGATGGTGCTATTCTTTTACGGCCGGACACCACACGGGTCTCTTAAATAATGCATTAGAAAAACATAAAGTTTTACCTAGAAGGTGAAGATATAGATTGGATTAGGCGCTGACATTTTGTAAAGTTATCAACTTGTCGCAACTACAATCCAAAGATAAAAAAAAGCGTCTCGTGCCGTAGTGCAGTTTTTGAGTACTAAACTGTGGTAGCGATTGTGACGTACAAACATGTAAAAGAACAGTCAGGATAGTTAATGTTGAGTAGTTTGAAATACATTTGACGTTCGACTGTCAAAGAATGACAGTTGGAGTATAAGAATAAAGTTGAAGGTTCTCAATTCGTCCGTATGTTTGTTTTTTTTTTAGTTTGTTCTGCGATTTCATTTTTTTTTAAAATTGGTATTATGTACTTTGTTTGAAAAAGTTTTTCATGCTGGTTCCGTATAAATGTTATTAACTTTGCTTTAGCCTCGATAATGTTTTTAATCCACTTTATGTAGGTTTGTTAACATAGCAAGTAGTGATATACGAATTGGCGTGGGGTAGGTAAACCGACTATAAATTGAAAAATAAAAACTTTTACAAACAAAGTGCAAAATAACTTTCATTTCGAAAGTCGGTGTGTATTAATAATGTTAGGACTCCATCATATAAAAACAACGTCACATCCCCAGGTACATAGACGAACAAACGGAAGAGAATTCAACTCTACCGTCGCCTGCGCCGAAGAAGCGACGCGGCGGCTCACCGACCGGTGACAAGGAGAAAGATAGGGCCGAACCCAAGGAGAAGGTGCCCGACAAGAATATTAAACAGTTCAATGCTGTTACGCAGGTTAGTTATACAGGATAAAATCTCAACCAGTGCGCAAACTGTAACCATGAATACAGCATATCATTCTAGACCGCGCATCGCAGAAATATTTCGTCGGTTATAAAAAAAAAACCGGTCAAGTGCGAGTTGGACTCGCGCACCGAGGGTTCCGTACAAACCTGTGGGTATATAAGTAAAAGTTCAAAATTGTCAAAAATATTTTTTTTATATGACGAAACTAAAAATTTTCGGTTTTCGTAATTTTTCCTATATCTGTACTATAAGACGTGACTTCGTACAAAATTTCAAGATTCTAAGTTCACGGGAAGTACCCTGTAGGTTTTGATTCCCGTGCGAGTTTCGAAAATTTGCGGAATTTTGCGGCCTAAATGGCTGTATCTTTTGATTGCGTTGACTTAGAAGGTTGATTTTTCTACAGCTTCCAGGGACAGTAGAACTAAGTATCATAATAGAAATTTCAGTTTGATACCTCCACGCGTTCCTGAGAAAAACGGTCTTGACAGACGGACGGACGGACGGACGGACGGACGGACAACAAAGTGATCTTATAAGGGTTCCGTTTTTTCCTTTAGAGGTACGGAACCCTAAAAAACAGCTGTTCCATACATTTTGACCGCGTAGGACTTTTCTATGAAACAGCTGTTTTTTTTTTTTGTATAACCGACGAAGAATTTCTACACTAGCGGGTCTAGAACGATATGCTGAATTTATGGTTACAGTTTGTGCACTGGATAAAAATTTACCCTGTGTTTATTCCGTGTCAGTGGTAATGGGACCCTAGTTAAGGCACCCGCAGACAGGCGCGACGCAACAGCTATTTGTAAGAAATCTTCATGGAAATTTATCTACAAAGTTCGCGTCACGGCGGTATGCGGGAGTCCTTACTAGTTGTAGGTTGATACCAAGGCGCCCGCTTTAGTTTAATTTATTGTTGTAGAACCAAAGATGCTACCTACCCGCACTGGGCCCGCATGGTTGATTATTGCCCACTCCCTCTCACAGAGAGGTGGCCTGTGTCCCAGCAGTGGGAATATTATAGATTATGCATAATGCACCCAATGGTTTTTTTCATCGTCAAAAATGAATAATTTTCCATACAAATGATCATCTTCTAAAATCCCTTAGAGGGATGGATTTAAATAACCCTTTTTTAGGCGATTCACACACGGCACCGCGCACCGCCGCGGCGGCATACAATTCGACCGCGCGGTCGGGCGGTGTACGTGTGTTAGGCATCAACGGATTTCTTAGAGACCAATGCGCCATGAGATCCGTATCACCGCCTACCGCGGCGGTTTGCGGTGCCGTGTGTTAATCGCCTTAGTGTTCACCTATAATAAATAAGAAACTCTTCTGCAAGATTTCAAGCTTCTAGACCCAGTGAAGCAGCAAGTACAAGATTTGGTAAAGTCACCTTGCATGCCAGTGATTCCAAAACCAGTGTTATCTGGCCTACTATATTAGGTCAGCTAATAATGCAAACAGAATTTTGCAAATCCGACTGTTATTTCCAAATGTATTCCTACATACAAAAAAATACAAATTCTATTTCTTTATAATATTATTTTTTTACTATAGAATATTAACATTTATTTTTATTATTTACAGTCTGAACTTGAAGATTTGAAAGAGCCGTTTAAACCAGGTAAGAAAGCAAATATGTAAATAATATGACATAACGCTGACGTCATTGCTCATATTTCGCATTTTTTTTAAGACTACACGAGTCTTAAAAAAATGGCGAAATATGAGCAATAGGGAGCGAGCCTATTGCTATTTACCGGACACAAATTGCCATTCTGGGTTGTTACTGATGATTTCATAACGTCTAAATCCAATCCCGGGACTCGAAAACAGGGACACTTGATATCTGAGACGAGCCAAGCGGAGCGCAAGGGCATTTCTTCTACCTTTTCTCGAAGCGCTTTGTCGTTTTTTCGAATCCTTATAACTTGGCTTTGGATTATTACTTACTAGCTGACCCGGCGAACTTCGTAACGCCATATTTTATTTCTTCAGTCGCGATTGAGGAAATAAAATAACCCTTCCGGTAAAATCAAGTCAGTTGGATTATCAATAATTTCACTAAAATTCTGATCAAATCAATGTATTTTCTATAAATTTTCTTATATACACCTATAACCTTGTCCTGACATTAAGGAACTCATAAAAAAAGAATCATCCAATTTGGTGCAGTCGTTCGGGAGTTATGCGCGTACATACATTTCGGCTATTCATTTATATATATAAAGATTTCTAAAACTAGCCGATAACCCATAACGTTACTTGAATCTTAAGACTCGGCTACGTCAGGAGTTCCTAAACTGTATAATCGTACTCATTTTAAGATCTTACAAAAAAGACAATTTGCAAGAAAATAAATAATATCGGTGGAAAAATAGAGAAGTTATACGCTTTTGAAATTACATGTTATTCTATCTTTGTAACGCAAAACGATAATTGTACTGAATGGGGCGAAGTTAATATGGAGTTCCTGTGTTGTGATGTCAGATGATAGTACTGCTGTCTCTTTCTAGCATTGACTTTAAAACGCATAGAAGTTTGCCATTTGTGATACGTACCTATTTATTTTATTTTTTTACTGTGGCTTAATATTTTCCTAGATTTTATGAAATCAAATAAAGAACATTCAATGAAATACCTTGTTGTATACGCCATGCCAAATAATATTTGTAACTGTAAATTTATATCTAACAGACAACTAAAATAATTTGATAAATAAAGGTAACTGATTCGCGGATTTTTTCTGACTTTTCACACATACGGAATCGTTGGACTAGATGTCGATGAACTCTATATTTTTTTCATTTTTTGAACCTTGAAGTCGCATAAATGTGAATGAATACTTATTTAATCGAATTAAAATATGTTTTTTCCATGGTCGAGCCGTCACTGCATGGCGTATTTAATAAACAAAGGTATCGTTTTCAGGAACGACCGATACCAAGATAAGTAGGACAACAATAGTCGAAGAGGTCAATGAACTCATTAAAGACGTGCCCGATGAAAAGTTGGAAGCAATGAGTAAACACTTAAGATTTGTTCTACAAATATATTTATCAAACGACAAAAAGAATGACTCGTTTTTAAGTAAAATAAAATAGAATAAAAATTTACGTTATATTTTATTTACCATCTGTGGGCCAATAAAGCATTATTATATCTATCTGTGATAGAAAACAGTAGAACTAATAGTGCCATTCTAAGTATATTCGAATTCACCCCAATACCAATATGTACGCGTAAACATGGCATCAAAATTAAAACCTCATTTAACTTTGGCAGAACACCATGCTCACTGTCGCAAAAAAAAGTAACTTCCAAAACGAATTCCAATTTTAAAAGTTTGATTTTACCGCGAAAGTTAAATCAATTTTGCAACAAAATAAATGCTATTAATTTGTTTTTATTCAAAAGACTTCAAGAATGGACGATAAAAATAGTGAAAATAGTCAATTTAGTTTCAAAGATGACATTTTTAGTCAATATGACGATAATTTCGCCACGGATGATTGTTTGAAGAGCTATGAGAATAATATCGGATCACAGGACGCTAAAATGCGTGATGGTAATTTTTACGAATATTACATCGAGTGTATCAGAATTCTAGTTATTTTCACATTATAATTACTATAATTGTAAATGAATCATGAATTCACTGTAATTTCGTAAATTCGTGAAAAATGCATTGTTAATTTTGACGTAGGAGGCGTCACGCTAAAACGAATTCTTGAAATCTTTTGTTTTGACGCAACCCGCTATTAGTGTTGCTATCTGATATCATTTTTGATTATTCCTTAATTGTTAGTCTTTAATTTTCGGATTTAGATTTAGGTAAGAAGTCGATTCACTTTTGAAAAGTATTGTGACCCTAAAAATATCTATAGAACTTTTAAGCCTAGTTACTAGCACTCTATTAAAACAAGACGTTATCTAACTACCAACAACAGATCGCAGATAAATGAAATATAGGCATTTTTTTACTGACTACAAAAAATAGGAGAAAATGCATTATTTGAGTTTTTTTCGTTAAAGCAAACGTCTTATGTAGTCAAAATGATTTAGGCACTTATTGAAAATTTGAATTAAACAAAAATTGGTAAATGAATTCCAACACAGAATTTTGTGTATTCAACACGTTTTTTGTTTACCTCATCTACATATTTTATAAATATTTTTAGATTCTAACTCAAACAAAGAAAGGATAGAACCGAGTGTTTCCCAAACTAAAATAGTACCGACATTCGGTAAACCGAAGAATTTGAAGAAAGATGCCAAAAAACCAGTTACGAAAGCTAAGAAATTCGTTCCACCGGTTAAAAAGACTTCAAATAATGAGCAAAATTCAACCAAGTGTAATAGTACTGGTAAAATACAAGAACGTTTGGAACAGAATTTGCCACCAACACCCAAGACCAATTTGGCTAACCAAGCCAAGCCTAATCTCAGCCAAGATTCAGAAAATTTAAACTTTACACTACAGTTTATGCAAAATATGGATACTATGAATATGACATTTGCCAATAATATGTCGCAAATTACTCAAAGTTTTGATAATTTCGAGACTTATCCTAATTTACTGCCCACCTTAGATGATTCTTTAAACATAGGTAGTATGGACTTATTCAATACACATCAAGGAATTGAAAATGTTAATAGCGTATTAGAAAATATACCAAATACAGAAAGATTGCCACACTCACAAGGGATTTTCCACACAGATAATCTAGAAAAAAATAAAACAATTGACAAAAGAGTTTCGCTTCCAACCAGAATGAAATCAAACATAATTGGCAGCATAATTTCAAATTCTTTAAACATATTGGATGATGAAGATACAATTCTTACAGAAACTCTTTCTCTAGAAGCACATTCTGACCAATCAAGTATAAAAAACCTATCACAGACTGAAAACCAATCTTTCTGCTCCGTAACCTCTTTGAGTAAAACATATAAAAACTTAGACTGCAATAGTTTTAAAAATGGTGGCCATAGAATACCAGAAGGAAATGAGTTATGCAATTTATTTAAGAACAATTTCTGTGAAAAAGTTAAGCCGGTAGCTATGAGTACTGAGTTTGGTGATATAGGTTTTAATACAAAATATTCTGATTTTATGAAGGATTTTGGATTCATTGATGATCAAACAGAAGAAGAAAAAGATACCTGTTTGAAGATTCTAAATATGTATCCTAAAGAAAACTGTATATTGAAGAAAAAGTTGGCAAAATAGAAATACATTTTTTATAGTTAATATTGTTTTTCATTCCGTAGATTTTAGTCAAGTTAGAAACGACGTGCATCTCTTCGCAGTATAGGTAATTCTCAATAGCAGCTTTTAGTCTAGATTTGTGACCGGGTTAAGGGCAATAGGCTCATAACGCTAGTGGTCGCCCTACAGGCTTACCATGACGGTTTCTATTTCTACTCTACCGTAGAATAGAAATCGCTTTTCTACATTTCTCGGTACAAAACTCAACTGTCTACACCAGGGATGCACAGACTTATTGAGACCATGGGCCAACTTGGACAAATGATGAACTAAAGGCGGGCCACCGGCACAAATTAAGAACATAAAGATAGCCCCAGATTCAAATGTATATTATTTGTAAACCTCAGCAATATTTTTCCTTCAAATGTACGAGGGAATATTTTTGCTGGCGGGCACCTGGTATATTGCCTGGGGCCCGCATGCGGCCCGCCGGCCCAGTACTGAAACGTCATTTTTGTTTACTCTTCCGTCGACAAAACGCTTCTCTACAGTTCTCGTGCTAAGCCTGCAGTGGTCGAAATCCGACCACAATTAATTTAAAACTTAATGTATTTCTAATGCATTATTTTATAAAAATATAAGCTCTCTGCATTCCTCCATATAAACTTTTAACTGTGCAAAATTTAATACTTCTCCGTCTGCGTAATTTTCGTTAAAAGGGGTACAAAATTTTTGCTTCACGTATATACAGGCTAAATTTTTAACCAGTGCGCAAACTGTAACCATGAATTCAGATTATCATTATAGACGACCGAAGCGTAGAAATTTCTCGTCGGTTATTCAAAAATAAAAACAGCTGTTTCATAGAAAAGTGCATGGCTGATTTTTTTTTTTGTGCTATTGACGAAAAATTTCTACGCTTGGGGGTCTAGAATGATATGCTGAATTCATGGTTAGAGTTTGCGCATTGGTTAAAATGTATCCTGTATAGAAAACTGCTGAAAACTCTATTACACATCTTCGTACCTCTTAAGAAATAGCGGCATGATCTTAGTATTTTTACCCGACTGCGCCAGAAGGAGGGTTATGTTTTTTTTATCTAAACTAATAATAAAGAGGAAAGATTTGATTGTTTGCATTAAATAGGCTCCGAAACCATTTAACTGATTTGAAAAATACTTTCGCTGTTGGGAAGCTACACTATCCCCGGGTGACATAGGCTATATTTTATCCCCGTATTCCCACGGGAACGGGAACTATGCGGGTGAAACCGCGGGGCGCTGCTAGTTTAAAATATTGGTGTTGCTTAAAATCCAAATAAACAGTCTCGGTATATTTATTAGCTAAGACCCGCGGTTTCACCCTTGTATAAGTCTTGATCCCGTGAAAAAATCGGGATGAAAAGTAGCCATTGTCCTCATCCTGGTTATGGTCTAGCTTTGTTTCTGTCACTCATACCCCTGTAAGAGTCTCTGTTTGACGATCTGCACTGTATCAGCTGAGAATGTTGTTAATTCAATGTATGTATTTATTTTTCTGTTCTTATATTTTAAGATTTGTATCCCATCACGTAACCTAACAATTTACGTTCACAGAAGACGCAGAGAAAGAAAACATTCTAATTGCTTACCTGCCTTCGGGGCAGTATATCGGGATCAAGCTGTTCCAATCGAAACCTAACAGCTTCAAAAGCGAGTCTTCAAAGCTACAGTGGGATAAGCAAGCTGCTTTGAATGCTATCACACTAAAAATGCAGCTGGGTAAGTTTTCTATATTATTGGAATGCTATTTGACGTCCACAAACCCGCACTGGCCTATGTGGTAGTCTATGCCCCATTCCCTCTCACAGTGAAGAGGCCTGTGTCTGAGCAGTGCTATAGATATATGATGTTCTATGTTAAGAGGGAACGGGGCCCCCGACCGTCCCTTGCTCGTTGATGCGCCAGCCCGCGCCGCAGCTGAGCCAGTAGCTTTAAATTCCTCGAATAACAATCAAGAAAATACTTTGATCCAGCCTGTCCCCACTAGTTGCCCCCCTTCCCCCCGCCAGTGACGCCCTGAGCCGAGGTTCGTACCCCACAGGGGGTGCCCTCAGCGTGCAGTCGCTTTATGTTAAGTAGGTTTATGCCCTGGCTGGAGGCTTTTAATGTCACTAAAAACCTTCACAGGAAAGCCCGGTTAAGCAGTCATGGCCTCTCAAGGTCAAAAGGGAACGGGGCGTGCAATTCTCCATACAAATGTATTCCTCTTTTTTCTTCCTGAATAATGCCTTTAGAGCATTTTTTTTTTCTTCGGAATATCGAGATCTGCTCTAAACACGTCCCTGTCATTTTCTTTTTTTCAGCAAACTAATTACCAACGAAAATATGACCCTTTAAAAATTACAAAAAATGCCCTATTTTTACCACCGTGATTAGAGGACTACCAGACAAATTAGAAAAGATTTTAGCATAATTTTTTATAGGAACCTAAACAAACTCTTTCTTAAAATTTTAATGTAAAAAATAATTGAATCGTCTCAGTTTTCGAAGAGAAAAAAGTGGAATACGAAACGTCGATCTCGTCAAATTTTTGTGATAATTTCGGTCTGAGCTGCAGCTGTCCCTATCACACACTACGGGGGCAGACTTACTGACAGCGCGATGGTAATAGTTTCTTCAAATTCCTATTTTTCAAATTCCTCGCAGGCCCCGTCCCCTCTTAATGGGTTGGTTTCCACACTTAGTCCTTCAAGTTGACCACTGTGCGTGAGCAATGGCGGCCGTCGGTTGTTATTCCAGCCAGCCCACATCCCTCCAGAAGTTGGCTATATCTCCTGGTCTGTTGAGAATATCCGTGTAAGATTTGTGTGCTCCGAAGGTTTCTGTTCTAATCTGGTCTAAGCCTGTGCATTCGAAAAGTACATGAGCAACGGTCCCGTGTATTGCCGGGCGTAAAAGAATAGCACCATCTAATTCCTTCCAGTGGGTGTCGTTATCTATTAATTTTACCACCATACTGCCACCATTGCCATTGCCATTTGTAAAGTGATGGCCCGAAACACAGGTTTCTATAAACCTAGATCGGGTGAGTCGCAACCTAACTTTCTAATTCCGGTACATTATCAATTGCACTTGTAAAATATATATTTTAGAAATAGTTTATTTTTAACCCCCGACGCAAAAACGACGGGGTGTTATAAGTTTGACGTGTCTGTGTGTGTGTGTGTGTGTGTGTGTGTGTGTGTGTGTGTGTGTGTGTGTGTGTGTGTGTGTGTGTGTGTGTGTGTGTGTGTCTGTCTGAGGCAACGTAGCTCCCGAACGGATGAACCGATTTTGATTTAGTTTTTTTTGTTTGAAAGGTGTATTAGTCGGGAGTGTTCTTAGACATGTTTCATCAAAATCGGTTCAGCCGTTTGAAGATTATCAGCTCTTTTCTGGTTGAAAAACGGATTTTAGCCTCTGATCAACTCAAAATTTGGGATTCTATTACTTCAATGATATTAGACGAATAAAATAACCTTGAACTGATGCTGGAGCAACACCTGGAATTTCCAGGAAACCCAAGTTATTCACCAACAAACAGCAGAAGTATCGTGTTTGGGCTCATTGAAAAGGTCTCAATGAATAGATTATAGATAAATGGTGATTTAAGAGAGACATTAAGTTTAAAAAGCAAGAAATAAAAATTAAATTAAAAATTTAAAAAACCCCCGACCCACACAAAAACTCCAAAAAGTAAAAAATAATATTTATAGGCCTTTTAATTTTAACGTAATATTTTCATCAGGGCATTGTCAAGTCGGGGGACGGTCAATGAAAACGCCAAACAGAGGCCTAGCCGTACCCCGACTTGACAATGCCCTGATCAAAATATTACGTTAAAATTAAAAGGCCTATAAATATTATTTTTTACTTTTTGGAGTTTTTGTGTGGGTCGGGGGTTTTTTAAATTTTTAATTTAATTTTTTAGGCAATTTACTACTTAATTGTATGGTAATTTACTACTGTTGGCTAAATGTACTGTTTTTGTATACGTTTTTATTAAATAAATAAATTGAAAAATTGAATTGAATTGCCAACCCGCCTGCGGGGCGATTATTGAAACCCCCCCCCCCCCCCCCCAAAAAGAAGCACAAGACCGGTCGAAGTGGAGGAGCCTGGGGGAGGCCTATGTTCAGCAGTGGACGTCTTTAGGCTGAAATGATGATGCGCAACGGTTTCCTCAGCCTCAGCACAGGGGCTGTCCGTTGTGCCTATTGTGTTGTTTAGTGGGAAGTGTCCCGTGATGGTCCCAGTAACCAGACGCAGATCCTTTCTGTCCAGGCGTAACAGACGGCTGGTCAGTCTGCCATCCAAAGATGGCATTGCTTCCCTAGACTGCCTGCAGCCTGGTGTCAGGGTTCAACAGCTCTCTGCTTGTGTATGGGTGGATTTCTGAAGCCACCTGCATAGTTGGTTGAAGGGGTTGGGCACGATGGGCTCGGGTCCACAGACTGTGCTATAAATATATGATTATAGTCTGACTATGCTGGTTGGTCCGTGGATGGGTGACTATCTGTACATACCAAGACCCTTCCGTTAAGCCATTGGTCCCGGTTGTCATTCGTCAACCTCTGACAGTCGTTACTGGTCTGAGAACCAGTCTTACTAAGGGGTATCGTTGGTACCTAGTTACTGGGTTGTGCAGGTCAGATAGGCAGTCCTCCATGTAAAATACTGGTATTCAGCTGCATCCGGTTAGACTGGAAGCCGACTCCAACATAGTTGGGAAAGGCAAGGCAGATGATCATTTAAACAATAACTAAGCTGTGGTAAGAAATAATATAGTTGGAACCTTTTAACATAATGTTATTTGTCAACAGAAAAAGGTCAGATAACGTCCACGTCGGTTCAGGCACAGCTGGTGACAGATCTGAATCTCACAGACGAAGAGAAAGCGACTCTCGACAAGGAAAGAGAAACTGGTATGTATGTGCACATGCGTTATAACCAAAGATCGGATATTCGGACACATATTTGCCATAAGTTAATTTTGGCTACGAAAGTATGGACGAGGCCTCTTAATACTTTTTTTGTAAAAAAAAAAAACAGGGCTACCAGGAACACCGGGAATGCATAACTAGTCGGGTGTATGTAAAGGAAGCGACTGCTAAAAAAAAACAATTTATATAAAAAAAAATCCCGGGGTACCAGGAACACCGGGAATGCATAACTAGTCGGGTGTATAAAATGGAAGTGACTTCTAAAAAAAACAATTTATAAAAAAAAAGTCCCGGGGTACCAGAAACACTGGGAATGCATAACTAGTAGGGTGTATAAAATGGAAGAGACTTCTAAAAAAAAACAATTAAAAAAAATCCCGGGGTACCAGGAACCCCGGGAATGCATAACTAGTCGGGTGTATAAAATGGAAGCCACTTCTAAGAAAAAAATCCCCGTTTTTCTTGGATTACATAAACTATAATGCATATTTAGCCAAAATTTATGTTTTTCCCCCGATGCAAACATTATATGTAGGGGGTAAGATTTTTTCGATACAAAAGCGCATTCCATTTTAGCCAACAACTCAACTTTAGATGAATATGCATCCGAAGATTCGATCTGTCGAAATTATTTCATCACCACTGCTCTCAAAACGATGAAGGAAAACATCGTGAGGAAACCCGGTCTTATGCCATCTGCTGACAAGCACTGGGCTGGCGTGGTGGATCACGGTCCACTCCTCACAGAGAGGAGGCCTGTGTCCCAGCAGTGGGAACATTAATGGCAGGTATTGTACTTTTCCACGAAACAACAAACTTTTTATACCTACAAAAAAAAATCTGCACTAATCATGTGCTGAATTCATGGTTACAGGGCCCCAATTCTGAATCGTTATAATGATTCCCCGCGGAATCTTACTACGTTCAAACTACGTCAATATCGTGGTTTTTAGAAACCAATGTCACGTAAAGGAATCGAAATGTCATATTCGGTATGTTCCAAGACAATTCGTCGATATTTATTAGCTGATGTCCTGTGTCTCTATCTGTCTGTAATCTATGAAATTGACGTGGTTTCGAAGTAAAGAATCGTTTAGTGGTCATAGTGAATTACGACCCTGTTTGCATATATTTGTCTCTGCTACTCTGTATGATATAACTTTTTTCTGGATCTCGATGTTCCGTTATAATGACCGATAATACTGCATGTACGAAACTTTATATAAAAGTTAGAATAGCAATGTCGACTTAGTTAATAAATAAAGTTTATTTGAAACAACTTAAGTTTACAATTCACAAAGGAAAACGAAGATAGCCATAAAAGTAAAATACTGTGGCACAGCTATCAACGCCCAACCCAAAAAATAAAGACATTGTTCCAGATTTCCCAAAGAAAGTTCATAATTAATTGTAGAATTAATTTAAAAAGGAATAAAAAAGAGAATATTGTCTATGTGGTACCATCTCCACTCTACACTATGTAGTATAAGTGTAGAGTGGAGATGGGGTAAAGTGTGTATGTGTGAGTATGTGTTTACCGTGTTTATGATACTATATGTTGCTCAGATTCTTCATAAGACAAGGATTTAGCTAAGTGGTCGCAAACGTTATTGCAGAGCATAGAAACCCCAGTTTAAGAATTTACCATAACGAATTTCTCAGTAACGACCTGGGAGTCTGCAAATATGCCTGTCGGGATAGGAGGCCGAATGGAGGTGGAATCTTCACCTTTGAACGTTTTACTGGGCGTGTATGAGACATTGATATACAAAAAAAACCCATGATGCACAGTTTCGAACAAAAGTAACCCTCAAAACTATCCCAATTATACGTCAGTGGCTATAGTTATTATATAAATATATTTTTTGCAAATTCTACCTTACACTTAAGACTTAAAGTGGTTTCTTCAATGTCTAAAAAGACTGACTGAAAGATGACTGAGTATGTCATTGACACCTGCGCACATTGCGCCCTATTTATACGAATGTTTTTAAGACGCTGATTCTGTATCTTGGGATTTCTGTATATCAATGGTATGAGAAGAAAAATTGTGAAGTTTATTGATTTTTATTTGAACTGGACACAATTTAATAAAAATAAAAACAAAACGTAGAACGATATCCAATGGAATTGTGGGACGCGCCACGCCGCTATAGCGCTATCGTTGACCTTGCACGAACGTCACAACCGCGCCAACGTCACACTAGCGTTTCATTGTCAATTGACATCCTGTACTGTACTCATGCCCCTTGCGATATGCTTATTGGCTTGGCCGAGCCTTCATTGAACGTATAAATAACTGGCGAAATGAAGGTGTTCTAAATGGCGTTTATTGAATTATTCGGCGTAATACAAACTGCGTCTTCCGTTTGCAATGCTCACTGTTGTGTGAAATGTCCCGTACGGGTAAAATGTTTTATGTGTCTCGATATTACGTAAAAAAAGTCCGCGACAAACTGAAAGAACTAATTCTTTTTTCCACTACATGTGGCGCTGCTCAACAAAACAATCAAAATGGCGTATGTTATGTGTTTATAAGTGAAAACAGTTGAAAATCGCAAGATATTTTGCTATTTTTATACGGAATTAAATACGTTTTATGGATCACAAACGGGAATCGTGAAAAGATTTCGACAAGGGACTTTATTTTAGGTTATACGGCACGTTAGAAATGCTCAAGTATCCGTGGGAAGTGACTTTCGACGCATTCCACCATAGCATTGGTATGAACTTCAAAAACTGATATTATCAAAAATCAAAATCAAAATCAAAATATTTTTATTTCATATAAACCTGCATGGGCACTTATGAAACGTCAGAAGCTAGGTGCACGGTTCCAAATTGTTGTTTCCTATGGAGAAGAGCCGGCAAGAAACTCCACGGTTACTCTTTTAAAAATAATTGGCTTTAACAATATTTTCAAATTACAGAGATTAAAAGTATGGGAGGACAGCGCAGGCCTATCAATAAGTACCAGGTACTTAGACGAATACAGAATAGAAAATCGTCTACAAATCTACAGTCAGTAAGGCCTACAACGTTCTCTCATTCACAATATGTAAAATAATCTACATAAATAAAATGAACCTAAATAAAATTGATGTATAATGTTAATTAATGACGAGAATATGTCAGCATTGTAAAAATAAAAAGAATTAAAAAGAACTTTGTATTTGAGAGCAGTTAATAGACTTTCACATAGTTATGCTGTTAATGAGGTACCAGGGAAGCCACATGTGCAGAAGGAATTAATGCCAAACTTCCCTGTCTTCAACGTAGTCTTTTATCTTATAATATGCTTTTTTGATAAGGACACGTTTGATGTGCGTTTTAAACTTTCCATCGCTAAGTTCTGTAACCGACTTTGGCAACTTGTTATAGAAGCGGATACTGTTTATTAGAAATGACTTGCTAGTTTTAGTCAATCTAAATTTTGGAATCACAATTTCATCTTTACTACGTGTATTCAGATTATGGAAATCGCATCGTTTTTTGAAAAGGCCTAAGTTTTTGCGAACATACAAGATATTTTCTAGGATGTAAAGAGAAGGCAGAGTTAATATATCAATTTCGCTGAATTTGTTTCTAAGAGACTCGCGAGGCCCCATTTTATAGATTGCGCGGATTGCCCTCTTTTGTAAAATGAAAATTGAATCTACGTCAGCTGCCGATCCCCACAGCAGAACGCCATAAGACATAATACTGTGAAAATAAGCAAAGTAAACTAACCTAGCTGTGGCTACATCAGTCAACTGCCTTATTTTTCTTACTGCGTAAGCAGCTGAGCTTAATCTACTTGAAAGAGCTCTAATGTGAGCACCCCATTGCAATTTTGAATCTAAAGTAATTCCCAAAAATACAGTTTCCGAAATAGCATCCAGTTTCTTGCCATCAAGTTTTAAGTTTAGACCTACTTGGGGTACATTTGGTAACGAGAACTTAAGACATTTAGTTTTGTTCGCATTGAGTAAAAGATTATTAGCAGCAAACAATTATAGTTCATAATAACCGCATTACTAAATGACTTACTAAAGAATGGGCAGCAGCGTTCTATGCATTTTACCACCATACTCCGATCGCCAACCCGCCTGCCAAGCGTGGCGAATATGTCAAAACCCCCAAAAGGCCTATGTCAGCAGTGGATGTCGTTCGGCTGAAATGATGATGATGAATAACCGCATTATAGGAAAAATAATAATTTTGATATACATTGGACTGTTACATACATCATTAACACACGATGAATGAAATGGCGACGGGTCACGGGAACAATCTGCGACTCCTGAATTGTCTTTTAACTTGAGGCGAATAACAATAGTGAGACGTTTCCTATCATCATCTGCCTAGCCCTTTCCCAACTATGTTGGGGTCGGCTTCTAGTCTAACCGCATTCAGCTGAATACCAGTATTTTACATGAAACTACTACCTATCGAGTTACTGGGTAATACCATACCCCTTGGTAAGACTGATTGTCAGACTTTCGGGCTTCTGACGACCCGTAACGACTGTCAAAGATCTACGAATGGCCTCCTGTCCTGTATGGTTCTGAATGTTGAGCCATTGAAGCAATAAATGAAATGAAAATGTCTTGAGAAAAGTTCTCAGTATGAATGTGGGTGGCTATGAATAGGCGAAGAACAAACACACGAAGGATTGACTGTGTGTAAGATGATAAGACTAAAATTTAAAACTGAAAAATCACTCATTTAAAACATGTTTTTTAGTTTTTAAAATTTTTTTGTTTTTTAGTTTTGCTGTCTACAAAAGCGTGTTTTTTTAAATATATTTTTTAATTATTGAATTGTCATAGGTCCTCGATATTTCTACAAAGTTCAAATGAAATGTCACCGTTTCAAGTAAGTCAAAATCAAGTCCAAAAAAGGAGTCGGTTATAAACAAACAAACAAACAAACATACATGTGAAGCTAATAAAAGCGTGTTAAAAAGGGGGTGACCACCGAGATCAAGACTAAGAAAGAAATTGTTGCGCCGATTCCAAATAAATTGAGAGAGGATCAAGAGAATGATGATGCGACGATGTTTTTTTGGGTGTGCCCTAACCTAATATTCATAGTAACAGCGTGTAACTTGGATGGAGTTGAACGCGGTTGTTCTCAGGTGTAACCTTTTTTTTTTTTTTTTGATGACGGGGGGAAATCCTCATGGATGTCCTCCGCCCCGGGGAGGGCGGAGGGGTCTGTCAGACTCTTACTGACTAAAACCACCCCGGTGTTCCGTCTCTCACTTACGCCGGGGATCACGGGAACTAGTAAGTCTTCCGCGATCCCCGGCTAGTGCCGGCCCGCCTATGCGGGCCACCTCGCGATAGGGGGGGAGTGAGGTGTTAAACTCCCCCCCACATCAATGAGAGGCGCGCGTGGAACACTACGCGCCGCCATCTCGGGTCCTAAGAAGTAGGGGGCGACGGATTCCCCAGTCCGTCGCCCCTGGACCCATTTAGGGGGGCTGGAAGAGGGCGTTGTCCGCCCTCCGCCGACGCCCGGTGCGTCTGTTGCGGATCGGGTTAGCGGAAGCAATCTCCCGCTCCCTCTCCGCAGCCTCCTTCTGCGAGATGACTGTTTCGCAAAAGGACACCACCGCGTCCCAGGACTCCTCGCTGTCGACCATCGAGTCGACAACGGCCGGCAGCGACAAGTCACTGCCTACTCCTGAGATGAGGGCACGGCGCGGCTCCGTCCAAGCGGCACACTCTGCCAGCGTGTGCCACGCCGTGTCCTCCCGACAGTCGACGCAGTGGTGACACCGAGCGTCCGGCTCCCTGTTTATGCGACACAGGTACTTCCCGAAGCAACCATGCCCCGAGAGCACCTGTGTCACCCGAAACGACAGGGAGCCGTGCCTCCTCCCGAGCCAGTGCTCGAATACTGGCCGGATCGCCCCGATGGTGGCGGAGCCGGCGGTAGGGCGTGAAAGCCTGTCCCGCCATTCCGCCACCAGGGCTGCGCGAAGCTGTGTCCAACGCAACTCCAAATGTCGCGGCGTCAGCCACTCGCCCCGCGCCCTCGAGTCCTCGCGCCACCGATGCAGCGACGCGAGTACCCTCGCCTCGAGGTCCCACGGTGGGGACCCGGCCAGTACGCAAGCCGCTTCGTAGGAGATCGTGCGATATCCCCTTATGACTCTGACGGCCATAGCTCGCTGCGGTTTCCGCAAGACAGCGATGCTGCCGGCCGTCAGGTCAGCCGCCCAGATCGGGGCTCCATACAGGGCCATCGATCGCACGAGAACCTAACCCAACCGATGGGGCCCGCAAGGGCCGATGCCTGCCAGGGGTGCGGGTTTGTTCGAAAGAGATACCACAGCCTCTGGCATACGGGCTACTGTGGGAACACGGGTGGGTTTTAGTCAGTAAAAGTCTGACACGCCCTCCTGCTCCACCCAGCGCGGGAGAAGTTATTTGATGATTTACCACCAATAAAAAAAAAAGTTGGAAATGCAAAAATTGGCGGATTAGGTATTTTTCTACGTCGTGTCGATGATTCCAAAAGTTGGTTTTAAAAAAGCTTCGACCAGAATTCTACCACAACGACAGCGTTATCGTTGGCCTCGCAAAGTTCTTCCATAGTACAGCAGGCTTACCACGAGAACCGTAGACAAGCGTTTTGTCGTCGCAAGAGTAGAGAAAAATGAAGTTTCCGTATAGACAGTTTTTCACCGAGATATGTAGACAAGTGATTTCTATTCTACAGTACAATAGAAAGCGTCATGCTAAGCCTGCTGCAGGCTTAGCACGAGCACAAATTTGTCGACGGAAGAATAGACATGACTATTAAATAAATGACGTACAATAGGATAAGATAGCTGTGTTTTTCTATTCATTATCACATTTATGCGTTCTAAACGAACCATTATTTTGTAGATAATCGTATATACTTTGTGGCCGTCGAGTAGAAAGTTTTGTTGTCAGTGTGATTTTGACAGTTTGGGAAGAAATATTCTTCTGAAATAGTCTACACTTATAAGGACCTAGACAAATATCGTTAGAAACGAAAGACTAAACGACAGATTGTTGAAGGATATCTACGGTGCGATAGCAAAAATGTAGGAACGAAATGTCACTTTGTATTGAAAAAGCACTGTCTATTCTTCGTAGAAATACAAAGCGTCATGCTAAGCCCGCAGGTGTCAGTACAAAGAGAGCACGACGATATAATTTGCGACGTGGCTCCACTCGTCGCTCCACTAGGACTCATTGGAGTACCCCCACCTGACCAAGTAGTGCCGGTAACCCATTAGGTGGGGGCCAGATTCTAATGACCTCAGAAGGGCGTGTAATATATAACTAGGGATCGGATAATCGGATGCATATTTACCTAAAGTGAATTTCTAGTTATAAAAGTATGGGAGCGGCTTCTTAAAATATTTTTTTTTTTAATAAAAAAATCCCGGGATGCCAAGAACACCGGGAATGCATAACTAGTCAGTTGTATAGTATGGAAGCGACTTCTAAATTATTAGGATTGCATAACTATTCAGATGCATATTTATTTAAAATAAACTCTGATGCAAATATGTGTACAGGAAAAGTTTTTATCCAGTGCAAATTGTAACCATGAATTCAGCATATCATTCTAGACCCCTAGCGCAGAAATTTTTGCCGGATGCACAAAAAAAAATCAGCTGTTTCATAGAAACGTGCAACACCTACGCGGTCAAAAAGTATGGAACAGCTGATTTTTTTTTTTTGTGCATCTGGCGAAAAATTTCTGAGAAGTAGTGTGTATTAGTTAACACAATATTTTTTTTACATGAAAATAAAAAAAATTCGATAAAAAAGTGCGTTCCATATCAGCCAACATCTCATCTTTAGGTGAATATGCACCCGAATCTGTATATAACATAAAACTTCAGAAATACGAGGCCAGCCCGATGAACAGGCGTTGTTCCAGTGGTTTTTGTTTTCCGTACAAGTCAGTATTAAAGATATAGAAGATTGGTCCTTGACAGCTCTGGACAGACAGAGGTGGAAAAAGAGTAGGGAGGGCTTCGCCCAGCTGTGGGACATTAGTGTTTTTTTTTTAAATGAAATCTTTATTTCTCTTTGGCATTTTTTGAGATTTGAACTCGCGGCACTGTTACCGACACCACTGACAACACGAACGGACAACGTTGAACGTTATTTAATTCGAAGATTCAAATAATATTTACTGACGATTCAAAAAATGCATACGTAATTGTTCAAGTTTTCACTTCTGTCGGCTGTCCGGGAGTGTTTTTTTATCAAGTCAGATCTCCGACACCTGCCTATACCTACCGCGCTAAGCAACTAGAACAGCGCACGACAACCCGAGGCTATCTCACAGTTGAGGCCACTGCGCGTTTGCGAGCATACGCTAGTCAAAACTGTTGACTCGGAACGAAAATCAGAATCCGTATTTATTTTGTTAACGGACTTAAAAAAAAGGTTTTATTCTTTCTTTTGTATGTATGTTCCGCTATATCTTCGACAACTATGGATAGATTTTAAAAATAATGGATAGAGTATCCAAGGGAAAGTGAATAAAATTTGTATGGGACCACCATATAAATTTTATTCACTTTGCTAGGGGGGCTTGTGGCTAAGTAATAAGTTAATAACAGCTGCACGGGTCTGTCGATCAGGTTAAGCTACGCTTGCCGCTGTTGGTCCGTGGATGGGTGACCATCTTTACATACCAAGACTCCTCCGTGCCTCGGAAAGCACGTTAAGCCATTGGTCCCGGCTGTCATTTGTGGATCTTTGACGGTCGTTACGGGTCGTCAGAAGCCCGAAAGTCTGACAACCAGTCTTACCAAGGGTATCGTATTACCCAGTAACTGGGTTGTGGAGCTCAGATAGGCAGTCGTTCCATGTCAGCTGCATCCGGTTAGACTGGAAGCCGACCCCAAGATAGTTGGTAAAAGACTAGGCACTTTATGTATCTTGTTGATGTTGTAAAACTGCCTGCATTGTTGTTTACATGGCAAGTAGTGGTACACGAATTGATGTGTAATTGATTGATGTACCATAACTGAAAAGTTTTTTTACAAAATCAAACCGACTTCTAAAAAATAAACTATTGTTTTGTTTGGAAGTCGGTTGTTTTATTTTAGATGTTTTTGTTTTCTTGTTCGATGTCTACCTGTGAACTATATGTTCAATCTTACATGAGTATGCACTTTAAAAAGAGACACAGCGTGTGCCGAGACTAGGATTTACTCCCACACCTTAGTCCCATTACATTTATTTTAAATATGTTTTTGTTTCTATTACAGAAGAGAAAAAGTCCCGCGTACAATTTCTGAAGACTGAAATGAAGTTGATAGAACTAGATGCTAAAATAAAAACGTGCTTGTCCCTCGAAAAGGCTGATACGGATATGTGTTTGAAACTTTTGGACGATTTAATGGGTAAGTGTTTCATAATTATACACACGCATAGAAGCTAAAGACGTATTAAAACGATTGACGTCATCACTTCAACGCCGGTTCCATTATGATGAGCAATGGCCGTTTTGCTGGATATGACGCATATTCTGCAGCCCCAGACTTTTATTTTTTTACCGACAAAAAAAATAGAGGTTCTCCGGTCGTCGCGATTTTTTTAACCTACGAAAAAACGGAGGAGGTTACTCAATTCGACGCGTATTTTTTTATGTATGTCCACGCATAACTTTTTCCAGAGTAGTCCGATTTTGATAATTCTTTTTTTATTGGAAAGGGTATACCCCGAAGTTGGTCCCATATAAATTTCGAAGAAACATTCCAACCCTAAGGTTAAGAAAACAGGGGATGATTGATTGTTAACTCACAGATTTTAATACTGAGTTGTGTATTACAAAAGTAATCAAAAATTAAGCATGTAGTAATTAGTAGATTATAGCCACAAAAAATTATAAAATAAAAACGTATTTAATAGTATTTAATTATATGTCACCGCCTTCCGAACTTAGTTATTGGGGTTGGACAAAGCAAGTTTATTATTTTTAACTTTTCGGTTTTTCGGCGGTTTAATTTTTTTATTAAAAAGTTTTTTTTTTTAATATGTACGCATAAAGTGTTACTGAGTGGTATGATTTTGTTAATTTTCTTTTTTATTGGTAAAGGTATACTTCGAAGTTGATCCCATTTAAAATTGAAACTTGAAACTATACCAAACAAACGAAATCCACCCCTAAGTGTAGAACAAAAAAGTTTTAATAAAATAAAAAATACTTGACGAAAAAGGAAACTGAAAATCAAAACATCATTGTTTAAGTCTAACTAAGCTCCTAAATTAAATGTAAGTAAAATACTTATTTAGGGTTGGCTTCAAATAAACAACGAAGATCAATCAAGCTGCACATTATTTTACTAGTCACTTTTATGTTTGTTAAGTGTTTTTTCTTTGCATCATATCTTAAGTATACTAATGCAGGATAAGTTTTTATCCAGTGCGTAAACTTTAACCATAAATCAGCTGTTCCATACATTTTGACCGCGTAGGTATTGTACTTTTCTATGAAACAGCAGATTTTTTTTTTTATCGGGGGAAAAATTTCTGCTGTGTCTATAATGATATGCTGAATTCATGGTTACAGTTTGCGCACTGGATAAAAACTTCTCCTGTATTATAAAGAGGGAAAATTTTTTTGTTCGTATGTAGGGGGTAATTGAACGATCACACTATAACGGCTTTTTAAATACGTAGCATTCTTTGACACCTTAACTTGTCCACCTTAGGAAAACAAAACTTCAGCGAAGCATAGCGAAGACGAATAAACATAAACATTCTTACAGGTTTAGACATAAAACCATTAATGCTGCTAAAACATCCGACATGCATGGAGACTATCAAACGCATGCGCGCCTACGTCGGCAACACTCCGTCCTGGGAGCTGTCAGAGAGCGCGGCGCTCGTGTTCACTAAGCAAGCGCACCGCATCAGGAAGCAAGCCGACTGTGTATACAAGAAGATGAAGGTAAAACTAATAATATATTACCTGCTAGCTTTTGCTCGCGGCTTCGCCCGCAGCCTTAGTCCTTCTCCATCTCCCAGGCTATATCTCTGCCAAATTTCATGTCGATCGGGTCAGCGGTTTAGGCGTAGAAGCGTAACAGACAGACAGAGTTACTTTCGCATTTATAAAACCAGCTTTTGCCCGCGGCTCCGCCCGCGTGGATGTCGGTTATCGGGTAAAAAAGTAGCCTATATACTTGTCCATATCCCGTGCTATATCTCTGCCAAATTTCATGACAATCGGGTCAGCGGTTTAGGTGTGAAAGCGTAACAGACAGACAGAGTTACTTTCGCATTTATAATATAAGTAGGGATAGATGCGTTACCAGTCCTCAATATTTGTAAGATAAATTACAGGTAATTGCCTGTCCTGTTATTAGTCACGCACCATCTAGTGACGCAGCGACACGCTAGTGACGTAACTAAATAATTATGTTTATCTCTTTCTAACAACAGGAATCGGTATGAGTCTTATATGTTCTTCGCGCACTGTATGATTGTAAAGTAAAGCACCTGTTTAGGTTCAAACCCACGTCCTGTAACTTGTAAGTCGCGGCCGTTACCACTGCGCCACCACTGCTTTTGACATCATATTAACCTCTTCCCAACGTTGCTCAGCTAGACTCCTTTAATAGAGATTGGTCCTTGGCAGCTGAACAGGCCTAGACAAAACACATTTCTGTTAGCGTTCACGCCAAACGCTACACCAAAATGTATGGGAATGACATCACCTGCGGAAAGATTACGTCGTGTCCTTTCCGCAGGTAACGTCATTCCCATACATTTTGGTGTAGCGTTTGGTGTGAACGTTAATAGAAATGTATTTTGTCTCTAGGCCCTGGACAGAGAGGTGGAAAGAAAGTAGGTATGCTTTCGCCCGGCCTGAGAATTTAATGGCTAGTAATAATAATAACTATGTTGGATTTGGCTTCCAATCTAACCGGATGCAGTTGATCACCAGTATTTAACATTGAGCGGCCTAGCTCACCTTTTTAACCCAGGTACTGGGTACAACGATGCCCTTTGGCAAGGTTGGTTGCTAGGCAACTAAAACCAATTCAATAGGGTATTTTCCGATTTAATAAAAACTATTTTATTTGAAGATTGGGACGATATTATATTTAACAGAAAAATAAAAATAAATTTATTAACACATTTTCTCAATTTAAAACGATTCAAATCTAATTTATTTTTGGTTGTTTTAAATTTACCGCCATAACGCTCCTTACGATGACTTTTTATCACGTGATATATGACGTCAACTCTGTTTATACGGTACCGGTACAAATACTTAGTTTGGCGCAGTTTTAGAAGTATTTGTGCACAGAGGCACCGCACACCAGTAATATCACTTTCTATCCATTAAAAATCTTGTTAATTATAAACTCGACGTTCACTTATTTCCTTACTAACTACTTTAGTTTACACAAAGTTGACGTCACGTGATAAAAAGACATCGTAAGAAGCGTTTTGGCGGTAAATTCAAAACTACGAAAAATACATTTGGTTTAAATCGTTTTTAATTGAGAAAATTGATAGAAATGAATTTATTTTTATTTTTCTGTTAAATATCTCGTTCCAATCTTAAAATTAGAATAGTTTTTGAAAAATTGGAAAATACCCTATTCACTAGTAAATTCTGATATTCGGATATGACTTTAAATGGCCAACATTTGGCATTGGTTTTAACCTAACGACTCATTGTTGTACAAATCAGCCGGGTCCCGCAGCTTTGTGCGATGGAGGGCCAGCCATACCCGGAGCGGCGGCTAAGGTCATAGATAAATTTTATACAGATGATTTACTGTGGTGTTAGCAGTAGTGGCCCAGTGGTAACGGCCGCGACTTATGAGTTGTAGGTCGTGAGTTCGAACCCAGACAGGCGCTTTACTTTGTGTAAATTATTTCATCACCACTGCTCTCAAAACGGTGAAGGAAAACATCGTGAGGAAACCGGCATGTCCTAGAACCAAAAATTCGAAGACGTGACATCTACCAACCCGCACTGGGCCCGCGTGGTGGATTACGGCCTAAGAGGCCTGTGTCCCGGCAGTGGGAACGTTATAGGCTGATGATGATGATGATACAGATGATTTACTCATTTAGTAATATTATGGTTTGTTACAGGACCTGTTCACTCCACTGGAAGGGCTATCGTTCTGGGAATTCTTCACGAATAGAGTACTCAAGTTCAAGAAGGCTACTTCTACGATAAGCGCCGATGAGCTGCTAGAGATGATACATGAACCACTCGGTAAGTACTGTTAGCGGGTGGAGCAAATAAAAGAGTGGACTGTATTTTAAGGCAATGGTTTACTGCCGTGCTAATTAACAAAAGGATAACTTTCCCGGACAAACAATAGTTATAGATATAGAGAGTCGTCCGTCGCGGTGGAGTCCGTTGAAGCGAGTGCTCGTTGGGCCGAGCCATGTTGCCACCGCGCCGCGCCTCGGCGTGCAGATGATGACGCGTCGGCCACGACGCCTGCGCGTGTAGGTCGCGCGCAAGGTCGTGTGTTGGGTACGATTCCCAACAGTACTGTCCCTCATTAGATTATCAAAAACAAAAGTCATTTATTCAAATTAGGCTGAGAATCAGCACAGCAGAATGTCAAAATTACATAAGACAGTCCTCCGGCACGCCTGCCCTTCACCACTTCCTAGTGCTTTAGCTGGGAAGAAGAAGTGACGCAACAAACTCTGCACCTGCAAAATTTTCAGTAATACCAAGGTGTTGCTGGCCTTCCTTGAGGAGTTGGGGGATCGAATAATCGATTTTCCCTCCTGTACGCTATAAACGCGCATTGACGAGGAGTTGAAGAGTTGCGCGTATAACCTTATCATTATTATCATTTTACCCGATCTGTTGACTCTTACTGACTGTAAACCACCCCGGTGTTCCCTTCCCACACTTGCACCGGGACCATGGGAACTGGTACGCCTTGCGCGATCCCTGGCTGGTGCTGCAGGGGGGCGAGGAGTGTGCTACCCGCGTGCCACCCTACGCGCCGACATCCCCGACCCCGCCGGCCCTCAGGCCCTGTCCAGAGGGGCTGGTAGAGGGCGTTGTCCGCTCTCCGCCTTCTGCGGATCGAATATATGGGTTTTAACCGCTCAGGACGTAAAAACGCATGACGTCATGCGCCCCTCAAGCACAGCGCTGTTATCTGACACTTGAGATGTTTACGTCCGGCACATAAAAAATGATCGCTCGAGTTTTTGTTGCCTCCTAGCCACTTATTGTTTAGTTTTATGGGTTATTGAATAAACAAAGCTTACTATTAATCGTTTGAAGTTCTTTTGTTATGTCGTAATGTAATTAATAAACAATGTAAATATCAGACAACGGCTGATTGTGTCCTTGTTGTCTTGTTTTTTTGTTTTCTCATAGAAATACTATCTCAATTTGCTCGAAATTTTGGAGTTCACTTATTGAATAGACTAATAATCGAACAGCAGTATTTTTTTTTGGGAAACCGACTCAAAATATTCACAATATTTAAACTCAAACTTCATATCGCGCGAAGGTCAACTCCCGTTTTGTGCACTCGAACATTCAAAGGGTTTATAAAACAAGATTACGTATTTAAATGACGAAAATGTAATATGAATAGATTGATTAAATGTTTACATACCATTTTAAACACCACACCACACTTATTTCACTGTGAAACACTAATAAAACACAAAATTCACTCAACAATGAACACTGCTTGGAACGGTTTGTTTACGTTTTATGTTTTGTCGAAAAAACGGTTTTTATGATGCTATTTGATGCAAATATTATCTAAGACGATGTAATAACTACTTTTAAATGAATATTTATCCACTTAACATCGAAAACGCACAAAAAATAAGAAAAAACACTATAAAACTAGAGAGCATAACACGAAAATCCCTCAGATCCCGTCGAGTTCGAAACGTCACTTTCAACTTTTTAATTTTGTGCTGCCAGATTATATTTTTCATAGAGAATTAGTGAGGTGACGAGTGTGTGTATCCAACATAATAGTAAATTTACCACAGACGATATAAAATCTTATTTATATTTTAAATAAAGGCAAAAACAGTGCGCACCGGGGTGGGACGCTAGCGTCCCAGCCGTGCTTGAAGGGGGGTTGACTTTTTGGAACCCTGTGGGCCCAACCGACTGCAAGCGGTAAGTCGTTGGTCCCGGCTGTCATTTGTGGATCTTTGACACTGTCAAAGATCCACAAATGACAAGCGGGACCAACGGCTTAATGTGTTTTCCGAGGCACGGTAGGGTCTTGTTATGTAAAGATGGTCATCCATCCATGGACCAGCCGTGGCAAATGTAGATTAACCTGATCGATCGATCCACATGGCTAATATTCCTTAGCCACCAGCCCCACATTTTTTTATTGTTATTTAACTTAATATTTCAGAGATGACATGCCCTGATGCGCACGATATGAAAGAAGCAATCGACACAGCGAATCAACCGGAGCAGCTTGAACCGCCACAACCAGAAGCAGAAGATACAACAGAAAAAGCCAAGAAGAAATCCACGCCAGGTTATATATATATATTTTTACGTATTATTACACTTCTCACAAAAACTAAGAGAGCAAACAAAAAATTCCAAATTTTTGGTCGATCTTCAACGGGCTGTATCTTCAAGAAAAATGGCCATACAGCAAATTTAACAAAAGCAAAAAAAAAAAACTATAATTATTATTTTTTGGAGATTTCTTTTTTGTTGCTAATTCTTGTAGAAAATGTATTCAAATTTTTGAATATCAACTAAACATTTTGATTTTTTTGCTCCCTTAATTTTTGTGAGAACTTAATTTTGATATTTTCACTTTTCTGAATTTTGATTGGATATTACTGACATCGGTGAAGGGAAAAATTGTGAGGAAAACTGTACTTACAGTTTGCCATCGGCTTCGCCCGCGTGGAGGTCGGAAATTATGACCCGGGAAAGTACAACCGGGATAAAAATGTACCCTATGTGTTAATCCAGATCAAGACATCGTCGCGAAGACTGTAACTATGATTTCAGCACATGATTCTAGGCCCCCAGCGTAAAAATATTTACTCTAAGAAAAAAAAAATGTATGGAACGGCAATTTTTTTAAATAACCGACCATAAATACCAACGCTGAGAGCTTCAGGATCATGATTTTAGTGATTCCTTGGCGCCAGGTTGCCTGTCGATGTCTCTGCTTCCTTTTATATCTTTATTCCCCAGTATCAACCATTTTACTAACGTCAAAAACCTATCCACAGCAAAATCGAAGAAAGATAAGAAAGAAGCGAACAGCACACCAAAACCGCCAGTCAAACGGCAATCCTCAAGAAAACTGCAACAGGAAGAGAAGGAGAAAGAAACTACTGAAGAAATTCAACCAGAGGCTACTACAGAAGAAGCAGAAGCGTCGAAACCAGACGAGGAAATGCCAGAACAAGTAGATGAGAACCGAGAAAAAACACCAGAAAAATCTCCAGAGCCTGAAAAAGAGACAGAAAGTCCGCCAGAAGAGAAAGAAGCTGAGAAAGAAGAGAATGGAGAAGTTGAGAAGGAAGAAGAAGAGAAAGCTGTGGAGAATGAAGCGGAGAAAGTGGAGAAGGTTAAAGAGAAGGAAGATCTTGCAGAGCCGAGAGCGAAACGATCGAGAGAGGTTAGTTCTTGTCAGCTGTTTTAATTTAATTGATGTTGTTTAAACTTTCACCAGAAATGTAGATATTTTACTACAAAAAAGCTCATCTTCTCAGACTTTTTCTATCTTGGGTTGGCTTCCAGTCTGATCAGATGCAACTGATGCGATTGCCTATCTGACCTCCTCAAGTTACTCGGTAACATGCTAAGAAACGCTCACCAATATAAAGGCATTATCATTTTTGGCGATCATTTATCGTTTTTCTAGTAAAATATCTACGTTTCCCGTAAGTATTTAAATTGGCTTCTTTTCATATTGGGTACTTGACTATTTTGATTTAAATGATAGATAGATGCATATAATGCTCCTTTAGTGCACACCTTGTAAAGGAAAAACAAAAGAAGTGTGAAACAATGGGCGGCATTTTCAAAATCGACGATTTTTTCCACTCAACCTTAGAATAACAACACAACTACAATTAGGAAACGTAATTACAAAGACAACGAATTGCGGGTGTACGTAATAGTACTATACAGGGTCAAATGAAATCAGCTAGCGAAACTGACCCACGTGTTGGGTATCGAAATCAAAAACAAATGAAAAAATAAAATAGTCTTCATTCTTATTTCTTTCTTTATTTTTTATCCACGAATTTAGGCAACTAAACAACAATTGTAACCCAACAGTCGTTTCGTTTCATAACATAACGTGTGGAAGTGTTATTTTAAATATTCGAATAAAGTTTGAATGATGGAAAAAATACATTATTTTGTTTCATTTCTTTTCGAGATTGATTTTCAAAACGTGGGTGAAGTTTCCCTAACCAATTCAAAAAAAGACAAATTTAATTTGACTCTATATGTGGCGACATTCCATCACTGCCTAAATCCCCGGGTAAAATAGGCGTGATGTTATATATAACTTTAGGGTGAATAGATATTGTATTGAAATGAAATTATTTATTCTGTAATAGGATTACGGAGTAACTTTACACTAAAAAAAATATAGATAGAGTGGTAATTTCTTGTCTCCTGAGAAGAAATGGCAAAACAAACTCAGGGTTCAGTCTCTGTTATAGTCCAAACATAATCTTGGTCAGGTCATGTGCAGACCATGGAATCTCGGATAGTCTACTAAGTAAAGGATATTACACGATATTTCGTTGATAATGGCCGAGTTTGATAGTCAACAAATATAAAACCTAATGTCACTTATTTTTTTGCGGATCTGTCTAACCGAATATGTTGAGCTAAAAAGTAGAATTAAAAATAGGGCTATGTTGATATTTTTCTTTCACAAAAATGCCTTTGGTAATTCAGTTATCCTAGGACTTGATCTATCAAAGCTAAAAGTTCTTAAAATATATTCTAGTCAATAATTTTCACCTCGCGATAATTACGGTGGCTCCAATTCTTATCTAAAAGTCAAAATCACGTCAGTCATATTTTTTTGCATGCATAAAATACGCTAATCTTGGTAGTGTAACTAAAAATCTAGATTTCAAAATTGCTTAAACTAGTGTGCAGTCAGTTTTTTTTTTTTGAACTGTGATCGCTTTGACAGCTGCCTGCCAATCGTTACAAGGATGTGATGTTATACAAATCCATCTAGAATTATCTTATAAAGAATTATAAACGCATTGTGCTCGTCTTAACCTAAATTGAGGTTTCGGCATGCTTTTAAAAATAAAGATATTACATTTTCTAAACTTCTATCCTTATTACCTGAATACGACGAAACCAAAACAAAATTCAAATTCAAGTAGTTTTATTTGTAGAACACAGTTAAAGTGCAGACATCAATATTGTTGATAAAAAAAAAAAGCTATGTCTTGCTGTCAATGGCGCACAAATATATTTATTATAAACTAGCTGACCCGATAGACGTTTTCCTGTCTTAGGTTTGAATATTGAATTGGCATTAGCTATACAAACCTTGTCCTGACATTATGGAACAAATAAAAAACAGAATCATCCAATTTGATGCAGTCGTTCGGAAGTTATGCGCGTACATACATTTCGGCGATTCATTTTTAAATATATAAGATGTTAATTAATTCGTAGTGAAAGGAATTAGGATGAAAGGGTTTCTTCTAACGGTTGACATAGCTTTCAAAAAAAGCTATTTAGTAAAAAAAGAAGCGAAAAGCCTGAAAAAAATGTTACAGCGAAAAAGTTAAAAAAATTATTTGATTTTTACAGATAAGAAGGAGACGAATCCATGTAATATGACGATGTTACTATAGACAAAACAATTCTCTCGCGGAAATGGTCAGATATTTTTTTTTATAGATTTTGTCTATGCACGAAGTATTTAAAAAGTAGTCAAGTACCCAATTTTTGAAGTAATGCATTCGCGAATTTAGCTTAGCTAATTATTACTTTCTTAACGTTTCTTCCATGCTGCTTTTGGGATTCGGATCTATAGCTTGACTTAGTAGTTCATCTTTGAAACATCCAAACGAAATCATTTGTATAGATTAGCATGATAAAGCCTATGGTTTCCTAGAAAAGGAGTAGCTGTCATATTATAACGGCTGTCATGAAAATCTGTCATTTTCTCCAGTATTTGACATTAGTGGGAAATCACCGGGGGCTATTAGGCAGTCATTTATGTTACTAATAATCATAGTAATATATAATTTTCAATTGACGTTAGTTAGGTTAGTGTTGCTAGCATGCACAAAAATTATGTTGCTAGTAAAAAAATATTTCTAAATTAACAGACTGTAGTTATTTCTGACACGACAGATGTCGCTACTTGTCGCGATCAATTCTACTTTTGCTACGTCATAAAGTTTTGCAATATTTCTAAATATAATAGGTACCATTTATGTCAGTATATTCGCAGTTTGGCATGCGAAAGAGCTCAGTCCCTCACACAGAAAGGACCGAGTCCTGACAGTAGAGATATAGACTGATTGTCTGTGGATAGGATTATTTGAAATCGAATAAAAATGGCCTTTAAAAAGACTAAATGATACTTTGAAAGTAACATAGACTGGGCAATTAGATCTTCAAAATTTTGTACTTTAAGGATCGTAGAAATCATATAACAAATGGGTAGTACCCCAAAATTAAGTCTAAAAATAAAACAAATCGAATTTGGAATAAAACTGTGCTACTTTAGTAATTAAAGCTGTCTCTAAGATAAAATTGTGTATAAAGATTGTGGGTTTTAAAATCTGTCCCCAGTAAATAGCTACATAAATATGTAGGCTACACACGCTTTTACTCGGAGTTTTTACTGTCGAAATCTAGGTGTGTACGCACGGCTACACATCAAGCTATATATTTCCAGTATAAGCTGATCTCGCATTGTATAAGATTTCCGTACAAAGCGAGATCAGCGTAAACTGATAATGTATAGCTTGATGTGTAGCCGTGTGTACTATACAACATAGGATTCCAACCCAACCCTTAGGAGATATGGGAAACCATTGTCGCATGAATTGTTGCAGCAACATGATTTTGTGTTACGGAAATCATATGTACGGTTACCAAAAGAAAGAGAAAGAGAGAGGGTAAGTAAGTAGGATAATAGTTGATAAGTAAGAAAATAAAATTTGGCTCGTTGCTAGTTAGCCCATGTGAGTGGCTCATTAAATATGGAGCTGTAATCAGTGTGGTGCTTTTAGAGTCCTCTCGTACCTCGTACCTCTCGGGCTCACACCGCACGTTCGTTGTTACTGTTTTGAAACATACCCCCATTTTGTAACCAACACTGGCGTCGGTCGTATACACGGCGAATTTTCAATAGTTTGGTAACTTTTATCTGAAGAATTAATATGTCGGTTTGACAGCTTTTGTATAGACAATCTGCCAAACTGTCAGATTTATTTTTCAGATGAAAATTCTTTTAATTAATTTTCTATTAATTAAATTTAATTTAATTTTCCTCTTATTTAATTCACTATTAATTTAATTTAATTTTCAACTTCAACTATATCCGACGATCCTGATTTTCTATCTCTTTTGGGGACTGTACATAATATACTGCATGTAATGTTTCCGGTAACATGTTTCTACGATAACGGAATGTAACTTTTGTTTACTCTGAATACTTACTCTTTACTCTGAACGCTTTAAAAAAAAAAACATTGATTGAGTAGTTCATAAGAAATAAAATTACTAACATTTTGTGTTGTATTATTGTAACTTAACACGTAAGTAGCAACTAACGTATTATAGGCAATAGTCGCCAATAAGGCTTGATAGTGGCATGCAAGGAATTCATCAACTTGGCGAATTTCACCAATGAAACTAAATGCGATCGGCACATCTCAGGCACCACTATTTAACATATCAATGATAACACTGAATCTTTGACATTTATTATCCAGTCACGAGGTTGTGGAGGTCAGATAGGCAGTCGCTCCATGTAAAATACAGGTATTCAGCTGCATCCGGTTAGACTGGAAGCCGACCCCAACATAGTTGGGAAAAGGCTAGGCAGATGATAATGAATGAGAACACTGACACTTCTTCAACGCAGTTTAGAAGTGCTGGTCACGTTCAGTGTCATTAGTGAAGTTCATCCTTGTCATACAGTCAGCGTCAAAATAAATAAATAAAAGAAATACTTAGAAAATTATCACAGTACACGATAACGCAATGGCCATTTTGTAGAGAAAAATATGTATCATATAAGCTGTGCGAATGATGAAAGATGAATTTTCTTCTTTCTCAAAATAAACTTTTTTTGCAGTCCGTTCAACTGATTTTGAGTTCTGTTGCGTTGGTAGCATGATAAATGGCATCTGCAGTAAACTGTTGGTATTGTAACAACTGTTTTGCTTTTAATATCATCCTTATGCCTACGGAATAGAAGTCAAAATTGGTTGAACGGACTGTAAAAAAGGTTTGTTTAAATGGCTAATCTTACTTCAAATGCAGTCTGATAGGTCATAGACCCAGCTGATTAGGCAGTGCGTTGTTTGTCAGTGAATTTAAGATTGTTATTAAGTAGATATATTATTGATGCTGACTGTTTCAACGAAATTAATTACCATAGTTTTGCGTATTTTTAAGTATGACTATTTAAGAATGACGAACAATATGATACAACTTACTTTTCTATTTCCGCTGTTAACCTGTGTTCGCGTTATACATGTTCAACAATGCTGAAATTAAAATTTGAATGTGCTAGAATATTATTACTATAAAAACGAGGCTTAATGTTTCCTAGCTGTCATCTGTCGTCGCTCGCAGGACACTAAAGACCTTTTAATGTTTAAATAATTTTATAATAACAAAATTATAATTATTTACAGAGCAAGAAGACTGAACCCCCGCCACCAAGGTCACCTGCTAAGCGAAAGTCAAAATTTTAAACTAACTTGTTTCATAAAACAAATATTGGTTTTTATTTTTATACGATCGGCCGCGCGGCGCGGTCTTGTTATGTACTGTGGGTGCATTTTTATGTTGTATAAATAATATATTTTTAAATAAAAATTATATGTAACATGATTGGTGAAATGTGTTAGACATTCCTCTGCATGGGTCTATCGGGGAATACAATCGTTATGTTATGTTATGTTATACTAGCTTTTGCTCGCGGCTCCGCCCCCTTAGATGTCGGTTATCGCGTAAAAAAGTAGCCTATGTCTTTCTTCATATCCCAGACAATGTCTCTGCCAAATTTCATAACGATCGGTTCAGCGGTTTAGGCGTGAAAGCGTAACAGACGGACAGAGTTACTTTCGTATCTATAATATTAGTAGGGATCTACTATAGAAGTTGAGAATCGGGCAGTAATAGCTTCGTTAAACATATGATTAAAAGACCCACACACACACACACAGTACCCGAAGTTGATATGATATTTAGAGCTTTAGATAAACACTCACTTGTCACACAAGTTCTGTCTCTTTCTTATGCTTGTTTGAGTGACAAAGACTACTCACGCTCTACAAAGTTGAACTTTGAAACGCTTAAACTTTCTATATCTATGGTCAGAAGTTTACTTTCCTCACGGTTTTTGAAAGACTTATAAGTCGCCGCGCGTGAAGTGTTAAGGTGAATCTTGTCTATATTTTTCCCATACAAACTTCGGGAGTATATTACTTCACTGTTCGACAATATGCATAAAAATTAAACATGGTATGGTTTTGTCTCATTTTTAATATTGTCTGTACGGAAACAGAATACTAAAATAAAAAGCCATTAAAAAGTTATGAGCCAACAAGATTCGTTTTTCTTGCTAATTTAACCTTACTTTAGGCTTGGTTTAAGTAATAAGAGAAGTGTAAAATCTCCAAATCCAAGTCGGTACCGGCAAACTACAATTAACTTTATTGGTCACTTGATTTAAACAGTGGTTTTTACATAAAACCCGGTATTCCGAAGGACTTTTCTTAATTTTTTACGCACCTGTTCTATTATAAATGATCCTGTATCTCACTCAATAACGTTGTGTGTTTAGACTAACGTCTAACTGCTCATCCCTGATACTATCTCTGTCGGACACTAGTGATGCGTAACTCATCAATTTTATGTGAGGATGAGGGAGCCCCTCAATTTGCTTCGCGAGGTCCTCACGAGGGACCCCTCATTTGAGGTGAGGAATCTTACGACGGCGTATTCGCCTCACGACTCGCGAGCCCGAGCCGAACTCAAACGAAGCTCCGAGTGAGCGAGGCGGGCGGGTGCAACGACGACTCACGAGTAGGTACTCACGAGTCACGACTCTCCGATAATCCGATTATTCACGTCCTCACTCTCTCACACACATCATTTTCTTTCGCTTATAAATTTTAGACCGCCAATATAAACGAATGACCCTTTATTACCTATCTAATGGTAATTCTTTTAGAGTTCATAATAATTAATCGTAGCTGAAATTAAAATATACAATGTTTACTGTGCCACGGTGTTGTCAAAACTTCAAGATCACACCTCACCTCACTCATTCTCAATTCTCCATACAATTTTTGAGTCGGTTCATTCGCTCACTGAGCTCACTCAATCACTCAATGCTCACTCGCGAGTACTCGTGAGTCACATACTCGCTTGCCTCGATTTCCTATTGTCAATTTTTAAGTGAGGGGTGATGAGGAATGAGGTGGTTCAATATTGAAATTCGAGTAACTCTTTCAATTTGCGATCACGAGTACCTCAAATGAGGGGCCTCATGAGTGAGGGACACATCACTATCGGAAACGAAGCCTGGTGACCGGCGTGATTTTTAGCCATGCCCACCAGTGAGAATCCAACAAAGTGCATACCAGCTCGTCGAAAACACACACTGTTCGATTTTGAACTGTCGACGGTTACCAGTACGTTGAAGATCCAATACGCAACTATATCTTGCCGCGATATTTCAACGTACGTGACATAAAACAGGACGCGCGCAGATTACGTCCTGCGTCCCGCGTGGCATTTACTAATCCTGTAGATCAGTCAAACTTCTGTCAAATATCATGCTTATAGCTGTTGTGTTAACCATAGACAGCCACAGTCACTTTTGTAAGGATAACGCTCACTTATAGAATGGACTGCGCGTTCCGTATTCAGTTGTACAGTGAATCAGACCGAAAAGTACGAGAGACCGAGCGAATGTGCGACCAGTAGTTGTCTCTTTCTAGTATGTCATAACAGGTTTGCAGAAAAGAGAGGTATTGGTCGCACAGTCGCTTTGTCTCCAGAGAGTGGTCACTTTTGTGAAGATAACGCTCACATAGAGAATGGGCTGCGCGTTCCGTATTCAGTTGTGCAGTGAATACAGACCGAAAAGTACGAGAGAGACTAAGCGAATGTGCGGCCAGTAGTTGTCTCTTTCTAGTATGTCATTACAGGTTTGCAGAAAAGAGACAGGTATTGGCCTCATAGTCGCTTTCTCTCTCTCTAGAGAGTGGTCACTTTTGTGAGGATAACACTCACTTAGAAAATGGACTGCGCGTTCCGTATTCAGTTGTGCAGTAAATCAGACCGAAAAGTACGAGAGAGACTAAGCGAATGTGCGGCCAGTAGTTGTCTCTTTCTAGTATGTCATTACAGGTTTGCAGAAAAGAGACAGGTATTGGCCTCATAGTCGCTTTCTCTCTCTCTAGAGAGTGGTCACTTTTGTGAGGATAACGCTCACTTAGAAAATGGACTGCGCGTTCCGTATTCAGTTGTGCAGTAAATCAGACCGAAAAGTACGAGAGAGACAAAGCGAATGTGCGGCCAGTAATTGTCTCTTTCTAGTATGTCATTACAGGTTTGCAGAAAAGAGACAGGTATTGGCCGCACAGTCGCTTTGTCTCTCTCTAGATAGTGGTCACTTTTGTGAGGATAACGCTCACTTAGAGAATGGACTGCGCGTTCCGTATTCAGTTGTGCAGTGAATCAGACCGAAAAGTACGAGAGAGACAAAACGAATGTGCGGCCAGGAGTTGTCTCTTTCTAGTATATTATTACAGGTTTGCAGAAAAGAGACAGGTATTGGCCTCACAGTCGCTTTGTCTCTCTCTAGAGAGTGGTCACTTTTGTGAGGATAACGCTCACTTAGAAAATGGACTGCGCGTTCCGTATTCAGTTGTGCAGTGAATCAGACCGAAAAGTACGAGAGAGACAAAGCGAATGTGCGGCCAGTAATTGTCTCTTTCTAGTATGTCATTACAGGTTTGCAGAAAAGAGACAGGTATTGGCCGCACAGTCGCTTTGTCTCTCTCTAGATAGTGGTCACTTTTGTGAGGATAACGCTCACTTAGAGAATGGACTGCGCGTTCCGTATTCAGTTGTGCAGTGAATCAGACCGAAAAGTACGAGAGAGACAAAGCGAATGTGCGGCCAGTAATTGTCTCTTTCTAGTATGTCATTACAGGTTTGCAGAAAAGAGACAGGTATTGGCCGCACAGTCGCTTTGTCTCTCTCTAGATAGTGGTCACTTTTGTGAGGATAACGCTCACTTAGAAAATGGACTGCGCGTTCCGTATTCAGTTGTGCAGTGAATCAGACCGAAAAGTACGAGAGAGACAAAGCGAATGTGCGGCCAGTAATTGTCTCTTTCTAGTATGTCATTACAGGTTTGCAGAAAAGAGACAGGTATTGGCCGCACAGTCGCTTTGTCTCTCTCTAGATAGTGGTCACTTTTGTGAGGATAACGCTCACTTAGAGAATGGACTGCGCGTTCCGTATTCAGTTGTGCAGTGAATCAGACCGAAAAGTACGAGAGAGACAAAACGAATGTGCGGCCAGGAGTTGTCTCTTTCTAGTATATTATTACAGGTTTGCAGAAAAGAGACAGGTATTGGCCGCACAGTCGCTTTGTCTCTCTCTAGATAGTGGTCACTTTTGTGAGGATAACGCTCACTTAGAGAATGGACTGCGCGTTCCGTATTCAGTTGTGCAGTGAATCAGACCGAAAAGTACGAGAGAGACAAAACGAATGTGCGGCCAGGAGTTGTCTCTTTCTAGTATATTATTACAGGTTTGCAGAAAAGAGACAGGTATTGGCCGCACAGTCGCTTTGTCTCTCTTTAGAGAGTGGTCACTTTTGTGAGGATTACGCTCAGTCCATTCTTTATGTTTATGGTGTTAACCGATATAAGCTAAGATTAGATTACAGTAGGTTATAATGAATTGACTTTTGAGATGTTGGACTTCAATCATCGTATTTACCAATTAAAATTGTCCTCATTTGAATTTCTTTTAAAGAACTTGATTTTAATTATTTTATTCAAATACAATATAAAATGCATCCACAATGAGAAAGCGGTGAATCCGATAGTTTTTTATGTAAAAAATTTACGTAAACAAGTTTCTATGAAATAATTGGATAATCATAGATTAGTATGACATGTATGAAGACGCCTTCAAAGTTTCCAAAGCGAATCTTTAAAACATATAATTTATGATACATAAGATATATATGTATGCAACTTTTTATAGGAGCTTTCCGTTCCCTACTTCGATGTGTATTTTTTAAAATATGAGTAACTAAAGAACGATTGTGCTAAGTCTAAACCCGATTGTAATATTTAAAATGAATTTTCTTTCTTTTATTCTTTCGATTATGATAATAATTATGGAATTCGTCAGTAAATTGATTTATATCAAAATTGTTATTAACAGCTAATATAATATCTTGGCAAAAAATTATACAATTTTATGGCATTGGTCAAATTCAAAGTAAATTATGTCCATGGAACTTAATTTTGCACTAGAAATAAAGAAAGCAAAATATATTTATTTGTCACACAAACACGTGCTTACAAAACCATTTCTAGACCTACAAGTAATATGTCTTATTTTGCCAATTGCGTGAGACGCTTTCAACCCAAATTGGAAAGGATTTTAAGATCCACTGCTTTATATGGTTGAAAAAGTCATCAAATCGACAACGCAATTAACGCAATGAATATTCTTAAATGAATGGTATTGATTGTGAGCGTGGTACGCAATTACCCCCACTGTTTGAAACTTGCAATAGTTTTTTTTTTTTTAATGTTTTTTAAGTGATTCATTAAGTTGGTTTCTCGATCGAAATAATTATAAACCATGTAAATAAAGTACTACTAGGTTGTGCATAGCTTTTGCAAGAAATATCATGTTTACTGGGTGATTAACAAGTAGAAATAGGTACTAGTTTGGTTTCTCACAAAATTGTATAAGTATGTTCAATAGTAATTCAGCACATATTGGGAACGATTAAAACCATATACTTAGGTAGGTTATGGAAGTGTTTCAAAAAGTTTATTTTTGTCAACTTCCGTCTGTTCGACAATCTTTATGGTTAAAGTACATTTTTATTGTATTAGAATTATTATACTTAGAGATAAATGTTAGTTATAATTTACATTGTAAATAATTACAATAAACATACCTACATAAATGAATCTTTGTTTTATTTGATAAAAGCTGAAAATTTCTAGATTTCCAATGTGAGTTAGATCTGCACTATCTCACTTGATAAAACAGAATGTAGTCTTAAATGCATCAACCATCTATACGGGTTTTCCATTGCCTGTATTAGCAGGTAAATAAGTTATTGCCATAGTCTATGTAAGATGGTTTAGTTCCAGCACTTAGCACTTCCGGTGGACCATTCTTCGTAGCGTATCGTTGGCAAAAAATACAAACATCTTTGGCCCACAAAATTGGGCTGCGCGAACTCCGCTCACTGACGCAGTCATAAGATCGTCAAATGCACAAGTAACAGGGCATCCGGCGCAGGATGGTGCAGGTGAACCATTGTGCGTGGGCCATGGGGAATATCAATGCCAACAAGGTAAGGTTTGGTACCTAATTTTTCTTAATAGAAAAACGTACTTAGTAATGTTAGCCAGTAAAGACAAAAGAGGAAAAGACAAGGTACCCAAGTTGCAGAATAGGGTATTTTCCAATTTATTAAAAACTATTTCAAATTGAAGATTGAGACGAAATATTTAATAGAAAAATAAAAATAAATTGGTTTATAATAGGTCTTTACCTATGAAATTGCCGTTTTGTATGAAAAAATTTAAACGAATTTTTTTCATGAATTTTTTATTTGTATTAATCGAAGTAATCACCCATGCAATCAATGCATCTTTGCCATCGCAGTGGCAGTTTATTGATGCCCTTCTTAAAGAAATCAGCTGGACGGGAGGCAACAAATTCTTCAAAGGCATTTTGTACTGCCTCTCGGGTATTAAATTTTTTTCCCGCCAAGAAGTTATCCAAATTCTGGAAAAAGTAGTAGTCTGTAGGCGCAAGGTCTGGTGAGTAGGGCGGATGACGGAGAGCTTCCAACCCCAGTTCTTGCAACTTGGAGACCGTCTGCTGTGCAGTATGAGGTCGCGCGTTGTCGTGCAGGAGCAGCGGAGACGAGCGATTGACCAATGCTGGTTGGAGATGCGCCAGCTTCTCCATCATTGTGTTCAGTTCTTCACAGTACACATCTGCAGTAATGCTCACCCCGTTTGGTAAGAAGCTGTGATGAATCACACCGGCGCTAGACCACCAAACAGTGACCATCACTTTTCTAGGGGTAAGTTTTCGTTTAGGGCATTGTTTAGGTGCTGAACCAGGATCCAACCAACTTGCTGAGCGCTTACGGTTATCAAACAGAATCCATTTTTCATCGCAGGTAACAATGCGGTTCAAAATTCCTTCATTTGTGTGTCTGTTGAGCAGTGCAAGGCACGTCTCGACGCGTACTTCGCGCTGGCGATCATTGAGTTCGTGGGGCACCCATTTGTCAAGCTTTTTTACCTTGCCAATTTGACGCAAATGGACCAATATTGTTTTGACGCTAACGTCGAAAGCTGCTGCTAATTCAGCCGTAGATTGTGTATCATCAGCTTCCACAATCGCCTTTAATTCGTCATTGTCGACCAAAGTCTTCGGACGACCGCGAGGTTCATTTTTCAGGTCGAAATTTCCAGAACGGAAGCGAGCAAACCAATAACAGGTGGTGCGTTGGTTTGTAGTGTTAGCTCCGTAAACGTCGTTGATGTTGCGTGCCGCTTGTGCCGCGTTGCTGCCACGACGGTACTCATATTCCATAATTACTCGAATTTTTAACGTATCCATGATGACGAAAAAGATTGAAATGCGATGAAAATGTAACACTAATCAATAAAGAAATGACTACTTATAGAAAAAAAAATCCATGTTTTTAAAATAAAATTAATTTGAAATTAGAATTCTTAGCCAAACAAAAATTATTTTGATTTGAAATGGCCAGTACTGCAGAACGGCAATTTCATAGGTAAAGACCTAATATTATATCCAATTTCTCAAACACGATTAAAATCAAATTTATTTCTCGGCAAGGTTTGGTACCTGATTTTTCTTAATATAAAAACGTACTTAGTAATGTTAGCCAGTAAAGACAAAAGAGAAACAGACAAGGTACCTAAGTTGCAGAATAGGGTATTTTCCAATTTATTAAAAAAACTATTTCAAATTGAAGATTGAGACGAAATATTTAATAGAAAAATAAAAATAAATTGGTTTATATTATATCCAATTTCTCAAACACGATTAAAATCAAATTTATTTCTCGTTTTGAATTTACCGCCAAAACGCTCCATAAGATAACTTTTACCACGTGACCATATGTGACGTCAGATTTGTGTAAACGGCACCGGTAAAAAATCGGACTAGTAGTTTCGGAGAAAAATGGCAACATGGATTTGCACAAACAAACATCCTCTCAGCCCAAACGCATATCCCGTCTCCGTTCCGTCGTGAGTAAAAATACTTTATGTGGCGTTGTTTTTGAAGTATTTGTGCACAGAGGCACCGCACACCAGTAATAATACCACTTTCAAGCTATGAAAAACTTGTTAAATAAAAACTCGACGTTCACTCGTTTACAACTACTTTACACAAAGTTGACGTCACATGTGGTCACGTAATAAAAAGTCATTGTAAGGAACGTTTTGGCGGTAAATACAAAACAACGAAAAATGATTGATTTAAAAATCGTTTTTAATTGACAAAATGGATAAGTATACATCAATTTATTTTTCTCTTACAGATGTCATCCCAATTTTCAAATTAAAATAGTTTTTAATCAAGTGGAAAATACCAGGGTATCATTATTAAATAAAACGTGAAATTGTATTAACCAATTATTTACTTAAACATGAAAGTAGCATTAAAAATATCTATAAATATCGTCGCCTCTTCTTTCTGTTTTCTTCAGGGTACATGCTGAGGATCTTTTTGGCAGATTCCTTAGCTTCATCTTCAACTGAAAAAAAAAATCAAATAAGAAACGCACAAGAAACAATTTGGCAGCAGATTTCGTGTTTGGCTCCATCAAAAAACACATTCAAGGTAACCGAAATAGCTCGAAGATTTGCCAAACTTAAGTGGCAATGGGCAGGGCACAATAGTCGCAGAATAGATCGCTGATGGGGCCGAAAGGTTCTGAAGTGGCGACCATGTACTGGATGATGTAGCGTTGGAAGGTCTTCCTCAAGATGGACCGATGACCCGGTGAAGGCCGCAGGAATCCTCTGGATGCGAGAAGCACAGAACCAGTAGAAGTGGCGGTGCTTGCTAAATTTCAGTTTGAACGGGTGCCGGTGAAATGACAGAAAAATAGCCCTCGCTGAGCCAGGAATAGAACCCAACCTTTTTTACAAACCTCACATCATAATATCATATCAATGTTACGTGCCAACTACGTACTAACCACGGAGTTAATAATTTGTTTTAACTCCCCAACCAGCAATTCAGTCCTATTATTTCAGCTAATAACTCTAAAAAGCTCTATAAACGATTTATTAAGGTTTTAGCGGTGCCAGAGTGTTGCATAAAAGCGTTCGACAGTACATTATTGCTCTAAATGCTTAGAGAGCTAAAAATACCTATAAACAAAGAATGTAAACGTTTACTACGCCATATTATACAACCGTTATAGTCAAGTACTATAGCAAGTTCTAATATAACTAGTACATAATAATATTGTTCTATAAAATTGTTAACAGGTGCGTCTATTTATCTGATTAGCGTAATAAGGGTTCTAAACGAACTGCAATAGTAGTTTCGTTATAGCAGTGATGAACACGCAACTACAGGCCGATATTGTGATATTGTGGATATTCAGATCGCTGTTATAGTACGTGTGCAGTATTAGTAACAAAAACTTTACAATAGAGTGTTTTTGTGATGTAAGCTAATTTCAGATCACGCTAATAGAACGTCAGTGTACTATAATAGTTTTTAGATGCATATTATAATTTTTCCGATAAGCATATCACACAGACACTATTATAGAGCAGAATTATTGTATTACAACTTTTTTGGTGCCTAGCAATGCGCTTGTTAGTATTATAACCATTTATCTATCACTATAATGACGCAAAAGTGGCACATACATGTAGATAAATGTTTCTATCACAATTACGGGATACGGTTCCGTACAAAATGTGTCTTACAAAGATTTCTACAGAGAGTCCTGACTCCAGCGATTTTTCTGAATCTTCAAGCAATGATTCAACATTCGAAAAAGATTGGATTCATAATCTTGAAATATACATTACATTCAGATGCTTATCAACATTTGTTATGTTTATCAACATATGTTGTGCTATTATTACATACTGTATAATAAAGACATTTTACTAATTCTTAAGATTATTTACGCAGATGGTATACAAATAAAAATCTTTATTAATTAAATGGTTCTTTATTTTGAACTAAAAAAGAAAAACCTTTCATTTCTCATTCTTCTATCAGTCTTGATCTTACGTTAAAATCAACCCACATAATTAACTCAGCTTATACAATATCAGGTACCTAAAATATGTCAAAAACATACAATTTTAGAATATTCTCTTCACAGGAATATTCAATTTAAAGCTAGTATAAAACAGGACTCTTAGGGCTGATTTTTCAATAGTCAGATAACTTTTATCTGAGGAATAAAAATAGCGGTTTGACATATTTTCTATAGATAAGCTGTCAAACCGCCACTTTTATTGTTTTTTACCATTAATTTGTTTTTTATTTTTTAGTTATGATTGGGAATATTTTCAAACGAACCTAAACTCGACAGGGTTGGGTCGTGTCATTGCGGAGTTCCTATGGCCACCTTCCAGCTCCAGCATGAGACCCTGGTTACCATATAGGATCAAAGTACTCGTCAATACGAATCAAACGAGCCCAAACTCGATAGGGTTGTGTCGATTTAGTGCGGAGTTATAATGGTCACCTTCCAGCTCCAGCATCAGGCCCTGGTTACCATATAGAATCAAAGTACTCATCAATACGAATCAAACGAAGCCAAATTCGTTGGGGTTGAGTCGTGTCATTGCGGAGTTCCTATGGCCACCTTCCAGCTCCAGCATCAGATCAGCTCCATGTTATCATAATATTGCATTGTCACGCGATATACATATGCATGCAAAATTTCAGCTCAATCGGTTTAAGATATCTGCTTCAAAATTGAGTTGTAAGAATCCACCTGGACAAACATACATACATTGCAAGTTAATATTTAAAAAAAAACTTGTAAAAACACAATGTTGACAGCAGTTTTCAGCAGTCATTCCGTTTCAGAAAAATAGTAAAAAAAAACACTGTGTTAATATTCAGTCATGCTCACATAGAACCCTAATTTTTGGTTGAATCCACGTTGACTGACAGTGAAAACATTATCACGGCAAGTACTATAATGGCTCTTAGAATATCGAAATCACTTTATATGATAAATATTTCAGTAAAAGCTCAACAATTCGAGGGGGGCACTTTAAATTCATGGTAAACCTATCCCTAGTTTATCAGTAAAGCTGCAGTCGCACATCATTTCCACCGTAATAGACTAATATTATAATAACAAAATAAAATCTTACCTCAGATTGCTTGTATCCTTTGTAAAATTATTTTAATTATTTTTTGCACTCTGCACTATCACGAATGTAAAATAATGAATGGTGAATGAAAAATGTGAGGTAAAGGAAACCAAACTCTTGTATAAACTCTTGTATAGTATGAAAAAGTACTCTAAAAGGTCCTACAGTAGCCAGTACATCACTATTTTGAGACCTGCATCGCTGTTACATAGATTTTAATGGACTGTTTCGTCATTTGGAACACTGCAATAAAATTATTTTGTCACTGAACAAAGATATAAATGCGCCACTTCCGAATAAAAGATACGTTCTTTGGGGTTTTATAGGACCAAGGACAGGTTTTTACAAAACGTTCTATGGTTTTTTATAGTACTAGTTTTTGCTGCTTGGGTCCGTGGTACTAACTATTTTTAACCGGGTGCATAATAATTTGAAATTAATCAACAGCCCAGTAACAACTATAGCTAGGTAACTGTACTTCTATTAAATAAATGTATTGGATTTTCTAGTTGACAAATTTTAGTTGTTTATTCGTAAAGAATTCGTTGTGTTGTTTTTTTTATTTATTTGTATGTTTGTTGATGAACTGCATCAATGTTTGCATGCCAAAATGTACAGAGGACAGCACATCAAGCTACCCCAATCTGTCAAATTTATTTGATAGTTTTTTAACTTTAATACAAAGGAATAAGGTTTATGTTCAATTGGGAAAATTTGACAGTTTGGGATAGCTTGACCTGCTGGCGACTGTACAAGGATTGTTTAATATTATTGTAACCTTATTGTAAATACGTACATTCTGAGCAAAAAATATATATTCTATTCTATTCATCAAATCTATCTGAAATTGAGTTTACGGCTCTTAGTTATTTTAACATCAGTAGTTCGCTTTTCGCCCTGACTCAAATCCAAAAAAAAATAACTCACATTCATCTTCAGAGCTATCCGGCTGATGTCTCCTCAACGCCAACTGTTTATCGAACCCAATCCCATCATACTGGCTATTCATCGCCGAAGCTCTAACTGACTTATTTTCCAAGAAATGTATCTCCGACATGGGTAGCTGTGGGTTGTAAATCCCTTGAAACAACCCGAAGTAATCATTCCCTATAGGAATACGATGATTATTTCTGTAACTCCTGTCTTCAAATACATTTCTTGCTCTGTTTTGTCTGCTAGTGCCTTCACCTGGATCAGACGCTTCTTTTTCGGCCTTATCATACTTGTGGTCTTTATACTCACAATTAACTACAAATCCAGCCATGTTTGCCTCAGTCTCTGATATGAATTCAAAATCTGATGAGTTGTAGCCATCATCAGAATCAAGTTCATCAGGAACGGCATGAATTGAAATAATGTCTTTTATTTTTTCTGTTTGACTTTGCTCGTCTTCAGTTGATGAATTTATTGAAATAATGTCAAAGTTTTCATTTATATTTGAATTTGTTTCATTCTCATTAGGATTCGTAATTTCATTCTCTTTGCAATAAGTTGAAATTTCATTATTCTTAAAAACACTTTTAACAGAACCGTTTATAGAAACCAAATCTTCATTTACAGCGTCCAGTTCATCAAATATTTCGATAAAATCATCTAAATTGATCAACTCTGTTCCGAAATCCTCAGTTAAATCAGTTGTATCTATATTATTTAAAGCTTCTTCAAATTCTTTAAGGTTTTCAATCGTTTCATCATCTATAACATTGTTGAATGTCTCGACTTCAGTATTATAAGTGGCGTCATTAGAACGCTTAGCTTTGTGAGTAACTTGAATTTGCGTGGAATCATTATTACCCTGATTTGTATCAGGTTCGTCCTCTTCTATAACATTAACAACTAAACTAACATCAGTAGCATTATTTAAAATTGTATCATCTTCAGGACCAACATCATCATTTGAACTTACGTCATTTTGCTTAAGTTCTTTGTAAGTATTTTCAATAGGACTGATTTTAATAGGAGCAACATTTTCAAGATTATGAAGAATCTTACTAACACCGAATTCATCAATACTAAGAACAGAGGAATCGTTTGTAGTATAATCTTCGTTATTACTTATTGCAACATTACATTCAGTTTCAGGTTCATTTGAATTATTATAATTTATTTGTGAATGACATTGATCAATAGATGTTTCTCTGGCACTTGTTATATTCTCCTCCGCGTTTGAGCCATGTCGCATGTTGTTTTTGTGGGTTTGTAGAAATAATTCGAAAATTCGTAAGAAGTCCATTGTGTGCTGGAATTTCAAGATATACTGTTTAAGTACCTCTATGCATACCTACTACTACATAGGGCCGAAGGGCATACCTACAGCGAATAGGGTCGTAAAATGACGTAAAAAGCATGAAAATTAACATTAGTTCTCAGTCGTCTATAAATGACAGAGGCGGAGTGGACACGAATTCAGTCCGATACAGCCTGTCCCTTGCTGCCCTAAGCTGAGGTCCATACCCCACAGGGGGTGTCCTGCGGACGGCGAGTAATGGGTAGCTCGCTGTCCGGTAAGGACCAAGCCCAAGTCGACGGCGCGTTGTGTTCCACGCGCGCCTCAAAGAAATGTCAGCACAATTTGATGGGGCCCGCAAGGGCCGATGCCTCTCAGGGGCTGCGGGTTTGTTCGAAAGAGATACCACAGCCCATGGCATATGGGCTACTGAGGGAACACGGGTGGGTTTTAGTCAGTAAAAGTCTGACACGCCCTCCTGCTCCATCCAGAGAGGGAGAAGTTATTTGAATATTTCCCACCCAAAACAAAACAACAAAAAAAACAGGGGTCCTAGGCGAGTACTTACCTATTCGCCCTAGTTTTAATTTTTTAAACTCTGGCTGGAACCCTTAATTGATTAAGGTAACAACAGGCAAGTCCGGTTATGCAGCCGACATCCTCATAGGCTGAACTGCGAGATGTAATTCCCAAAATAAAGACCCCAAAAACAATTGGTCGGCTTGTCGTAAGTATTCCCGTCAGGGTATAAATGTTCTGTGGTCGTATTAATGCGACTGGGGCGGTCAATAGATTAAGGTGAAATATTATTTTATTACATATAAGTACTATATTTCGCCAGCGGCTTTGTCCACGAGTAGTGTAGGTCGAAAATTTTATCCCGCAGGAACGTACTACTGGGATAAAAATATCTACGTATCCTATGGTTAATCTACTTATGTGCCAAATTTCCACCGAAATCCGTTGTACAGAGGCCAGCACATCAAGCTACCCCAATCTGTCAAATTTCTTTGATAGTTTTTCAACTTAATAACAAAGGAATTGCTTTGTTTGGGATAGCTTGACCTGCTGGCGACTGTACCGTTGTTGAGTAACATTCACATTTATATTATTAGGTCTTTACCTATGAAATTGCCGTTCTGCAGTACTGGCCATTTCAAATCAAAATAATTTTTGTTTGGCTAAGAATTCTAATTTCAAATTAATTTTATTTTAAAAACATGGATTTTTTTTTCTAAAAGTAGTCATTTCTTTATTGATTAGTGTTACATTTTCATCGCATTTCAATCTTTTTCGTCATCATGGATACGTTAAAAATTCGAGTAATTATGGAATATGAGTACCGTCGTGGCAGCAACGCGGCACAAGCGGCACGCAACATCAATGACGTTTACGGAGCTAACACTACAAACCAACGCACCACCTGTTATTGGTTTGCTCGCTTCCGTTCTGGAAATTTCGACCTGAAAAATGAACCTCGCGGTCGTCCGAAGACTTTGGTCGACAATGACGAATTAAAGGCGATTGTGGAAGCTGATGATACACAATCTACGGCTGAATTAGCAGCAGCTTTCGACGTTAGCGTCAAAACAATATTGGTCCATTTGCGTCAAATTGGCAAGGTAAAAAAGCTTGACAAATGGGTGCCCCACGAACTCAATGATCGCCAGCGCGAAGTACGCGTCGAGACGTGCCTTGCACTGCTCAACAGACACACAAATGAAGGAATTTTGAACCGCATTGTTACCTGCGATGAAAAATGGATTCTGTTTGATAACCGTAAGCGCTCAGCAAGTTGGTTGGATCCTGGTTCAGCACCTAAACAATGCCCTAAACGAAAACTTACCCCTAGAAAAGTGATGGTCACTGTTTGGTGGTCTAGCGCCGGTGTGATTCATCACAGCTTCTTACCAAACGGGGTGAGCATTACTGCAGATGTGTACTGTGAAGAACTAAACACAATGATGGAGAAGCTGGCGCATCTCCAACCAGCATTGGTCAATCGCTCGTCTCCGCTGCTCCTGCACGACAACGCGCGACCTCATACTGCACAGCAGACGGTCTCCAAGTTGCAAGAACTGGGGTTGGAAGCTCTCCGTCATCCGCCCTACTCACCAGACCTTGCGCCTACAGACTACTACTTTTTCCAGAATTTGGATAACTTCTTGGCGGGAAAAAAATTTAATACCCGAGAGGCAGTACAAAATGCCTTTGAAGAATTTGTTGCCTCCCGTCCAGCTGATTTCTTTAAGAAGGGCATCAATAAACTGCCACTGCGATGGCAAAGATGCATTGATTGCATGGGTGATTACTTCGATTAATACAAATAAAAAATTCATGAAAAAAATTCGTTTAAATTTTTTCATACAAAACGGCAATTTCATAGGTATCCTATTCCTATTATTAGTACAGCTCGATTCAAACTTTATGGCGGTTCGGAACACGAGGCGAGTCGCTGCGCAGTAACAAATTCATGGGTCAGCGGGGTTGAGGGGTGGGGTACTGCGCAGCGTGTAGCTCTCTTTAGAGCCGCCATAAAGTTTGACGCGATGTAAATTTGCGGGTCGGTGTCAAGCTGTGTGTTGAAGAAAATATGATTCGCGGGCCACCTTGGGGCTTCCACTTAAAAAAAAAAAAAAAACTTCTTGTAGGTACTTACAGCAAGTCACGTGTCAGTCAGAGAAGGACCTATGTAAGTATTTTTCCGATGAAAAATTCAGGTTTCATCAAAATTGTACCTACCTAAGTACATGAATATGACTAAAATAATGTATTCTACAATCTTTAGTACCTACCCTGGCGTTAATTTAGCACATGGGGTTTTAAAGAGAGACTGTCACAGAGGCTACAGTAGGTAACAGAGAGAGGGCACTTACCAAAGCATATCTACATATTTCTGTTCGACACCATATTTGCCATATTTTATGCTGCGTGGGATAGATACTTACTCAACTGAACAAACGAACCGCTGATCTACATTATGATAATTATGCATTTAACACAATCCCTATTATTAACACATTGATTCAGAAAATAGGTGTCTTCAATCGTGATTGCTGTTTTTCCGATAAACACACCTATGAGTGTATGTTTGTTCATTGTATTATGGAGGTAGGTACTCACTTTATCCAAAAAAGTATCCAGTCTTTAACTTTATTATTATAAAATTTAATTTTAAATGAAAACAACACCAACTCTAATGTCAACTTCGAAAAGGCGGGAAACGAGCATGCAGGCAAAGGTCAAAGTTCATACAGCCTAATAAATAAAAACTAATATTTAATTACCAAATGATTTTTTATTTATAAAAATGCATGTTACAAGTTTGGTATGTATGTTAGAAATGTTTATATGGCCAAATTTTGGCAGTACGACGATGTGCTGTACCTAACGATTATTACATGATAGTAGTGAACAACCATGGTATAAGCTGTGTTCATCAAATAAAAACAACAAAGATCTTTTAATAATTCTTACATTAGAATTTATAACCTATAATTAAATTACAAAGTTAGTAGTGTCACTTTTTTCCCGATTTCTTGATGCCACCTGTTGCCAAAGGACCTTTTTGTGAAGCCTTTGCTTTCGCCTCCTGAAAAATTAAACAATACCCTGTTACACGAAATTATTTAGCAAAGACATAATGTTAATGTGTGATGAGTTGATGAGATTCTCGATAGGTCCATAGATCATGCAGTTTGCATGTTTTTTTGATGGGCAACCCCATTTTATGGTGATTTCACAGCATAAAATAATATTGTATCCAATGTAAATTTATACTGAACAAGGTTGCGCGCAATGAGGCCCAAGCTCAACCTTCAACGTCGTCAGCGCAAAGTGAAACCTTTCGAGAGGAATTATTAGATGAAGACTGCTATTTAGATCGCAATTTTATTTTTAAACAATATTTTATAATACAGAATTATGTATTTTATTTATAATTAACACATTACATCATGAAATTAATTTTACTAAAGAATCTTTATTTTTTGATAGGTAATGTATATTTTTTTAACGTACTTATGTACGTTTTTAAACTCGATTTAGCCCCAAAACCTGACACCCAGGTCCCAGGACCCAGGACACTTGAGACAAACCTTTAGCTAATAATGTGAACAACAAAGGCTGGTAAAAGTTACGGGTAGGATAAACAAAATAAGATATTGTTAAAAAAGCTTTAGGTACAAACCTGTAATGCCTTCTGTTGTTCCTTTAACTTTTGTTTGTGAGCTAAGTCATCCTCGTCGAGGTCCTTGGAGTCTTTCTTGGGCGCCTTCAGCGGCTTCTTTTTCCCACCTTCACGGCCTGACATCTGAAAATATCATAATTGAAATATGATTAACAACAATAGCTTCATCTTAGGCAAAAATATATTATAATAGGGTACTATTAGTATAAAACCTCAAATCTTCCTATTGGTTTTAAAATAGGTTTTCAATTATTTTAAGGGTATTTGCCAATTTATTGAAAACTTATTCTAAATTGAAGATTGGGACGAAATATGTAACAGAAAAATAAAAATTAATTGATTTATATCCATTTTCTCAATTAAAATGATTTAAATCAAATCTATTTTTCGTTGTTTTGAATTTGCGGCCGAAACGCTCGTTACAATGACTTTATATCACGTGACGTCAACTTTGTGTAAACTAAAGTAGTTAGTAAGTAAACAAGTGAATGTCGAGTTTATAATTAACAAGATTTCTCACATGACCTACAATGGAAGTCACAGCTAATATTGACTAATTAACAATACACGGTTCCAAACTGTGACTCACAAATTAGTATACTTAAAGGTTATTCTTAATTTGATATTGACCTTATTGGTGATGTTCTTTTCAAAGGTCAGGTGCTTAATACTTGAACTGGCACGCATGTATGAACATAAACAAAGCAAAGGAGTAATTATGTAGTGATTGAAGGCAGAACGCCACATGTTTTGCCTACCCCAAGCAGAAAGTAAATGGAAAGAAAGCCTGAATTTATTTATGTAGGTATTCTTAATTTTTTAAACTGAATACGGCCACATTGTTCCAGCAACAGCAAGTGCAGCTGCTGAGCATGGCTCGTTCCGCAGAAGAAATACATTCTCAGTGACAGTCTGGTGTCAGGCTTTGTGCCAGGTTGCCAGCTTATTTATACTGCATAATGCAAATGAAAGACTTGCCTGAGTGATTGTATAGTTTGCCAAAACTACGCAGCAGATTTCTATGCTAGCATTGCAGTTATTTAGTAAAATTACATTGAGCCAGAATTCAGGCGCAGACAGCGTTACTAGTTGGTCTTACTAGATACAGAAGCTAGTGAATTGGGCATTCTGTACCCTAATTGTATAACAAACACATTGCAATATTACTAATCCATTGCTTATATGAAGCAGTTCGAAAACATTGCCTGCTTAACAGTTTAAATAACGCAATAAATGTTATTCAACTGACAAAATGAAAGCTATCAATTAATGAATTGCTACTGTTAGTGAGTTGCGCAATGACCCCGCAGGTACAGCTTGAAGTACCTAGGCCTGTGACCGTAAAAATACTGTGACCGATAGATTTGATTGTTAATTTGATAATGAACATGTTTAATTTTCACAAAATAGTCGTTTAATAATAAAAAGAACAGTGAAGTGAAAATCAATTTAATATAGCACCCAGCATTAAACGAAGGACAATGCTTGTAATCCATCGCTCTGAATGAGTGCTTTAAGATTATTTAATGACAATTAGCCAGCACACACTTAGGGTGCTGGCTAATTGTCCTTAAATAATCTATAAAATATACCGGGCGGCCTTTATATAGTGGTCCGAAACTATTTCTTATTCTCAGGTGATTACAAATGCTAAAGTTAGAGATAGAATCCTTATAATTGGATATCTTGCTTGCACTTATAACCCTTAGACAAAGCGCGCACTACGCTGCGTTTTTAATAATCGCGTCTTCAGGCGAAATAAAATCGCAAACGCATATCATTTTTCAAGCAGATTCTCAGGCGATTTTTTACTGCAGTGCGCGCTCTCTAGTATTGGTTTTGTTCACAGATTGGCGATTATTAATCGCAACGATTAAAATACGTAGTGCATGCTTAGCCTTATAGAGCGGTGCTAGTGTTTTGCCTAACTGGTTAGTGTATTAACAATACTAAGCTAATGAATCATCAACTTTACTACCTGTGTGATAGATAGCGTTAGCTATTTATCAACTCTTTGTGCATCATCGTTGACAATGATTTGACTATTAATTTTAAATTTTAATGACCCTAGTATAGGAAGCCTCTCACCGAGGGCTTTTCGCAATACGCCGATGTATGTTCCCCACTGATTTACAGTTTAGGAGAAAACATTTCGTTCTTTTTTTATCAATATCTATTTACATTCTATGTAATTCTAATAAATAGGTACCTAATTTGAATTGGTAATTTCACAGATCGAGTTACTAGCTATTATAAATCTACATTGTTGTAATTTCATGACTTTTGAAGAAAACCATTTTTAGTGAACGAGTGCAAGTGGAATGCCCCTCCTAAGAAAGCGGTAGTTTATTCAATGAACGAAGAAATTTAACTAGTGTTTTCAAGCTAAATTTGATTGTTTTGTGAAAGAAAAGGGGACAATTCCTTAATTTTCTAATTAAACGCGTCGTTGGCACAATTTTTTCTATTGTAATAACCTCAACGCCCTGCTAGGCAGAATATTATGAAAAAGTCCATTTCACATTTTTAATTACGCACTAACGCTTTGAAAACGCATAACATGAAAAATACTTACATTTAGAAGTGGTAGTGGAGATGTAATACGAATGAATTCAAGTTATTTGAAGAAATACACGCTTTTTTCCCAAATTAAAATGAAGGAAAAATTGATTGATTGACGTTTTGTAAAACTAATGTCTTTTAACTGACAGCATGTGAACTGTGTTGCTAGCATAAAAATGTTTCCGAACGTACACGTACTTGCACGTTCGGAAACATTGTTTTTTTGTAATACATCAAAAGTCCAAATAAGTGAGTGACAGTCTTACTTTACTACTCGAAATGCAAATCACCATCTAAGTAAACTTTGTTGGTATCACTTAGCGTGATGCAAAAATATATTTATGAGATAAAATACCGTACTCAAAAGCGATGGCCACAACTCTTTGTAGTCAGTTGGGAATTTTCTTACGTTTTTAGGGTTCCGTACCTCAAAAGGAAAAAACAGAATCCATAAGCGATCACTTTGTTGTCCGTCTGACTGTCTGTTAAGACCCTTTTTCTCAGGAACACGTGGAGGTATCAAGCTGAAATTCATATCAAATAATACACAAGTCTACTGTCCCTTGGAGCTGTGAAAAAATCAAACTTCTAAGCCAACGCAGTCAAAAGATACAGCCGTTTATGCCGCAATTTTTTTGACACTCGCAAGGGAATCAAAACCTACAGTACTTCCCGTGAACTCAGAATCTTGAAATTTGGTACGAAGCATCGTCTTGTAGCACAGATAAAGGAAAAATTGCGAAAAGCATATTTTTTTTAGTTACATCGTTCAATTAAAATAAATACCATAAGTAACTTTTACTTAAATTCCTACAGGTTTGTACGGAACCCTCGGTGCGCGAGTCCGACTCGCACTTGGCCGGTTTTTTTCTGTAATTAAGAATAATAAGAATAAGAATAAGAATAATAAGAATAATTTATATTTTTCCAAAAAAAAAAGAAATACAATGCATGTTACATTATTATGACATTACATTTTTGCACAATTTTTATGAATAATGACCCCTATGCTAGGAAAATCCTGTGTTATAGGGGCCATCCATTCGTCCGCTAAGTTTATTTACAAAATTAGGGAAGCTAAGACGTGTAACAGCAGCAATAGTGTGTGAGTAAGTGTGTTTGATGTGGTGTAATAGGGAGAGTGTATGAGTGTGTGATGTGACTGATGTGTGATGTTTGTATGAGTGATGATGTGTGTATGATGAGTGTGTGATGTGTGTCTTGTGAGTTTAAAGAGACAGTGAGTTGGGGTGTCTGTGGGTGTGTAAGTGATACTAATAGTTATTTATTTGTATAGAGGTTTCATTAGTGCTTCTGTTTCATCATAATCTAGGGTGAGGAGGAATTCTTTAGTTACGTTTTTACATTTGTGTGTGTTTAGTGTATGTATGTTATGTTTTTGGTGTATTTTATTGTAAATAATGGCACTTAGGTAGGGGTAGTGACGTCTAGCGAATGTAGTTTTTGTATGTGTTATGGGACAAGCCGGTTTGGGTCTTCTTCTTACTGACGGGCTGTTATTTGCGCTGAATGGAAGACTCGCGTGTTTTCGCATGACTGCGCGTAGTATGTACAGTTGTCGAACCGTTGGTATTTTAAAGTCTGTAATTTGCTGTTCAGTATCGGGCCGTATGGTGAACAAAATATGATTCGCGACATTAACAAGTAGTATGTATTTACAGTTCCGTGTGGTGCCGGACGTAAAAGAATAGCACCATCACATTTCTTCCCGTGGGTGTCGTAGGAGGCGACTAAGGGACTTACTAGAGAATGGGCAGCAGTGTTCTCTATGCATTTTAGCACCTTATTGCGATCGCCAGCTCTATACATACAAAATGCTTTGTCCTGAATGACTGACTGAATGCGCACAGCCTAAACCGCTGATCGTAGAGACCTGAAACTTGGAGGGTGTGTTGTTTGTATGACGTAGGCATCCGATATGAAAGGATTTTCCGAAATTCCACCCCTTATTTTTTGGGTTTTGAAAAACAGGGGTAAAGTTTTCTCAATACATTTTGTTAGTCACCTTTCTAAACGCTTTATGCCTTCAAAGTACCAGGTTGTCATAACTCGGTAGGAGCACACCAAATATAGGTAGTGTAGCGTAAAACCGCTACGGTTAAAACCTCTTCCATTTCTATTCCAAACTTTTCAATAAAAAATTTCTTCATCGAGGTTTATCACATTTAAACTTCGAATTGGTGTAAAAATCGTCGGTTGTTTGCCATCTGACGGCAGCACTACGTTTTTGGGACCCGATGCGTGATGGTCTTCTTTCATTTTCGAAAATAATATTGAAATTTTGAATTAAGTGATGAATATAGAGACATCAAGTTTGTGAAAACTATAAAGTACCGGTGCACGACTGTACCGGTGTTCGTGTTGTAATTTTCCGTATTCATTTGGTATGTATTGTCGCCTATTTTTTCTCTTTTCGATCTAATTCTCTCTAGATTCATAATTAATCAAAGATTCAGCTTGTACCGGTGGTCTGAAGTTTCTTTTTTGTCTAGATCCCGATATAAGCCAATTTTTGGCTTCACCCTACGGGTATAACGACGTTAGTTACCCACGGCGGAGGTTGAGGCGCTCTCGCCCAAAATCCAGGCGCATCACGTGCCGTGACGTCCACCTCCAAGGATTGAGACGAGTACGAGGTAGACGCGGGCTCTGCAGCTCTGCGACTCCGTGTTTTCTACGATTCTCCCGACAGACGTGTTCTGTCGTCCTGGATTTATCCGTGATTACGTAGCAAGAGTTTTATTTTAAAAAGTGCACCTGATTAAAATATTTCTTTTCTAAAATGTTCATGTCTAAAACTCTAATAACTCTAACCTGAAGAATTCCGGGTCGGAAATAGTGTTTTTGGGTTTTTCCATCTAGATTTTTTCAGAGCGTCCAGGCGTCTGGATTTGTGCCCAAATGGCAATGGCCTCGTCCTCTACTAAGCATAACTGGCGAAATGAGGGTATAGTATACTAGCAGCGCACTACGGTTTCACTCGCGTAGTTCCCGTGCCCGTGGGAATACGGGGATAAAATATAGCCTATGTCACCTGGGCATAGTGTAGCTTCCCAACAGTGTTTTTTTTCTTTCAAATCGGTTCAGTAGTTTCGGAGCCTATTCAATGCAAACAAACAAACAATCAAATCTTTCCTCTCTATTATTAGTATAGACTATAGAAACAGCTCTGCCCAATCGACGGGTACTAACGTACGAATACAGGCGTGATAATATGTTATGTTCAAGTAGAAGTATCGGATATCGTTGACTCAGCGCTATTAATATTACCGACGTTATTTCATTATACATATCTACCTTAAGGTGCATCTAGACTGACTGCAGTCGACCAGTCAACAGAACATGTTCGTTATCTATCGTTGGTCGAACGAAGGTCGATCGGTGGACAACCAACCATCAATAGATAAGGCCGATCATCATCATTTCGGCCGAAAGACGTCCATTGCTGCCAGCAGTGTGATAAGTGACCGTCAAAGTAGTTGTACAACGGATTTGCAATTACTGTAATCCTCGGCGGGCCTCGTTAATCCAGACTCCCGCTTGTTCGGTGATCGCAGTAATCCGGCCGGGCAATGGGGTTCGCGGGGGAGGCGGGTTCTTTAGCCCAGCTTTTCAATAGGTTGAAAGGACCTCCAATGATCCTCAAATAAGTGAGGCAGAAGCTCAAGAATGGGTTGCTGGTGGTGCCGAAAGCGAGTTACAAAGATATGAAGTGTTAACTGATGAGGAGATTGTGTCAGCGGTAATGTGTGAGGACGATGAGCACGAAAAGAGGACAATAGCGTTGAAGTTCTCGCCTCCGAAAAAGTTGGTAATTCAGAGGCATTTACTGCTATAAAATGGGCTGAAGATAACGAATTTGATAGCCACGAAGTTACGTATGTTTCTCCGTCGACTTAGAGACAGGGCTTTTGGAAAGAAGTCCGAAAATTATAAACAGAAGAGTACATAATACAGACTTTTTCAAGAAGAATTAACTAATGTTTTACTTTATCTTACTGTTTTTCTTACATGGTTGAAATTTTGAACATGTACATTTCTGTCTATATGCTTTAATTTAAAAATTAATTAAAGAATCTAAGGTTAAAATGTGTTTTATTACCATTAAATATCCAATACTATAATCCGGACGCCTCAATAATCCGCAAAGGGTCTGGTTTTTGCCTCTCCGGATTAATGAGGCCCTACTGTAATACAAACTAAAGGTAAAGTCAATCGTAAATTCAATACAAAACAATATGATTCTTATAATTGCCTAACATTTTACACACCTACACAGCAATCGGTTGTTCTGTTTTTTTTTTTGCATTTTCTTCAAAATTTTCTACCTACCCTGTCTAAAAACTTTGTGCACGCCACAGCTAATATACTTACGCCTCTAAACGTCACCACATAGACTGGTCGTCTGCTTCTCTCATCTAGCGGATTCCTACGGCATTTACAAGGACCGGTTCCAAGGACGATCGTTAATAGAGAAATTCCACACTTGTTTAAAATTATTATTAACAACTGACTAACCGAGTCTGGATGAAATTTGGCACACAGCAGATAGAATATAACCCGGATAAACACATAGAATACTTTCTATCCGGGAAAGTTTCTGTGGAATAAAAACCGACCTCCACCAGGTGCGGTCGCAGCCAAAGTCTTTGGGGGGTCACAGACAAAGACTAACTACATATTAATAAGAAAAGAGAAAGCGTAAATTACTTAATTAAACGTAAATTAGAAAAAACAGGTTTACGTTTACGGCTTTGAGGTGGGGGGGGGGGTGGGCCATGACCTCCAGGACCACCCCCCAAACTCGGACCGCGCCTGACCTCTAAGCAGCGAATCCGCTGGCAAAAGCTAGAGTATTTTTTTTTTTATAAGAAAAATAAATAAGAGAGTAAAGTAACTGTGGAGTTTCTTTCCCATTCATTCTTTCTTTGAAACAACCTTTTGGAAGGGGGAACTAGAATCAGATCTATTATTTTATTGTTAATTTTGACGTCCAAACGTGCTTTTGAATGGCCTACTTGTAAATGGAAGCCTTTTTATCACAGTCAAGGCGTGCAGTTGCCGACGACATTTTTCCTGTTAATTTAAGTGCTAAGTGGGTATTCTTACCAGTCTTACCAACGGGTTTCGTGTTACCTAGTAACTGGGTTGTGGAGGTCAGATAGGCAGTCATCATCATCATCATCATCATTTCAGCCGAAAGACGTCCACTGCTGGATATAGGCCTCCCCCAGGCTCCTCCACTTTGACCAGTTAGGCAGTAGCTCCATGTATATTAAGGGTACTCATCTGATTAGACTGGAAGCCAACCTAGTTGGGATAGGGCTAGGCACGGCAACGGTTTATTTCATAGATCGACCACAGTGTAGCGGCGCCTTAAGTATTTATTAGAACTAGGTAAAGTACCTATGCTAGTATAATCTACGTTAGATTTTCCTCAAATGAACAGAATGCAGTATTCCTATAATTGTAATTTAGTATAACGGTTGTGCTAACATTAATTAATATTGATTTCCGCAGAACAGACGTGTTTGTTGATTCAAAAATGAAGACCTTAATTATGTTACTGTTATTAACAGTGTTCTTTTATATTTTGGTTACTAATATGGGTAAGTTCCTTAATTTATTTGAAAAAAAAAAGTATTCTGTTGTTTTTGTAAAAAGGTGTTTTCGGGACACGAAAATAAATTCGGAACGCTCGTGAATGTACTCACAATGCTCGCTCAACGTTAAAACATAAATACAACATAATTATGACTTGTACACACCACAAATTTCGAAAATACCACGTTAGTTATAAGATGTGACGTGACTCAAAACAAAATAGCACAACTGGCGATGATCTTAATATGGGCGTTATCGCAAGATGGCGCATGTCATAAATTTTATTGTAACGCCGAATAGGATGATTCACGGGTCATCGTTATCGCGCTCACATGGTCCTCACCGAACACGGCTGTTTCGGGAGGTTCCTGTTTCGGATAAGGCGGGAGGAAACACCCGGGTGTTTCCACGGCGTAAATCGCCCTGATGACACGGTGGAGCATACGGTGGAGGTCTGCCTGGCTTGGGCGGAGCACCGCCGTGTGCTTGGCGGCGGCGATCTCTCGAGTCCGGCCCTGGTCCAGGCCATGGTTCGGAGCGAGAGAGCATGGGCAGCCGTCACCTTCTTCTGCGAACCAGTAATGCTCGCGAAGAGGGAGGCGGTGCACGTGAGGGAGACGCAGTAAATGCGCCCTCACGGCTCTAGCCTCCGCAGGACACGCCCTGGGCGTTGGAATCCCAGGCTGATTCCCGGTCACCGTAGGCGCGGGCTTGCGGACGGCGAGTAATGGGTAGCTCGCTGTCCGGTAAGGACCAAGCCCGGGTTGACGGCGCGTTGTGTTCCACGCGCGCCTCAAAGATATGTCAACACGAACTGAAGAGCCGATGCCTGCCAGGGGTGCGGGTTGTTCGAAAGAGATACCGTGGCCCCTGGCAAACAGGCAACTGAGGGAACACGGGTGGGTTTTAGTCAGTAAAAGTCTGACACGCACTCCTGCTCCACCTAGAGCGGGAGAAGATAATTGATGATATCCCACCCTAAAAAAAAAACGCTATTGACAGCTAAGTTCTGGCTCACTGCGGCTACGTTTTCACAGTGGAATTAACACTGAATAGCTGAATAGCTTATCTCGTCTGTATTAATAAAATAGAAATAATGCAAATGGCGTGTGTCAACAAATACTTGAAAAAAAATATATTTTACTCCACAGTTTCTGCCAGCCGTTTCATGTCAGCCAAGAAAATCCAGAAACTTTATTCCCAGAACAAGACCGGTTGAAAACTAATAACTTATTAATCACGTTTGAAGAAGACTAACAATTTTAATGAAACTACAAATTATATCAAACTTACTAATTTTTTTAATGAATAACAATGATTGATAAATAAATTCCGTTTTTTAATTTTTGTTGTTTGGTCTTAATTTCCCACTGCCGACCCTTCTGGGAACTTTTATCCCAATAAATCAACTGAACCTATCGCAGTCCATTGCTGGACATAGGCCTCTTGCAGCCCGCGTCACAACACCATGGCCTGCGCCTTCCATATCCAGTCTGTCCCAGCCACTTTGTTATGGTCGTTGGTCCATTTAACTGGGGAGGTGACTCTTTTCCCGCACCACCTCAAACCACTCCTCACGGTAGGTACGCGTCCAGCGGGGTAGTGACGGTTTTCTGAAATGACGTTTACTAGGTGGCAGCACTGAGACATCAGGATTGGGCACTTGTCAAAAGTGTCAAAGCGCCTACGGACTGAATGGTGAACGAATGAATGAAACGAATGACATCAAATATTTTAAGTTCATTGTCGAACTGGAAGACCTCTTGTCAAAGTGGCGCCAACTGGCGGCTTGAATATTCATAAAAACCCTCATTGCTTAAGATCATCTCCAAACGGACGTAAAATTATAGCAGCAGGATTTTATAAATCATGTACTGGATTTTAAACCCTCGGTGTTCAACCGAGCATTGAGAATCCAGCAGCGTGAACCCAAAAAACAGTGTTCGATTTTCAACTCTCCGCTCTAAGCAGTCGGTTGAAGTTCCAGCCAGTGCGCGACAACATCCTGTCGCGATATTTTTACGGCGAACGTGGAATATGGGATGATTTCCACCATACGGCTCGCATCGCATCGGAACGGTAGTGATACGAACGGATGCGGCGACAGCCGATGGCGTCCGGCAGGATGTCGACGCATACGATCGGCTCCGTACCGACGCTTGCGAATGTACTTACCTATCCGTTTCTGCGCCTTGTCAAATAGTTTTTTAATATGGTTGAAGTTGATCCGATCGGATACGACGACAGGCGAACGGAGCCGATCGCGCGTCGCAGCATACTTTTGGCTACGATTACGTGTCGCGGACGACACCCACAGTCAACCTGCTGTGCACGGCTTGGTGATTTAGACTTTAAAAACTGTGTACTCAATTTAATATTGTTGAAAGAACGGCTCATCACATCGAATCGGAACGGATTTTATAAAAATCCGTTCCGATTCGATGTGATGAGCCGTTTGGTGGAAATCATCCTTAATGCTTATCGCTTGTCTTCACTCGTTATCTTGACTGCTACAACTGCTATCGGTCCTTCGACAGACATTCATCTGACTTACTGGAGAAGTATTAAGTAAGACCGATTTGACGGGATTTGGCTGTCATCGGTGGAGCATTGACAGAAACTCTGAGAACCAGTCTTACTCGTGTTACCCTGTGACTTAATTGTGGAGGTGAGATAGGCAGTCATCATCATCAGCCTACAGCAGTCCACTGCTGGACATAGCCCGCTCCAATTTCACGGCATTCAGCTCGATTCTCAGCAACTCTCATGTAGTTGTTATCAGTCACCCTGCGAAGATCGTCTAGCCTGAGGGCGTCCTACCTTACGTTTGCCGGTTCATGGTCTCCACTCAAGAACACGTCAACCCCAACGTCATCCCCCGCGGAGTGGTTTCCCGCATTGTCGTTGCGTGGTGGCTCAGTAGCCGTGGTCTCCCAGCCACGGTGAAGCGAAGAGGAACCCAAAGGTGGGGCCGCTCGTCAGGGCTTTTGCCTCAAAGCCGATGACGTAGCGGCCAAAAAGTAGGTTGCAGTGAGGTGCACCGCAACTGAGGTGGGCTGCGATGTCGAATGGGAAGCATCGCGGCTGAGGGTAACGGGCTGCGGCAGAGGAGGAGTGCCGGTGCTTCTGAGCAGCGCTCTTCCCTTCCGTGGCCTGGACGGGGCCGCTACCGTTTGATGGCGGACGCAGTAGGGCCGCAGGGGAAGAGGAGTGTCGGTATAGCGTTGGCCGCTCTCCCTATCCCTTGCGGCCGAAAAGTGGTAGGCGGGAAGGCGTGTTGTGTTCCACGCGCGCCGTTAGAGATGTCAGCAACAACTGGTGGGGTCCGCAAGGGCCGATTCCTGCCAGGGGTGTGGGTTGTTCGAAAGAGATACCGTCGCCCCTGGCACATAGGCAACTGAGGGAACACGGGTGGGTTTTAGTCAGAAAAAGTCTGACACGTCCACCCAGAGCGGGAGAAGTTATTTGAAGATTTCCTACCGCAAAAAAACCCAACGGGCATCGATAGGTAGTCACTTTTAAAATATTAGTATTCAACTGCATCTGGTTGGATTGGAAGCTGACCCAACATTAGGCAAATGATTACATAAATCAAGTGGCGTGCAATTCATAAGTGCCATTTAGTGACTCTGAACGCGAGCAGGTCTGTAACTTTCGCTAGGAAATTCTTTAGTGCTGTGTAGCATGTTTTCCTGCACTCGTTAACAGTGTCAAATCTATTGTCATTGCCTCCACAGCCGCTGTAGTTGAATTGTTCGCATTTCTTCGTACTCTGGTTGTAGCCAAAACTGAAATCAGAAAATGTTTTATCAACAACACAAAGTAAAGGAAAAACTTGTGTAGGTATTACTCCACTGTTTAACAATGTGCACCAAAAATTAAACATGGTATGGATTTGTCATATATAATAAATAAAAAGAAAAGTTCTGACTGACTGACTCATCAACGCCCAGTCCAAATCCTTTGACCTAGAAAACAGAGGTTCCCTTTATAATGTAGATAAGGAATAAGGAAATATTTTTAGAAATTCGGGTTGAATTTCGAAAAATCCAATAATGTTGTGCATGTAGACTAGCTTTTAACTGCTCATCACTGATACTACCTCTGCCGGATACGATGCCTGGTGAGACATCGTGATTTTTAGCCAGGCCCATCAGTGACTTCGAGCCCGCGACTAGGTTCCCCTTAAGTATAAAATATTATCGTTTCATAACTACTTTTTAGAACGTGATTTTTGAGAAGTGGGGCTTAAGTTTTTAAACGTACTTTCTTTTTAGAAAGTGTTTTGTTATTTTAGTGATTAGTTTTAGAACGTACTTTTTCTTATAAATTATTTTGGGGTTAGCTAATAATAAAAATATTTTTGGAAATGTGCTAATAAAGCCGTTTCATTTGATACACAACACGGAACCACTAAAAACTGTCTCACTGTCCTTTAAAGGGCACCATATTTAATTTAATGTATCGTGACAATAGAATTAAATTAAATTAATAAGATACAAACAGTTGACAGTACAGCAGCATTATAAATATAAATATTATATTTATATAATGCTGCTACGTTATAATATTGTTTCTACGTTAGTTAATGTAATTGGTGTTACCGTTTTAATTAACTTTAAATAATTATATAAATTAAATAATAATTAAATTTATATTCGAAAACATCTATCGGTTTCTTACTAAGTACATCCTGTACCTAATTACGTAACACACTATGGCCCGGAATCTGAATCATTCTGAATCTTATTGTTATTCCATTCTTTCATATTTTCGAAAAAAATGTCTGCTTAGCAACGTAAACAACGCTATCAATGTTGTGGAATAATTTTGAATGTACTCGTCGTATTGTCGTTATGAGCGATAATAGTTCTTACTGCAATCCGATACGGGTTAAAATCTGTTGTAATAAATTCGAGTAATAAATGAGCAAGCACTGTCGTAAAAATGCAAATGAAATCGGATAAAATTAGATATTAACTAATTGATAATTCTGCACGCCACGATTGCGGCGGTAAGTCTTCTCTTTGAGGAGTGGTTTGAGAGGCGGCATGGCGTCCTCACCTTCCGCCTGACGCAGGTCCTCACCGGACACGGTTGTTTCGGGAGGTTCCTGTTTCGGATAGGGCGGGAGGAAACGCCCTGGTGTTTCAACTGCGAAGATCGCCTTGAGGACACGGTGGAGCACATGGTGGCGGTCTGAACTGCCTGGGCGGAACACCGCCGTGTCCTCGTGGAGGCGATCGGCGGCGGCGATCTCTCGCGTCCGGCCCTGGTGCAGGCCATGGTACGGAGCGAGAGGGCATGGGGAGCCGTCACCTCCTTCAGCGAAGCAGTGATGCTCGCGAAGAGGGAAGCGGCGCACGTGAGGGAGAGGCAGCATATGCGCCCTCGCGACCCTAGCCGCCGCAGGATACGGAGACACCCTGGGCGTCGGGAATCCCAGGCCGATTTCCGGCCACCGTAGGCATGGGCTTGCGGACGGCGAGTAATGGGTAGCTCGCTGTCCGGTAAGGACCAAGCCCAAGTCGACGGCGCGTAGTGTTCCACGCGCGCTTGAAAGAGATGTCAGCACAAAAAATGATGGGGCCCGCAAGGGCCGATGCCTGCCAGGGGTGCGGGTTTGTTTGAAAGAGATACCACAGCCCCTGGCATACGGGCTACTGAAGGAACACGAGTGGGTTTTAGTCAGTAAAAGTCTGACACGCCCTCCTGCTCCACCCAGAGCGGGAGAAGTTATTTGATGATTTCCCACGCAAAAAAAAAAGAAACTATTTGATAATAAATGGATGCAGTTTGGCATTTGGAATTTAATGGTATATTTTTTATTACAATAAGGGATAAACTGGTTTTAAAGATAATTAAGAGGTGACTTTCATGATTTTTTTGATACATTAAAGTATGTTTAATTATGTTTTGACTTTCATCACTGTATGCAAAACACACTTGAAAATATAATATTAGGTCTTTACCTATGAAATTGCCGTTCTGCAGTACTGGCCATTTCAAATCAAAATAATTTATGTTTGGCTAAGAATTCTAATTTCAAATTAATTTTATTTTAAAAACATGGATTTTTTTTTCCAAAAAGTAGTCATTTCTTTATTGATTAGTGTTACATTTTCATCGCATTTCAATCTTTTTCGTCATCATGGATACGTTAAAAATTCGAGTAATTATGGAATATGAGTACCGTCGTGGCAGCAACGCGGCACAAGCGGCACGCAACATCAACGACGTTTACGGAGCTAACACTACAAACCAACGCACCACCTGTTATTGGTTTGCTCGCTTCCGTTCTGGAAATTTCGACCTGAAAAATGAACCTCGCGGTCGTCCGAAGACTTTGGTCGACAATGACGAATTAAAGGCGATTGTGGAAGCTGATGATACACAATCTACGGCTGAATTAGCAGCAGCTTTCGACGTTAGCGTCAAAACAATATTGGTCCATTTGCGTCAAATTGGCAAGGTAAAAAAGCTTGACAAATGGGTGCCCCACGAACTCAATGATCGCCAGCGCGAAGTACGCGTCGAGACGTGCCTTGCACTGCTCAACAGACACACAAATGAAGGAATTTTGAACCGCATTGTTACCTGCGATGAAAAATGGATTCTGTTTGATAACCGTAAGCGCTCAGCAAGTTGGTTGGATCCTGGTTCAGCACCTAAACAATGCCCTAAACGAAAACTTACCCCTAGAAAAGTGATGGTCACTGTTTGGTGGTCTAGCGCCGGTGTGATTCATCACAGCTTCTTACCAAACGGGGTGAGCATTACTGCAGATGTGTACTGTGAAGAACTGAACACAATGATGGAGAAGCTGGCGCATCTCCAACCAGCATTGGTCAATCGCTCGTCTCCGCTGCTCCTGCACGACAACGCGCGACCTCATACTGCACAGCAGACGGTCTCCAAGTTGCAAGAACTGGGGTTGGAAGCTCTCCGTCATCCGCCCTACTCACCAGACCTTGCGCCTACAGACTACTACTTTTTCCAGAATTTGGATAACTTCTTGGCGGGAAAAAAATTTAATACCCGAGAGGCAGTACAAAATGCCTTTGAAGAATTTGTTGCCTCCCGTCCAGCTGATTTCTTTAAGAAGGGCATCAATAAACTGCCACTGCGATGGCAAAGATGCATTGATTGCATGGGTGATTACTTCGATTAATACAAATAAAAAATTCATGAAAAAAATTCGTTTCAATTTTTTCATACAAAACGGCAATTTCATAGGTAAAGACCTATTATATTTTTTTGCTTTCAAAATTATTTACGGTTAAAGAGATACACTGGTTTAAAAACCCACCATTTTGAGCGTTTTCAAGAAATCTCCGCCTTAAATCGATTCCAACTGAAATTGTATTATCTATGCAATTCCCCCTCAGCAGGCTTAGCATGACGCTTTATATTTCTACGAAGAATAGACAGTGCTTTTTCAATACAAAGTGACATTTCGTTCCTACATTTTTAGCATCACACCGTAGATATCCTTCTACAATCTGTCATTTTGTCTTTCGTTTCTAACAATCTGTGTCTAGGTCCCTATAAATGTAGACTATTTCAGAAGTATATTTCCTCCCAAACTGTCAAAATCACACTGACAACAAACTTTCTACTCGACGGCCATAAAGTTTATACGGTTATCTACAAAATCATAATTCGTTTAGAACGCATAACTGTGATAATTAATAGAAAAACATAGCTTTCTTCTTCTACTGTACATCATTTAGTTTATAGTCATGTCTATTCTTCCGTCGACAAATCGGTGCTCGTGCTAAGCCTGCTGGTCACATAAGTCATTTGGTGACACTAGTTACTCATTTGTTATTCTATTCATCATCATCATTTCAGCCGAAAGACGTCCACTGCTGGATAGAGGCCTCCTCCAAGCTCCGCCACTTCGACCGGTTCTGTGCTTCCTGTGGCCCTCACAAGGTCATCGGTCCATCTTTTGTGAGGCCTACCAACTTTACGTCTCCCAGTATGCGGTCGCCACTCCACGACCTTCCGGCCCCATCGGCCACCTGTTCTGCGAGCAATGTGCCCTGCCCACTGCCACTTCAGTTTGGCTATTCTTCGGGCTATGTCGGTTACGTTGGTTCTCCTGTTCTTGGTTATTCTATTGTCTACAGAAAATACCTACTGGAGTGATAGTATGTGATAATTTTTTTACTTACTAGAACGTATTACTTTCGTTAGAGTTGTCCTCATTGCTGTCGTTGGGGTTAATTAGTTCGTTGAGATCGTCAAGTTCGTAGAGTTCGTCGATCACGTTGTCACTATCACTGTCACCATCTTCACTGGTATCCAGGCTTTTGTTCCTGCAGTCCCCTTCATCGATTGGCTGGTCACAGACTTCTGGACCGATGCTTACATCCAACCCAAAATCATCATCAGCTGATCCTGAAAAATCGAGAAAAACGTGATTATTACGTTCATCCCTACTTATAAATATACTAGGTTCCGCCCGCGGCTTCATCGGCGTGGAAGTCAGAAATTATCCTGCGGGAACGTACCACCGGGATAAAAGTATTCTATGTGTTAATCTAGGTTATAATCTATCTGTGTGCCAAATTTCATCCAAATCCGTTCAGTCGTTTTTGCGTGATTGAGTAACAAACATCCAAACAACTTCACAAACTTTCAAATTTGTAGGTATATTAGTAGGATAAATATTTATCTTCTGACGTCAACAATATAAATGATGTGATCACTATCCTTCACACAAAACCACCTCAGCAAGTTTCAGGTTTATAATAATATGGCTCAGGTATATGTGTTCTCCACAGAAAACTCTTCAAACGAATTATTAATATCCCGCTTTTCACCCTCAAAGGGACAAAAAAAAATTCAAGTCTTTTGTTTCTTTTACATTATTTGACTCATAGGTTATTTATACCAATTTTCGAGTTAATCAAGACACGTAGTAAAATCATCCCTTGTAAAATTAACTACCCTTTTTACCCCTTTAGGGGTAGATTTTCGAATAACCCTGATACACGTTATTTTTTTCTTTTGGTTTTAGGTATAAATATTGAGTTTCGAGTTGATCAGACCGCGCGTTAAAATTCTTCCATACAAACTTTGACACCCCCCAATCCCCCTTTAGAGGGTAGTTTAGAAAAACAATAAATGACCGTCTTTATAATTTACTTATGTAAGTATTTGTGCCAAGTTTCAAGTTTATTAACTCAAGGAATAAGATTTTTCATACAAACGAAATTCCACCTTTTCACCCCCTTAAAGGTCGAATTTCAAAAAACCCCTTCTTAGTGCTCCCCTACATTATAAAAGAAAGCGGTGTGCAAAATTTCACGTTCTAGTCCTAGTAGTTTCGGTTGTGCGTTGATATGTCAGCCAGGCAGTCAGTTTCTCCTTTTATTTAAAGATATGCCTATCATCATCATTATCATCATCATATCAGCCGAAAGACGTCCACTGCTGGACATAGGCCTCCCCCAGGCTCCTCCACTTCGACCGGTCTTGTGCTTCCCACATCCAGATATGCCTATATTTAATATATAAAATTTCCACGTCACAATGTTAGTTACCGTACTCCTCCGAAACGGCTTTACCGATTTTTACCAAATTTTATATGCGTATTCAGTAGGTCTGAGAATCGGTTACTATCTATTTTCCAATTTCCATACCCCTAAGTGATAAGGGTCAAGGCAAAACAACGTTTGCCGGGTCAGCTAGTATTTATATATTATTTTATATTATAAATGCGAAAGTAACTCTGTCTGTCTGTATGTTACTCTTTCACGCCTAAACCGCTGAACCGAACGTCATGAAATTTGGCAGAGATATAGCTTGGGATATGGAGAAGGACATGGGCTACTTTTTACTCGATAACCGACATATACGCGGGCGGAGCCGCGGCCAAAAGCGAGTAGTAAAATGTGATCATGTCATCATCTGCTTAGTCTCTTCTCAACTATGTTGGGGTCCAGATGCAGCTGAATACCAGTATTTTAAATACATGGAGCGACTGCCTATCTAACCTCCACAACCCAGTTACTGGGTAACACGACATCTCCTACGTTACCTTTAAAATACCTGACAGTCTTTAAGCATTGCCGGTAAATTTGTTTAAAAAAGATGCGAGATTTATTAACAGAAAAGTGTTAGTAAAATTTATCTGACTTTTAAAATGACATCATTTGAATTTTTTCTTTTTTTTTCTTTCTATTTTCTTTTTTTTTATTTTAAATTTTCCTTAATTTTGTGCTTGATTAATTCTACTGAGATATTATTCTTTACTGACCATTGTGTGCGTGCCTTTAATAATTTAGTTTTTATTTTGTAATTATTTTTTTGTAAATTTCATGAATTGGTAGATACGCCATACGGGTGAAACATGTACGCAAGAAATATTAATATTGTGACATCCTGCATACTTAATTTGCATGTAAACACATGCTATTGACAAATAAAATTATCTTTATCTTTAAGACTGGTTGTCAGATTTTTGGCCTTCTGACTGCTCGTAAAACGACTGTCAAAGATCTACGAATGACAACAAGTTAATGTACTTTCCGGGTCACGGATGGTCAGTGGTCATCCATCTACGAACTGACCTCGGAAGCGTAGCTTGAACTAAAAAACCCAGTATACACCATATTGACACGACTGATTATTTTATTACATATTGATAAATTACCTAAACTTACCATCGGAATCGTCATCATATATATCAATAGTGTTGGAATCATCTGTTTTGTCACATGTGGTTGTTCTACAAATTAATAATAAAACTAAACAATAATAATTGCTAAAATGTATCATAATTGACTGTTTTGCACTCAATTAGTTACAATTATTGTTAATCGAACTACATTGTTTTAATTATCCAATTAAATTCGATGCACAGCTACATATCGCACGTGTTTAGTCATGATTAGTACTGGTTACTCAATTCTTTTTCCTTTTGGCGTGTACAGTTTCCTTTTCATATACAGTACGCTTGTAAAACAAGCTTTAAGAAAAAAGTAGTTTCGAAAATGTTTATTATATTTGAAGTCCTGTTGCGTAGCCGTATTTTACTCTCTATATCTCTAAAAAAAATCTAAAAATATATCATTGAGATAGCTTGGGCAAAATGCAGTCGGAAAATTTTAGTTTTAGTTCAAGAAATTACAAAATAAATTGCAAATGCAATTGAAAGATTTCAGTTCATATTTAATCTGTTTTTGAACATCATAAAATAGTAGCTGCCATGTTATTACGTCACACGGCGTGTCAATTAAACAATTTTGTACTTTTATTATTTTCGTAACCAAAGTAATTATAATTTAAATAATATTTTACATTCGGGAACAGCAAACCAACGATAAGTAGATTAGTAACTCACTCTCATTTTTTAAATTATAAAAAATTATCATACTAAAACATAAGCGCATTTGCCTATAAAGCAAACTGACGTCATACCCACAGAGCAATATGGCGTCCACTGCGTTTGCGTCAAACTACGCGTGAAATTAAAAAAATGTAAAATTTAAATGCAATTTTACGGCACTAATCGATTAAATAAAAAAAATGTGATTTTTTTAGTGATTTATTAGCACTTTAGAATCTAATGAGGACACTTTAAAAAAATGGGTGTAATACCCTATTCATTGGCACAATGGGTTCTAGTCCACAAACTGACGCGCTAGTTGCCCTTCTAGCCAGTTCGTCAGCTGTATCGTTGCCTAATTCTTTTTTTTTCAGTGACAGCTCGCAGGTCAACTAATGAGGTTGCTTACCGGATTTGCCTGAGACAAACATAATAAATTAAGGCTACCAGCCAGGGATTAAAAACTTCAAATTAAGCCGCCTGCTCGCTAAGGACATCCCCTGTGGGGAACGGACGGCAATCGTGATCGCTGGTAGAGGGCAGCAAGGGACAGCCTGGTTCTGACCGATTCGATGCCTGATGATACGCTGTGTCCTTTTATCCATTGCAGTGTCATAGTGTTGCGGTTAGAAACTGGTACTCGTTCTAGTGCATTGTGAGATTATAGTGTTAGACTCGATGTCCTGGCTTCTATGGCGTATGCCGCTTGTATAATGCCCACACATTCCGCCTGGTAGACGGTGTTGAACAGTCCCAGCGGGCTGGATATGTTTATGTTAATGTTGTTGATTTAATGATGTTGTTTATGTGCGAAAACTCCGACTCCGGTTCCGGAGTCGTTTTTGATCCATCGGTGTATATGTCACCGTATGATTGTGAACACCGTTGGTTTCTATCTCGCGATATTATAAACTGTCGATAAATTGCTTGTTTAATAGCCCTGAATTGTCTCATAACTTGTAGCTTGCTGTAATGATTACTATTTCTGTTAATATACTTACATACTTACACGTGCTATCTATAAGTCAACCATTTATGACGGGGATCGGAACTGTTTCTCCTAAACACAGGTTACTTCGTAACCTATCTAGGAGAACAGTACCTACGGCAAACACTAACTAGATTAAGAAACGTATGCTTGTGCTTCATATTATGTTACCTTGCCATATACCTAATCTAGTTCTAATTGAACAATAAACTTATTTAAACTTATAAATCTAACCTAACCTATTTGGTCGGTAAGCAGTTTATAATGTCGTGAGATAGATTATAAACTAACGGTGTTCACAATCTTACGGTGACACATACCTACACTTAGCTAGATGGGCTTGTGGCTAAGTAATAACGGCCCCACGGGTCGATCGATCAGGTTAAGCTACGTTTGCCACGGTTGGTCCGTGGATGGGTGACCATCTTTACATGGAGATAAACTACGAAAACATGGCACGCCCCTCCAAAATTCAAAACATTTGAAAATATTGAAAGCATTTTCAAAGTGTCACTAAGACTCGCATGTGTGCAGTATGCATATTGAGACGCTACTGAAGACGATTACTTACAATCACATACAAACTCTTTCGTAAGAATATGACTACACACATTGAAATAGTAAAATGGAGGGGCGCGCCATGTTATCGTAGTTTATTTCTACCAAGAGGTTAATCCGTTGGTTCCGGCTGTCATTTGTGGATCTTTGACAGTCGTTACCACGGCCGTAGCCAGGTTTTAGTTTCGGGGAGGGTTCAAGAAAATAAAACGACTAAAAGTACATAACTAAAATAACCCTTTTATAAGAAAAATATTAAAGATGAGAAAAATACTTTACCTACAGAAAGAGTCCTTTTTCGAGCAGTGGGACAATAGAAACTATAAGCTAAATAAAAAATTATGTTCCAAAAATCCAAAACACATATACACGTATGTTTTAATGTAGGTAATAGTAGTTAGTAATCAATGAGATATGCCGCACGCCTGTTTTTATTTTAATTCTATGAATGTTAATATCTGAACTTTTCGGTGGTGGGGGGGGGGGGTTGAACCCCCAAAACCTGGCTACGCCCGTGGTCGTTACGGGTCGTCAGAAGCCCGAAAGTGTGAAAACCAGTTTTACCAAGCGGTATCGTATTATACAGTTACTGGGTTGTGGAGGTCAGATAGGCAGTCGCTCCATGTAAAATACTGGTATTCAGCTGCATCCGGTTAGACTGGAAGCCGATCCCAACATAGTTGGGAAAAGGCTACGCAGATGATGGTGTATACTCTCAGCTCTGCCGCATGAGTGGTCGTACTGTTTTTCTGTGAGTATAACTGTAGGTACTGCTTTAGAGCAGCGTTCTCTATGCATTTTATCACCATACTGCGATCGCCAATCCGCCTGCCAAGCGTGGTGATTATGGCAATATATGCTATAATCGCTATAATATATCTGCTATACCCAGCAGTGGACGTCTTTGGCTGAAATGATGATGAATGGTGAAATTTTAAACGTATTGTAGTTTCGATGCTTTATATCGCATTACATTACACGCACCCTGTATGTACACCGTTTACATTTCCATTGTTAGGCTCAACTAGTTATGTTTGTTTACCACGATAACTGGAACACGCGTTAGTTCATTTATATCCGCCCGGATACGTACACGTGACATCCGGTAATGCATCACCAGCCAATAATGGTCTTATTGCTGGTACACACGGCTACACATCAAGCTATACATTTCCAGTATAAGCTGATCTCGCATTTCATAGGATTTCCATACAGTGCGAGATCAGCGTAAACTGGAAATGTATAGCTTGATGTGTAGCCGCGTGTACACAGGCCTCGTCTAAACGATAGTATGTGGGCCTTAATTCACCACGTAGGCTCAGTGCGGGTCAGCATATCCACAAGACCCACTACTAACAAAGCGACGCGCGCTTTGCTTGTGGTAACCCATCATCATCAGCCTATATTGTTCCCACTGCTGGGACACAGGCCTCCTCTATGTGAGAGGGATTGGACCGTAATCCACCACGCGGGCCCAGTGCGGGTAGGTAGATGTCTTCGAATTTTTTGTTCTAGGACATGCCGGTTTCCTCACGATGTTTTCCTTCACCGTTTTGAGAGCAGTGGTAATGAAATAATTTACACAAAGTAAAGCGCCTGTCTGGGTTCGAACCTACGACCTACAGCTCGTAAGTCGCGGCCGTTACCACTTGGCCACCACTGCTCTCCGGTAACCCATAATACTGAATTATTATAAATCTAAGATGGCCATCAAAAATGGCGCATTACAGTCTTTCACAACCTGCCAATATGTGTAGATATGTAGATATCAAATGAAAGGGCCTGACTAGTGCAAAACAGTGGATACGTTACGAAAAAAAAAAACAAAATCCAGTACAAATTAATTCCCAGTAGCTATAGGACCTAACTAATTATTTACGAGCCTTTAATATTTAAGAAATAAACATTTGATATGATATTATCTTTCTTTCCAATCATCATCATTTCAGCTGAAAGACGTCCACTGCTGGACATAAGCCTCCCCAAAAGGGGGGATTTTGCCATAATCGCCACGCTTGCCAGGCGGCTTGGCGATCGCAGTATGGTGGTAAAATGCATACAGAACGCTGCTGCCCATTCACTAGTAAGTCCCTTAGTCGCCTTCTACGACACCCACGGGAAGAAATGGGATGGTGCTATTATTTTACGTCCGGCATCTCACGGAACAAAAAACCGCTAAACATTAAAAAAAAAACCTAGAGATAATCTGACATTTCAATTCTTGTGTTTTCTTTTTTTATTTGACATGACTTTGAAATTACACCTGTCAAATTTGAACTTTGGTTGCTTCTTCGTCGGCTGCCCACGTATAGTTTAAAATACTCTGTGCCTATACACAGACTACTGTATACTATACCCATTGAGCAGTAGGGCAGGTGATTAGTAAATAAAACAAAGAATTACACAACTAAACTATTAATAGAGCTCTGACCAGTCAATACATATCCAACTAAATTAATGAAGTCGTTCAGAGACAGCTGTTGAGATGAGAAGCAAGATGTGAGACATTGGTTGTAGCTGCTGAATCTGTTCGTGTTGCCGCCGCAGCCGGAGTAGGTGAACTGGATGCAGCGGCCGCTAGCTCTGTCGTAGCCATATCTAAATATGAGAATAGGGACTCAATTTAATTGATCCTCTTAAAACTTATATTGACCTTCTACAGGGTTATTGGAAAAACACCAGCAACCTCTTAAGATGTCATTGTACTCTTCATTATGAACAACTTTTACTATGGGCCAAAAAGAAAAATACGAACATGAAAAGGAACAGCTGATTTTTTTTCGCGATTTCAGGTTTGGTCCCAGTAAAAGTTGTTCATAATGATGAGTACAATGACCTCTCATGAGGTTGTTGGTGTTTTTCCAATAACCCTGTATAATGATGGCACTTTTTAATCGACGAAAAGAAGCATGAGGAGGTTCTCAAGTCGACACGTATATTGCTATTTTTTTTTATATTCGACCACGCCTCATTTTTACTGAGTAAGTTGTTCGATTTAAAAAATTCTTTTGTATTAGAAAGGGTCTCATAAAAAAAAAAAAAAAAGTTAAACTGGCGAGAAAAGCAACTGAAAAGCACAAAATAAACCTTTTAGTCTAACTAAGCTCCTTACTTACTAAAAGTAAATGCTAGATTAAAAAAAAAAAATTAGCCTCTTTTTAACTCACACCGACAAAGCGAGTTAGGTTACTGCAGTTTAGTGAAACATGTTCATTGCACACATTAACAATGTCACATTAAATTAGCTAGCGAAACTTTACTGAGAGTGATGGGTAGGTATCATATAACATGACAAACAAAAACTGATTTTAAAACTTTAACTTCCAGTTACAGCTATTATAAACAGCGGTAGCTAATGCCAAAAAAAAAAAAAACACATTTCACTATGTTTAGAGATTAATACCCATAACGCCTGTCAAGTTTTGCTAGCTAATTTATTTTGACCCTGTATTAGCATACCTTAGAGTAGGAGTAGATAGAACAGACAACACGCCACAGTTGCCTGGATCGATTGGCAATTGACAGGTAGCACCTGGAAATGGACTCAAGATTGAATAGCGTAGGTCATCATCAGTGTCATCTCTCTAGCTTTATCAATGATCATTTTATTTTTAAAGTAGCTTTTGCCAGCGGCTTCGCCCGCGCGGAACTTTCATCCCCTATTTAACTCCCTTAGGGGTTGAATTTCGAAAAATCCTTCCTTATTTCTTGTCTACACTATAAAGGGAACCTCTGTGCAAAATTTCAGCTTTCTAGGTCCAAGGGTTTGGGTTGGGCGTTGATGAGTCAGTCAATCAGGACTTTCTTTTTATTTATGTAGATAAGTTTTATCTAATGCGCAAACTGTAACCAGGAATTCAGCATCATTCTAGATCTAGAGAATTTTTCGTCGATTATACAAAAAAAATCTTAATATTATACATAGATAGATATAGATGTATCAAATTTAGATTGCATTGTATGTAATTTAAATCTTCCTCCTCCTCAGTCGTCCATTCTTGACAGAATGGTCGTGGTTGAGGATGATGCATTTTCTTTGGATGACGTAGCCCTCGCGATGCGCCTCCACTTGTTGTGGTCTTCAGGGTCTCGGGAGCTTTGGACTATAGATTTGTGTTGCAGGTTTTATAAGGTCTGTCAACGCGTACCTTCTACTTGCCCCTGGACAACAAGTCGTTCTATGGACCGTTCATTTCGAACAATGCGGCCGAAGTATTCTATTCTACGGTAGAGTAGAAATAGAAAGCGTTATGCTAAGCCTGCGGTATTTTTAATAGAGCGTCTGCCTATCTGATCTCAACAAACCAGTTAAGGTGGAGATTTCTTGAAAACGCTCAATAAGGTGGTTTTTTAAACCACTGTATATATTTAACCGTAAATAATTTAGAAAGCAAAAAAAAAAATCTGATATTTTCAAGTCTTTTTTGCATACAGTGATGGAACTCGAAACAAAATTAAACTTACTTTAATGCATCAAAAAAATCATCAAAGTCACCTCTTAATTATCTTTAAAGCCAGTTTATCCCTTCAATAATAATAATAATTATTATTAAAAATATACCATAAAATTCCAAATTCCAAACTGCATCCAGTGATCGATTATTTATTATTAAATAGTTAATATCTAATTTTATACGATTTTATTTGGATTTTTACGACAATGCTTGCTCATTTATTATTCGAATTTATTACAACAGATTTTAACCCGTAAAGGATTGCAGTAAGAACTAGGATAATCGCTCTTAACGACAATACGACGAGTATATTCAAAATTACCAGGGCCTTAATATTACTATTCAGATTCAGAGTATTTATTTGTAAACATAGGTTACACATACAAAAGTGTGTGAGATGTTAAATTTTTGTTAGATAGGTACTTAGAAGATGCCCCTTGGTGAGTGTGGTTGTTAGATTTTTGGGCCTCTTATTACCCTTAACTACTTGTAAGAGATCAACGAATGACGGACGGAACCCGTGCTTTCCGAGGCACGGGGCGGGGAATTCTGTATCGTTATAATGATTCTCCGCGGAATCTGTCTACGTTCAAACTACGTCAGTAATTTTTTTTTTTTAAACCAATGTAACGGTAAGGAATCGAAATGTCATATTCTGTATGTTCCAAGACAATCGATATTATTAATACGATATTAGCAGAATTCGTGTGCGTTTGACGTGGTTACGTGAAAGGAATCGTAAGTGGTCATAGTAACTGTGTTTTTGTGAACTTACCTTTTACTGTAGTCATCATCATCATTATAATTATTGTTTTTGCTGGTCATGTTGTGCGATTACGCTTTGGGTGATAATCAGCACCCTAATTGCGTAACTCACGATTGATCATAATTGGTTTCGTCTTCACAGTTAAACAATATTCATTGCGTTATTTATGTTGTCGAACAGACACATTTTTCGAACATATGAAGCAATGGTTTAACAATCCGTTTCAAAACGATACAGATTATGATGAATCGTGAGTTACGCAATTAGGGTGCAGGTCGAAACTTAATATGTTAACTTACTGAATTAATAGGATTGTTACCTGTTGTAGTTGCCTTGTGAATAAATAAATAAATAAATAAATTCAAACCCAGCAGTGGACGTTTTTTGACTGAAATGATGATGTGTGTGTGTCATGATGTGTGTTAAAGGGAGATTTCTGAAATTGTTTTTTAATAAATTACCATTACATACATACCATTAATTTGTTGTGTATTCGCCAGATTGATGAGAGTTAGAAAGGCACAGAAACTCCAAAAAGTCGACATTGTTTTCATCTAAGACACTATGACTAAAAAAATATCGATTTATCTATTTAGCAGTAAAAAATAAAACGAAATTCAATGATGTTTGTCAGCCATAAATATGAAAGAATTTCATAAGAATTACACCAACTGTCTATACATTTTTTGTAAGACTTGAAAATAATTTAATAATTCTTCAAAGAAGGCTGTTTGATGGCAAAGTCTAGACTTCTATAAATACCAATTGCTTTGAGTAAGTATGTCAATAGAATTATCACAAGGTTACTGAAACGTTGTCACCAATTACATGGAGTAAGTTGTAAATGGAGTCATCATTTGCCTTGCCTAGCCTTTTCCCAACTATGTTGGACTCGGCTTCTAATCTATTCCAGTATTTTACATGGAGAGACCGCCTATCTGACCTCCACAAACCAGTCACTGGATAACATGATACCCCTTGGTAAGGCTGGTCGTCAGACATTCAGCCTTCTGACGACCCGTAACGACTGTCGAAGATGCATGCATGACAAATGATAAATTATTTTACTTCTGTAAGTAGGTTTGTTGTACAAACACTTTTACACGTCAATCATATTTTTTAAACTAGTTGAGGTGCGGCTAATGAGATACAATTGATCGTCTATTGTAACGGTTCACATGTGAACCGGTCGTATCCCAAAGCATTAACGTGCTTAAGTAGTAAGTGAAGTACTATTATAAAATAAAGCAAGCTGTAGGGCAGTGGGCCGACATATTGCTATAAATTTATACTTTGTATCCGTAATTTACGTGGTGTACCTACGTGATAAAGACTGATAAACACCTATAGGAATAGGTCGATATTAGCTGTATAACCGATGACTGTTGGGGTCGACGTGTTCTTTACAAGTAGACCGTGACTCGCCTTTCGCTTGATGAAGCGACGATCTTCGCAGTATTTCTAGTAGCAGCTGCATGACTGTCACCGAGAATTGGAGAGGCCTATGTCCAGCAGCGGCCTGCTATAGGGTGATGGTAAGATACAGACGTGGGGCTGAGTGGTGTCATAGCCGACTATGATATTGGAAGAGACAGTTGTATCTACAGGAGGGAAGGGTGGTTTGTTGTCTCTCCAGCCTCAATTTCATGATTTGTCTTTTCTAAATGTTCTTAATACATAACATAACATACATAATTAGCCTTTAATGTTCTCACTGCTGGGACACAGGCCATCTCTCGATGAGAGGGAGTGGGCCGTAATCCACCACGTGGGCCCAGTGCAGGTTGGAGATGAAACCTTCGATTTTATGGTTCTAGGACAGGCCGGTTCTATCACGGTGTTTTACTTCATAGTTTTGAGATCAGTGGTGAAGAAATAATTTAGACAAACGTTCGAACCTACGACCTACAACTCGAAAGTTGCAGCCGTTACCCCTGGACTACCAATACTCTTCCTGAAATTTACTTATAGTGGTCAATTTCGCAAGTTTTTGAAATAACCGTATTCGGTCGTGTTCGGTTATTCGTATTACAGTAGTTTTGTTCAAACTTTAATTTGTTCTGTATCAGAAAGCTTCTTTGTGAGTTTCGGCAAAGTATCTGAGGTCATCATCATCGTCGCCCTAGCGTTTTCTCGGCTACCTTTGTTTGTTGGGGTCGGCTTCCAGACAACCCAGACTCAGCTGAATATCAATATTTTAAATGTAGCGAGTGTATGACTTCTACAGCCCAGTTACTGGGTAATACGATACCCCTTGCGAGGTAGCACTCCATTTTATGTTTAATCATGCCACTTGAGGTCACCGCGCAAACTATTATTAATTTATGACATAATTGTCATATAATAGCCCTATTAGGTTTAATTAGTAAAAAAAAGTAGAAAATGGATTAAGGATGTAATGATTATTTTTTGTTGAATGAAGATAAAGAAAAAAAAATGTTATTGAGGAAAATTAACAATAGCAATTGTAGCATTTTGATAAAGAATGGCGCTTTAAAAAATCCTTGTACCAGATTTGTTGTTTGTTTTTTTGTACAATAATATCTATAGGTTTTTTTTTTTTTTTTTTGTTAGGGAAGTCATCAATTAACTTCTCCCGCTCTGGGTGGAGCAGGAGGGCGTGTCAGATTTTAACTTACTAAAACCCACCCGTGTTCCCTCAGTAGCCTGTATGCCAGGGGCGGCGGTATCTCTTTCGAACGAACCCGCACCCCTGGCAGGATACCTATACGTTAGGGAATAAAGAAGGGGCGAACATTTAATAACTGGCGAAAAATTTCTACGCTGGGCAGTCTAGAATGATATGCTGAATTCATATTACAGTTTGCGCATTGGTTAAAAAAAATGTATCCTGTGGCCGTAGTGTGAGTTTAATTTAACTCTCTCTCGATCAAACGCATCGAGCGCGTTCGGAGCTCCGATTGGTCCGTCACCAATCCAGGGCCAATCCAGGGCCAATACAGGGCCAACATATTATAAGATAAAAGACTACGTTGAAGACAGGGAAGTTTGGCATTAATTCCTTGTGCACATGTGGCTTCCCTGGTACCTCATTAACAGCATAACTATGTGAAAGTCTATTAACTGCTCTCAAATACAATGTTCTTTTTTATTCTTTTTATTTTTACAATGCTGACATAATCTCGTCATTAATTGACATTATACATCAATTTTATTTAGGTTCATGTTATTTATGTAGATTATTTTACATATTGTGAATGAGAGAACGTTGTAGGCCTTACTGACTGTAGATTTGTAGACGATTTTCTATTCTGTATTCGTCTAAGTACCTGGTACTTATTGACAGGCCTGCGCTGTCCTCCCATACATTTAATCTCTGTTATTTTAAAATATTTATTTATTTATTTACTATTAACACATACAATTGTTTTTACAGGTTGGGAACCCAATACAACAATGTAGTCATAATTTTCCCACTTAGAGACGTTACCCAAAAACGAATTCGGTACCACCACCGACAAAAAATAAAAAGGAAATATTTTTAACTGTCCTGACTGACAGTGAACAACCACATAAAAATAATAGATAAAATTAATAAGTATGTACAGTTTACACAGAGGACAGTTCGTTAAGTGTCACCCTCTGGAATTCCGCCAAAGAGCAAGTAAAGATATCCAATCGCAGAGATACGCTGTTGAGTATTTTTATTGCCCGCCCCACCCGTGCAAATGTTAACAAGTTCGTACGGGCCACTGGGACTTTAAACAGCCTCTCCCTCGGGCCTTGCCGCAGCCTACTATTTGGAACGAGCAATCCCAAAGATTCCAGTATTTGCGGATTATTCAGCATACCACGAAAAACCATAAAAACATATTTGGCCAGTGCTAAATTGCTCCTTACTTCCAACTTGTAGTAGCCAACCATACCTATTACAAAGAGGGTTGGATACATAAGAGGATAGAATGGGTAGACGCCAAATTTCTTCATGTACAGGAACCGGGTAAACTTATTTTGCATTTTTTCCACCATAGATTTAAGAAAGAAGCTTTTTATATTTCTATGTTTTCCACCATTAGACAATATTTTGTTTCAAACGGATTCCAGATGATAGCACTCGTTTCCAGGTTACTTCTCACTAATGCATTATAAAGAGACTTAACCGCTGCTGTGTTAGTAAATTCACGTGTTTCACGCATTACAAATCCAAGATTCCTGAAGGCTTTCTTACACACCTGCACGATATGTGTGCGAAAAGACAGATTTTCGGAGAAAGTGACCCCAAGATCCCGCACCGACACTACCCGCGGTACCGCATCCCCGTCCATGCTATATTCGTGAAGCCGGGGAACCACAGCCCGCGTAAAAGACATCACGTTACACTTCTTCACATTAAAAAGTAGTTTGTTCTCAATACTCCACGCTACTACACGATCAATGTCCTGCTGCAGGAGTTCGCAGTGCGACTGATTGGCAATCCGCATGAACAATTTCAGATCGTCGGCAAAGAGTAAGCAACCAGCATTTTTCACAGCTTCAGGAAGGTCATTTACCATTATAATAAATTCCAATGGCCCTAAATTAGTACCTTGGCTTACCCCTGTAAGGGTGCAATATGCGTCAGAGGTGAAGCCGGCGTATTCTACAATTTGTTTGCGATCCCCCAAGTAGCTGGAAAAGAACTTTAGAAGGGCTGGAGTGAAACCAGCCTTTGCAAATTTACTTAAGAGAATGTCATTATCTACACTATCAAATGCCTTCCTGAAGTCGAAGTAAGCGACGTCCAGTTGGGCCCCTGCTTCTGAGTCCAGCACTGGGGCGGCTTGGTTCATAAAACACATTAAGTTTGAATTTGTGCTGCGGCCCGTTCGGAAGCCATGCTGCGCATCGTTAAACTGAGTTTCTACTTGCGAATGAATACAAGAGCACAACGCAGACTCAAAGACCTTTGCAAATGCTGACAGAACTGCAATAGGTCTATTATTAAAGCCAATAATAATGTAGGTAAGGTACGTGTGTGAAGGTGAAGAGGTAGAAATAAGTCCGAAGTAGGTATAGATGAAGAAAGAACAGTTTATTTCGCAGACACAGGTTACAGTTCACAACACACGCGAGTTACACAAAGAAGAAGGAGTAATAGAAATGTATAGATAGCAGAGAACAGAATGAAAGCACAGGAAGTTATGTTTTATAATATTATGCGAAATGGTAAGGCGGTAGCTATATGCGAGCGCAGTGATTGTACTGGTCAGGTAGCACAAGTCATCGACGCACAGCGGGTCTCGTGCGTGAGCGAGACACTAATAGATTTAGGTGCCGTCTCGCCCATGCTCACGGTGTGTGTGTGACGTATGCGGCCGATCGGTTCGAGCTAAGACAATGAACGCGTCATAGCGCTCGGCTACCTGATAACAAAATATCTACTAACAGAAAAGATAGATTTGTCTGCTGATTGTTAATATGTATATAAATTATTGTTTATTTTATTTTAACTAATGTAGGTTAACATAAATGTAAATATTAAATAAAAGTAGGTCACTACATCACCCCCTTCCAGAGACCGTCAAGGGCGATAATAGTCGGGAAATTTAACGCGACGTCCTGATCGCGTCGTCCTGATGACGCTGTCGTCAGTGGAAGGTAAGTTCTGGGTATCCGCCTTGGGTGTGTGGTGATGAGTGTTAGGGTTGGATGATGACTGTGGTGTGTTATGATGAATGTTAGTGGTAGGTGATGAGCATGGTGTGCTGTCAGGGTCACGCAGTATGTAGGCCGGCTTAATGCGGTCTATGGATACGATACGGTAACCGGTTTACCTTTTACCAATAATTTAAACACCTTGTCACCTCTTTGTATGACCTCATGAGGACCAGAGTATGCCGGTTTCAGGCCACCTCCAGCAGTGCAGTCCCTAAGGAACACATGAGTGGATGAGGATAAATCCTTGTAAATGAATGTCTTAAATTTGCTGTTATGCCTAGCTGCTGGTGATGGTTGCAGATTCCTGACAATATTTCGGAGCCTCGACAAATAATCCGATGTGTCAACGGTCTCGTCGGCCTGAGGATCGAGAAATTCACCTGGAAGGCGCAATGGTTGACCATAAACAAGTTCGGCAGCAGAAGCCCGAGCGTCTTCTTTGTAAGCGCTGCGAACACCTAACAAGACTAGTGGAAGAGATTCCACCCAACTGTCGTTTGCGTGGCAGGTGATTGCAGCTTTAAGTTGACGGTGAAATCTTTCCACCAGTCCGTTACAGGCCGGATGGTATGCCGTTGTTCGGCGATGTTGGAAACCAGCAATTGAAGACAGGCATTTGAAAAGTGCTGATTCGAATTGCCTGCCTCTATCGGTTACAATATCCGACGGGCATCCGAAACGAGCAATCCAGCCGTTCAGTAGAGCCTTTGCCACTGTTTCTGCAGTAATGTCGGCTAGTGGTATTGCCTCAGGCCATCGTGTAAAACGATCAACGGCGGTGAGACAATAGCGAAAACCTTGACACAGTGGCAAAGGTCCCACGAGGTCAATGTGGATAAATTCAAACCTTGATTGAGGTAGTTTGAAGGTACCTGGTGGAGCAAAGACATGCCGTGTGGTCTTTGAACGCTGGCAAGCCAAGCATGAACGTACCCATTCGCGGCAGTCTTTCCTTACACCAGGCCAAACATATCGGTCAGCAACTAACCGGGCCGACGCTGTGGAACCTGGGTGAAAAAAATCGTCCAAATAGGCGTATGTAAAATCCAGACCCCTGAGCATTTCATCCACGAAGCGCTGAAACGTCTGTCCGGCATTTCGAAGACCGAACGTCATGTACGGGAATTCGAAAAGACCGAACGGCGTCGTGATTGCAGTCTTCGGAATGTCATCTGGATGCACAGGAATCTGGTTGTAAGCTTTCACAAGGTCAATTTGGGAGAATACGGTACAGCCAGACAGGCTATGGGCAAAATCTTGTATGTGCCGGATGGGGTACTGGTCAGGAATGGTCCGCGCGTTCAACATCCTGTAATCGCCGCAGGGGCGCCAACCGTCGTTTTTCTTAGGCGCTAGGTGGATGGAGAGGCGACGACCACGGTGACTCAGACGAGCGACAGGTGCCACACTGCAACATGGCGTCAAACTCGTCTTTGGCGATCTTTAATTTGTCAGGCGCCAATCTACGCGGTGAACTAAATACTGGGGGCCCTGGTGTGGTACGAATATGGTGTAATGTATTGTGTTTAGGAGTGCGGTGTATACCAGGTGGGCGGGTAATGTCAGGAAACTCCTGTAGTATGTGGGTGTATGCGGAATCACCAAGACTTACTTTCACCGAAGAAACATCATCAGAACGACGGACAGGCGAAGCCGGGGTGGTAAGCGTTGTATGGTTGTCGATAAGGCGTTGATTCCTGCAATCAACAACTAAATTATAAAAAGACAAAAAATCCACGCCTATTATCGCCTTTGTTACATCTGCGACAATAAATCGCCAAGTGAAGTCGCGGCGCAACCCTAGATTTAGAGTTATATTTATAAAACCATAAGTTAGTATCGGTGTTCCGTTAGCCGCACATAACTGGTAGGTGGTCTTCTCTACGCGTCTTGATAGTGCCGATCGGGGGTAGACACAGAGGTCGCTACCGGTGTCGACCAAAAACTGCACTTTGGACTTTCGATCGGTGACGAATAAGCGACCAGCACTCGGACAATCATCGGTCGCCATCACTGATTGCCCCGCACATTTCCCGATGTAGCATAGTCGCACGGTTTCACGCACTTCTTCGCTCGATCCCCGAATTTTTGATGGTACCAGCACTGCGGGAACCTTCTGTAGCTGGATTCCGATCTGGTCGAACCTGAGCGATGGGGCGTACGTCTACGGGACCGTCCTCTTGGGCGAGACAATCGCTCAACCTTATCCGCCAGCTTCTCCATCTGTCTGGTCAGAGCAGCGATCTCGGAATGCATGTTAGCTGGATTGTTCGACGGTGCTGCATTCGTGATGGCAGATGTTGATGCCACCTGGGTGCCGACGACGTCGTGGATCCGGTCCGCCAGCTCAGCTAGTTCAGTCAAATCGGTCTTGGGCTGTGACGCTACGATCGCCTGGGTACTTGCGGGTAGGCGGCTTGTCCATATCGTCCGCAAAAACTCCTCCGGTACACCTGGACCAGCTAGGTTGAGAAGGTGACGGTAAAACTGGGAAGGCTTTCGGTCACCCAGCTCTTCGTGCATGAGGAGCTGCTTCACCTTTTTGTCACGCGATGCCGAAAGCCTTTTTATAAGCTCACCTTTAAGCTTCTCGTATTTTCCGGTGGGTGGCGGGTGTTCGAGGATATCTTCGACCTCTGATGCATATTGTGAGTCCAAGTTCCCTGTCACATAATAGAACTTGGTCTCATCCGACTTGATGTTGGCCAGGATAAATTGCGCTTCCATTTGAGCGAACCATAATCCCGGCTTCTCTGGGTAGAACGGCGGTATCCGCACGCCCACTCGAAAACTTTCCGCTGCCATATTGCCGACATCTTGGCTTTCGCGCGCTTTGTCCTCGGCCATCCTCGTGCTCTTGATAGGGGTCACCAATGTAGGTGAGGTACGTGTGTGAAGGTGAAGAGGTAGAAATAAGTCCGAAGTAGGTATAGATGAAGAAAGAACAGTTTATTTCGCAGACACAGGTTACAGTTCACAACACACGCGAGTTACACAAAGAAGAAGGAGTAATAGAAATGTATAGATAGCAGAGAACAGAATGAAAGCACAGGAAGTTATGTTTTATAATATTATGCGAAATGGTAAGGCGGTAGCTATATGCGAGCGCAGTGATTGTACTGGTCAGGTAGCACAAGTCATCGACGCACAGCGGGTCTCGTGCGTGAGCGAGACACTAATAGATTTAGGTGCCGTCTCGCTCATGCTCACGGTGTGTGTGTGACGTATGCGGCCGATCGGTTCGAGCTAAGACAATGAACGCGTCATAGCGCTCGGCTACCTGATAACAAAATATCTACTAACAGAAAAGATAGATTTGTCTGCTGATTGTTAATATGTATATAAATTATTGTTTATTTTATTTTAACTAATGTAGGTTAACATAAATGTAAATATTAAATAAAAGTAGGTCACTACAATAATATTGTTAAAGCCAATTTTTTTTAAAAGAGTAACCGTGGAGTTTCTTGCCGGCTCTTCTCCATAGGAAACAACAATTTGGAACCGTGCACCTAGCTTCTGACGTTTCATAAGTGCCCATGCAGGTTTATATGAAATAAAAATATTTTGATTTTGATTTTTGATTTTGAATCAGCGCGCCAAACGCACTCGATGCGTTTGATAGAGATGGTTAAATGAAACTCGCACTAAGGCCTCTGTATGTAAATAATAATATGTTTTGTCAATTCGTAAACATCGTGTGAAGTAGGAGCTGGTCGCTAGTATGTATATTAGTCGATATGCATATATTATATAACTATTAATGTATTATACACGTGTGTCCTTTTATGCGCAGTTGTTTTGAAATAATAACTCAATGAGCTTAAAATACTAGCAAAAATAGGTAGGTATGTTCTCACACACAGGCAGGGTTACCATGATCCGTTCGAATTTGTCCGGTTTATTGGCCCTTCGTTCAGACTTAGTGGATGGACTCATAACATCACACTGTCAGATTTATCTCTCAATGTCTTCGGCTATTTCGTGTGTTTTTATTTTGTTAAACCATGAATTCGACGTGGACTATAATTATCAGTTAAAAGCTGAACTGAATCCGATTTAAGCCAAATTTATCTAACCCTGCACGAGTTTAATAAATCTTTCTATTTCTGTCAATTTCATGAGAGATGATAGATACAGATCGCGGCACGTAAGTTGACCCAAAATGTCGGATTTTATATTAACTTTTCTAACTTTCGTTCTGTTGTAAAAGTTATGATCAGTACCGCATACCGGGAATATCAAAACCGTATTGAGCAACAATTTGTAAAAGAACCGAGGTCTTTCTGGGGTTTCATTGGGAGCAAGCGCTCGAAACGTAGCAAAGTGAAGATAGCTAGGAATGGTGAGCCGATGCCAGAGCATGAGTGTGCCCAGGCGTTCGCGGATTACTTTCATTCAGTTTATGGGGTGGTGGCGCCACGGCTGGATGCGGCTGCCGCCGGGCAGGCGGCGCCCGCGTTCACGTGGGGCAGCTATCTCTCGGCGAGGTAGGTGCCTCGCTCACGCGCCTCAAGCCCAAGCGTTCGGTTGGGCCAGACGGGGTGCCCCCCTTCATTGTTAAAGATTGTAGGAATGTACTAGCCCGGCCGCTCATGCATCTGTTTAATAGTTTCTTATGGGAATGCTCGTATCCGGACGGCTGGAAGTTAACCAGGGTTACTCCGGTACCGAAAGGGGCCCCAAGCTCAGACGTTAGTGGATATAGACCAGTAGCAGTACTGTCACCATTTGCTAAAGTCTTCGAGACTGCGTTGTGTTCAGCTATCCACTCGCAAGTAGCCTCACAGCTCAGCGATGCGCAGCATGGTTTCCGCGCGGGCCGCAGGACGCTGGACTCTGAAGCAGGTGCACAACTGGACGTCGCTTACTTTGACTTCAGGAAGGCATTCGATAGGGTGGACAATGATATTCTTTTAAGTAAATTTGCGAGGGCTGGTTTTACCCCAGCCCTTTTAAAGTTCTTTGTCAGCTACTTGGGCAACCGCAAGCAAATGGTGGAATACGCAGGCTACAACTTTGAAGCGTATTGCACTCTTACGGGGGTAAGCCAGGGGACGAATTTAGGGCCCTTGGAATTCATTATCATGGTCAATGATCTCCCTGAGGTCATAGAAGATGCTGGCTGCCTATTATTCGCTGACGATCTGAAGTTGTTCATGCGGATAACCAACGAGTCGCACTGTGAAAAGCTTCAGCGTGACATCGATCGGGTGGTAGCGTGGAGTGTAAAGAACAAGTTACACTTCAATGTGACGAAGTGTAATGTAATGTCCTTCACGCGGGCCGTGATACCCAGACGTCACGAATATACCATGGGCGGTCAGGTCATACCGCGGGTGGGGTCGGTGAGAGATCTTGGGGTCACCTTTTCGGAGGATTTATCTTTTCGATCTCATATCGTGCAGGTGTGTAAAAAGGCCTTCCAAAATCTTGGGTTTGTCATGCGAGAAACGCGGGACTTCACTAACATGGCAGCAATGAAATCACTGTATAACGCATTGGTGCGAAGCAACTTGGAAACTAGTGCCATCATCTGGAATCCTCATGAAACTAAATATTCTCAGATGGTGGAAAAGATGCAGAACAAGTTTGCGCGGTACCTATACATGAGACAATTTGGCGTCTACCCGTTTTACCCGCTTATGTACCCAACTCTCTTTGTAATCGGGATGGTTGGGTACTATAAGTTGGAAGTAAGACGCAATCTTGCTCTAGTAAAGTATGTCTTTATGGTGTTTCGCGGGATGCTAAACAACCCGCAAATCTTGGGATCGTTGGGATTACTCGTTCCAAACAGTAGGCTACGGTTGGGGCCGAGGGAGAGTCTGTTTAAAACTCCGGTAGCCCGTACAAACCTATTAAAGTTTGCACCCGTGTGTCGGGCTGTTAAGATAATTAATATCATCTCTCAGCGGTTGGACATTTTTTCCTGCTCATTGGCGGAATTCCAGAGAGTGACAGTTAGTGTGTTGTCCTCCATGTAACTTGGGCCGGCACACGGAGCCGTTACTTGGGACTGGTCAGTCATGGACCGGTGTAGGTGTGTGTGATCAGGTTTTGAGTGGCGTCTCTGGGTGTCTACTTTTCTGTATATTTTACTTGTCTGTATGACTACTTTTATTAAATTGGGTCCTGCCTGTAAAAATAATTGTATGTGTACATGAATGAATAAATGAATAAATAAATAAATAATCTGACGTGAAGCGATCTGTAATTTATTTCCAAAGTTCAGAACACGTTACATCAATGACTATGCTGGGGTGACCACATTCTATTCTAGTATATATACTCGGTGCGAGGCAACGAGTGCACGCGCTCTTGCTCACTTGCCACCTTCGGTTGTTTGTTCTGATTTTGGTTTAACTTACGTGTGTTGTGATCCAAGTGCGCCTAAGAAGTAGAAAAGTGGAGCGGTCAGCAGACGTATTGACAGCCTACTTCTTGTTAATAATCGCAGCTACACTGGCCGATACCCCCTTCGTTTTCATACACAGTTAGACTTTGCTAAGTACACTTGACGTAGGTCAACCGTGGGCCGTTGTGGTGCCGGCGTGTGGCGCCTTAACAGAATAAACGGGAGGACTTTTTTACTACTTTCTTATCACTATTGGACCAACTCTGAAATCACGAAACAAAATCGGCTATTTCATACATTTTAGTCGAAAATGTGTTGATCTTCTTCATACAAAGTTACATTTTTCGAAAAAGAAAAAGTCCTCCCTTGGTCGGAATGGTTGGCAGAATTTCGGTTTTCTGACGACCCGTAACGACTGTCAAAGATCCACAAATGACAGTTGGTTTAACGTGCTTTCCGAAACACGGAGTGGTCTCGGTAATTATAGCAAAAATTTAAATTAAATTAAAAAACACGTTTATTGATCACTCTATAAGTTATTACTTCTTCATCATCGCTATAAATTTCGGATGGCAGGCATACGATTTTGCAATCTTCAAATGTTTGGAAATTATTGTTGTTGCCACCGCAGCCACTGTAACTAAATTGGGTGCATTCGTTGATTCCGGGCAGAAAGGCATACCTGTTAGAAAAAATAAATTAAATACAATACAATTAACGCATGACCTCAACACACCCCAATAGGATATCTGACATTATCAAAACTATTCATGAATTACTTAAAACTTATTATAAAAATTGACTAAATCGATTTCAGTAAATTTTAATTTTAATCCCCGCAGTGGGAATTGGTCGGAGGCGCTGCACTCGAAGTTGTGGACGAGTACGTTTACCTAGGACGAACTGTCCAATTAAGTAGGTCCAACTTCGAGAAAGAGGTCAATCGTTGAATCCGACTCGGATGGGCAGCATTCGGGAAGCTTCGCAATATCTTCTCGTCCCAAATACCGCAGTGTCTCAAGACGAAAGTCTTTGACCAGTGCATGTGCCAGTGATGACATATGGAACCGAAACGTGGTCGCTCACAATGGGCCTTATCAGAAGGCTTAAAGTCACCCAAAGGGCGATGGAGAGGGCTAAGCTTGGAGTTTCCCTGCATGATCGAATCAGGAATGAAGAGATCTGCAGGAGAACCAAAGTAACCGATATAGCCCGAAGAATTGCCAAACTTAAGTGGCAGTGGGCAGGGCACATTTCTCGCAGAACAGATGGCCGATCACAGACAAAAACTACTTATACAATAAGAAAATTTATAAAATTTTCGAAAAATTACTACGCGGGCCCCGTGCGGGTTCATTGATGACACATGACTACGAGTTTTTGGTTCAAGGACATGCTGATTTCCTACAGAAAGTGAAGTAGTGGGTTCGAAGTCGAACCTACGATCTACAACTCGCAAGTCGCGGCTGTTCCACCCCCACCAACTCCTCCAACTCCTCTATTCCACATTCTGGTTTCTGGATACATCCAGACACTTTTAACGTGTGGTCTACTGTAGAGTGAGCATATAACAAGGATATAGAAAAGGTAGTGTGTCAACGAAGATAGACGCTATAGAAATGTGGTGCTGGAGAACCTGGACACAGTTCCGAACCAACGTCTCAATTCTCCCAACCCAAGTTCAGTTCAAGATCAAGTGATGCCAACATCAAACAGCGTCTTTCTTCCATCATCCAAAGTCGTATTCTCGGTTTCTTTGGACATATCATACATCGACGACACATCTGTGGAACGACTTGTCGTGCAGGGAAAACTTGAAGGTACAAGAGCGGTCGGTAGGTCGGCCATGCGTTGGACGGGACCGATGAAATCAAAACTGCATCCACTCCACGAATGTACGAGAAGGGCTGCCGGGGACGAATGGCGACGGATTGTGAGCTTGCCACCACACCCGGGGGGCTACTCTCTAACTCCGTCAACGAAACTACGGGCTCGTCCGAAAATAGTTCAAGACTTCAAAGTGACTCCTACAGCTGATTAATTAACTTTTATGGATGGGTAAAACCATATAGGGAGTAGAGAAAGCTGTCAAATCGTGAAGTAATTCATTCTTAGTTCTGCCCAAACTAATAATGGGTACGAAAGTGTTACACTTACGTACCTATTGTTACGTAAGTGTTACACTTACGTACCTATGATTAGTTTGGGGCAGTAGGAAATGCCCGTAACTTCGGCCGAGATTACTGATTTTGTGCTTAGAGCAGTAGGCCCCCAGATGTGACGACCACGACCACTCTTTCAAGAATGTAATGACGAAGAAAAGTGTGTTAAAACAGAAGGATTCTTAAATGTATTCTATTCTAACATAGCATTATGTCTTGTTTCCCCGAAGCGGTTGGGCAGAGGTGTGTACCTACAGTTCATCTCAGTATGTTAATAAAATAATTATGGAAATGCTTACCTGATGATATTCAGTGAGCAGTGTCCATACGCAGTCGGGAGTAAGCAATCCATGTTTGTAACTTCTGAAACTAGAAACTGAATGGTTGCATGTCCTATGTAATAGGGGCGGCCCTATCTAAAACATTTAAACTAGTAATTCTTGTATGATATAGGTACGAGTATAATCTGAATCTCAGAAACGGCTCTAACGATTTTCATGAAATTTAGTATGCAGGCGGTTTCGGGGGCGATAAATCGATCTAGCTAGGTTTCATTTTTAGAAAACGTCAAACAAAAAAAACAAAAAAACTATTTTCATATAATTTACTATGCAGGGTGTTTCGGGGGCGATAAATCGATCTACTCGTAGCTAGGTTTCGTGTTTCATCGTGGCAGCGTTTTTTTTTTTTTTTTTTTGTGTGGGAAATCATCAAATGACTTCTCCTGCTGAGTAGAGCAGGAGGGCGTGTCAGACTTTTACTGACTAAAACCCACCCGTGTTCCCTCAGTAGCCCGTATGCCAGGGGCTGTGGTATCTCTTTCGAACAAACCCGCACCCCTGGCAGGCATCGGCCCTTGCGGACCCCACCAGTGGTTGCTGACATCTTTGACGGCGCGCGTGTGGAACACAACGCGCCGTCCCGTCTACCACTTTTCGGCCGCAGGGGATAGGGAGAGCGGCTGACGCTATACCGACACCTCCTCTTCCCCTGCGGCCCCACCGCGTCCGCCATCAAACGGTGGCGGCCCCGTCCAGGCCACGGAAGGGAAGAGCGCTGCTCAGAAGCACCGGCACTCCTCCTCTACCGCAGCCCGTAACCCTCAGCCGCGATGCCTCCCATTCGACATCGCGGCCCACCTCAGTTTCGGTGCACCTCACCGCAACCTACTTTTCGGCCGCTACGTCGTCGGCTTTGAGGCAAAAGCCCTGACGAGCGGTCCCACCTTTGGGTTCCTCTTGGCTTTACCGTGGCCGGAATCCACGGTTACTGAGCCCCCCCGCAACGACAATGCGGGAACCCACTCGGGGGGGATCGTGGCAGCGTTAAGGCTTCTTCAAACAGGCGCGACGCAACAGCGCGAGATGTCGCGGTGGTGATTCTGCGATAATCGCGATGTAACTAATCCTTTCACACTGGCGCGACGACACGTCGGGCGCCGCTACGACCACTCGTAGCGGCCGCGACCAGCAGCGCGACAACAATGTTACATTTTGTACGGTGATTGGTGACGTGACGGCGCGACGATACGAATACGCTACGACTTCATACAAAATGTACCATTTGTTGTCGCGCTAGTCGTCGCTGGGCGACAGTGTCGCGGCGCGACAGGTAGCCTCTGTGTGAAGTGCCACGCGCGTTTTCATAGAAATTGTTCTAAGGATATAAATCGCTGAATCGCACGCGACCGTCGCGTCGCGCTTGTCTGCACGAGCCTTTAGATTAACGTCTCACGCTTTTGAGTAATTTCTGACATACACTTTGCCCGAACTGGGAATCGAACCCGTAACCCACTTCGGCAATCGCGGTTGCGACCACCAAACAAACGAAATATGTATTAGAGTATTATATAGAATGAGGAACTCTCTGCCCATTCAGTAATTAAAAAAAAAACACTTAAACGATTTAAGTAGATACTCAAAACACAACTTTTTTTTAAATGCGGTATCTACCTTTTGAATCACTTTCGTCGTATTCCTCTTCTTCGCAAAAACTTATAGAAAAAACCATAGCCAGAAGTACTATTGTGTATTTCATCTTGAAATTTTTATGAGTAAGTACCACCTACTTCTTCATTTTACTTAATTATTTATTTCTATGACCGATTAATATAAGTAATATTTACATGGAATTTAATTAATCTGGCATAATTAATTTCATGGTACAAAAGGCAATTAAAAGATTAATGTTGCAGATTATTGAATTAGAAAACGATATTTTTTTTTGTAGTTTTTAGGATTCCGTACCCAAAGGGTAAAACAGGACCCTATTACTAAGACTCCGCTGTCTATCCGTCTGTCTGTCTGTCCGTTTGTCACCAGACTGTACATACCTATCTCATGAACTGCAATAGTTAGACAGATTAAATTTTCACAGATAATGTATTTCTGTTACGGTGATAACGCCTAAACCAGGTAGGTAGCCTCAATAACATTACCATTCAATGGATCAAAGGACACAGCGGTTCGCTAGGTAACGATGCAGCCGATGAACTTGCCAGGAGGGGGTCGAGTATGGCACCAGTGGGACCAGAACCCATCGCGCCTCTCCCCTTCGGGTATCTACGCACTCTGGTAAGGAAACGAACCAGGGACCAACATCACAAGTGCAGGCAGGCTTAGGAAGCACTTCCTGCGATCGATGCCCGCCTCACAAAACAGGTTCTCCGTCTAACTAAATCACAGCTGCGTGCAGTTACAGCAGCTGTAACTGGCCATGGGTCATTTAACAAACATCTCTTTGTCTTAGGAGTAACAGACAGTCCGCTGTGCAGGGCCTGCAAGGAGGACGACGAGACAGCAGCGCACGTGCTCCTAAACTGCCCGGTGGTCGCCAATTACAGGGCTAAATACTTCAGTAACCCAGGTACCCTACGTGAGATTGTCAGCAACACCAAGGCGTTGTTGGCCTTTCTCGAGGAGCTGGGGTGGATCGATGACAGATTCTCCCACCCGTACGCAAAATACGCGCTTTGACGTGGAGTTGCGGACAACAGCCCGTATTACCTATTACCTACGGTGATAACAACAAATAGTTACTAAAAAATTGAATAAATATTTAAGAGGGCTCCCATATTCACAAAAAACGTGATTTTTTTGCCGCGTTTATAGATAATGGGTACGGAACCCTTCGTGCGCGAGTCCGAATCGCACTTGGCCGGTTTTTTTGTTTCACCTTCGTTCGGTTTATACCTACACACAAAAACGAGACAGTGGTAGGTATGTGTTTTCTCTTTCTTATGTAAGTATTCAACAAAAAAAAAAAAAACAACCGACTTACAAAAAACACTAGAAAGTGAAAAATTGCTTTAATTTCGGATGTGGGTGACTTTGGATAAGTATGTATTTTATTAATTTCTTGTCACCGCCTTCCGAAATTAAAGTTATTTTTCACTTTTTAGTGTTTTTTGGAAGTCGGTTGTTTTTTTTTTTTTTAAAGTTTTTTTTTTTTACTTATTAGTTATGGTACCTACCCCACACCAATTCGAAATTTCATCATCCTCAAAACAATGCATATTTATGCTATAGCAGCAATCTCGGTTAATTTGTTGTCATTTTTCGAAGAGTTCCGTTGTCTGTCTCCGAAACGCATCATCCGATCTATATGAAATTAAAATGGGACCATATTGAGATAAATCATAAATCCCTTTCAAACAAAAAGAATTTTGCAATCGGTCTTATGACGGCGTTATGCCCGACCCTCCACCTAACTCCTAACCGTTGAAGAGTTGTACCTTCTTTCATCAGCTCAGCGTCATGAGATGATGATGAGCATACGCAAATGTCTCAATAGCTTTTGAAAATATATGAAAAACATTGTTAAAACCTGTAAAATTTGAGGGTTGCCCTCGATTTCCCTGGAATTCCATCATCAGATCCTGACTTGGTGCCAATGGGACCACCTCAGGAGTATACTCTTTCAAATAAAAAAAGAATTTTGAGAATCGGTCCACAAATGGGGGAGAAAAAGAAATCAGTTAACTCCTAACCGTTAAAGAGTTATACCTTCCTTCATTAGCTCAGCGTCATGATATGATGATGAGCATACGCCAGTGAAGAAGTGAAGTTCTGAAGTGGTTGCCCATACGTCAGCGCAGAGAGCAAAGGGCGTTGACCACCTTGTTTTCTTTTCTTGACTCTCCCACTTCCCCTAGGTATCTAGCTCCCCACTTTCAATACATTTGTATCAACCACAACAAAAATCTTCGATCATCTAATAATCGCCTTCTTCAATGTCCCACTCACCGCACAGACTTTATCCACTCTTCCTTCTTCGTTCAGTCTATCTCTCTGTGGAATACGCTCCCCCTGGAAATCAGGATGGCACAACCGGTTATCCTTTAAAATGAAAGTTCGCGAGCACATTCAAAAGAAGCTGGCAGTATCTTCACAACGATAATGTTTTCCCATTGTTTGCCTTAATTGTTTTATTATATTAATGTGTATTTATGTATGTTTATTTGTGCTTATATGTATATTATATATCATATTTATAGTCTGTATATTTATATAGGTATATTATGTGTATATTTACTTAAATTTGAATAAATATTGTTACACGACTTACGTGATACCTAGCACCTACCACTGTTTGTCTCTGCATCACCCAAAGGTTGACTGGTAGAAAATGCCTATGGCATTAAGTCCGCCTCTGGACATTTTTGTGCGTGAAGTATTATATAAATAAATAAATACGCAAACGTCTCAATAGCTTTAGAAAATATATGAAAAATATTGTTAATCCCTGTAAAATTTGAGGGTTGCCCTCCATTTCCCTGGGATTCCATCATCAGATCCTCACCTCAGGAGTATCCTCTTTCAAATATAAAAATAATTTTGAGAATCGGTCCACAAATGGGGCAGAAATCGGGGAACATACATAAAAAAAATTGTTCGGTGGAACATTTAACCTCCTTTTTTAGAAGTCGGTTAAAAAGGAAGCCGTGTGCAAAATTTCACGTTCCTAGTCCTAGTAGTTTTGGCTGTGCGTTGATATGTCAGTTTCTCTTATATATCCAGGATAAGTTTTTATCCAGTGCGCAAATTGTATCCATGAATTCAGCATATCATTCTAGACTCCCTACTGCAGAAATATTTCGCCGGTTATTAAAAAAAATATCTGCTGTTTCATAGAAAAGAGCAATACCTATGCGGTCAAAATGTAAGGGATAGCTGATTTTTTATTGTATAACTGGCGAAAAATTTCTGCGCTAGGGGGACCTATTATAATGGTATGCTGAATTCATGATTACAGTTTGCGCACTAGATAAAAACTTTTCCTGTAGATTTCATTCACACACTCGACCAAAACGGGGAATCGACACATTTTAATAATATATTATTTTCTGTAGTCGATCCGCACGACATTAATTTGCGGGCGAATCGGCAATTCCAGAAATACGTATTAAGAGGGGGATAAACCAAAATTGCCTATCTTAAATTTGACTTTTCATGAGATTTAAGACTTAGGTATAAAATAAAAACATTGCGAGTAACTACATGACATTTTCAAACTTTTTGTGGAACAGAGACACGATACATTAAAATTTTCTCGATAAAAATCATCACGAAGTTACCTCTAATTTTCTCGTAGTTTCAATTAGTACATACTATGCTAATGACTAATGGGATAAAAATGCGATGATTACTTGTATTACTACAACGCGAAAAAAATTGTGGAGGCGTTTTTTGAAATTCGTTTTATTTTTTATTTTATTACGACTACAAGCTATTTGCATTTACGCCGCTCTTAGTTCGAGGAAAAAGTCATCTTCCGTCGCATATTACAGGAACTTCAAAGCATATTTTTGTTTCACAAATCAGTGGCCGTAGCTCTGTTGAGACGAGAGGACTGCGCAAGAATTTTCAGCTGCGCTGTGATATAATTTACTTTCGTAAATAATATTTTCGTAATTTATCACATCGTAGAAAATACACTGTGAAATATAAAACATATTTTTTTTTTCATAAAACCACTTGCGAAATGATTTTTAAGAATGGAAAAACTGGGAAGGGATTGTGTTTTGTTTTCGTCGTGTATGAAGAGAGGGGCAGGCAACGAGACGCGGGTGAAACTTGATTTTTTTCTGGCATACTACGCCACCTTGAAAACAAAAACTTAAATTGCTCCATCTTGAGCAGTTCTCGTCAAATATGACGTAACGACTACATCCTGCAATTTACGGAAATGGCAACGTCTAGCAACCCTGTTGCCAGAGATACGGCCACACAATATGGAGCAATATGGAGCAACATAAAAAAAAATAGGCAATGCGCCTCCCCCGCCGCCTCCGCCGCCGGCAGGTTCCTCTCGCAAAAACGAGACCTAGTTATATCCACGTACAAACGAGAAAGAAAGAAAATTGCCATTACAAAACGTGCCAAAAAAAATTATCCAGAAAAATATTGTGTGTTAGGCTGGGTCAAATAAATGTATTTTCTTTATTTCTTTGTTTATAAAATAATTTTAATCACATTCGAACAGTCAATGTTATAAAAAAAAAAAAAATAGAATAACAGAAAAAACAGTAGACGTGAGAATTGGCTGACAAGCGAAGAGAGAAGAAGCGGCTATCCCGCGTGGGCTGGCAACGTCGCATTTCTAGTTGTTTTTTTTGTGATTATTTTCTTATATTTTAATCACAGAAAGTACTTATTTTTCAGCTAAGCACTATATCGTTGGTATTTATAATTATTTTTAACATAAAACTACTACTTACTAGGTACTGCAAATATAAAATCATTGACAATATGTCGAGTTTTTATTGAACTTGCAATACATGTAACTATGTTTGTTCGGGTGGAATCTTGCAACTCAATTTTGAAGCTTTGACTGAAATCTTTGACCGATTGAGCTGAAATTTTGTATGCACGTTTAGTTTGGATGACAATGCATGGTTGACTGTGTGACGTCATTCTAATTCCAACATGGCGGAACACCTAATATAGCGGACTATATTTTTTTTATGCACACCTACTATATGGGTATCAAATTAAAGCAACACCAACGATCTTGTGCTTGAATGAAAAAAATATAGTAGTTTTTAGAAGCACTTGAAATGCGACGTTGCCAGCCCGCACCAAATGTGTTTTATTGCTGGATCCGGTACACAGAGCCCATAAGGCTCCTATTAGTACCTCCGTTTCAAAGACTTGCGCATGTTTGGTGCGTTCACGCAAGTCTCTTCACATGTTTGTAGACTGTGGAAATTATTAGCATTGCCGCCGCAACCGCCATAAACGAAGAAAACGCATGTATTTTCTGCGATGTCATAGTAATATCTGAAAAAATCATACATTATGTTATTAAAAATCATAAAAAAATCATTAATTCGAACTAGGAGTAATAGATCTTACGTAGGGTGCACACACGCGGATTACAATGTTTTTACTATTTATGTTGTTACATATTTATTTTATTTTTCAGTTACTATTTAGACACATTTTATCTTATTTATATCTATTTCCTTTTTGTTGTATATCTGTCCGTGACATCACAGCGGGCCCTATCAGAATACCAGCGCTGCGACACTTTTAAATGTCGCAGCATCATGCTGAGACAGCGGCCTTTTGGCTTCGTACAGGACTTTATTTTTTATTTTACCTTTTTCTTTCTTGTATAAATCTTAAGTTAATTTTAATAGTAGTGTAGCATAGTAGTGTTTTCTCTTTTATGTGTTTAACTATCGTATTATAACTGTAGCAAGTTTTTAAGATTCCTGTGCAAGTCCAATAAATAATTTTTCTTTTCTTTCTTTCTTTCTAGGCTGAGAGTTTCTTGAACGTCAAAATTACCGACAGTCCCCCAAAACGGCCGCCCTTTACCACTTCCTAGTGCAAGAAGAAGTGGTGCTACAAACTCCCCAGCAGCACAGCTGGTTTTTTCCGTAAGTAGATCTTTTAAGACACATTTAGTGGAAGTTTCACGCTTGGAATGGCCTTCTGAAGAAAGAGCCATTGGAATTTTGAGTTGACCTGTCCTAACAGACGTCATCGTGTCATGGGCGTAGCCAGCCATGGATGGGGCAGCAGTCTAAAATAATAAGTAACCAGCAAACTATACCCGCGGTCTTACCCCGGTTAATTTTTTCATACAAAATGGTTACACCCTATAGTACCCTGTATCTGTATGTATAATTCGAATTATCCAAAATACTTTCTTATTGCTCACCTACCTACACCACGAAATCATCCATCCAAAGATGTGTCTCTAACTTCAGCCGTTTGGGCTCTGGGCGTATGCCAATTGAGTATTTTCCAATTTTTCAAAAACTACTCTAATTTGAAGATTGGAACGAGATATTTAACAGAAAAATAAAATTAAATTGATTTCAATCCATTTTCTCAATTAAAAACGTATTAAACCAAATTTATTTTCCGTTGTTTTGAATTTACCGCCAAAACGCTTCTTACGATGACTTTTTATCACGTGACGTCAACTTTGTGTAAACTAAAGTAGTTGGTAAGTAAATAAGTGAATATCGAGTTTATAATTAACATGATTTTAATCGTTTTTAATTGAGAAAATGTGTATTAATAAATTTATTTTTAGTTTCTGTTATATAAATCGTCCCATTTCTTCAAATTAAAATAGTTTTTATGAAATCTGAAAATACCCTATTGGTTAATCAGACAATTTAGAGGTTTATATCTATCTTTATAGTAGGTATTTTCAGGTACAGTAAGTAAACAATTCGTCATCATCATCATCATCTTAACAACCGAAAGACGTCCACTGCTGGACATAAGCCTCCCCAAAAAGGGGGTTAGGTACCTTACAGGTCAGAGGCAAGGTGGGGCAAGCGCCCCACCCTGGCTCACGGTGGCTACGCCCATGCATCGTGTAGCTCAACCCTGTTTTAGGGAGCTCAACAACCTGCCACGCGACGCTACTCATCTGCAGGACTTACGTGGCAAATAAAAATAGTCGACCGTGAAACTATTAAATATGATTCTGAAGCCCGCTGTGTTCACATTTTTCGTCGACTAATCGCGTAAGTATTGCACTATTTTTTAGAAACAGTAGTTTTTTTTTTAAACTGACGTACCAATTTTTCGCTCGGAAAATTGAGACTGGTTAGTGGCAGCAACGAAAAAGCAACCTTATAAGAATGAAAATAACGATGACTTTGATTTTGACAGTGATGCAAAGTCAGAGGAAAAATAAGGGACTACTCATACTTATTCAGCTCTGTTCAGCTTTTGTCCATAGAAAACAACGATTTAGTAAAGAGGCCGTTCAGCTTTCCGCGGCTGAACGCATGCGTATATAGTGTGACCGGCGAAAAAAAAATCAGCTCTTCCCTACATTTATGTTCGCATAACGGTCTGGCCACGGGGATCGGCGGTGCGTACGGCGGTGCGGCAGGCGGGGCGACAATTCGCGCGGCATCGTTTGCAGGCCACGGGGAGTCGCAGTCGCCGCCGCGACCAGTAAGGAAGTCCGAGAGCGAAATGTTTTTAACAAAGTTATCTCGATATTGCTTAGAAAGTAATAGTTTTTTGGTTCAAGATATAATATTTTGAAGAGATTGTGGAGTATAAAGTTGAATAGGAATCGAGGTATAGATGGAGAATTCCACAAGAAGTACGAGAAAATCTGGAAATTTCATTTTAATTTCTTCCCACAATCACTTCACTATATGTTTATCTATATTTATGCTGTGGGTGGCCAGACTTCCAAATAGGTGGCTTTGCTAGTATTTCAGCTATAAAAGTCTCGGTGTTCATTATTCGCGGCGAAAACAACTAAACTCGTTTGATCGCTGCCCTAGTCGCCGCGACTGCCGCTTGACGGCCTGGCCACGGGGATCGGCGGTGCGTACGGCGGTGCGGCAGGCGGGGCGACAATTCGCGCGGCATCGTTTGCAGGCCACGGGGAGTCGCGGTTGCCGCCGCGACCAGTAAGGAAGTCCGAGAGCGAAATGTTTTTAACAAAGTTTCCTCGATATTGCTTCGAAAGTAATAGTTTTTTGGTTCAAGATATTATATTTGGAAGAGATTGTGAAGTATTGTAAGTTGAATAGGAATCGAGGTTATAGATGGAGAATTCCACAAGAAATACGAGAAAATCTAGAAATTTTATTTTAATTTCTTCCCACAATCACTTCACTATACGTTTATATTTATGCTGTGGGTGGCCAGACTTCCAAATAGGTGGCCTTGCTAGTATTTCAGCAATAAAAGTATCTGTGTTCATTATTCGCGGCGAAAACAACTAAACTCGTTTGATCGCTGCCCTAGTCGCCGCGACTGCCGCTTGACGCCGTGGCTTGCGCCGTACTGATTCATGTATTTGTTTCACTCGCCGGCCGCGCCGCCGGCCGCCCGTGCCATTCGCTTGGTACATTCCGCCGGTCGCCCCGCCGGTCGCCGCCCCGCGTGGCTTGATTAGTACATTTCTATGCGTTTGTTTCAGTCGCTAGACGCCTCGGCGGATTTTCGCTATGGCGGGTGTCCCGTGGCCAGGCCGTAACTCTTCAAAATGTAGGGAACACCAGATTTTTTTTTTGCGATTTCGTGTTTGATCCTATAGTATAAGTTGTTCATAATGAAGAGTACAATCAAGTGTTTAAATGTCGGTCACTAATTACCAGTCACCCTATATACCTACGCATCTCTCCATATATTTAATAAGTGTCTTAAGGCAGCCGTGTTTCCAGAGAGATGGAAAACCACCCGTGTCGTCCCGGTACCGAAAGGAGATTTAAGCAAAGACAACGTTAGTGGATACAGACCTATTGCAGTATTGTCATCACCGGCTAAAGTGTTGGAGTGCGCTATTCATAACAGCATTTTTATGCAAGTAAGAACGCAACTCTCAGATGCGCAGCATGGTTTTCGACCAATGAGGAGCACCACCAGTAACTTATTGAGTTACATGGCTCATGTGTTGCCGATTGTGGACAGTGGGGGGCAAGCTGACGCTGCGTACTTCGACTTCAAAAAAGCATTCGACCTAGTCGACAATGACGTGTTGCTCAAGAAGTTAGCAGCTGTTGGTTTCACCCCGCACCTACTTCAGTTCTTCGCTAGTTACATGAGGGATAGGCAGCAATACGTGGAGTATGAGGGACATAAATCAGAGCCGTATTTTAAATGGTCTGGCGTAAGTCAGGGGACTAATCTCGGACCTCTGCAATTTATAATTATGATAAACGATTTGCCCGAAGTCGTTAAAGATGCAAATTGTTTATTATTTGCTGACGATCTCAAGTTGTCCCTGGCAGTGAGGAGTGACGATGACTGTGAACGCTTACAGAAAGCCATAGATAGCGTAGTTACTTGGAGTAAGGAAAACCTTCTACAATTCAACGCCCAAAAATGTGTCACCATCACTTTCTCGCGTGCACATAGTCCTGTGATACATAATTATAACATGGATGGTATGCCGATGACCAGGGTTACAGAGGTTAGGGACCTAGGAGTTAATCTTAACGCGGGGCTAGCTTTTCGTGGTCATATAGTGAAGTGCTGTAAAAAGGCCTACAGAAATTTAGGGTTTATCATACGCACTGCTCGTGGTTTCACAAATATTACGGCAATTATCGCTCTATATAACACTTTGGTGAGAAGCCATTTAGAATCTAATGCAGTCATCTGGGCCCCACATGAGACTAAATATAGTCTCATGTTGGAGCGAATACAAAATAAATTTGTTAGATTTTTATACTTGAGGCTCTATGGAATATATCCTTTTTACCCGCTTATGTATCCAACCTTGTTTATATTAGGCATGGTTGGATACAACGAACTGAGAGTTAGGCGTGAATTCGCACTTGTCTCATATTTATTTAGAGTAATTAGAGCCAAGATACATAACGCCAATATATTGGCGTTAGTGTGTTTGAGTGTGCCTGACAGGTATGTGTGGCGGCGACGTCGGCCTCAGCTGCTGGCGGTACCTCGTGGCCGCACTAATCTGCTGAATGAGGCGCCCCTGACGCGGGCGTTTCGCACTCTTAACCTTGTGGCAGAGGAGATAGACATGTTTACTTGTACACTGAGTGAATTCACAAAGATAACATTACATGTAATAAGTTTTAGAAAATAAGTTGTTAATATTATGTTTTGCTTCACTATTGCATTGGGTTATACCTGTACCTAATGATAGTTGTAAGTTATGAATAAATAAATAAATAAATAAATAAATCTCATACAGAATCGTTGTTTTCTATGGACAAAAGCTGAACAGAGCTGAATAACTGTGAGTAGTCCCTAAGTATGAACGTACTCTAGCCCTGCACATACCTTGGTATATAAGCGAGGCACATCTTTTTTGGTTCTTCATAGTGCATTGAGCAAGGAGACGCGTTCTTGTCTGTAAAACAAATAATAGCATGAATTGCAAATAAGCCAACGATCACCTGATCTGACTTGATCTGACCTAACCTGATTGGACTTGATCTGAAACGATCTGACTTGATCTGACCTGATCTTACCAGCTCTGACTTGATCCTAACGTGACCTGACCTGATCTGAAAGGATCTGACTTGATCTGATCTGATCTGACCTGAATTGATCTGACCTGATCTAACATGATCGGACTTGATTTGACCTGATCCGTCTGATCTCACCAGATCTGTCCTGGTCTGACTGATCTGACCTGTGGTCACCGCCGACAATGGACACATCGAATGACCAACTAGATTTAGGAACCACAGATGTACTGCCTATCCCATAAATATTGAAAGTCTCTCATGTGCCATATAAGTATCTCGGTATTTGGTATCTCGGCTATAGCGGCAGGTAAATTACTAAATTAATTAATTAATCCGTAATGAATGGATAAGGACGAAAGCAACGGTTTTTTTTTTCTGGTGACTATACTACCTGACTGCCGTATAATAAATTATTGGTGTAGACCGAAGCATTGAGCATCGAACACAAGTGCATCTCAACGCGTCAAAAGACTAGGCACGCCACGATTGCGGCGGTAAGTCCTCTCTTTGAGGAGTGGCTTGAGAGGCGGCATGGCGTCCTCACCTTCCGCCTGACGCAGGTCCTCACCGGACTCGGCTGTTTCAGGAGGTTTCTGTTTCGCATAAGGCGTGAGGAAACGCGGGCGTTTCCACTGCGAAGATCGCTCTGAGGACACGGCGGAGCATACGGTGGAGGTCTGCCCGGTTTGGGCGGAGCACCGCCGTGTACTCGTGGCGGCGATCTTTCACGTCCGGCCCTGGTCCAGGCTATGGTACGGAGCGAGAGTGCATGGGTAGCCGTCACCTCCTTCTGCGAAGCAGTGATGCTCGCGAAGAGGGAGGCGGCGCACGCCTGCCAGGTGTGCGGGTTGTTCGAAAGAGATACCGCCGCCCCTAGCACACAGGCAACTGAGGGAACACGGGTGGGTTTTAGTCAGTAAAAGTCTGACACGCCCTCCTACTCCACCCAGAGCGGGAGAAGTTATTTGATGATTTCCCACCCAAAAAAAAACGCGTCAAAAGTCACATTGTTCGATATTGAACTGTCGGCGGTAAGCATTGTGTTGAAGATCCAGCATCCTTAGCACGAGAGCCGTAGAGCAGCGTTTTGTCGACGGAAGAGTAGACAAAAATGACGTTTCCGTGTAGACAATTGACAGTTTTGTACCGAGAAAAGTTTGTAAGCGATTTCTATTCTACGGTAAAGTAAAAATTGAAAGCTTCATGCTGAGCCGTAATAGTACATTATGGTACAAGTGTGTAACGTTGGTGATTATCGCTGAGGCGCCATTGAGACCCGAGCCGTCAGGCGAGGGTCTTAAGAGAGCCGAGGACGATAATCTTTAATACACACATGTATCATACGACGTTTTTCAACACACTTGCGAAGAAAATAATACTAAATCATCATCATCATCATCATCCATCATCATCCATCATCATCCATCAACATCCATCATCATCCATCATCATCCATCGTCACCCATCATCATCCCTCATCATCCATCGTCATCCATCATCATCTATCATCATCCATCATCACTCATCATCACCCATCATCATCCAGCATCATCCATCATCATCATTCATCATCATCCATCATCATCCATCGTCATCCATCATCATCCATCATCATCCATCGTCATCCATCATCATCTATCATCATCCATCATCACTCATCATCACCCATCATCATCCAGCATCATCATCATTCATCATCATCCATCGTCATCCATCATCATCCATCATCATCCATCATCATCATCCATCATCATCCAGCATCATCCATCATCATCCAGCATCATCCATCATCATCATCATGATCGTTTTTAAGAACAAAGCGACTCAAACAAAAAACAACCTATAACTCACTAAGAACAAAGCAACACAACCAATTCTATAACTCACTAGTGAATAATAGTAATGAAAAAGTCACAGTTTGATAATAGGTGTCATTATGTGCCTAACTGTAGTGAAATTAGAGCCATTTTATGAGCAAGTGTGTTGAAAATAAATAAACTAGCTATGGCAGCGTGTCGTGTGTATAATCTAGTTTCCCGTTGACGTACCGTTGATGGTGGCGGTGGGCAAACCGCCTTCGACTTACCAATATCAACGACCTTTTTAACATCACAATCCCTCTCACAATCCTCTTTAGTCATAAAACTATTATCAGTACCGCCGCAGCCTCCATAAATGAAGAAAACGCATTTATCATTCTCGAAGTCATAGTAATATCTGGAAAAATAAAATATTGAACAGTAAGCATATGTTTTAAAGCACTTTTAGTGGAAGATTTATGTCTGGAAGAGCATTTTGAAGAAGCTGCCATTGCAGTTTTGATTTTACTGATGTCCCAACAGACGTCATTGTTTCATCATCACCATTTCAGCTGAAAGACGTCCACTGCTGGACCTAGGCCTCTCCCAGGCTCCTCCACTTCGACCGATCTTGTGCTTCCCACATCTAGCGGATTCCCGCGGCGTTCACAAGGTCATCGGTCCACCTTGTGGGAGCCCTTCCCAATCTACGTCTTCCAGTACGCGGTCGCCACTCCAGAACCTTTCGGCCGCATCGGCTATCTGTTCTGCGAGCAATGTGCCCTGCCCACTGCCACTTAAGTTTGGCAATTCTTCGGGCTATGTCGGTTGCCTTGGTTCTCCTGCGAATCTCTTCATTTCTGATTCGATCGCGTAGGGAAACTCCGAGCATAGCCTCTGCATTGCCCTTTGGGTGACTTTAAGCCTTCTGATAAGGCCCAGTGCGTCATCTTTTAGCTCAAACCTAATTTTTTTTTGTTTCAATAAAATCCGAAAAATAAAAAGATTTGTCCATTAAAATTGCGCGGAATTCTAAAGCTCATAAAGGGGTCCTGCACTTGATCTTGCTTGCGTCATGTCGGATTGCCGATCCATCGGATTATGAGCGAAAAGGAACCGAGAGTACACCTGTGCTTGTACACACTTGTGCACTATAATACTGCTGGGACACAAGCCAGTTGCAAGTTACCAATCCACTATCATATGCATCGAAAACCATAGCCCAATGTGTTTTGTTTCTATATTTTGCAATACTTCTGCGCCTGCCAAGGGTTGTCCTTGGGTGCAGTTACATAGTGCGTACAGGGATAATTGTCGGTTGGTGATTCTTGATTTAAAATTGTTTAAACGGTCTCTACGAGTTGGCTTCGGCTCCTCGTACGCCTTTTAAAGGTCCAGGACCCCAGGGTTCCGAGATATATCAAAGACAATTAAAAATTGTATCATACAATTAAAATAAAAAAAATAACCAGTGCGCAAACTGTAACCATGAATTCAGCATATTTATTCTAGACCCGGAAATTTTTCGTCAGTTATACATTAATTTAAAATCAGCCGTTCCAAACATTTTGACTGCATAGGTATTTCACTTTTCTATGAAACAGCTGATTTTTTTTTTGTATCACTGACGAAAAATTTGTATGTTAGCGGGTCTAGAATGATATGCTGAATTCATTGTTAGTTACAGTTTGCGCAATATTTAAAATTTTATCCCGTTTATATAATGTAATATAATAATAATACAAACAAACCTTGGAATAAATGCTAGACATAAAACTGTGGTTTCTTCCTCATATGGCACCCAGCAACCCCTCAATTTATCTCCTGAAAATATTTTGACATATTACTAAAGGGATAAATAAATATACAATTATGTATTAGCTTTTGCAAGCAGCTTAGCCCCCGTGGAGGTCCGAAATTATCCCATGTGAACGTACCACCGGGATAAAACATATCCTATGTGTTAATCCAGGTTGTAAACTATCTATCTGTCAAATTTCATCCAAATCCGTTCAGCCGTTTTTGCGTGATTTACTAACAAACATTAAAATATATGTAGGATGTGGGATAGTAAGATTAGTTTTTATTTAACATAACATAATAAAGGGTTAACCAATCGGAAATTTCAGGTGTGATGTTAAGCAGAGGTGTACCTTAGTACACGTACAGTTCCATTTCGGCGGTTCTATTTACATTCATTTTTGCTTGGGTATCCTAAATCGGAGTAGAGGTTCTTATATAATTTAAGTATCTGTTTTTAATGTCAAAATAGCCAAACTGGATCATCGAGGATTAAGGAAAAAGTAGGTTGCGGTGAGGTGCACCGCAACTGAGGTGGGCCGCGATTTAGAATGAGAGGCATCGCGGCTGAGGGTTACAGGCTGCGGCGGAGGAGGAGTGCCGGTACTTCTGAGTAGCGCTCTTCCCTTCCGTGGCCTGGACGGGGACGCCACCGTTTGATGGCGGACGCGGTGGGGCCGCAGGGGAGGAGGAGTGTCGGTATAGCGTTGGCCGTTCTCCCTATCCCCTGCGACCGAAAACTGGTAGGCGGCGGGGCCACTGTGCTGACCCGTCGCAGGGGGATCAAGGGGTCCGCAAGGGCCGATGCCTGAGAGAGGTGCGGTTTGTTCGAAAGAGATACCGTCGCCCCTGGCACACGGGCAACTGAGGGAACACTGGTGGATTTAGTCAGTAATAGTCTGACACGCCCTCCTGCTCCACCCAGAGCGGGAGAACTCATTTGATGATTTCCCACCCAAAAAAAAAGAACCAATAGTATGTTACATAAAATACGACGCTTTAGTATTTGTTTTTTTGGCCTCACTCTTGGTGTTCCGCGCGGTCTATCTGCCTTTGTTTTATAATCTGAGCTTTTCCAATTCACTTCAGACATTGTTGGCAGAATAGTCGATGTCGGCTTTGCTTGCCATATAATAAAACATAGAATAAAATAGAACAGTTTAAAAAAAGTTTCCGCTCGACATTTTCCTCATTCCTCCGCATCCGATACCCATACCATGACAGCCGATTTTCGTACAGCTTTTCAGTTATCGGTGCCACTTTCAGACTTCCTCTTATGTAGTTACTCATTTCTCCATACATCCCTCCTAGCACTCTTATCTTAGCTGCACTGCAGCACTCAAATGCCTTTAATTAATTCCTTTTGTAGCCTTATACTCTGATCTATAATGTCAAATGTTTGCTTTTGTTTGTATTTAATGAAATAATCATGAAAAACCGCTATAAATACTCCGTTGCCAGCCCGCGTGGGATGAACGCTCTTAAATTGTAAATGGTTTTTGCAATTCACAATTTATCGACAGTTTATAACGGTGTTTACAATCTTACGGTGACATATATACGGCAGGCCTAACATTAGCTGACATAGTGAAAAACGTCAAGTCGTTGAGCTACACGACAGTTTGGAGTTGAGCTACACGATAACTGATAATTATGCGTGCAAATAACTGGACAGATACACTCGCATCTGTATGGTTTTTTCCTCATAAGACCAACTCAGATATTAAACCTGCTTGGTCCTCATATGGTCTAACCAAGATTATGTCTGGACTAAGATACTTTGACCTCTGCGTTTGTATCGGTATTTTTCTTCTAATTTTAAAATCATAATTTGATTTTAATGTGTAAATTTTTTTCTTTTTGTACAATTTACATGAAGAAATATAATTTGAAATAAATTGAATTATTCATGTATTTACCATAAACGACTTGAATTTCCAACACACTGATTAGAACGAATAAGAGAAAATTAAAAAGATTTTTCATGGTACAGAATTTACGGTGTGTCACATTGAAACGATAATAAAAGAATTATAAAAGTAATTATTTCATAATTTAATTTCTAATTATGCTTACATGGCTTGCAAGGTGGATAAATTAAAATGTGGGTAGAGTCGGGACAAAAGGACGCACTTTTCCTCACACTCACTCATTTTTTTCTTTACTACTTTTCCTATAATTGTCTCCATAGAACCAAAACTAATAAAATTTAGGGTCTTTTATTTGTGCTGTATGATCATCTATTTATTTATTGTGTTATTTACTAGCTGACTGTACAGTCAAGAGATATGTAAACGCTTACTAACTTTTAAAAGTGATTTTCTCCACTTTTACTCATTGTAATCTTATTTTATTATGAAAATAATATTTTGGAAACCACACTATAATGAAATACCCAAGTTATCTCAAGGTTGCAATCGCTATTTAAAAGAAAATAGCTTTTGAATTTGGCGATGTGTATACATATTAATGCTCGTGACTGTACATACGTTGTTTCCTAGAAATCGATCGCAACGCTACCTACGGGGTCTAATTGTGAATCTAAATCAACCAGCGACCCACTGAAGCGCACAAAATAAAAACATCAAATTCGGTCCAGCCCTTAAGGAGAAGTTCAGTGACATGTTGCTATTGTTGATCGAAGAGTGACATACACACGGTACACACTAAAATAAATAGGATAAGGCATCTATTTGATCTTTAGGATGACTATTAGGTTCCTATAACGCAATAAATTTTCTACGACAGACCAAAATGGTCTATGTTAAAATGTGCCTTGGTCAGGCTGCGTACTTTTGCCCCAGCTTATGGATAAAAATACGCACGCACAAAAACGCACACATTCTCGAGAAACCGCCTTGCATCCTTTTACCCCGAATTACTCTACTAATTGCTTAGCCAATTACTTATTATAGTTCTAAATATTCAATGATTATTTTTAAGATGAATACTAAATGTGTATTTCTGAGTGTTTTATACGATCTATTCATAGGGAAACAAAATTCCTATGGCCAAGCAGAAGTCTAAACCCTTGTACACACGGCTACACATCAAGCTATACATTTCCAGTTTACGCTGATCTCGCATTGTACGGAAATCCTATACAGTGCGAGATCAGCTTATAGTAGCCATGTGTACTCATGGCCGGTTTTACACCGCGTCGATTTTTAATGCGCTCTAGATTTTCCACTCACGGTGCTGAGCTGACAATTGAGAATCCACCAAAGTGCACCTCAACACGAACGAAAAATATCGATTTTTAACTCCCGTCCCGGCGCTCTTCTTCTTCGTCGTGTCGATGATTCCAATAGTTGGTTTTAATTAAGGCTCCGTGCACTAAATTAACTGATTTTGGTCAATTTTGATCACTTGTTGTGAGTTAGGGAAACGAAATTTAGACATTTTATTTTGTTATTATAATAGTGGAGTTCTAATTCTTGCATGTGGTGGAAAGGGATTTTTCAAATAACTTATAGAATAGTGGAAAATCACCAATATTCACAGCCCCTTTTCCGAAAAAGTGACGAGCGAGTGATGTTTGGCTTCGTGTTACAAACAACTACAAAGAATTCTGGACATAAAAAAAATACAAGTAACATCATTGAATGGTCTACTTGCAGATAGTGGAACCACTTTTTTGGCTTTTATACGAAATATAGCAGAAAATAAATATTGAAATAACGTAATTTTTAGGAAACTGCTAGACGAATAAGTATTTTTTTCTATTACTTAAAATCACTTTATTGAAATTTTAAAAATTATGTATTAATCTTAAGTTAACCATTGAATATAATCTAAATTTTATTTTTATAATAAACAACAACTTCATTTCGTAAATAAAAGTCAAAGTGAACTATATAATCGACCGCGCAAAATCGATCCCGTCAGAAACGACCGGGCCTTCCCAGCGTGAGGACGTATCACTTTGCATCGCAGGAGTCACGTGGGCTCCTGCGATTCTACGTAAAAATATTCCAGAAATTGTACGTCGACTACCACATTTTGATCCGGTAAGTATTAATATTTATTAAAAGTACTTGCAAAATGTTAATGTTATACCGGTGTACGTGTGTTCGTAATTCTTCTCATCCTAAACGGCTAGTCCAATTCCAATGTATTTTTTTTTTGGGTCGCCTCTATCCTTCTTAGCTTTTGTTGGACCTGGGTGAAGTGTCGCAAGAAACGACTTCGTACCGGGTATATATATTTTGATTGTATGTTTAAAAGATTTTTGAAAGGAAGTTCTTTAACGGAGCTTGGTACGAGCAAACTTTTAGAAATCGTCACGTAATTAAAAGTGATAGAAATGACAATTTCTATCATTTTTATGCTGAGCTGTGGGAATTTCAAAAAGTTTTTGTGATGTAATAGAAAAAAAAGAAAGACAGAGAGATAGTTTTTATGGTTTCCAAGAGTGAGTGAAGCCCCAATGAGGTCAATAAGAAAATCCCAGATGACAGTTGTGAAAAGTTAAAACAGTGATTGAGCCCAACAGTGCCTATAGGTTACTGATGTTAATATTTTTTTTAGATAATGGTGCCGATTCTGTTGTCACAAAATTCTCTAAACTAGACTAAAAATCACCAAAATTTAGTTTATTCCTGTCAAACGACGATTTCCTATTCTGAAATTGACTAAAGTGACACAACTTAACTATATTTTAGTTTGACAGCACTAAGATTGCACTGAAATATTAGTTTAGTGAAAATGGTAATTTTGCTATTCGGTTGTTGTCAATTTCATTATTCTATTCAACCTAACATTTTGGTTTTCTAACTAAATCTGACTATTTTTAATCGCGATTAAATAGGTGTGGAATAAAATTAGTTGTCAAGAACTAAAATTCACACCGACAACTCGACTTCTGGTGCAAAAATAGTACTGTATTTTATTTCTTTTCTTTTGCTTATATCTCGAAAACGGTGTGTCCTATCGCAAAAATAATGAAAATTTCGACCCCCTTTATAGAACCCCAAACACATGTAAAACTCAACATGTGGATAATAATTTTTCATATTTTCCATGAAAAAAGTGAGAATTCCAAATAAATCACGTCGAGGCTGCCGACCCCGGCGCGCTGCTGGCTCTAAAGAAAAACACGGGGTAGGGCAAACAAGTACCACGTTGCGAAGCCAAAACATACCACGTGCGAGTCGCGATTGTCAAATTCGATTTTAGTTGTGTCAAAATAGTTTTTAAATTTAGAGATATTTTTTTGCAGAATAGCGTTTAGATTCTCATAGTAAAAAGTAAGGAATTTTAGTTATAGTTTAGTTAGTTTAGTTCGGTGTACAACAGAATCGGCACCAATGTCAAAAATGTACGTCGATATGGTCGAAAGAAAGTAACACATTACCAGTGCATCACCAAAAAAAAAGGACGAAACGTGGGATTGGCATGTATCAGACAAATTCTTGCAGAACGTAATTCCAACCAAAACTTACACATTCTTCAACGAAGCCATAGGGCTTCGTTTCAAGAACGTGTTAGTTTTTACTTTCAATCAGTGTTAGAAGTACCTACATAAATAAGTATTTACGAGTGCATTCGTATCTTCATTGTTGTTAATTTTAGGAAATTAATGAAATTTCGCCGTTGTCTTATATAAATAATTATGAATTTATAATATTCCTACTGCACTTATATAATTTTAAACTGATCTTTCAGAGTGAGGAAGATAATGATTCAAAGTTAGACAACACCTCGAAAAAATCCGTAGTTCCAAATGTTGAAGAAGGACAATCAGACATGATAAGAAAAATATTATGCTGTCTTAACGGTTCCTTGGCCAAATTGTGAAAATGAAACCCTTAAATTCAAATTCAAATTTCAATGTTTTGTATTTTAGAAAATTTTATTTTTTATCCTAATTCAATTCCAATTCTCCTATTGTATTTGTATTATTAATTATTTTATTTTAAAAACAGTTTTCAAATGTGGGGCCCAGGCTCAATAGTTTTTTTTTGTTTTTGTTTTTGAACTTTCTAAGTTTATCTTGGCTATTATTGACATCGATGATGTCACAATTAAATTTCTAAATATGCAAACTACTCGTATTTATGTAAAATGCTTTCCTCAATGTTATTGAATGTCTACATGCTTATGACACGAAAGCGTACCATTTTTGTTTATTGTGATATATATACTAAACGAATATACACAAACATTCTAGACTTTTATTTCTCAACCATACCTAAATAACATAAAAAATATAAATCTATAGGATACTACAACTCTACTACTACTACTGCGTCTACTGCGTACTATCAAAACTGTTTAAGCGATCACTACGCTCGACTTTTAGGCGTGTGTGCGTGAACGGTGCACACAAACATAGTATCGCAATGAATTTGCCTAAACTCTAGCGAGTGAATTTTATGCACGGGGCCTTAAGCTTCGACCAGAATTCAACCATTTCGACAGCGTTATTGTTGGCTTCGCAAAGTTCTTCCACAGTATAGTGCTATTACAAAGAGAGCACGACAACAAATGGGGCATAGTTTGCGATATGGCGCCACAGTCGCACTGCATCTCAGCGGGCGCTAAGCCGAAGATTTAAAGGCTCGCGCACGTTTGCGCAACCCAACGCCGCTATTACTACATGCTTAATTTTTGATTACTTTTTGTAATACACAACTCAGTATTAAAATCTGTGAGTAAATAATCAACCATGCCCTGTTTTCCTACCCTTAGGGTAAAATTTATATGGGACCAACTTCGGGGTATACCCTTTCCAATAAAAAAAGAATTATCAAAATCGGACTACTGTAAAAAAAGTTATGCGTGGTCATACATAAAAAAAAAATACGCGTCGGCTTGAGAACCTCCTCCCTTTTTTCATCTGTTACAAATTATTGCATCACCAATGATTGTTCTCCAAACGGGGCACGAAAACCTATTGAGGAAAATCTATCTACTTGTACTAGGCTAGCGTGGATTACGGTCCACTCCCTCTCCCAGGGAGAAGGAAAGTGTCCCAACAGTGGGAACTTTATAGGCAGACGTATCAGTAGGCCTAGTGTGAGTTTCTTTTAACCACTCGATCTAACGCATTGACCGCGTTTGGCGCTCCGATTGGTCCTTCACCAAACCAGGGCCAATCGGAACGTCGAACACGCTCGATGCATTCGAATAAAATGAAGAAACTCACACTAGGGCCACAAAATGATAATGGCTAATATTTTCGTTATGCTCGTGAACGGGTGCTGCTTGTGGTGACTGGCCGTCTTGTTTATCATGATTTTGTTACTGTTACTGAAAATTACCTACCTGTTAATTTTTTTTACGTCGGTGGTCCTAGGTTATCATTTGTGGCCTCTAGTTGTATCTCGAGTCATAACAGCTATGTGAACATAATCCAGCATTGCATATGTAAGCTATCACGCCTTTTATATAAGGAGGCTTTTATTTTGATATTATGCTTTATAAAAAAAAAAAAACTTTGTGCTCAGGATAAGTTTTCATTTTACTAACCGACTTCCAAAAAAGGAGGAGGTTATATATGTTCCACTGTATGTATTTAAAAAAAATGTATTTTCCTCGATTTCTCCCCCATTTGTGGACCGATTCTCAACATTTTTTTTTTATTTGAAAGAGTATACCTACTCCTGAGGTGGTCCCATTGGCACCAAGTCAGGATCTGATGATGGAATCCCAGGGAAATCGAGGGCAACCCTCAAATCTTATAGGTATAACAATGTTTTTCATATGTTTTCTAAAGATATTGAGACATTTGCTTATGGTCATCATCATCTCATGACGCTGAACTGATGAAGGAAGGTACAACTCTTTAACGGTTAGGAGTTAGGTGCAGATTCGGGCATAACTCCGTCATATATAGTCCGATTTGCAAATTTTTTTTTTTTAGAAAGGCGTTTATTCCGAAATGGTCCCATTTAAATTTCATATAGAAATGATGATGCGTTTTGGAAACAGACAACGGAACTCTTCAAAAATGACAGCAAACCAACCGCGATCGCCGCTATCGCATTAATATGTATTGTTTTGACCCCAAGGATGATGAGTTGGTGTGGAGTGGGTAAGTACTATAACTAAAAAGTGAAAAATATTTTTTTTTTCCAAAAAAAATAAATAACAACCGACTTCCAAAAAACACTAGAAAGCGAAAAATAACTTTAATTTCGGAAGTCGGTGACTTTGGATATGTATTTTATTAATTTCTTGTCACCGCCTGCCGAAATTAAGGTTATTTTTCTTTGTTGGTAAATTCGCATGGCTAACTGACATATTATTTAATTCATGTTTTTGTCTGGTAATGTTTATTACTTTGCCTATGTATGTATAGAATCACGTCTATCCGACTAACTGACAGCTGTGCTGCTGGGGAGTTTGTTGCGCCACTTCTTCTTATCAGCGAAAGTACAGGAAGTGGTGAAGGGTGGGCGTTTTGGGGGACTGTCTTATGTATTTTGACGTTCGAAAAGTGCTGGTTCTCAGCCTAATTTGAATAAATTACTTTTGATTTTGATAGAATTGTTCATCTGTCAAGCATCAAGACGGGAGGCGGCAATCGTTTACCGGCAATTGGTTAAAAGCGAAACGCGAATGTTTCTCAGTAAAAGATCAAAAGTCGTTTACTATCGAATGTAAGGTCAGGTTTGCTGATATGTGCTGACCTCAGCGATATTAGCTACAGGGTCGTATTTGATAAATAATAAAACGTTAAATGTCGCCCCAACTATATTTGAATAGAGTTCAAATCCCTACAGAAGGACAATCATTGCAGGCATGTATTTTTCTTAAGCCTTTTTTTATTTTTGTCATCAGTGGATTTTTGACAGGCGTCACGGTTAGTCAGAAGCCCGAAATTCTGACAACTAGTCTTGTCAAGGGGTATTGTGTTACTCACTGGTATTGTATAATTGCATAGCATATGTGTGAGCACTATGTTCCTATACTACATATAAAGCAAACATTTACAGGGTACGTCTTTCATTGACTTGAATGTGCCCTGGCAGCTGAGAGTATGTCATGCTCACTCAAATGTCTCGCTGGTGGTGGCGTGTGTGATGGATCATTAAGTTCCCTTCAAAATGGTTGAGCTGAATGGTGCTGATGCATACGTCATGTCCGTGAACGGGCGCCGCCAGTAGGGACTGGTCATCTCTTAGCTCCCACGGCTTATTTTAATTTCTGAATTGTTATTTTATCTTTGTTCTAATTGCGGACGCTTTTAATGTGCACTTTTTACATCGTTCTCACATTGATAATTTCAACATAATGATGTAACCAACTTTTTGTAACAAAATCATGATTTTAAAAGAGTGTCCATGGAGTTTCTTGCCCGTTCTTCTCCATAGGTACCTACGCTTTGGAATGGGCAACTAGCTTCATCTTTCTAACTCACCGACCTTGACAATTCAAAAGTGCCTGTAATTGGTTTATTTGAAATAAATGCTTTGAGTTTGAGTTGAGTTTGAGTTCAGTAACTGGGCTGTGGAGGTTATATAGGCAGTCGTTTCATGTGAAATACTGGTATTTAGCTGCATCCGGCCAGACTGGAAGCTAACCCTAACATAGTGGAGAATAGTCTAGATGGCTGCTGACACCAGTGGGGTGTAGAAAACCTTAAAAAGGTGGTATTGGACTCTCTGTTACGGCCGATCTGAGAGAACTCAAGAACCGAACGAAGTGGAAGAATATCATACATAAAGAAGGCCTTTCAGAGACACGACCTTCGGTAATGAAGTACGCGACTCCAAGAAGAGAAGAGATATTGTCTAGAGAAGGTTCAAGGAACAGTGTTAAGCTATGGGGGAAACATTTGCCTAGACTTGCCTAAACGGCCCAAGATAGGGAGGTCGACCACAGAAGACGTGGGACAGTGGGACTGCAGCATCAGGCAGGACTCTGATACAACGTGGGGCAGACTGGTCAGATACAGACAAGAATGTAGAGGGTTGGATGAGGCATTTGCTGACTTGTATGCCGCCTGGCAAAAGTGGTTATAACACTATCCAATTTGTAGAAACTCTATTTAGGAAACTGGAAGCTAGTGATCACACTAGACTAAATTGAATTCCAAATCGGGCAGACGACTCAGTTTTTTTTTTGCGTGGGAAATCATCAAATAACTTCTCCCGCTCTGAATGGAGCAGGAGAGCGTGTCAGACTTTTACTGACCCACCCGTGTTCCCTCAATAGCCTGTGTACCAGGGGCGGCGGTATCTCTTTCGAACAACCCGCACCCCCGGCAGGCATCGGTCCTTGCGGGCCCCATCAGGTTGTGCTGACATCAGTTTGAGAGACGCGCGTGGAACACAAATACTTCGTTTGGCGCAGTTTTAGAAGAATATTTGTGCACAGAAGCACCGCACACCAGTAATTTCACTTCCTATCCATTAAAAATCTTGTTAATTATAAACTCAAAATTCACTTGTTTACTTACTAACTACTTTACTTTACACAAAGTTGACGTCACGTGTGGTCACGTGATAAAAAGTCATCGTAAAGAGCGTTTTGGTGGTAAATTCAAAACAACGAAAAATAAATTTGGTTTACTTAAATCGTTTTTAATTGAGATTTGGATATAAATCAATTGACTTTTATTTTTCTGTTACATGTTTCGTCCCAATCTTCAAATTAGAATAGTTTTTAATAAATTCGACCTTCCAATCTCACTAAATCGGATCCAACTGTTCTCACTTCGATTACATCTTTTGATTTCTTACAAATTGAATAGTGTAATAAGCACTAAACGGCCATTAAAGCATATAAAAACGTCAAATACGAGATATACAAAAAGTTTATTCGACTAAAAGGCTATACTTAAGAAAAAAAAGTGACAGAATACGTTCCTGCTTTAAGAGCAATAGCCGAATATATACATAGCCATGTAATATCAATATAATCAACGCAAACATTGTTTCGAAGTGAACGACCAACTTCAGATAATTACAATGAAATTATTTTATTTCCTTGTCCTGGTGTTTGCGGCTTTCGCTCTATGTGATGCTAGGGGTAAGTTATAAAACCATTTTTTACTAGTACTAACTTTTGCCAGCGGCTTAAAATCCTCTTAATCCGGTGTGTAGTTTAAAAGATCTAAACGTAGACACGAAAAGCGACTTTGTTTTGTACAAGGTAAAGATTTGACTCAGAAAAGGATTATGATTCAAATCATTGAAAGTCTTTATCACTTTATCAAATAAGCTGCAAGTAATAGGGCAGATCTATAATGTTACCTACATAAATTCTGTTCAATTGCGAATTGATCGGGTTGATATTGAGTTGGTGATTTGGTGATATTCGGTAGTTTGTGTGGTTTGAGTATTGAGCGTTAATTTTTAGTTTCCTAATTTATGTTAAAGGTATTTTGTACCGACCAATTTTTTACTTTTTTTTTGTATTCATCTGTGGAAACTTGTAAACGGATTCAATCTCATTTTTTTAAGAACGCTGTATTTTGGCGAAAGTTTCTCGAATACAATAAAAAAATACGAATATTGTGAATAAATAATATATTGGGGTCGGCTTCCAGTTTATTCGTATACAAGTATATGGTTCGACTGCCTGTCTGAATTCCACAACCCAGTTACTGGGTAACACGTTACTCCTTAGTAAGACTGGGTATCAGACTTTCGGGTTACTATAGCAATTGTAAAATACCCTAACTATATCGATACTCAGAAAAATCGATTGCCTCTTATATGTCGTACTTAATATTCCGTTTTATTCAGACGTGCTATCACGACGGTTTCATGAGGGATAAATAATAACACCCAAACGGGTCGATCGAAGGTTAATCTACGCTAGCCGCGGTTGGTTCGTGGATGGGTTGACCATTAAATATTTAGAACATTATGCAGTTCGGCCCGGCAGTCATCTGTAGATCTTTGATATTCGTTACGGGTATTCAGAAGCCCGAGACGCTGACAACCAGTCTTACCAACTAAAAGAGGTCAGATAGGTAGTCGTATGCCATGTAAAATTCTGGTATTCAGCTGCAACGGTTCATTGATTTATCACAACAGTTTTATAAAATATTTATATACCATTTCTTTTCAGAACCTCGATGCCTACAACCTACAGATTCAGGGATATGCTATGCATACCAACCGATGTACGTATTATATATAGCTCAGATTATAAAACAAAGGCAGATAGACCGCACGGAACACTATAAGGGCTGAAACTGCGTTATGCGGGCGCCCGCAACGGTCAATCGTCGCGGGTCTATGTGCGTGGACACGCGAGGTGGGATCGTAATGATGCCAGTCGCGGGAACATTTTATTTACGACTAGCTGCTGCCCGCGGCTTCGCGGGATCCGCGTGGATGTCGCAAATTATCCCACGGGAACGTGCTACCGCGATTTAAAGTAGCCTACCCCGCGACGGACGCCCGCGCTTGGGACTGCGACGGGGCACATTTGTATGAAACCGTGCGGGGGCGTCCGCTTAACGCAGTTTTAGGCCTAAGAGTGAAGCCAAAAAACCAAATACTAAGGCGTCGTATTTTATGTAACATACAATGCGAAGCTTAAGTTTTTTTTTTGGGTTTAGATTATAAAACAAAGGCAGATAGATCGCGCAGAACACTCAAGAGTCAAAACAACAAATACTAAAGCCTCGCATTATACAGGGTAAGTTTTTATCCAGTGCGCAAATTGTAACCATGAATTCAGCATATCATTCTAGACCCCCTAGCGCAGAAAATGTTCGCCGGATATACAACAAAAAATCAGCTGTTCCATACATTTTGACCGCGTAGGTATTGCACTTTTCTATGAAACAGCCGATATTTTTTTGGATAACCGGCGAAAAATTTCTGTGCTAGGGGTTCTAGAATAATGTACTGAATTCATGGTTACAATTTGCGCACTGGATAAAAACTTACCCTGTATACAATACGACGCTTTAGTATCTATTTGGTTTTTTGGCTTCACTCTGGTGTTCCGCGCGGTCTATCGGCGTTGTTTTATAATCTGAGATCTATAGTGTCAATTTAAATTAGTTAGTGAAGCTCCACAGATGTGGTGGGTATCGGTAACTAAACAAGATAACACAAAAAAAAGCGTTCTGTTTTTGTGTAGTTAAGGTAAATCTAGTCGACATTTAACGTATACAAACTTCGGGAGTGTATTACTCCACTGCTCAGCAATAAACTTAAAATAAACATGTTATGGCTTTGTCATTTTATTAATATTATCTGTGCGTAAACAAAATACTAAAATAAAAATCCATGAAATAGTTTGAGCCAACAAAGATTCGTTTTTCTTGCTAATTTAACCTAACTTTGGGCATGTTTAAGTAATAAAAGAAGTGTAAACTCTCCAAAACCAAGTGGATACCGACAAAGCTCAAACATCGAAATGTTCAATAAACCTTATTGGTCATTGATTTATGCAGTGGTTTCATTGGTTCATAAAACTCGTTCTACCGAAGGACTTTTCTTAATTTTTTACGCGGCTGTTTTACTATAAATGATACTGCATCAACTGCTCATCACTGACACAATCTCTGTCGGACGTGGTGCCTGGTGAGACAGCGTGCTTTTTAGCCAGGCCCACCACGGCGAGTTCGAGCCCGCGACTAGTGTCCCCTTAAGTACTTGAAGTAGGAAGAAAATTTTTTTTTTTGTTAGTTATCTGATATTTCAAGTAGCTACACTATACCTACCGCCTGCATCATTGACCCGAAAAAATGTCATGAAATCGGTTGTTTCTTGTTTCATCACGTTTTAGATACCGGTGAACCTGGGTTACTTTGATTCGCGGGATGAGTTTGATCAAAATTTCCATTTCATATAAAATCGCTAATTGCTTAAAATGAAACGCAACATGGTAGTTTTTTTTCTAAGTAAGCAACACTGAAGAACTGTTAAATCGTTTCCTGAGGAATTGACTAACAATTTTAATTTAAAAAACTTAATTATTTTTCGTGTTGGCAGATTTTGATTTTTGAAATTGTATTGGCATTATAATTGGGGTTACTTTGTAACTAGGCAATAAAATAGGGGGTATCCCAAGTAACCCTACATCGTTCGTAGGTATAACTTTGATCAGTCAGTTTAATTTTTTTCTCATTATAAAGTAATATTTATTCAAGTATTATTTACAGGACTCGAGAGTTATAAAAAAACCGATTATTGGACATTTTTTGTATTTTTTATAACCACAAATTTAAAAGATATGAACCTTCAAAGTACAATATTGATTAAAGTAACCCCGGTTCACGGTACCGAACTTGACCTTGCATATCTGTCGCTGATGGATTGTCAAATGCGTTGCCTTTCAAAACTGTTACATAAAGGCTTTCTCACATAGGCGCCATTGTATCGTCCGATAATTCTATTTCGTATTCGTGTTTTTGGCAGGTTTTTCCCTAATGTCGATTCGCCATTTTTGTGATGGTCACACTGGTGTATTGTGGCGCAGCTTGGGAGAGGCCTATGTCCAGCAGTGGACTGCGATAGGCTGAGTTGATTGACACTGTTGTAGGATAGATCATCTACCGGACGCCGCCACGTAGCTACTGTTAGTGATAAAAATTCGCCGTCTGATGATAAATCAATATCTATCATAATATGGATTGTTTGAACGCTCGTAACTATCGGTAAAACCAAACGTCCTAGACGTACTATTAGTACTAACGATCTCGCAGCTGTGTGTGGGATTGCATGCGTCCCAATATTTTTTTTCTAAGAACTCATATCGGAATATCGCAGGCTGGAGGAACGCAAGCGTTCTTCTTCTATTGTCTCGTTACTATCGCAGCAGTGTGTAACTTCGTAGCCGTCCTAATACGTAATGTACAGACGCCAGCACATCAAGCTATCCCAAACTGTCAAATTTTCCCAATTGAACATGAACCTTATGCGCATGCAATAAAGTTGAAAATCTATCAAAGAAATTTGACAGATTGGAGTAGCTTGATGTGCTGGCGTCTGTACTAAAAATAGATATCGCAATAACGCATCCGGTGTTATCGACCGATAATAACGCGCCTGTGTGGGAGAGCCTTAGCAGTTCCGTCCGATAAGTAAAACAATGCAATTGCAGACTATGTCAATTGGACTTAGACGTTTGCAATTGCACTGTTTTATATCAGCAGTCCAGCAGTGGACTGCTGTAGCTTGATGATGATGACCATTTGTTTTGCCAAGTCGTAAAAACCGTCCGTAATACGGGTCGGTAGCAGGGGGGCTACTCTAGCTCCGTCAAAGAAAATACGGGCCCGTCCGAAAATAGTTCGAAAGTTCAAAGTGTCTCCTACAGCTGATTAATTAACTTTTTTAGACGGGTAAAACCATACTTACACGGAGTTGGGACAACTGTCAAATCGTGTAGTAGGTAATTAATTTTTTTTTTTTTTTGGTTTGGCTTCGCACGGTTTATGCATTTAGCCAGTGTCAAGTAATTTTACTTTTCAATCAAGTAAATAGCCCGATAGCAGGCATGAAGTTACAAAAAAGTCATAGTCAGTCAAGTCAAAGTTAAGTCAAAGTTATTGTAAAGCGGTAGTAACTTTACAACAACCTAAGTATTAGGAGTTTTTGGGGGAACACGTAAAGTCCACGTTAGTCACTTATTTTCACCTTCACTACACTTGTGCACTCACAGGTAACTAAATTGAATAATTGACTACCAAAATTTTACAATTTAATTCGCTATTTCACGAAATTTCATGAAAATGAAAATTCGTGCGACATGTTCCAACGCGATCCCGCCAAAAACTGTGATTCATTCTTAGTTTGGGCCCCAAACTAATCATAGATTCGTAAGTGATACGGTTTATTATAAATTATACTTTTTTGTATAATTACTAGCTTTTTCCAGCGGCTTCGCCCGCGTGCAGGTCGGTGTATTTATTTATTTTTAGTTAAATACACTATTTAAACATGCAAATACATAGGTACAGACGCCAGCACATCAAGCTACTCCAATCTGTCAAATTTATTTGATAGATTTTCAACTTTATACCGTAAGCATAAGGTTCATGTTCAATTGGGAAAATTTGACAGTTTGGGGTAGGTTGACCTGCTGGCGTCTGTACATACTTTGCCTATTGGTGAAAGCCGCATTAAAATCAGAGATCAGTTAGGTTTAATCCACCTATCTCCATTTCTTTTTCCTCTTCTAACTACAGGCATAACTCATACATGGTGCGAGCGAGTAAGGACTTCAATATTCTTTGTAGAGAGTTCTCATTTGACATTTACCACCAAAACCTATTCTGTACGCACTCGGTTGAACGCTGACTTTTTCAAAAGTGCATAGTGCTAATGTACAGTCGCCAGCAGGTCAAGCTATCCCAAACTGTCAAATTTTCCCAATTGAACATAAACCTTATTCCTTTGTTATAAAGTTGAAAAACTATTAAACAAATTTGACAGATTGGGGTAGCTTGATGTGCTAGCCTCTGTACCTTAAATATTATATTCTTTTCTATCGTGTTTGTTAGTGATCGTAAGATTTCTAGTACTTTTTTTGTTTTTATGCTTGAGAACCTGTAATTGGCTTAATGTTTCATATACAATTGTTATCCATCTATTAGGTATAGCTGTTGATTCTCATATGAATAAATTAATAAATAAAATCCGTTGCGTAGGTTAAAAGATCTAAGCGTAAAAACACGAAAAGCGACATTGTTTATTAATTATACTATGATGTAACGAAAGGATAATTATATTATCTTTAGAAGCGTTACTATGGGTCAATATTGGCAAGATAAATGCAAGGTAATTGCCTGTCGTGATATTAGTCACGTACCATCCAGTGACGCGGCAACACGCTAGTGACGTTACTAAATATATATGTTTATCTCTTTCTAACAACAGGAATCGGTATGTTTCGTTCCTATTCGCGCAATATGTATGATTGTATGTACTAGTAGGTAGCTACATTCATGTATGATGCGTCTAAAATAATACGTTTTTTTTATAACTGATTATTTTTTTCAGGTTTACATTTGATAATGTAGCTGAACGGTGTGTGGGATTCGTCTATGGAGGTTGTATGGGTAATGACAACCGTTTTGCTACCCTAGAAGACTGTCAAGCGTCTTGTTAAGATTTCAATAAATTTTATAATTTCTTAATGCAGTTTTATTTCTTGATACATTAGCCATGCGGTAATATATTATAGCACTTAAATACACATAGAAAAACACCACACTTCGTCAAAAGTTGATAGACCTATATAATACTCGCAGAGACTGAAGTGAATGACATCGTCGTTTCAGCCGAAAGACGTCTACTGCTGGACATAGGCCTCCCCCAATAGGAGGCGGTTTGCTATAATCGCCACGCTTGGCAGGCGGGTTGGCGACCGCAGTATGGTGGTAAAATACATAGAGAACACTGCTGCCTATTCTCTAATAATTCCCTTAGTCACCTTCTACGACACCCATGGGAAGAAATGGGATGGTGCTATTCTTTACGGTCGGCAACACACGGAACGTGAATGACATGAAATGCAGTAAAAGAGTCACCATCTGGGCAGGCCGAAAAGACAAACGTAAACAAGGACGGCCCCCAGAAAGATGGGTCGACGAGATCGAGAAAGTAGCGGCCCAAAACTGGTCTGCAGCAGCACAGAACGGAAAATAGTGGCAAACATGGAGGCCTTTCTTGGGGGTCTTTAACTAATTTCTTCAATTTTATTGAGATTTCCTTATTTTTGTTCTTCTTTGCTTATTTTTAGGGTTCCGTACCTCAAAAGGAAAAAACGGAGCCCTTATAAGATCACTTTGTTGTCCGTCCGTCTGTCTGTCAAGACCCTTTTTCTCAGGAACGCGTGGAGGTATCAAGCTGAAATTCATATCAAATACTCAAGTCTATTGTCCCTTGGAGCTGTGAAAAAATCAAACTTCTAAGCCAAAGCAATCAAAAGATAAATCCATTTATGCTGCAAATTTTCGAAACTCGCAAGGGAATCAAAACCTACAGGGTACTTCCCGTGAACTTAGAATCTTGAAATTTGGTACGAAGCAAGGTCTTACAACTCTAGGAAAAATTCTAAAAAAACAAAAAAAAAGATGAACATTTTGTTACTTCCAAGTTTTCGCGAAAATCTAAAATTGCCCATATATTTTTTACTATGGCGGTATAATTAAAATACCATAACTTTTACTTATATACCTACACGTTTGTACGGAACCCTCGGTGGGCGAGTCCGACTCGCACTTGGTTGTTTTACATTAAAGGGCTTTATTATTATCTCCTGTACTTATTGAAGAATATTGCCAATCCGTTGCTTCTTAAATTCAAAAAATGTGTCTACTCAACAACGTAAATAACGCAATGAATGTTGTTGAACTGTCAAAAGGAAACAGATTCCCACTGTTAGTCTACAATAATATTAGAACTGTTTGTAAGTTTGTTTTGTAATGGATAAACTCGAAAACTACTAAGTACCTAAACCTATTAAAAAAAAAAACACCTATGGATCTATAATAGATCGTGTCACGTAGTAGTATCATCTGCCTAGCCTTTTCCCAACTATGTTGGGGTCAGCTTCCAGTCTAACCGGATGCAGCTGAATACCATTATTTTACATGGAGCGACTGCCTATTTGACCTCCACAACCCAGTTACTGGGTAACCCGATACCCCTTGGTAAAACTGGTTGTCAGACTTTCGGGCTACTGACGACCCGTAACGACTGTCAAAGATCCACAAATGACAGCCGGAACCAACGGCTTAACGTGCTTTCCGGGGCACGGAGGGGTCTTGGTATGTAAAGATGGTCACCCATCCACGGACCAACCGCGGCAAATGTAGCTTAACCTGATCGATCGACCCGCGCAGCTATTGTTACTTAGCCACAAGCCCCTCCGTGTCACGTAGTAGTAATATCTTGAAAACTTATTTAGGTGAGCTATGATTCCACCTGATGCTAGGGATCTCGTGGCTAAGTAACAACAGCCACACGGGTCGATCCATTATGTTAAGCTACGCTTGCCGGGGTTGGTCTGTGGATGGGTGAGCATCTTCACATACCAAGACACCTCCGTGCGTCGGTAGGCACGTTAAGCCGTTGGTCCCGGCTGTCATTTGTGGATCTTTGACAGAAGACAACAAGACGACAGTCAGACAACCAGTCTTACCAAGGGTTATCGTGTTACCCAGTGACTGGGTTGTGGGTTGTGGAGGTCAGATAGGCAGTCGCTCCATATGAAATACTGGTAATTATTTGCATCCGGTTAGACTGGAAGCCGACCCCAACATAGTTGAGAAATGGCTAGGCGGATTGAATTTTGTTGTTGCTAGGGAATAATTTAATAATAATTTTGAATTTAATTTAATAATTTATTTCATAAAAATACTTTTTAATAAAAAAATTAAACCGCCGAAAAACCGAAAAGTAAAAAATAATAAATACATAATATTAAATACATATCCAAAATCACCGACTTCGGAACTTAGTTATTGGGGTTGGACAAAGCAAGTTTATTATTTCTTACTTTTCGGTTTTTCGGCGGTATTTTTTTTTTAAAGTTTTTGTTTATAATTTTTTGTGGCTATAATCTACTAATTACTACATGCTTAATTTTTGTTTACTTTTTGTAATACACAACTCAGTATTATTAAAATCTGTGAGTAAACAATCTATCATCCCCTGTTTTCTTCGAAATTTATATGAGACCATCAATAAAAAAAGAATTATCAAAATCGGACCACTGTGGAAAAAGTTATGCGTGGTCATACATTAAAAAAAAAATACACGTCGAATTGAGTAACCTCCTCCGTTTATTCGTCGGTTAAAAAAAACAGTACTTGGATTACATTACAGTTATGTGCTACGGTAAAGTTAAAGTACACAAAAGTTTTAGCATCTGAAACCGAACTAGGAGGAACCTGTATTTCGGCTAACAGCGCCAATCCCCTCGAGTTACAATAAGATATAGTTCTTAAATGCTAGAATTTTACAAAACAAAGGAATAAAAAGTAGTCTAAGGTTGTATTCATGGTCTGCTCCTCTCTTTGTGTTATGTGATATCACAAAATAAAGTGTATTTTGTGGTGATATGGTGAATGAGTGAGTGTGAGAGGCTGTGACTGGCTGTGTCTGTTTGTGATGTTAATGAGTGAACACATGAATGTCACTATTGTCAACCAATCTCACTTCACTCAAGATTTCACGGTGAGATGATTTTTATAGAATAGCTCGACAGGTAGGTGAACACGCTTAACTATTCTAGAATTTGAGTTGCTATTTTAACGGCTGCGTATTTATCGGATATAACTTTAAAATGCAGAGGATGGTCTACTACAGAACTTTTGTTTTCTAAACTCTATGGCAGGTGACAATTCAGCCGTTCAATTTTCACGCGTTGGTATTGAAAACAGCTCCATCTATACATCTTCACGGAAATCATATGTGAGGGTTTTGAAATAGTTCTACATTTCGTCGGTAGATATCACTGTGCGTTTTAAAATTCATTGATGGAGCTGTAAAAGCATTTTTTAAAATGTTTAATGTAAGGGGAAATGGTAAACAAAAATATCTGCCTACAATTATTGTCTCCCTGCAGGACAAAGGCCACTTTGCATACAGAGAAAGAACGAGCATTTATTGCCTTTGCTGAAAATTGGCGATTACAGAATTTAGTGACGTATTAGAAAGTTTACTTGTAAGCAACTTGTAAGTATTTACATTACTATCTTAGCTAATAATTAGCATTTCTTTGCAAAATAATAACAATTAAAAATGCTCAAAACCAGACAAGATAAGCATTTCTTCATTAATCTATGTTTAAGGTACAGAAATTTGACAGATTGGGGTATAGCTTGATGTGCTGGCCGCACATCAAGCTACCCCAATCTGTCAATTTTCTTTGATAGTTTTTCAAGTTTATAACAAAGGAATAAGGTTCATTTTCAATTGGGAAAATTTGACAGTTTAGGATAGCTTGACCTGCTGGCATCTGTACCTACTCAAATCGTGTTCGGTGTCCTAACCTAACTCCTACGCTCGCTGTCTGTCTATCTGTTTGTCTGTTTATTTATATGGTTATGTGTCACAGGACTGAACTGTCTGTCACAGGACTGAACTGTCTGTCACAGGACTGTACAGACGCTAGCATAACAGGGTACCCCAATCTGTCAAATTCCTTTGATTGATTTTCAACTTTATTACGTAGAAGGTACTACCGGGATAAAAAAGTGTCCTATGTGTTAATCTAGGTTATAATCTATCTTTGTGCCAAATTTCATCCAAATCCATTCAGTAGTTTTTACGTGAAAGAGTAACAAACATCCATTATATCGATACATACAAACTTTCGCGTTTTTATTATTTTGTAAGGAAGTATAATATTCATGTTCAATTGGGATACAGTTTGGGGTAGCTTGATGTGTGTCTATGCTTAAAATTAAGAGAGATAACCATAGAAATCTAAATTATATTCTTTCTTTTATGTATGGAAATAAAAATAGCTCAGGAATTAGTTTCTTTTTAGCTAACGTCCCCTTAAAACTATTGAAGCTTTAAAATCCTCATCCGCGCTTTCTGCTGCCTTTGTTAGGAAGAATGTAAAGGCATTCCCTTTAGAGTTTTAGTTTTAGCATCCCTCAACCCCCAGGCGGAAAGCCTTTAAAAATCTTAAAATTAATCAACAGAAGTTCTCTGAGAATATCTGTAAAAGTCTCGAAACCATTGCGTCCTATTTACCACCAGTGAAGACCAAGGAGTCAGTAGTTTCTTTGTTCAAATGTGGTGATAGTAAAGAACCCAGCAACTAAAAGCCTTTGTCAATTTTGTCAGCTGTCAGTAAAGTGTCTGAAAGTTGATGCTCAATCAAATGTCACTTTGATAAAAAAAAAAATAATTTCATGAACAACAGAGGGGCAATTCTACTAATTTGAACATTCACAGTCTGATCTGTGTCAATCTGTCAAAAATACCTCGATTTTTCATACATTTTTGACATTTGCTTGTCGCTGACATGACACTGCGACTAGATTTTGAACGGTTTTAATTACGAGAATTGGCCTTCTGTACTGTTTCAACCATAGACTAATAAGTATATACTGAGTTACTGGTTTCAACAAAGGGCTTTGTACCACTGATGCTGATGCTTTTGCTTGCATAAAATGTTACAAAATCCCAACATAATTTGGAGACCAAACTAATTATATTATTTATTTATATTTATATACTCTTTATTGTACACCAGAAAATACATGACAAAAATAAAACATTAAACACTAAAAACATACAATGGGCGGCCTTATCGCTTTCTGCGTAAGTAGGAAACGCCCTGGTTGGCGCGCTGGTTGTCAGACTTACGGGTTTCTAACTAGGTACCTATAACGACGGCTGTTAGGGATATACAAATGACTGAGCCTCACTATAGGTGTGGAATCCTAGAAATGCTAATAATCTTACTAGATAAATAGTATTTACTATTCATCTAACTGGTATTATTCAAACTCTCTTTTTTATTTTATTTTATTAATGTTGGTTTTTGTCCAATTTACATCGGCATACGGCAGAATACAGTACTAAATAAAAAAATTACAAATTTTGACAGTTTATTAACACTTTTCTTAGATAACAGCGCCTCCCTAAGTTTCAAGAAATACTGGTTTTATACTGTAAAAACCTTGTAGGTAATTTGTGTATAGAGTTGTTTTATAATTCTTGTATTTGTTACTAATTAATTTCCATAGCTATCGAATGTAGGCCTAGTTGCAATGTTCTCGTTGGGTACCTTTGATATCAGCTGAAATTGAGCAGGGCTGTATTAGAACAGAAACTCAGGTTTACGGCCCTGTACACGGCGTGCGCGTCACTACGGGAGGCCCCCTACCCTAGTGACGCACACGCACACACTTACACACGCACTTATTCCTTAAGCACAAATCTGTAGTTCCGCCCGAAGTTATGGGCGTTTCCTATATACGGACATAAGATTAGTTTGTCCTCCGAATTATCTTTGAGATACCTAACATTTTATACTTTTGAAATGTATTTATTAAGACTTTAAATTTATTATTATTATTAAAGATGAGTTTATTTATAAACGATCATTAAAGTGAATCCCGAAAGTCTGACAACCAGTCTTACCAAGGAGTATCGTATAACTGGATTGTGGAGGTCAGATAAGTAGTCGCTCCATGTAAAATACTGGTGTTTAGCTGCATCCGGTTAGGCTGGAAGCCAACCCCAACATAATTGGAAAATAAACTAGGCAGCTAATGTAGGTCTAACGGGATGCAGCATGGTATGAGACTTGCCAATTGCAATAATCGTATAAATAATAGAATTTTGGGAGCGACGTGACGCTGCGACTTTCGCCTTATGTTGGTTCTGCAAAAAAAAAGAGCTCTTAAACGTAGAATTGATTCACCCCTAATACATCCCTGAAATTCGAACGATTGTATAAATGGAAGGAACATATTGTATGTCTTACTTTATATACTATTCTCGGTAGTATTGTGGTGTCTGACAGCTTGTCTTGAAGATAATTACCGTTATTCAAAATGAAACTATTGTGTTTTCTCGTAATTTCATTCTTGGCGGTTGTCTACGCAAAACACTTAGATAACATAGGTAAGTTTTTTAGTTATTCGGGCAAGTATCAATGTGACTTTTTAATCAGTGTATGACTAAACGCCGAAAGACTGAACACCGACAAGACTTTACTTCGACGGGACTCCTCTTCCCCTACAAGACCGGACCATAGGCGCTACTTCTATGTTAGTGGCAGTTACTTGACTATTTAGTAATAGCGCAAGATGCTATCCGACTTGATACGAGTTCACCATTTGTCGGTTTCACTTCGATAGATCTACCGAAAAATAACGCGTTAAATTGTAAGCAGAATGTATTTTTTTTTTTGGGTGGGAAATCATCAAATAACTTCTCCCGCTCTGGGTGGAGCAGGAGGGCGTGTCAGACTTTTACTGACTAAAACCCACCCGTGTTCCCTCAGTAGCCCGTATGCCAGGGGCTGTGGTATCTCTTTCGAACAAACCCGCACCCCTGGCAGGCATCGGCCCTTGCGGTCCCCATCACTTTGTGCTGACATCTCTTTGAAGCGCGCTTGGAACACAACGCGCCGTCGACTTGGGCATGGTCCTAACCGGACAGCGAGCTACCCATTACTCGCCGTCCGCAAGCTCATGCCTACGGTGGCCAGAAATCGGCCTGGGATTCCCGACGCCCAGGGCGTCTCCGTATCCTGCGGCAGCTAGGGTCGCGAGGGCGCATAGACTGCCTCTCCCTCACGTGCGGCCTCCCTCTTCGCGAGCATCACCGCTTCACTAAAGGAGGTGACGGCTCCCCATGCCCTCTCGCTCCGTACCATGGCCTGGACCAGGGCCGGACGCGAGAGATCGCCGCCGCCGATCGCCTCCACGAGGACACGGCGGTGCTCCGCCCAAACCGGGCAGACCGCCACGGTGTCCTCAGGGCGATCTTCGCAGTGGAAACAACCGGGCGTTTCCTTCCGCCCTATCTGAAACAGGAACCTCCCGAAACAACCGTGTCCGGTGAGGACCTGCGTCAGGCGGAAGGCGAGGACGCCGCCTCTCAAGCCACTCCTCAAAGAGGGGACTTACCGCCGCAATCGTGGCGTGCCCATAAGCAGAATGTTACGGTTCACTATCTGTCGACTGTTTAAATCCCACGAGACTGATTATAATGTAACGGTAATCTGATCATCGGAGATAAGTTGCTTCGCTGATGAGTCCTATCGGCGAAGAGTCCCGTCGAAGTAAAGTAAGTAGTCTTGTCGGTGTTCAGTCTGGCGGCGTCGTATCTGTCGGCGTTTAGTCGTACAATTCTTTTTAAGGCTTGTATCCACGCTAAGGACCTTCAGCATTTGGGCGCACTAAATTTGTGGGCGAGTGCGGGGTGATGTAGCCGTGCAGTCTTTAATCGGTCGCATTTTTAATTGATTATAACAAAAATAATGCATTTTTGTAAAAGTAACAAAATAAAATCATTTTACTTTGTATTGCAAAGCAAAAATCAACGATTTGGAGGTGATTTGTTTTTTTTTTTCTTAGTATTTGATACCGTAGAAAAGTTATGCTTAAACCAAATGACTTATCATATTATGTAGATTACTTACTATTTTGTTCAAATGTAATTTCTTTGTAAATGCCGACGAAAAGTGGTTTCATCTGCATGCTGTTTTCAACCAATTTTTGAGAGGTACGCGACGATGGCAAGAGACCGGACGGCATGTCTTTATTTCCATGGCAGGTGGGTAGGCCTTTAGTGTGGGATGCAACGTGTGTAGATATTCTGGCGTCATCCCATCTCCCTGGCTCAATGTGCTGTACTGGCGCTATGGCTGCGGTAAACGTTTAGCGGCGCAAATGTAACAATCATAATGGTCATCACATTTTCGAGCCGTTTGAGGATGGAACCTTCGTGCCGTGGGGTCCGAGTGCTCATGGTCTATTTAAATGTCTTTTCTGAGCACCTATATTTTGGTCATTACTGAAATCGGTAAAGAAAAACATCGTGCGGAAACCGGCATGTCCTAGAACTAAAATTTCGAAGATATGTGACATCTACCAACCCGCACTGGGCACGCGTGGAACGTTAAAGGCATATACATCAAAGCGCGCGTCAGTGGCGCTTTGCTGAGCAAGTTGGTTCATACTTGTGGTATTGCTAGTAACCGTGGCTTTCGGTACATTCAGACAAATCTCCTTCAAAACACCGGAATTACATGTCGTACCACGTAATAGTAAGTTGTAACGTAAATAACGCACAAACTCTTAAGGGGTCGTTGTACTCATCATTATGAACAACTTTTACTATGGGACAAAACCTGAAATCGGGAAAAAAAATACATCTGTTCCCTACATTTTGACGAGTTATGCGAACATATACGAGTATGTAGGGAACATCTGTTTTTTTTTAACGCGATAACCGACATCCACGCGGGCGAAGCCGCTGGCAAAAGCTAGTACAACAAAAATTAAAGATAAAAAACACTCTATTACTTAGGGATATAAATACAGATATCATTCCTAATTAAGGGGAAACAAGTCGCGGGCTCAAACTCACTGGTGGGCCTGGCTTAAAATCACGAAATCACGCTGTCTCACCAGGCATCGTGTCCGAGACAGGTAGTACCCGTGATGAGCAGGTAGACGCTAGTCTACACGCACAACATTATCGAGTGAGCTGCAGGATCAGTTATAGTAAAACTGGCTCGTAAAAATTAAGAAAAGTCCTTCGGAAGATCGGGTTTTCTGAAAAAACCACGGCATAAATCAATTACCAATAAAGTATATTGAAATTTTCGATAATTGGGCTTTGTCGGTACCGAATTAGTTTTTGAGATTTTATACTTCTTTTATTACAAAAACTCTAAACAAAAATTAAATTAAAAATTTAAAAAACCCCCGACCTTTTTGTTAGGGTCGGGGGTTTTTTAAATTTTAAATTTGTAATTTGTAATTTTGTAGAGTTTGAGTCGGGGGACGGTCAATTAAAACGCCAAACAGAGGCCTAGCATTTTCATTAGCCGTCCCCCGCCTTTACAATGCCTTGATCAAAATATGACCTTCATCTTAAAGGGCCTATAAATATTATTATTTTTACTTTTTGGAGTTTTTAGAGTCGGGGGTTTTTTAAATTTTTAGTTTAATTTTTATTTCCTGCTTTTTAAACTTACGTAATGTCTCGCTCGCTTAAATCTGCGCATTTTTGCGTATTTTTCCCACAGTGAAGTTTTTTACTAATTTATTCTCTCACTCATTCCTCGTCCTGTTCACTATTTATCTATAATCTATGCATTGAGACCTTTTCAATGAGCCCAAACACGATACTTTTGCTGTTTGTTGGTGAGTAACTTGGGCATCCTGGAAATTTCAGGTGTTACTCCAGCATCATTTCAATGTTACCTTGTTCGTCTGATAACATTGAAGTAATAGAATACAAAATTTCGAGTTGATCAGCCCCGTGGAAGATGCTCAAATCACTTCATCAACCAGAAAAGAGCTGATAATCTTCAAACGGCTGAACCGATTTTGATGAAACATGTCTAAGAACACTCCCGACTAATACACCTTTCAAACAAAAAAAAACTAAATCAAAATCGGTTCATCCGTTCGGGAGCTACGTTGCCTCAGACAGACACACACACACATACACACACACACACACACACAGACACGTCAAACTTATAACACCCCGTCGTTTTTGCGTCGGGGGTTAATAAACACGCCCAAAGTTAGGTTAAATTAGCAAGAAAAACTAATCTTTGTTGGTTCATAACATTTTAATGGCTTTTTATTTTAATATTCTGTTTCCGTACAGACAATATTTATAACGAGACAAAACCAAACCATGTTTAATTTTTGATGTACATTGTCAAACAGTGGAGTAAAACCCTACCGAAGTTTGTATGGAAAAAATGTGGACAAGTGTCACCTTAATAACATCTGAATCAGTTCAGTTAGAAACGGGCAAACCAGCACCCTAATTGCATAACTCCCGATTCATCATAATCTGTATCGTTTTGAAACGGATTGTTAAACCATTGCTTCATATGTTCGAAAAACGTGTCTGCTTAACAACGTAAATAACGCAATGAATACTGTTGAACTGTCAAATTGAAACCGATTATGATTAATCGTGAGTTACGCAATTAGGGTGCAGGATTCGTAACTCCCTTGCATAATAATATTATATTTGTAAGTAAGTTAATACAAAGCATTAAAAAAGTAGAACTGAATGTATTTTGGAATATTCCAAATTAACATCACATCGGTTATTCCAAATTACCAACAAGACGTAGTTGGACATAACCTCAATGTACCTATGTATTTATAAATATACAAATTGAGTTTTTGGCGGGATCGCGTTGGAACATGCAGCACGAATTTTCATTTTCATGAAATTTCGTGAAATAGCGAATTAAATTGTATAATTTTGGTAGTGAATTATTCAATTTAGTTACATGTGAGTGCACAAGTGTAATGAAAGTGAAAATGAGTGACTAACGTGGACTTTTCGTATTCCCCCCAAAAACTCCTAGTAGGTTGTTTTAAAGTTACTACCGCTTTACAATAACTTTGACTTCACTGACTATGACTTTTTTGTAACTTCGTGCTTTAGATCGGGCCATATACTTGATTGAAAAGTAAAATTACTTGACACTGGCTAAATGCACAAACCGTGCGAAGTCAAAACAAAAAAATAGGTACACAAATTGTTGAATTCAATGCTAATATGCAAAATTAACTATCTATTATTTAACACTACACATAAAGCTAAATAGCACAAGCGTAAGGAAATTTAGCGATGGGAATTACCTCAAAAACTTTCTCATGCGCTGTTCCACGTTTGAATCTCTGGTTGCCACCCTAGTAAAATGACAGACTAAGTCTGTAAACATATCGATAGATGACGTTACTTGTAAATATTTTATGATTCGTAATACGAGATGGCGCTTTTCATTTTTTTAGCATCAGTATTCCAAAATACCCTCCTTTCCTCTACGTATTTCTTTCTCTTTAGAATTTTAATTTTAACTTCATTTTCAGTCTAATAAAACGCTTAACTTGAAAAATTCACAAACAGTAATGGCACAATTTTGTTTTATTTTTCAGATCCTATTTGCCTGCAACCCGCTGAAACAGGAATGTGTCGTGGTTATTTTCCTAAGTAAGTTCCTAATTTGTTTATTTTATGTCATATTTTATTTTTATTTGTTATATTCCTCCTCGTGGATGTCGGTTATAGCATATGTACCTTTATGAAAAGTATCTCTGCCAAATTTCATGACGATTGGTTCAGCGGTTTAGGCGTGAAAGCGTAACAGACAGACAGATAGAGTTACTTTGGCATTTATAATTTTAGTAGGGATTAGTAGGGGCTGGTGGCTAAGTAATAACAGCCGCACGAGACGATTGATCAGGTTAAGCTACGCTTGCCGGGGTTGGTCCGTGGATGGGTGACCGTCTTTATACCACTTTTGCCACATTTGTGTAAGTACCCTTTTGGCGAATACATGCGTGATGTTCTTGTTTCAGATATTATTACGACAGTAGTTCTGGTCAATGTAAAAAATTCGTCTATGGTGGATGCGGTGGTAATAAGAACAACTTCTCGACTGCGCAGGAGTGTCGTAAAGCTTGCCGTGCCTAAACAGAGAAAAACTAAAAGAAAAATAAAACGGGTATACAGGAAAAGTTTTTAATGAATTCAGGATATCATTCTATCATTCAGCGCAGTTATTTTTCGTCGAATTACAAAAAAAATCTGCCCCTACATACGAACAAATAATTTTTCCCTCTTTATAATACAGGGCAAGTTTTTATCCAATGCGCAAACTGTAACCATGAATTCAGCATATCATTATAGACACAGCAGAAATTTTTCCCCCGTTTTAAAAAAAATCTGCTGTTTCATAGAAAAGTGCAATACGTAAGCGGTCAAAATGTATGGAACAGCAGATTTTTTTTTTTGTATGACCGACGAAAAAATTCTGTGCTGGGGGGTCTACAATGATATGCTGAATTCATGGATACAGTTTGCGCACTGGATAAAAACTTATACTGTATAAAATTCGGTTTTTAAACCCTTATTAAATACCTACTAATTTGACAGGTGTAATGTCAAACTCATAGAAAACTTAAAATGGCAGATGAGTGGGTATGACCTATGTTAAAAAAAAAATAACTTTAGTTGGTGTTGAGTCACCACTGTTCTGTAATTTTGTTTATTTGTTACACTTCTATTAAAATGTTTGTTTGAATTGTTTTTATTTTATTTTATTTTATTCATTTTAGGAAAGGTTACAGCTAATAAATACATTTCAATATCTAGTACAATGTGTAAACGATACACTGATGATTAATGTGAGCAGGTATTATTAACAAAAACACGAAAACAGCGACGAGAAATAAGCAAATTAATTATTGCAGCCTCAAAAAATGCAAAGATGAAGAGAAAAAAAAAAAGATTTGATAGATTTTAAAACATAGAAAGAGTTTTTGGCGGGATCGCGTTGGAACATGTCGCACGGATTTTAATTTTCATTAAATTTCGTGAAATAGCTAATTAAATTGTATAATTTTGGTAGCGAATTATTCAATTTAGTTACGTGTGAGTGCAGTGTAGTGAAGGTGAAAATAAGTGACTAACGTGGACTTTTCGTGTTCCCCCAAAAACTCCTAATAGGTTGTTGTAAAGTTACTACCGCTTCACAATAACTTTGACTTGACTGACTATGACTTTTTTGTAACTTCGTCCCATTTACTTGATTGAAAAGTAAAATTACTTGACACTGGCTAAATGCACAAACCGTGCGAAGCCAAAACCCAAAAAAATAAAAAAAAATATGTCATTTGTTTTTAAAAATTGGCGGCAATTTCGAAAGTGTCTATTGTGCGTCGTAACTAGTATCTAATGGATTTGACTACAGACATTTTTAGCTCAATGATTTATACAATATAATCATCACCAGTGTTTACATTGTCTATTATACATATACATATAGTCTTCCAGACTTTAATGCGGCCATGGCGGCCAATCTCAACGGAGACTAGCCTTCGGCACGGGAAATATTAAAGTGCACGCGTGTGTGCGCAGATACAGGTGCACTCACTCTTCCCTCACTCTCGTAGGACTCGACCGGAGAGAGAGCAGGCGTAGGACCAACCTATACCAATCTAATATCTTTAAACTAGCAATTCTTTTATATATCTTAATATATATAAATGACGTGTCACGTTGTTTGTCGGGGATGGACTCCTAAACTACTTAACCGATTTTAATCAAATTTGTACACCGTGTGCAGTTTGATCCAACTTGAAAGATAGGATAGCTTACACCTCAATTTATGGTAGGTACCTAGGGTAGGTACGGTAGGTAGTGTAGGGTAGGGTAGCGTAGGTAGGGTAGGGTAGGTAGGGTTGATAGGGTAGGAAGGGTTGGTAGGGTAGGTTGGGTTGGTAGGGCAGGTAGGGTTAGTAGGGTAGGTAGGGTAGGTAGGGTAGGTAGGGTAGGTAGGGTAGGTAGGGTTGGTAGGTAGGGTAGTGTAGGGTAGGGTAGGGTAGGGTAGTGTAGGGTAGGGTAGGGTAGTGTAGGGTAGGGTAGGTAGGGTTGGTTGGGTAGGTAGGGTAGGAATTTTGTATGAATGACTTTTGGACGGACATGACAACGTCTGTCGGGTCAGCTAGTGTTTGTATAATTATAATCTGAATCTCGGAAACGGCTCCAACGATTTTCATGAAATCAGTATGTATGCAGGGGGTTTCGGGGGCGATAAATCGATCTAGCTAGGTTTCATTTTTAGAAAATGTCAAACAAAAAAAAAGCCGCGCCAAGCTCGGTCATCCAGGTGCATATTTCATATATTCTTTTTAACCCTGAAACCACTTGCATGCTTTGTTTTTCGGTTTTGCTTGTCACGACCTTCTAAATTGGATCCGAATATCGGACAGGAGGCAGCCTTGTCTTTAACTTTAAAATAAAACACGAGTTTTTGGCGGGATCGCGTTGGAACATGTCGCACGAATTTTCATTTTCATGAAATTTCGTGAAATAGCGAATTAAATTGCATAATTTTGGTAGTGAATTATTCAATTTAGTTATGTGTGAGCGCACAAGTGTAGTGAAGGTGAAAATAAGTGACTAACGTGGATCGTGGACTTTTCGTGTTCCCACCTAAAACTCCTAATAGGTTGTTGTAAAGTTACTACCGCTTTACAATAACTTTGACTTAACTTTGACTTGACTGACTATGACTTTTTTGTAACTTCGTGCCTGATGTTGGGCCATTTACTTGATTGTAAAGTAAAATTACTTGACACTGGCTAAATGCACAAACCGTGTGAAGCCAAAACCCAAAAAATAAACACATTTTTAAAAACGAAAGCAGGTTTTATTATTGCACAAGCATAACCGTTTCTATAAAGTTACCATTTTATTTTGGAATAAACGTTGTTCACTTAATAACCCCTCTTGCAAGACTTTTCGCAGTGCTCTTTGTTATAAAAATTATTTGCGTTGCCTCCGCAGCCGCCGTAGATGAATGGCACACATTGGTTTAAAACGGAGTCATAACCGTACCTGAAAATAAATATAAAATTTACTGGGGGCTATAAAGACGCAACATTGACTCGTAGAATAGGGTATTTTCCAATTTATTGAAAAGTATTCTAAATTGAAGATTGGGACGAAATATGTAACAGAAAAATAAAAGTAAATTGATTTATATCCATTTTCTCAATTAAAAACGATTGAAATCATATTTACTTTTCGTTGTTTTGAATTTACCGCCAAAACGCTTGTTACGATGACTTTTTATCACGTGATGTCAACTTTGTGTAAACCAAAGTAGTTAGTACTCGTAAGTAAACAAGTGAATGTCGAGTTAATATTTTTAATGTATAGAAAGTGGAATTACTGGCGTACAGTGGCTCTGTGCACAAATACTTCTAAAACTGCGCCAAACTAAGTATTTGTACCGGTGCCGTTTACACAAAGCTGGCGTCACGATGTCACGTGATGAAAAGTCATCGTAAGGAGCGTTTTGGCGGTAAATTCAAAACAACGAAAACGAAATTTGATTTTAATCCTTTTTAATTGTGAAAATGGATTTAAATAAATTTATTTTAATTTTTCTGTTAAATACATTGTCCCAATCTTCAAATTAAAATAGTTTTTATTAAATTGGAAAATACCCTATTATTATCTAGGAATAATGATCAAAGTTGCAAGACAATGTTGTTTCATACTCAAACAGCTCCGCTCTGGTCTTGTGGTTGCAAGCGCGATAGCTAAACGTACGGTCGTGGGCTCGATTGCAAGGTGGGCAACGTTACTGAGCTTTTCCAAGTTACTGAGAATTTCTTAGTAACCGCCCGAAGATCTGTGTGGTGCCGGACGTAAAAGAATAGCACCATCCCATTTCCTCCCGTGGGTGTCGTAGAAGGCTAAGGGACTTACTAGAGAATGGGCAGCAGCGTTCTCTATGCATTTTACCACCATACTGCGATCGCCGAAGGGCTTGTGGCTAAGAAACAATAGCTGCGCGGGTCGATCGATCAGGTTAAGCTACGCTTGCCGCGTTTGGTCCGTGGATGGGTGGCCATCTTTACATACCAAGCCGCCTCCGTGCCTCGGAAAGCACGTTAAGCCGTTGGTCCCGGCTGTCATGTGTCGATCTTTGACAGTCGTTACGGGTCGTCAGAAGCCCGAAAGTCTGACGACCAGTCTTACCAAGGGGTACCTATCGTATTACCCAGTAACTGGGTTGTGGAGGTCAGATAGGCAGTCGCTCCATGTAAAATACTGGTATTCAGCTGCATCCGGTTAGACAGGAAGCCGACCCTAACATAGTTGGGAAAAGGCTAGGCAGATGATGATGACTGCGAATCGCCAACCCGACTGTCAAGCGTGGCGATTTTGGCAAAACCCCCTTTTGGTGGAGGCCTATGTCCCATCTTTAGGCTGAAATGATGATGATGATGATTGGCCGAAGATTGTAAGTTGGCGGTGTGATACCTCCGTGACACGAAAAGCCGTTGTTCCTCTGCGCCAGCGCTCTCTCCGGTCGTGTCAGATTGCCGGCCCATCGGACTATGAGAGTTAGGTAAGATCGAGTGCACCTATTTCTGCGCACACACTTGTGCACTATAATAACTCCCGCGCCGAAGGCTAGTCTCCTTTAAGATTGGCCGCCATGGCCGAAATACGGTCTGGAAGACTATGTATCTCGATCCGGTACACAGCCTATAAAGTTCCTAGGGAACTATTAATAATGGTTGGTTGTTTACTGAAGGCAACCTTATCGTACCGACTGGCAACGAATTGTCACATTCGAACTGTCAAGGAGATATAGAACAATCCTTTGAATATTTTGTTTCGGAAGAGGATTGATATTTGATACCTAGGCGTGGAGCTGTTATAGTGACACTTGTTCACATTTTTTCCATACAAACTTCGGGAGGGTTTTACTCCACTGTTTGACTATGTACATCAAAAATTAAACATGGTATGGTTTTGTCTTGTTATTATTATTGTCTTTACGGAAAAGGAATACTAAAATAAAAAGCTATTAAAAAGTTATGAGCCAACAAAGATTCGTTTTTCTTGCTAATTTAACCTAACTTTGAGCGTGTTTAAGTAATAAAAGGAGTGTAAAATCTCGAAAACCAAGACGGTACCGACAAAGTTCAATTAACAATAAGTTCAATAAATTTTATTGGTCATTGATTTATGCAGTGGTTTTTTCATAAAACCCGATCTTCTGAAAGACTTTTCTTAATTTTTTCGCGATTTTTTTGCCAAAAATACTCCTGCATCTCACTCAACAACGTTGTGCGTGTAGACTAGAGTCTAACTGCTCACCACTGATACTATCTCTGTCGGGTACGAAGCCTGGTGAGACAGCGTGATTTTTAGCCAGGCCCACCAGTGAGTTCGAGCCCGCGCAAAGTGTGCCCTTAAGACATAAGCCTAGAATAAACGATGTAATTTATAATTACACGTACTTAAACAAGTTTTACATTTTTAGTCCCCAGTACTCGAGGGATCCTTCAGGTCCCACAGTCCCTACCTCATTCTTGTCGTTTCTAAGAACAGTGTTAAATTTAAAAAGTAAGGATAAGCAAAGTTAATAATATCCATGGAGACTATAGCACACGTGAGACTGCTTCCACTAAAACCATCCTTGATCACGTTTGCACCAACCTTGAGGATAAACGCTTTCACATGGTCATTATCGACTCGCCTATGTCTGACCAGAAGCAAATTTATCTAAGTCTACAAAAATTCAAGAGACCTCCAAAGAAACGTGTAAAATACGAAGCGACAGACTATGGAAAACTATACGAAAGCATCGCACTCGCAGACTTCTCGTCAATCGACAACACTTACGAGAACTTTGAGAAGTATTTAAAATGTGGCATTCATTGTAGCACAACAGTCAAAACTAAAATCTTAAATCCACCGCGCCAAGATTGGATATGTAAAGAAATAACACACAAAATTGCGAGAAGAAATGAAATCTGGCATCAATTGAAACAAGAGCCAAGTAACGAAGATCTGATGGAAAGTTTTAAAATTGAAAGAAATATTACAGCTGAAACGATTAGGAACACTAAGAAGAAGTACTACCACGAGGCATTTATGAAACATACTGCAGACCCTAAAAAGATGTGGAACCTAATAAATACATTGTTTAATAATAAAATCAAGTCACAGTGCACTCCTCCTAAACTTATAACTGAATCAGGACCTCTAATCGATGGCAACGAGGTTTGTGAAACATTTAACAACTTCTTTTCTACGATTGGCTCCACCTTAGCCAACCTCATTCCCACACAACAATACCAACACAAAACTGTAACAGTGCCAGATTCTCAACCAAATAACAGAGAGCTCACAAGCTTCACACCATGCCAAGCAAGCGAAGTATCCAAAATAATAAAAAATCTCGATCCGAACTGCGGTGCCGGTATCGACGGTATAACTACCAAAGTCGTCAAGTGCATAAGTGACTTAATCGTGGATAAACTTACCGACTGTATAAACATACATCTTGCCAATGGAACTTTTCCAGATCAATTAAAGATAGCCAAAGTTACACCAATCCACAAATCTGGAGTCAAAACGGATCCTAATAACTATCGCCCTAATTCAGTTCTTCCGATTATTTCTAAAATATTTGAAAGGGTCATTTATACACGCTTAGATGAATACCTCACGTCAATAAATTTCCTCTTTGAGAGACAATATGGGTTTCGAGCACATTCTAACACTCTATCAGCTACTACAGATCTAATTACGAAAATACAAATGAACATTGACCAAAAAAACATGGTGCTAGGCCTATTCATCGATCTGAAAAAGGCTTTTGATACAGTTAGCCATCCCATACTACTACAAAAGCTAAAAGACATAGGCGTTTCAGGTGTCGCGTATAAAATGTTTGAATCATATCTGCATAACAGGCTTCAGGTGGTTAAAGTTGGAGAATACCAAAGTAAACCGCACGATGTCACGTTTGGTGTTCCCCAAGGATCACTGCTAGGACCACTATTTTTCTTAATATATATAAACTCCATCCATAACGTTCCATTACACGGGCATATTTCGCTATATGCGGACGATACCTGCCTTTTCTATTTTGGTGGGTCTATAGCTGATATGATAAACCAAGCCCAACTAGACCTAAACTCACTGTCCGTCTGGTTCCAACAAAATCTTCTAACAATCAATGCATCCAAGACCAGCTACGTCATATTTAAAGCCAAAAACAAGAAAATACCACCTCATCTACCTCTTAAACTAGAAAATCAAATACTCGAACTTAAGCAGCACGAGAAGTATCTTGGACTAAGACTTGACTGCCATCTAAATTGGAAGGTTCAAATTGACCACATCAGATCCAAAATGACAGCTTTATTGGGCTCATTACGAAACATCGCACACTGTCTGCCATATAGTGTACGCCAGACAATATACAACTCCCTAGTAAAGCCACACATACTGTACCTAATCGAAGTCTGGGGCTATGCACCTAAAACAAACTTAAAAGACCTACAAATCGCACAAAACAAAATTATTAAAATGCTTTTCCATTACGACTACCTGACACCTACAGTTAAAATTTACAAAGACACGAAACTCCTGAACATTAAACAACTTCACGCATACTGCACCTGCATACTTATTAAAAAATACTTGACAAAACCATACATACACAAATCTCATTCACCAAAACTCATCAATTACATATTCCGTAGCAGTCGTAGAAAAGATCACATCGTACTTCCTCAAGTGCGAACCACTCAAGGTAAAAGATTACTTGTTTATGAGGGAGTGCAACTTTACAATAAATTACCAGACGAGATAAAGGGTGCGAATTCGATCAGTATTTTTAAGCACAAACTAAAAAAATATATTCTTCAAAATATCAGTATTAATTAACAGCAAAATATTATTTCCACTAACTCAACATCAAACCATCACCACACATAATATAATAAATAAAAACAAAAATTTTAAAAATAGCAGCTGTAAACAAATGTTGTACTACTGTCTGATTTATCTGCATTGTGACATCGGGATCGCACTCTTTATCTCAAAGCAGGGTAGCTTAGCATAATGTTCATAACTTAAATTTTCGGGTGTACCTTCAAACCTAAATAATTTGAAATAATTATGTACACTGATAATATGTAATTAATACATTTAAGTAGACAAATTGTGGGTCCGAGTGTCGAAGGACACTAATTAGTTTTATATATTAGGTCTTTACCTATGAAATTGCCGTTCTGCAGTACTGGCCATTTCAAATCAAAATAATTTTTGTTTGGCTAAGAATTCTAATTTCAAATTAATTTTATTTTAAAAACATGGTTTTTTTTTTCTAAAAGTAGTCATTTCTTTATTGATTAGTGTTACATTTTCATCGCATTTCAATCTTTTTCGTCATCATGGATACGTTAAAAATTCGAGTAATTATGGAATATGAGTACCGTCGTGGCAGCAACGCGGCACAAGCGGCACGCAACATCAACGACGTTTACGGAGCTAACACTACAAACCAACGCACCACCTGTTATTGGTTTGCTCGCTTCCGTTCTGGAAATTTCGACCTGAAAAATGAACCTCGCGGTCGTCCGAAGACTTTGGTCGACAATGACGAATTAAAGGCGATTGTGGAAGCTGATGATACACAATCTACGGCTGAATTAGCAGCAGCTTTCGACGTTAGCGTCAAAACAATATTGGTCCATTTGCGTCAAATTGGCAAGGTAAAAAAGCTTGACAAATGGGTGCCCCACGAACTCAATGATCGCCAGCGCGAAGTACGCGTCGAGACGTGCCTTGCACTGCTCAACAGACACACAAATGAAGGAATTTTGAACCGCATTGTTACCTGCGATGAAAAATGGATTCTGTTTGAAAACCGTAAGCGCTCAGCAAGTTGGTTGGATCCTGGTTCAGCACCTAAACAATGCCCTAAACGAAAACTTACCCCTAGAAAAGTGATGGTCACTGTTTGGTGGTCTAGCGCCGGTGTGATTCATCACAGCTTCTTACCAAACGGGGTGAGCATTACTGCAGATGTGTACTGTGAAGAACTGAACACAATGATGGAGAAGCTGGCGCATCTCCAACCAGCATTGGTCAATCGCTCGTCTCCGCTGCTCCTGCACGACAACGCGCGACCTCATACTGCACAGCAGACGGTCTCCAAGTTGCAAGAACTGGGGTTGGAAGCTCTCCGTCATCCGCCCTACTCACCAGACCTTGCGCCTACAGACTACTACTTTTTCCAGAATTTGGATAACTTCTTGGCGGGAAAAAAATTTAATACCCGAGAGGCAGTACAAAATGCCTTTGAAGAATTTGTTGCCTCCCGTCCAGCTGATTTCTTTAAGAAGGGCATCAATAAACTGCCACTGCGATGGCAAAGATGCATTGATTGCATGGGTGATTACTTCGATTAATACAAATAAAAAATTCATGAAAAAAAATCGTTTAAATTTTTTCATACAAAACGGCAATTTCATAGGTAAAGACCTATTATAAATATGTTCTCATGCATGTGAAATGTAAATTTCTTAATGAGAAATAAATGTCTTTAACCAGAAAGTTGTGTACAGACGCCAGCACATCAAGCTATCCCAAACTGTCAAATTTTCCTAATTGAAAATGAACCTTTTTTACTTTTTGCATTAACGTTGAAAAACAATCAAAGAAATTTGACAGATTGGGGTAGCTTGAAGTGCTGGCGTCTGTAAGGTGCATAGAATATTTGCTGCTGTAGAGCGACGGCTGCGCCTCGAAAGATGTGTGACAAGATGAAGTTATCAATTGAAAAAATAATTTACAAAATCACATTGACATATATATAAGGACTGGGCGAACCGCATGTTACAATGACGCCTCGAACTTGGTCCCAAAATGGTCTTCCCTATAGCGAAGTGAACTAGAACGCGATCGGCTGTCTTCCGTGCGGTCGTAAATTTTTGCAAGCAAAAATGCCAAGTTGTGCCGTGAAGGGTTGCGTGAACTACGACAAAAAGCACATTCAAAAAAATTTTAACATTTCATAACCCCGGTAAGTTAAAAATATGTCATTAAATCGACTTCTAACATTATTTAAAACAATTTTCTTTCTTATTTGTCTCAACCATTGGCAAGACGACGCGAAGCCGCGTAAAAGTTCGACATAACTTTGCAGCGGCGCACAGTGGGCTGAAAATCGATCTTCATAGACTTTGGGATCAACTGAGTAATTTTTAAATTTTTTCGGCGGAAATGAGTTCATCTATCATATATTGATCAATTTAATGCTATTTCAGTTTTTCCATAAACGTTTTTCGCTACTTAATAGCACTTGGTTGAATAAAATGTATGGAGAAATATGTAAAAAAGGATATATTTCGACTTCGCTACAAGTGCGCCTAATTTTCTTTGGCACGATTATACCCCTTATATTTCTGCATATTTTTACATAGCGCACACTGCGCGCACTTGTTAGAGTTTGGGAGAAAAAAAATTAAATGTGTTTTTAAAATCTAAAAAAGGTTTTAATCTGTTTATAATTGACATTAGGTACTTAAGGGTTATTCTCTCGCGTCCGGCCCTGGTCCAGGCCATGGTACGGAGCGAGAGGTCATGGGGAGCCGTCACCTCCTTCAGCGAAGCAGTGATGCTCGCGAAGAGGGAAGCGGCACACGTGAGGGAGAGGCAGTCTATGCGCCCTCGCGACCCTAGCCGCCGCAGGATACGGAGACGCCCTGGGCGTCGGGAATCCCAAGCCGATTTCCGGCCACCGTAGGCATGAGCTTGGGGATGGCGAGTAATGGGTAGCTCGCTGTCCGGTAAGGACCAAGCCCAAGTCAACGGCACGTTGTGTTCCACGCGCGCCTCAAAGAGATGTCAGCACAAAATGATGGGGCCCGCAAGGGCCGATGCCTGCCAGGGGTGCGGGTTTGTTCGAAAGAGATACCACAGCCCCTGGCTTACGGGCTACTGAGGGAACACGGGTGGGTTTTATTCAGTAAAAGTCTGACACGCCCTCCTGCTCCACCCAGAGCGGGAGAAGTTATTTGATGATTTCCCACGCAAAAAAAGGGTTATAAATAAATTATATGAACAGAAATGTAAAAGCTACCGGGTAAACATAACAAATATTATAGAAAGTAATTAAACATCTTTTGTAATTTAATAACGAGGATGGTTATAAATAATGAGATATTATGATCCATTGGCTATTATCTATCATAATGAGATCTAATGTCCTATTACTAAGATAATTAGATCTCATTAACTAACTACCCCCCTTCCTTCATAGTTTTTTCGAACTTTAAGTATAAATCGTGTACATTTAATTACTATTTTCAATCGACTTTGTTATTTCAAAGAGTGATAACCTATTTTTCTAAAATGGAACAAGTGAATTTAGTTCATAACCTTGACTTATCTGTTATTTTAAAGCAGTCTGGCAAGCTGGGTAACTACCTTGCTTTGCTGCGAACTGTTGTGTCACAGTTCAATTTAAATCTTTCGGAAGAAGACAGCGATACTTTAAAGGAATTTTGTCGAAGATTCAGCCAAGCTGTCATAAAAAGATGGAAGAATGCCAAATTAAACCCTGAAACATTTAAGAAACAATACGAAAACTGGTTGGCCCTTACAGTGGATTGGCCATCTTGTGTTGTTCCACATCAAGCTACAGAGGATGCCATTACAGAGTATCAAGCACCTTCAACCAGCCAATCTGTATCTGTTGGAACACTAACTAAGTGTTTTAGTCCTCGTAAACCATTTGTAGAATTGTGTACTAAACAGAAAAAACGGAGGATTGAAGAACAGAATGAACAAAACAGTGACCAACTAGCTTACGCTACAGTAAGCAAGTTAAAGAAAGATGGCAATGAAAATTTGGCTGAAGTCATTGATTATTTAATGAAAAATCCTGAAGAGGTAGCAACATTTTCGCAACTAATTAAAACTCAGAAGCACAAGAAATGTACTTTTACTCCGGAGAAAGCACTTGGATTGCTGCTATCACTTAAACTGTCGAAGTGGCAATATATTACATTGCGAGAATCTACAATCCGCGAGGGTGCATCTGATATTTATCCATCGTATTATAAAGTGCAGCAGGCTAAATTAGTATGTTACCCTCCAAAGGAGGCGTTTAGTTTTACAGATACAATGGCTAAAGTATCTCTTCAAGCTCTTCTTGACATAACTGTGCAACGTATACTCAAAAGTCTACCAGATAAGGCGCCTCACCAGTCCTTAAATTTACTATCAAAATGGGGTTTCGATGGGTCATCAAGCCAAAGTAGATATAAACAAAAAATGGAAGAAGGAAAGACTGATGAAGCCATTTTTATGACTACTTTGGTTCCCCTAAAACTGACTGCTGCAGTTGGAAAGGAAGTAATTATATGGGAAAATCCTAAGCCGTGCTCTACACTATTCTGTCGACCTGTACAATTTATATTTGTCAAAGAAAGTGAGTTGGTAGTCAAAGATGAAATGACGAAAATGCAAGCAGAGATAAAAACTTTAAGCCCATCCAAATGTGTTGATGGCATTGAAGTTAAACACAATCTCGTCATGACGATGATTGATGGAAAAGTGTGCACTTATCTATCAGAAGCTCGCTCCAGTGCTGTGTGTTACTTGTGTTTGGCGAAACCATCTCAGATGAACGATCTCGATGCAGTATTGCGTAGAGAAGTGTTATCTGATATGATCAAGTTTGGTTTGTCACCTTTGCATGCTCAAATTAATAGCATGGAGTGTCTTTTGCACATAGCATACAGACAAGACTTAAAAACTTGGTCTGTCAAAGGAGAAGACAACAAATCCATGATGCAGCAGAGGAAGACACAGATACAAAAGAGATTTCGAGAGGAGTTAGGGCTTCTGATAGATATCGTGAAGCAGGGAGCAGGGACAACAAATGACGGAAATACGGCAAGGAAATTCTTCGCATTTCCTGAAAAAACGGCTGCTATTACTGGCTTGGATGAAGAAATAGTGCGCAGATTCGCAGTTATTTTACAAGCAATTACATCAGGTGAAAACATCGATGTTCAAAAATTTCGAGCTTATACCCGTACGACCGCAGAGAGGTACCTACAGTTCTATCATTGGTACTATATGTCAGCAACAGTGCATAAATTGTTGATTCACGGAGCTGAAATCATCGAAAACTCCATTGTACCGATTGGAAATCTATCCGAAGAAGAATCTGAGGCGCGTAACAAAGACTTTCGCAGATACAGGGAGCACCATTCACGTAAAATAAATAGGACGAGCACAAATGAGGATATAATGAAGATGATGCTTCTGACCTCAGATCCTTACGTTTCTGCAATACGGCCAATAATGCATCGTGCTCAACATAAAACAAAGATGAGGCAAGAAACTTTGGATCTTTTAATTGTTGGACCGAAGCAACAGGATGATATTGAGTTCTGTGCCATAGATGACATTATTTATGACACAGAGTCCGATGAATCTGATATAGATGTTTAGGATGTTTGTAGCTTTAATTTAGTTTTTTTATTTATTTCAATATTTTTCATTTATTTAAGATTTTTAAGTTGTTCAAGTTTCTTTTTAATTATGAGTCAGTCACTCAGATTTTTTGTATTGTAATGCATATTTTATAAAAAATGCATGGAAAGGTATTAATATAGGGAGATTATCTAACTACTCTCACTAAATTACAAAAACAATTAGATAATTACCATGAACCTTGTTATTAGTTGTTACGTTGAATCGATTGCTATTCCATTTATGTTCATATTTTTTTTTTATAATCCTTTTATAATCATTTAGTACCTAATATCAATTAAAAACACATTAAAACCTTTTTTGAATTTTAAAAACACATTTTGTTTTTTTTCTCCCAAACTCTAACAAGTGCGCCCAATGTGCGCTATGTCAAAAAATGCAGACAAATAAGGGGTATAATCGTGCCAAAGCAAATTAGGCGCACTTGTAGCGAAGTCGAAATATATCCTTTCTAATATATTTCTCCATACATTTTTTTCAACCAAGTGCTACAAAGTAAAGGAAAACGTTTATTGAAAATCTGAAATAGCATTACATAGATCTATTATGATACTTAAACCCATTTCTGCCGAAAAAAAATAAAAAAGTCTAAATTGATCCCTAAGTCTATGAAGATCGATTTTCAGCCCACTGTGCGGCGCTCGTTGTACCCGATGAAATGAAAAGATTTAATAATATTACTATAAGATTAGATTTAGTACAAAATTGATTTTTATTGTTTATTAAAAGCAAATTAAAATGTCCAACGTCAGAAAACACTACGAATTCAAAATGGAAAATATGTCCAGAACAACAAAAAAAATGTTTAATTCGAAGGCCAATGAAAACTTAATAACACGAACAAACTGCAACAAATATAAATTTTGAAAAATATAAGGTTTTTATTTTATTTCTTTGTACCGCGAAAAATACCACAGCCCGCTCTTACAAGGTTACGCCTAGGATTAGACACGCCGATTGACATCGTGGTTCTAATAGATGGCGTTAGTGTTTTTTGTAGGGCGATCGCATCCGTCAAATGTTCGTACGACCGTCTTTACTATTTAAATCAATGCAAAATCACCTTAAATTTAACAATAAAGACCTCCGACTGCATGAGATTGCTTATAGTATTCAGTCTAATAGTGGTCCTTTTAAAAACAGTTTATTGTTTCCATGTTTTTAAATTAAAGTTCACTTTTTCGGAAGTCGGGTTTTTTAAAATTATTTTTGTATTTCACAGTTTTTAGTTAATAACATAATTATTGTTGACGTTAATGAGACCTATTTATGAAACCCTTTATTTTGATACCCCACTCAATAGGGTTCGAGAAAAAAAATTTTTTTTTGAATACCCTATCTTGCGCCAAAATCAGCCATTTTGTTTTTTTTTTTCAATTTTGATATACCCAGTGTCACTGTCACAATTAAGACAAATCTAACGACACCTCTCAAGCTGAAATCGATCAAGCCGTTTAGGCTAAAGGGCGTGCCAAAGAAATATACATACATACATACACTCAAAAAACATAACCCTCCTTCTGGCGCAGTCGGGTAAAAATAAACTTACCTTGGCATATACGCTCCACAGTGAATCTCATCTTCTTCCTTGTGGTTCACAGGTAGGGTACACCTGTAGTCGACACCAGCTAAAATAATAGTAATATGATTGTTCACGCCCATATCTCACCGTCTGGGAGACCTGAGGGGCAATTCTGCTAATTTTAAGAACGTTCACAGTCTGATCTCAGTGTCAATCTGTCAAAAATTCCTCGACTTTCCATACATTTCTGACACATTTTTGAAATTCGATTGTCGCTGAGATGACACTGCGATCGTTTTTAATTACGAGAATTGGCCTTCAGGTAAGTCGTAAAGATCCACGCTCATTTGATTGGAGCATTCTACGGAAATTCCGAAGACACCGGCTATCGACCATCTGATTGGCCGATCTCCTCGAAGTGACAAGGATGTGCAACAACCTGCCATATTTAGTGTCCTACTCAACTCGCCTGCAACCGGTCATCATAGTTTTGGGCGAAACCGGACTAATTTATCCCACCAAAAATATTTTCATGTAAAATGTTGCCAAGACGAGACCATGGGTCGCACTGTCAAGAAGTTATCAGATTTCATGTAGAGCCAAGCTTCTAACTCTACACGCCCTAACTCTACAAACCCTAACTTGACAAACTCTACACCTTAATCAAAATATGTGGCCTGGCCGTTTCGTCATATCTCGAGAATTTTGTTTACACAACATAAGTTACGAGGGTTTAAAAAACGACGAAGCGCTTCGATAAAAGGTCGGTGTCCTTGCGCTTCGCTTGGCTCATCTTGGCGGGGTCATTATCGCGCCCCCACATCCGCTATAATCTCGTGTCTATCACGTTATGCTCAGCTGATACAGTCTTTTATATAACCACCGATAACGAAGAACCCTACAACCCCTCTCATTATTATAATATCTTACCGCTATAAATTATACCCCATAATCGAACACGATTGAGGGGATTGTGGCAATGTTACAATAGCTGCACGGGTCGATCGATCAGGTTAAGCTACGCTTGCCGCGGTTGGTCCGTGGATGGGTGACCATCTTAACATACCAAGACCCCTCCGTGCCTCGGAAAGCACGTTAAGCCGTTGGTCCCGGCTGTCATTTCAGGCAGCCCTTACGGGTGGTCAGAAGCCCGAAATTCTGACAACTAGTCTTACCATGGGGTATCGTATTACCCAGTAACTGGGTTGTGGAGATCAGAGACGCAATCACTCCATGTAAAATGCTGGTATTCAGCTGAATCCGGTTAGACTGTAATGTAGTTGGGAAAAGGCTAGGCAGACAATGAATCGAACACGATTATGTGGTATATTTTATAGCGGTACCGACAGAGCGAATGAAAAGCCTTGTGGAAGTCCTACAGCAGCACAAGCAGGTGCTACTGGAGTGCCAACACATACACTCTATTTGTCGGAGCAACTCCAGCAGACTTCTCGCTACATCGCAGGTCAAGGGCCGTCTTTCGCGGAAATCGCCGCCGGCCCAAAGCAGCCTATTCAAAGGCCTCTTCACTCGTTATTTGTATCATCTGTGAATGATCAGGACCGGATATGCATCTCCGTCTGAGCATATCCGGTACAGCTTGCAATCCTTGCACGTCTTCCATACCATTACAATGCACGTCTTCCATACCATTACAAGGCACGTCTTCCATACCATTACAATGCACGTCTTCCATACCATTACAATGCACGTCTTCCATACCATTACAATGCACGTCTTCCATACCATTACAATGCACGTCTTCCATACCATTACAATGCACGTCTTCCATACCATTACAATGCACGTCTTCCATACCATTACAATGCACGTCTTCCATACCATTACAATGCACGTCTTCCATACCATTACAATGCACGTCTTCCATACCATTACAATGCACGTCTTCCATACCATTACAATGCACGTCTTCCATACCATTACAATGCCTTTCTTCCATACCATTACAATGCACGTCTGCCATACCAATACAGTGACCCCAGGTCTACTCCTTGATATGCAATGTTCTTTGTAGCACCATGAAACATGAGGCTTCAAGGGCTAGGACAAATCTTGAGGTTCATTCGCTTTATTGAGTCTGGTCAAACCACGCTGGGGTCGGTGCATTTCATTCATTCATATATCATCTGACACGTCAGTCTGGTCATGAATGAATGAATACTATTTCCATGAAAAAAATCATTCCTTGGGTTTAGAAACTTGGGACCAATGCTGTAAATAACATAACATTACGCCTGTATGTCCCGAAGGGTAAGGCAGAGGTATAGTACACTCACATTTCGCCAGATACATGTAATAAGGAGCGAGATTATTATCATCAACTGGGCACAGGACCAGACTCCGTACTGCTAATAAGCAAAACAAAAGAGTTGCTGTTGCACACCGCATGCACCGAAAAGCACACAACCCCAACTGCCAAGCGAGCCGAACCGAGCGAGCGCTATTTCCATGTTAGTGGCAGTTACTTGACTAATTAGTAATAGCGCAAGGATGAGCCCTGTCGGTGGTTGGTCTATCGGCGTTTAGTCGTACACTCGTACCCAAGAGACTGGCGGCATTGCCACGTTGTATTGAGAGAAGATTGTAAACACACAAACATACAGTCGGTCTGATTCTCATTCCCCAAGTGTACAGAGTATAACGTGCGATAAGAAACATCACTGACAAAATTACCATCTAACGGTTTTTCGATGGAAAACTTAATCAAATTCAAAATTATTGCTTAAAAAAAAAATATCTGGCGATGTTAAACATCAGCCCTAGCGAGGTAAATAAAAAAATATTACCTTCAACATTGCTGAAAACTGAAATCACACCAAATATAAAAATAAAAATAAATAAAGATTTCATTGTGCACAAGTTTTCTCGCGAATTTGCAATAGGTGAGAAATATCTTGATGACTTACACAAGGTAAGTTTAATCACCCAATATGCCTTTAAGGCGCTGTTCCACTATTTCCCACCGCTATGTTACGCACTTATACTGTAGCGGAATCTACATGGCGACATATGAACACATAACATAACACTGACGTCATGCAAAATCCTGCATCTCGCAATTAGAGTTTACCGCGCAACTGACAACGTCATGACATAAACCGTCGAGCAGTTCCCCATCAGGGCCTGAATTCACAATGACCACTTAACGATTCCTTACTCGTAACCACGTCAATCACACACGAAATCTGCTAATATCGTATTAATAATATCGACAAATTGTCTTGGAACATACAGAATATGACATTTCGATTCCTTACCGTTACATTGGTTTCTAAAATAAACACGATATTGATGTAGTTTTAACATTATAATCATACAGAACTGTAGTCCTGGGGCCTTAGTCTGCTATTTTTGTAAATTCGTCATTCCAACACGATCCCATCGTCATTTTGCAAAAAATTCGTAATCAGCTAAATTCATAATGGTCGATCAGTGGTCGGTCAATGGTCTCGTAACAGAATTGTGTTATAATGGCACTATCGTATTGCCGTTATTATAAAACCCGTTAGTAGAAATGATTTTCGAAAAAAATACTACTAAATTTGAACATTTATTCATGCCAGATTTCATATAGGGGGTAGTCTGCAAAAAACTGACAGTTCATATATAAAATATGTTAAACAAATAATATGTAAAAAATATACAAATAAGTCAGTCATTCATTTGTAATCAACAAATGCCATTTCTCTCAATGGAATGTCAGTGGCTGACCACTGGAAAGTCATAATGACGCCATTATATTAGTAGATTACCAAACATGCTAAAATCAGCAATTATGAGATCAATGAGAGACCATTCTAACACTATTGTAATAGCAGACTTGAGGACCTGACACGATACCTGTCTGATCGGAGGATCCGCCTTTTTCTATTAGGATGAGTGAACTTTATATCCTGTTCTTCATGTCTCTGTGTATCAGCTTCACTACGTATGAACATGTTGGCGAGATCTACATCTCCTGCAACCTGCGGCCACGATGATTGGCATTCTTCTTTTTCTTAGCGGATCGATGGCAAAAAGTTCAAACATCTTTGGCCCAAAATGCAGCTGCGCGAAGTTCACTTACTGACGCAGTCATGAGATCCACCAACCATTTTGAGTCATAAGCCTTTAGGTGGGGAGGTGCCGCATACACACTTGAGATCTAACCGGCCCCCCCCCCGAGTGGGTTCCCGCATTGTCGTTGCGGGGGGGCTTAGTAACCGTGGTCTCCCATCCACGGTGAAGCCAAGAGGAACCCAACGGTGGGGCCGCTCGTCAGGGCTTTTGCCTTCAAGCCATTGACGTAGCGGCCAAAAAGTAGGTTGCGGTGAGGTGCACCGCAACTGAGGTGGGCCGCGATGTCGAATGGGAGGCATCGCGGCTGAGGGTTACGGGCTGCGGTAGAGGAGTAGTGCCGGTGCTTCTGAGCAGCGCTCTTCCCTTCCGTGGCCTGGACGGGGCCGCCACCGTTTGATGGCGGACCGCAGAGGAAGAGGAGTGTCGGTATAGCGTCAGCCGCTCTCTCTATCCTCTGCGGCCGAAAAGTGGTAGACGGGACGGCGCGTTGTGTTCCTCACGCGCGCCGTCAAAGATGTCAGCAACCACTGGTGGGGTCCGCAAGGGCCGATGCCTGCCAGGGGTGCGGGTTTGTTCGAAAGAGATACCACGGCCCCTGGCATATGGGCTACTGAGGGAACACGGGTGGGTTTTAGTCAGTAAAAGTCTGACACGCCCTCCTGCTCTACTCAGCAGGAGAAGTCATTTGATGATTTCCCACCCAAAAAAAAAAAAAAAACCGGTCCGTGAACTGGGGGTTCTTCTTTTATTACCCGACTGCGCCAGAAGGAGGGTTTTGTTTTTCGAGTGCATGTATGTATATTTATGTGGCACGCTCTGTAGCCTAAACGGCTTAATCCATTTTAGCTTGAGAGGTGCCACTAGATTCGTCTTAATTGTGAGTGTGACACTGGGTATATAAAAATTGAAAAACAAAATGCCTGATTTTTGGCGCCAGAACGTGTTTTCGAAAAAAACAAAATTTTTCTCAAAACCTATTGAATGAGGTATCAAATTAAAGAGTTTCATAAATAGCTTGCAAAAATTAATGCAACTTGTATGTTTACATGTAATTTGGAATGAAAAATGCTAAAATAATCAAAAAAAGCAATACAATAGTCAACGTGCATATTCTTAAATTTAACAATAGAGACCTTTATTGCCTCTGACTGCATGCGATTGCATACATCTAGTATTCAGTCAAATAGTCATCCTTTTAAAACAAGTTTCTTGTTTCCATGTTTTTTAATTACCTAAAATTCACTTTTTAGGCAGTAAAATTGTCAGGGGGTTTATTATATTAGATGGCCGAAGAGCCGAAAGTTCTGAAGTGTCGACCGCGATATGGAAGACGTAGCGTTGGAAGGCCTCCCACAAGTTGGATCGATGATCTCGTGAAGGCCGCAGGGATCCCCTGGATGCGAGAAGCATAGAACCATCCGAAGTGGCGCTACTATGGGGAGGTCCAGGTCCTATGTCCAGCAGTGGACGTTTTTTAGCTGAAATGATGATGATGATGATGATGACGATACGTAGGTACCTACCGTACCTTAGCTAGTAAATAAATGAATCCACACAATTGATGTGTGGAGTTGTCTTTATCTTACTACTTTTATGGCTATTAAATTTATTACAAGGTGATAATTGGTAACATTAATCTGTTAATTACTTTCTCTACCGTGAAATTAATGATGCGAAAATAATCTGTCATTATTAAATTTCATGTAAATATTAATTATATTATTGTGAATCAGTCATAGGTAATCAAACCGGTACTGAAACGTGGACCCTGACAGTTGGACTGGTACGAAAATTTAAGGGCGCTCAGCGCGCTATGGAGCGGGCTCAGCTCGGAGTTTCTTTGAAGGACAAAACCAGGGATAAAATTATCCGGAAAAGAAGTGTAGCTGAAGCTGCTGAAGTGGCAATGGGCTGGCCATGTTTTTCGAAGGATCGATGACTGGTGGAGCAGACGAGTCCTGGAGTGGAGACCGCGTATCGGTAAGCGTAGTGTGGGATGCCCCCATCTATATTGACCCCCGCCCTTGATGATGATGATGATGATGGGACTCCCTTTTCCGCACGTAGACTCCCATTCGGTCCGTTGTGCGTGGGGATGCTGGCTAGCAGAGCCAGCCTAGCTCCGCCCAAAAGCACAGAAGCTTCCTGGGAGCTTCACAGGCTTCGCGGAGCGACCTCACTGTTCCGAGGATTTCTTCGCGTTGGGAAGCCACGGCCTCGCATTCCAGGATGACGTGGGCGGCTGATTCCTCGGCGTCAAGGCAGCCCCTGCAAAGCGGGCTGTCTGTGGCGCCTATGTTAAAAAGGTGTTTGTTAAGGGTGTTATGGCCCGTAATTGTTCCTATTATTATTCTAAGGTTATTTCTGCTCAGGCTGAGAAGCTTTTTGGTTAATCGCGGGTGTACAGTTGGTAAAGCCAATTTTGACTGTCTACAGTCTGTTGCCCTTGACCATCTGTTGTTATGGAGTTCGGTCGACCTTTGGCGAATCCACGCACGAAATTGTGACCCCCGCCCTTATAACTTAAAGAACTAGCTTCCGCCCGCGGCTTCGCCCGCGTCGAAGTCAAAATAATCCTGCGGGAATGTACTACCGGGATACAAGTATCCTATGTGTTAATCTAAGCTATAATCTAAATGTGAGCCGAATTTCATCCAAATTCGTTCAGCCGTTTTTGCGTGAAAGAGTAACAAACATGGAAACATTCATCCATACATAGAAACTTTCACTTTAATAATATTTAGTAAGGAAAGAACTAAGTGCTTACTCATTTTAATTTCAAGTTATTTTAAATAAATTTTGAGATTTTCCACTGCCGGTACACAAGTACCCTCTCGGTCCAGCCAGGGGTGCGGGTTGTTCGAAAGAGATACCGCTGCCCCTGGCACACAGGCAACTGAAGGAACACGGGTGGGTTTTAGTCAGTAAAAGTCTGACACGCCCTCCTGCTCCATCCAGAGGGGGAGAAGTTATTTGATGATTTCCCACCCAAAAAAAAAATAAGGTATCTACCCTCTCGGTGAGAGGAAGTAGGCCGTAATCCACCATGCGGGCCCAGTGCGGGTTGGTAGATGTCACATGTCTTCGAATTTTAGTTCTAAGACATGCTGGTTTCCTCACAATGTTTTTCTTCACCATTTTGAGGTGAAGAAATTGCGTTTTAGAGGGATTCGGTTTCAACGCGTTATCAGCATAATAGTAGCTGAGATCAGTGAGAGCTGTGGAAAGATTAGCTGCAATCTCCTCAAAGTTGGTAGCTTGACAGGTAAGTGCCAGGTCGTCAGCGTATAGAAAACGGGTCGTTTTCGGGCTTACCGGATGGTCGTTTGTGTAAACGTTGAAAAGCAGCGGGGCCATAGTACGCTACCTTGAGGTAGTCCATTTTTCTTGGGTTGGCCATCTACTTCTATCTTGAATAGATTTCGAACCCAAGTCGGCCGGAGCAAAGACAATCTGCACAGATGGGGGTTCACGGATGGCTCAGATCTCAAGTGCGTGTGTGGCACCTCCCCACAGACAATGGTTCACCTTCCATGCTGCGCCGCATGCCCTGTTACTTTTGCATTTGACGATCTTATGACTGCGTCAGCGAGCGGAGTTCGCGTAGCCGAATTTTGGGCCAAAGATGTTTAATTGATTTATTTTTTTGCCATCGATACGCTAAGAAGAAGAAGGTGAAGAGATAATTTACGCAGCGTAAAGCGCCTGTTAGGGTCCGAACCTACTACCAGTGCCCGATTCCACTGGGCCACCACTGCTCCTCCTATTTTCTTCCATTTCTGCTATTTCAATCCCTTTGAAAGCAGTGGTGGCCCAGTGGTAACGGCCGCGACTTACGAGTTGTAGGTCGTGCGTTCGAACCCAGCCAGGCGCATTACTTTGTGTAAATAATTTCATCACCACTGCTCTCAACCGGTGAAGGAAAACATCGTGAGGAAACCGGCATGTTCTAGAACCAAAAATTCGAAGACATGTGACATCTACCAACCCGCACTGGGCCCGCGTGGTAGATTACGGCCCACTCCGAGAGGGAGTGGGCCGTAATCTACCAGAGGAGATGGAGAGGAGAACTGTGTCCCAGCAGTGGGAACGTTTATAGGCTGAGTATGTAATCCCTTTGAAAGATATTTTCATGAAATAGTCATCAGGATGTTTTCGTTCACTGTTTTGAGAACAGCAGGCTTAGCACGAGCACCGATTTGTCGACGGAAGAATAGACATGACTATTAACTAAATGATGTACAATAGAAGAAGATAATTAAGTTTTTCTATTAATTATCACAGTTATGCGTTCTAAACGAATCGTGGTTTTGTAGGTATTCGTATAAACTTTGTGGCCGTCGAGTAGAAATTTTGTTATCAGTATGATTTTGACAGTTTGGGAAGAAATATTCTGGTGAAATAGTCTACATTTATAAGGACCTAGACAAACATCGTTACAAACGAAAGACAAAATGACAGATTGTGGAAGGATATCTACGGTGCGATGTGATCAATGGACCAACGAAATGTCACTTTGTATTGAAAGTGACATTTCGTTGTGTGTTCAGTGTCTATTCTTCGTAGAAATAGAAAGCATCCATGCTAAGCCTGCAGGGGATACAAATACAAATAAAAAATGTTTATTTCTCTACCAACTAGTTTACCAATTAGTTTATGATTGGAGCTTCCTTTTAAGTATGATGACGCCTGTGTTTTCGAAATTCAACCCGAATTTCGAAAAATCCTTCCTTATTTCTTGTCTACATTATAAAGGGAACCTCTTTGTAAAATGTCAGCTTTCTAGGTCCAAGGGTTTGGGCTGGGTGTTGATGAGTCAGTCAGTCAGGACTTTTCTTTTTACTAATTATAGATAAGTTTTTATCTTTTGCGTAAATTGTACCTAACTATGAATGCAGCATATTATCATTCTATCCCCCCCCGAGTGGGTTCCCGTATTGTCGTTGCGGGGGGGCTCAGTAACCGTGGACTGCGACCCACGGTGAAGCCAAGAGGAACCTAAAGGTGGGGCCGCTCGTCAGGGCTTTTGCCTTCAAGCCAATGACCTAGCGGCCAAAAAGTAGGTTGCGGTGAGGTGCACTGCAACTGAGGTGGGCCGCGATGTCGAATGGGAGGCATCGCGGCTGAGGGTTACGGGCTGCGGCAGAGGAGAAGTGCCGGCGCTTCTGAGCAGCGCTCTTCCCTTCCGTAGCCTGGACGGGGCGCCACCGTTTGATGGCGGACGCGGTGGGGCCGCTGGGGAAGAGGATAGCGTTGGCCGCTCTCCCTATCCTCTGCGGCCGAAAAGTGGTAGACGGGACGGCGCGTTGTGTTCCACACGCGTGCCGTCAAAGATGTCAGCAACCACTGGTGGGGTCCAAAAGGGCCGATGCCTGCCAGGGGTGCGGGTTGTTCGAAAGAATTACCGTCACCCCTAGCACACGGGCAACTGAGGGAACACGGGTGGGTTTTAGTCAGTAAAAGTCTGACACGCCCTCCTGCTCTACTCAGCAGAAGTCATTTAATGATTTCCCACCAAAAAAAAAAAGGAAAAACATATCATTCCATACCTAGAGAATTTTTCGTCAGCTATACAAAAAAATCAGCTGTTTCATAGAAAACGGAACCTCCGCGGTCAAAATGCATTGAGCAGCTGATTTTTTTTTTGTAAAGCCGACGAAAAATTCTCTAGGTCTAGAATGATGTGCTGAATTCATGGTTATAGTTTGCGCAGTAGATAATAGTACATTATGGTACTAGTGTATCACGTTGGTGATTACCGCTGAGGCGCCATTGAGACCCGATGACGGTAATCATCAATAGACACGTGTATCATACGTTTTTCAACACACTTGTGAAGAAAATAATACTAAAAATAATTTTGTCCTTGGAGTTTTTAGGTAGTAAACTTTTCATAACGTTAAGGGCTTCACATCTTATATCGGGCGGTGTTACAACATAAATAATTTTCTTCATAACTAGTACTTGTAGTCATGTTAATGAATAAATAACTATAATTTCAACAGTGAAAACGAGTTGAGTTTTTTTTTGCCAATGGCGGGAAAGAGTAATCAGTTTTCCAATGCGCGCGCATCTAACAATGGCTATCGGCCTTATACTAAGGCCGCATTCCGAATTAGAAAAATAACGCTGTGAGCGCTCACATCGATATTTTGCGTTCCGAGTTAGATATCACGATTCTGACAGCTAAGAACCGTCATTTTTGTCATCAATACGGAACTCTCGTGATCGCGATAAAAGTGTTCACTCAACGTTAAAACATTTATTCACGATTTTAAACTTGTATACACAACACATTTTTTCTTCTTAGATAGTAGCACTATTTCAAATAAATCTAAATTAACTAAAGATTCGATGTGACTCTTGTCAAAAATGACAGTTCTAACTGTCATTTTTGACAAGATGGCGCATGTCATGAGGTCATCTATGACGATTCGCGGGACGTCGTGTGTGAGCGCAGTCAAATCGATATTATTGTAACTCGGAACGTGGCCTAAAAGAATGACGTTTCTTTTTTTTTTTGGTTTTCGCGGATAGGGCTTCAGCCACGTACAAAATGGGGAATTCAAAGTTTTCTTTATTACAGAAAAAAACAAAAGTTATATTTGAGTGAAAGTTTTATTTATTAAAAACGTACAACTTGAAATTATCTATTTAATTACGAAGTTGCATGAAATGAGCAAGCAATAGGTATATTAATTTATTTGTACTATTGAGCGCGACCTTTTTTGTATCGAAACTTTTTAAGAACAAAGCAACTCAACCAATAAAAAAAAGCTATAACTCACTAGTGAATAATAGTAATGAAAAAGTCACAGTTTGATAATAGGTGTCATTATGTGCCTAATTGCGGTGAAATTAGAGCCATTTTATGAGCAAGTGTGTTGAAAAAAATTATACTGTATAATAATCTATCACAATGGGCCTCATAAAAAGGCTTAACGTCACCCAAAGGGCGATGGAGAGGGCTATGCTTGGAGTTTCCTTGTGTGATCGAATCAGGAATGAAGAGATCCGCAGGAGAACCAAAGTACCTAACCGAAATAGCCCGATGAATTGCCAAACATAAGTGGTAGTGGGCAGGGCACATTGCTCGCAGAACAGATGGCCGATGGATGGGCCCGAAAAGTTCTGAAGTGGCAACCGCGTACCGGAAGACGTAAAGTTGGAAGGCCTCCCACGAGGTGGAAAGTTGACCTTGTGAAGGCCGCAGGAATCCGCTGGGTGCGGGAAGCAGAGAACCGGTCGAAGTGGCGGAGCTTGGGGGAGGCCTGTGTCCAGCGGTGGACGTCTTTCGGCTGAAATGATGATGATAATAATCTATAAACACATTAAGTTTCAAATGAATTATGGTCGAAATTCATCCACTGGGCGACCACTATGGTATGTATACCATGTTTAAAAAAAAAACAAAAAAAAAAAAAACCGACCTCCGGAAAAACACTACAAAGTGAAAAATAACTTTAATTTCGGAAATCTGTGACTTTGGATAGGTGTGTATTTTATTTTTTTTGCAAATTCGTCTATATTTGACGGACTTATGCCCGAACCTACATAAAATCTAAATAATAAACATGTCGAATTGATAACCTCCTTCTTTTTGAAGTCGGTTAAAAATCATTAAAAACTTTGTAAGTTTGTACCCCTTTTTACGAAAATTACGCAGGCGGTGGAGTTATGACATTTAGCATAGTTGAAGACATATGGAGAAGTAGTGCAGGAAGCTAGGTACTGTTTTTGTATAATAATGCATTAGAAATACATTAAGTTTTAAATAAATTATGGTCGAATTTCTACCACTGTATTACCACTAGTATTTATAGATGTTTGAAAACGACGTTTAATCTGTCAACACTCAACACAGGTAACCGTGTGAGGGACAGCTTAAATTGCATTCATAACACAGTCTTGTTCGCTTCCTGGAGTGAGCGCATGCCTTTATTTTGGGCAACTGTTACACCGTAGTGTTGCGCTACCACATCAATCTGCCTAGTCTTTTACAAACTATGTTGGGATCGGCTCCAGTCTAACCTGACGCAACTGAAATGCATTACATGGAGCAACTGCGTGTCAATACGATTCTTTTTACCCGACTGCACCAGAAGAAGGGTTATGTTTTTCGAGTGTAGCATGTATATTTCTTTGTGACGCTCTGTAGTCTAAATGACTTGATCGATTTCAGCTTGAGAGGTGCCGTTGGATTCGTCTTATTTGTGAGAGTGACATTGGATATGAAATTTGAAAAACAAAATGGCCGATTTTTGGTGCCATTACAGTGTCTTCAAAATTATTATTTTTTCTCAAACCCTATTGAGTTGGGTATCAAAATAAAGGCTTTCATAAATAGGTCTCATTAGAATCAAAAAACCCGACTGCCTAAAAAGTGAACTTTAATTTAAAAAAATGGAAACAAGAAACTGTTTTTAAAAGGATGACTATTCGACTGAATACTATAAGCAATCTCATGCAGTCGGAGGCAATAAAGGTCTTTATTGTTAAATTTGATTGTCAGACTTTCGGGCTTCTTTCTACCCGAAGACAGAATGACAGCCAGGACCAACGGCTTAACTTGGTTTTCGAGGCACGGACGGGCCTCGAAATGTAATGGACCATCCATTCACGAACCGACTGCTGCAAGTGAAGCACCATTATATAATTTTGTAATTAAAAGGAAAAAGGGGTCTGCCGTACAAGAAACGCCGAGATAGATAGGTATAGCCACTTTTTTTCAATTTTTAAATTATTTCGGTCCCGCGGTAATATCAATTCAAATGTTATTTGTGTTTTGACCTTAAACGTATGACACTACAAAGTCCAACCAATAGCCATTTTGAAACCAAGCAGGATGATAATAGAAAAAACGATACGGTTCGGTCTGATAGACACCCCACGCCAGTACGCCGGAAACATTCTGTATACTCTATGTACAGGGTTCTTCAACATATTTTTCAGTGTTCATCTTTTACCCGGAATTTCTATTTGAGTGCACGATTACACTTTGATTGTAAGTCTACTTATTTTGCAAAGAAATTGACAATCTGTAGTTGGACTTACGTGGGACATTCGGAAAGGTTTGCTAAAATAAAATGCTTTACTTATAGGTAATTTTTTTAAAAAATCTTTTCAAAGAACTCTCTACTAGCCTCTATACAAAGTTTCATGCGTCTGAACCAGTTTTTGAAAAACTTTTTTCAGTCCACCGCAGACATCTCGTTTACAGCCTGCTCGTACGGTGGCATCTTCCGGCTACGAAAACTGTATCCTTTTGAGCGAATTTTTATTTTTCGGGAATAAAATGAAGTCACACGGTGCTCGGTCAGGGCTATAAAGAGGGTGACCCAGGAGTTTGACCGAGCGACGTGCTGTCCAGGAAGTCCCTCGTTTTGAGCCCGGCGTGCGACAGCGCATTTTGTGGTGGAGCAGTAGCCCGCGGAGCCCTGTGTTTGGTCGCTTGTTGCTCACAACAGAGAAAACTTCTGCAAGCATTGGGTAGTATACCATTCAGCGTTGATGCTTCTTTGGTTCCGTAAAGGAATTGACACCAAGTAGCCAGTCAATCTGAAAAAGCTCGCTACCAAAATCTTCCCCCCCGCTTCTAGATCGATTCAGTTTAGTAGGCGTTGATTCGTTTTGAAACACCCAAACCGTCGACTGGCACTTCGTTTCTGGATTGTATTGATAAATCCAAGACTCATCATCGGGGCCTCAAGTCTGCTATTACAATAGTGCCAGAATGGTCTGTCATTGATTTCATAATTGTTGATTTTGACAAGTTTCGTAATCTACTAATATAATGGCGTCATTATGACTTTCCAGTGGTCTGCTACTGACACTCCATTGAAAGAAATGGCATTAATTGGTAATCTCGTACATAATGACAAATGAATGACTGAATTAGGGGGTAATCTGGTAAAATTTTGTCAGTTCCTAAAATAATATGTCAAAAAATAATATGTAAAAATATATACACATAAATGAAATCTGGCATGAATAAATGTTCAAATTTAGTAGAATGTTTTCGAAACTCATTTCTACTAACGGGTTTTTTATTAATGGCAATACGACAATGCCATTATAACACAATTCTATTACGAGACCATTGACCGACCACTGATCGACCATAATGAATTTAGCAGATTACGAACTGTTAGCAAAATGACGATGGAATCGTGTTGGAATGACGAATTTGATGTAATGATGGTAACACGCCGAGACAAGCCTGCTTCTTTGTTTACTATCTAGCTTATGCTAGCGGCTTCGCCCGCGCGGATCTTCCATACCCTAACTCCCTTAGGGGTTGCATTTCGAAAAATTCTTCCTCATTCCTTGTCTACATTATCAAGGGTACCTCTGGGCTGGGCGTTGATGAGTCAGTCAGTCAGTCAGCACTTTTCTTTTTAGTTATATAGATTAGAGATAGATTCAGTAAGTATAAATACCAGTGACACAGTGTTAGTTCTTAAAGACTTGCCTTTAAGGTTGTGGTATAGACCATCAGACTGAACAAGTTTCTCCATGGGGTCGTCGAAAATTTAGCCGTCCCACACATTTAGGTCCAATCGTTTTGTGTGGGACCAAATTATAAGCCTTCAATAACGAAGGTATTAATTTTAACTTGTATAAAAATCGCGTGCATTGCTGTAATTTGAATAGAAATAGGTAGATTTGGAAATATTAGGTCTTTACCTATGAAATTGCCGTTCTGCAGTACTGGCCATTTCAAATCAAAATAATTTTTGTTTGGCTAAGAATTCTAATTTCAAATTAATTTTATTTTAAAAACATGGATTTTTTTTTCTAAAAGTAGTCATTTCTTTATTGATTAGTGTTACATTTTCATCGCATTTCAATCTTTTTCGTCATCATGGATACGTTAAAAATTCGAGTAATTATGGAATATGAGTACCGTCGTGGCAGCAACGCGGCACAAGCGGCACGCAACATCAACGACGTTTACGGAGCTAACACTACAAACCAACGCACCACCTGTTATTGGTTTGCTCGCTTCCGTTCTGGAAATTTCGACCTGAAAAATGAACCTCGCGGTCGTCCGAAGACTTTGGTCGACAATGACGAATTAAAGGCGATTGTGGAAGCTGATGATACACAATCTACGGCTGAATTAGCAGCAGCTTTCGACGTTAGCGTCAAAACAATATTGGTCCATTTGCGTCAAATTGGCAAGGTAAAAAAGCATGACAAATGGGTGCCCCACGAACTCAATGATCGCCAGCGCGAAGTACGCGTCGAGACGTGCCTTGCACTGCTCAACAGACACACAAATGAAGGAATTTTGAACCGCATTGTTACCTGCGATGAAAAATGGATTCTGTTTGATAACCGTAAGCGCTCAGCAAGTTGGTTGGATCCTGGTTCAGCACCTAAACAATGCCCTAAACGAAAACTTACCCCTAGAAAAGTGATGGTCACTGTTTGGTGGTCTAGCGCCGGTGTGATTCATCACAGCTTCTTACCAAACGGGGTGAGCATTACTTCAGATGTGTACTGTGAAGAACTGAACACAATGATGGAGAAGCTGGCGCATCTCCAACCAGCATTGGTCAATCGCTCGTCTCCGCTGCTCCTGCACGACAACGCGCGACCTCATACTGCACAGCAGACGGTCTCCAAGTTGCAAGAACTGGGGTTGGAAGCTCTCCGTCATCCGCCCTACTCACCAGACCTTGCGCCTACAGACTACTACTTTTTCTAGAATTTGGATAACTTCTTGGCGGGAAAAAAATTTAATACCCGAGAGGCAGTACAAAATGCCTTTGAAGAATTTGTTGCCTCCCGTCCAGCTGATTTCTTTAAGAAGGGCATCAATAAACTGCCACTGCGATGGCAAAGATGCATTGATTGCATGGGTGATTACTTCGATTAATACAAATAAAAAATTCATGAAAAAAATTCGTTTAAATTTTTTCATACAAAACGGCAATTTCATAGGTAAAGACCTATTATACTTTCATCCACGTACTCAACAATATATTCAAGTAGTTCTTCAGATTTCTTAGATCATCATCTTCTGCCTAGCCTTTTCCCAACTGTGTTGGGGTCGGCTTCCAGTCTAACCGGATGCAGCTGAATACCAGTATTTTACATGGAGCGACTGCCTATCTGACCTCCGCAACCCAGTTACTGGGCAATACGATACCCCTTGGTGAGACTGGTGGTCAGACTTTCGGGCTTCTGACGACCCGTAACGACTGTCAAAGATCCACAAATGACAGCCGGGACCAACGGCTTAACGTGCTTTCCGAGGCACGGAGGGATCTTGGTATGTAAATATGGTCACCCATCCACGGACCAACCGCGGCAAGGGTAGCTTCCGCGCCGTCCCAACTAAGATGGAATAGGCTTAGCAGATTGAAAGGAAGGTACAGATAGCTACTTACTTTTTTCCCAAGGAATTTCCTCAGGAATCTCAATCTATATGATTCCAAACTCCGAGTATAAAACAAAGGCAGATAGACCGCACGGAACACCAAGAGTGAGGCCAATAAACCACATACTAAAGACTACGACACTTCGTGGCGAAGTAACTCGAGTTTTGAATAAGTATTTGGTTTTTTGGCCTCACTCTTGGTGTTCCGCGCGGTCTATCTGCCTTTGTTTTATAATCTGAGGTTCCAAAGAACTCAAGCTACACAATTTTACACCCATCACTGAATTTTATAGGACCCAAACTGGGTCGGTCTAGGCAAGTCAACGCTCTGAAATATCAACATACGTCAACCCTCAACAGTGTCTGTACGTGTGTGTGTTCGTAAATATGTGTGTGCAAAAGTGCGTGAGCGATGTGTGTGTGTGCAAGAGGGGAGCTAGGCTCGTTAAGAATGACTGGGGTTGTTTTCCATTGATTTGCGGTGGAATTTTTTTAGTTATTAGGAGGAGAGTTGTGTCGGCCCAGGCTATTTGCTTTGAGTAAATTATTTCATCACCATTGCTCTCAAAAGGGTGACGCAAAACATCGTGAGGAAACCGGAATGTCCTAGAACCAAAACTTCGAAGACATACGTGGATCTTTTACAGTCGTTACGAGTCTTCAGAAGTCGAAACCTGGCAACGTGTCTTACCAAGGGGCATCGTGTTACCCAGTTACTGGGTAGTGGAGGTCAGATAGGCAGTCGCTACATGTAAAATACTGGTATTCAGAAGCATCCGGTTAGACTGGAAGCCACTCCTAAGATAGTTAGGTTAGTTAATTATCCCACAGTATCGTACACACGCACGCACGCACGCTACGCAATGTCTTCTCGTCCCACATCCCGCAGTGTCTCAAGACGAAAGTCTTTGACCAGTGCGTGTTGCCAGTGACGACATATGGTACTAAAACATGGTCGCTCACAATGGGCCGTATCAGAAGGCTAAAAGTCACCCAAAGGGCAAAGGAGAGGGCTACTATGCTCGGAGTTTCCCTGCGTGATCAAATCAGAAATGAAGAGATCCACAGGAGAACCAAGGTAACCGACATAGCCCGAAGAATTGCCAAACTTAAGTGGCAGTGAGTAGGGCACATTGCTCGCAGAACAGATGGCTGATGGGGCCGAAAGGTTCTAGAGAGGCGACCGCGTATCGGAAGACGTAGCGTTGGAAGGCCTCCCTCCCACAAGATGGACTTTGTGAAGGCCGCAGGAATCCGCTGGATGCGAGAAGCGCGGTACCGGTCAAACTAGAGGAGCTTGGGGGAGGCCCATGTCCAACAGTGGACGTCTTTCGGCTGAAATGATGATGATGATCATACACACGGCTACACATCAAGCTATACGTTTCCAGTATAAGTTGATCTCGCATTGTATAAGATTTCCGTACAGTGCGAGATCAGCGTAAACTGGAAATGTGTAGCCGTGTGTACTATCGGGATATAAGGTGTTATTCCGGGTTATAAACAATCTGTGTGCCAAATTTCATCCAAATCCGTTCGGTCGTTTTTGCGTGATAGAAGGAACAAATATATCCTAACATTTAAACATGCACACTTGTAATATTTATTAGGTACACGGGTTCATCTCTCTACTGAGCCCACTGAGTCGGTAAAAGATGTTCAAAATCAAAAGTCATTTATTCAAACTAGACTGAGAGTCAGCACTTTTTGAACGTCTAAATTACACAAGACAGTACCCCAAAAACGCCCACTCTTCACACGTCTTAAAGCTTTAGCTGGGAAGAAGTGGCGCAACAAACTCCCCAGCAGCACTGCTATCTGTTAAGTTTATTTATTTATTTAATTTAATTAACATTACGGAACACAAAAAAAAAAAAACATTACGTTTTCCGTATCGACGACGGATTGTTTGGTATCTTGATGAAAATGACTTCGTTTGATTATTAGTTAGTCAGAACACTGTTTTACACTGTTGTACCTACATGAATACCAGACACAAGGTTATAATAACATATTAACTCTTTATTTGACCGGTCAAGCCCCGCCCGCACCCTTTATGGTACGATGCAATGGAAAATCAATTGTGTCCCTATTCGATTCTCTTTTTTATTATGGCAAGCAAAGCCGTTGTCGACTATTCTGCCAATGTCTAAAGTGAAATGGAAAGCATGTGTGTTATAAAAAAAAAAAGGAAGAAGAACGATCTTCGATGATACAGTGTTGATCTTGTTAGTACTGGGCTGAAACAAAAAACAAAAAAAAAAACAACAAAACAAATAAATTACATACTTATAATAAAATTGTTTGAACATTAAAAATACATATACAACATAAACACAGATCGGGGGAGTAAATCCCAATTTTACATTATTGTGACGGATGGAAATCATCAGCGCCACAAGCAGTTCAGGAGAGGAATGAGTTAAAAGAGAGGGGAAATTTATCGGAAGAGGGATCTTAAATTTGGTGATGGTGAGACCAATTGTGTCTCATTAGAGGGGTTTGATAGATAACTTATTCGTAAGAGACGTGTGTGCACTGTCCATTGTGAAGTTAGAAGGAAAGGAACCATAATTATGTCAAGCTCATATTTAGTTTGACAACTACAACATGACGTTGACATTACTAAACAAATGTGTTGGTGCCAACAGGCTACTTCTCCAGATCAATGAGGGTTTTCATGAATATTCAAGCCACCAGTTGGCGCCACTTTGACAAGAGGTCTTCCAGTTCAACAATGAACTAAAAATATTTGATGTCATTCGTTTCATTCTTTCGTTCAGCATTCAGTCCGTGGGCGCTTTGACACTTCTGACAGGTGCTCGGACCTGACATCTCAGTGCTGCCACCTAGTAAATGTTCGTTAAACACGATTATATTTGGACTGGGTGTAATAATATCCGTCATTTTCAACTGCGCAATGGAAACAGTATCTAGTCTTGAAAAGTGCGTACGGCCCACACAGGCGTCTAGGTACTTTAAACCTAGGTGTAAGTATGTGCTAAGCTTTACATACGCGTCATGTGATTAGAAAGCACATACTCGTATTTACTTAAGTTTTCTTTCATTACATTAGGTGGAAGTAATTATTTTGTATTTATGTTCAGCGCTTGTTGGGTTGCGAGGGTTGGATAGAATTTTGAACCTGTAGTGTAGTTGTTGAACACACTAACAGTAGAAATGACATTCAATTTGATAGTTCAACAATATTCATTGCGTTATTTACGTTGTTGAGCAGACAAATTTATCGAACATATGAAGGAACGGATATATGATTTTATTTCTGTAGGTTTGTCAAATTAGAGATGGGCCGACAATGACTTTGGCCGACTAGTCAGCTGCAAAATGGCCGACTAGTCGGCCAAGCCGATCATTGCTTTCGGTTGAGTTCGGGTGACATTGGCAACGTTCAAAATGACATACCTACTTATTGCCAATTGTTTGTTAGAGTTTCTTCGTTTTTGTAAGAAGTATTAATTAATTTTACTTTAGGTATTTAATTTCTGGATCTAAGTAAGTCCAATTAATTAATGAACCAAACAAAGAGTTCCTATCCCTTCCTATCCTAATTTCCTAAGTAAACTGTAAAACTGATTCTATAATAAAAATAATAACACTAAAGATTTCAATTTCATTTCAATCACCGTCTTTTAAATAATAATAAAAAATGGGCCGACTAGTCGGCGGTTTTAGCCGGCTAATCGCCGACTACAAATATGGCCGACTAGTCGGTAACTCGGTACATCACTAGTTTGTATTAACACTTTTATACGTCAATCATATTTTAAACACTAGATGCCGGCGTTTCCTATCTGACTACTCTGAGAAGAAAGGCCGAAACAAACTCAGAGGTCACAGTCTCTTTTAAAGTCCAGACATAATCTTGGTCCATGCACACAGATTGAGTGGACCTATCCAGTTAGTGTACGCATTCATCAACAACGAGCTTTTGCCCGCGGCTGCGCCCGCGTGGATGTCAGTTAACGCGTAAAAAAGTAGCCTATGTCCTTTTCTATATCCCAGACTAGACAGGTTAATTTTTTTACCCAGTGCGCACACCTTGAGCTCAGCATATCATTCCAGACGTAGCGTAGAAATTTTTCGTCGGTTATAAAAAAAATATCAGCTGCTTCATACATTTTGACCGCGTAGGTAGGTATTGCAGTTTTCTATGAAACAGCTGTTTTTTTTTATAACTTACGAAAATTTTCTACGCTCGGGGGTCTAGAATGATTATGCTGAATTTATGTTTACAGTTTGTGCACTGGTTAAAAATTTTCCTTAATTCACTATGACCACTTCAATCACACGTCACTCACACACGAAATCTGCTAATATTGTATTAATATGCTAAATATATGGACCTTCTTATTTCATACTTGTGTAATAGGATTCAGTGTGTTGATGTAAACGGAAAAAGATCTCCCGGATCCGTAGTATCAATGGGAGTCCCACAGGCCTCGATTCTTGGTCCTTTCTTGTTTCTTAGTTATATTAATGACTTGCCTTACCTCATAAAGGATAATCATGATATAGTGTTGTTTGCGGATGACACTTCACTTTTGCTTAAACTTAAACGTTAGCAACTTGTTAATGACGATGTAAATAGCGCAATCTCAAAAGTACTTCACTGGTTCAATGTTAATAATTTACAAATTAAAGAAAAAAAAAAATGCATTAAGTTTACGCTACCTCACGTTAAGCAGGTGAATACTAATGTGTTGATAAAGGGCGAAAATTTGAATCCTGAAGATAGCACTATATTCTTGGGCTTAACTTTGGATGCCAAGCTTCAGTGGCCCACATATAGCTAAATTGTTTAAAAAGCGAAGCTCTGCAGCATACGCTGTTAGAAAAATTCGTAATTTAACTGATATAGAGACAACCCGCTTAATTAATACTTTAGCTATTTTCATAGTGTAATGTCGTATGGTATTTATTCTATTGTGCACAAATACTTCTAAAACTGCGCCAAACTAAGTATTTGCATCGGTGCCGTTTACACAAAGCTGACGTCACGATGTCACGTGATAAAAAGTCATCGCAAGGAGCGTTTTGGCGGTAAATTCAAAACAACGAAAAATACATTTGATTTGAATCCTTTTAACTGAGAAAATGGATATGAATAAATTTATTTTTATTTTTCTGTTAAATATATCGTCCCAATGTTCAAATTAAAATAGTTTTTATTAAATTGGAAAATACCCTATTAACGCAAGACCTCATTAACAGTCATAAACCCAATTAGAGTATTGAGATACAAGCACAAATACGATAAAACATTTTTAATATTATCAAGAAAAACGTGTCGACCCAAGCATTACTTTATTGCATTTAAAATTAAGTCTTATTGCTTCTGCAATAAGATTGATTTTTTTTTTGGCTTAATCAGTGGTAGGTATGGCAAAATACATAATTAAAAAAAAAAGAAAACTTCTATTAAAAGTTACTAAAATTAATTCAATAGTCAATTAGGAAGAAAATACTTTCAGGTCTTGCGTCTATTTTGTTACACCTTGTACAGTCGCCAGCAGGTCAAGCTATCCCAAACTGTCAAATTTTCCCAATTGAACATAAACCTTATTCCTTTGCAATAAAGTGGTAAAACTATCAAAGAAATTTGACAGATTGGGGTAGCTTGATGTGCTGGCTTCTGTACCTAGAGGGACGCGCTTTCAAATAAAATGTCACTGCAGCAGGCTTAGCACGAGCACCGATTGTTGACGGAAGAATAGACATGATTCAAACTCAAACAACTTTATTTTTCTTCACAAACAAGGGTATAAAAGCTTAAGGCTTGTAACCACGCCAAGAACCTTCAGCATTTGGGCGCACTAAAGTGGGCGAGTGCGGGGTGATGTAGCCGTGTAGTCTTTAATTAAGTAACAAAAATTATGCATATTTGTAAAAAGTAACAAAATCAAATCATTTTCCTTTGTATTGCAAAGCAGTAGATTTTTTTTTTTACTGTTTTGTTAAAAAATGAAGGAGTAAAATGGTTTCATCTCAACGATTTGGATGTGATTTGGTGTTTTTTATTTTTATTATTTGATACCCATAGAAAAGTTATGCATAAACCAAATGACGTATTATATTATGTAGATTACTAACTATTTTTTTCAAATGTAATTTCTTTGTAAATGCCGACGAAAAGTGGTTTCATCTGCATGCTGTTTTTAACCATTTTTTGAGAAGGCAGCCTTAAAATACTAAGTGACACTAGCTTGTGAGAGACTGGTGTCTGCTCTAGGAATACCTGCATCACAGATCACCACCAGGGTCCCACCACACGGTATGTAAACATTTATAGTTATTTAGTAACTGTGAAGGAAAAGGGCTTAACATAAACACCAGTAATTAAAAAACAACAATGATAGAAATCAACTCACAGATTAAAAACAATAAAACAAAAAGTGTGAAATGTTGCGTTCGGAAGCTAGCGGGACGGAATATTTTGGTTAGTAATTCCTCAGTTGCAACAAAATTACTATTAATTAAATGATGTAGGTACAATAGGAAAATATAGCTATGTTTTTCTATTAATTATCACAGTTATGCGTTCTAAACGAATCATGATTTTGTAGATAATCGTATATACTTTGTGGCTTTCGAGTAGAAAGTTTGTTGTCAGTGTGATTTTGACAGTTTGGGAAGAAATATTCTTCTGAAATAGTCTACATTTATAAGGACCTAGACAAACATCGTTAGAAACGAAAGACAAAATTACAGATTGAGGAAGGATATCTACGGTGCGATGTCAAAAATGGAGAAACGAAATGTCACTTTGTATTGAAAAAGCACTGTCTATTCTTCGTAGAAATAGAATGCGTCATGCTAAGCTGCAAGTAAATATACTTGCAGTGACCTTTTCTTTCTTGTAACTTTCACTATCATCATCTGCCTAGCCTTTTCCCAACTATGTTGGGGTCGGCTTCCAGTCTAACCGGATGCAGCTGAATACCAGTATTTTACATGGAGCGACAGCCTGTCTTGCCTCCACAACCCAGTTAGTGGGTAACACGATACCACTTGGTAAGACTGGTTGTCAGACTTTCGGGTTTCTGACGACCCGTAATGACAGTAAAAGATCCATGAATGACAACCGGGACCAACGTTCCGAGGCAAGGTATTTAGAGTTGGTCACCCATCCTCGGAACCACCGCGGCAAGCGTAGCTCACAACTTTACTCCTACAATTCAAAACGTGCCCATTGCCTAATAAGTAGGTATTTCTGCAGGTTTAGCACGAAAACCGTTCCGTGTAGACAATTGACAGTTCTGTACCGAGAAATGTAGACAAGCGATTTCTATTCTACGATAGAGTAGAAATAGAAAGCGTCGTGCTAAGCCTGCTGGAGAAGACCATTCGCCCACAGATACATTAACTAAGTATGAGTCGCCTGTAGAAAATAATATAATCTTTTAACGGGTTGATTCGCCCCTTACAGCGAGTAAATTCGAATTGACCTAAGCCTTAAACGTTCACGGTGGAGCACACGGTGGCGGTCTGCCCGGCTTGGGGGGAACACCGCCGTGTCCTCGTGGAGGCGATCGGCGGCGGCGATCTTCGCGTCCGGCCCTGGTCCAGGCCATGTTACGGAGCGAGAGTGCATGGGTAGCCGTCACCTCCTTCAGCGAAGCAGTAATGCTCGCGAAGAGGGAGGCGGCGTACGTGAGGGAGAGGCAGCATATGCGCCCTTACGGCCCTAACCGCCGCAGGAGACGCCCGGGGCGTCGGGAATCCCAGGCTGATTTCCGGCCACCGTAGGCGAGGGCTTGCGGACGGCGAGTAATGGGTAGCTCGCTGTCCGGTAAGGACCAAGCCCGGTCGACGACGGCGCGTTGTGTTCCACGCGCGCCTCAAAGAGATGTCAGCACCAACTGGTGGGGTCTGCAAGGGCCGATGCCTGCCAGGGGTGCGGGTTTTTTTTTTTTTTTTTTTGGGGTGGGAAATCATCAAATGACTTCTCCTGCTGACTAGAGCAGGAGGGCGTGTCAGACTTTTACTGACTAAAGCCCACCCGTGTTCCTTCAGTAGCCCGTATGCCAGGGGCTGTGGTATCTCTTTCGAACAAACCCGCACCCCTGGCAGGCATCGACCCTTGCGGACCCCACCAGTGGTTGCTGACATCTTTGACGGCGCGCGTGTGGAACACAACGCGCCGTCTCGTCTACCACTTTTCGGCCGCAGGGGATAGGGAGAGCGGCTGACGCTATACCGACACTCCTCTTCCCCTGCGGCCCCACTGCGTTCGCCATCAAACGGTGGCGGCCCCGTCCAGACCACGGAAGGGAAGAGCGCTGCTCAGGAGCACCGGCACTCCTCCTCTACCGCAGCCCGTAACCCTCAGCCGCGATGCCTCCCATTCGACATCGCGGCCCACTCAGTTGCGGTGCACCTCACCGCAACCTACTTTTTGGCCGCTACGTCAATGGCTTGAAGGCAAAAGCCCTGACGAGCGGCCCCACCTTTGGGTTCCTCTTGGCTTCACCGTGGCCGGAATCCACGGTTACTGAGCCCCCCCGCAACAACAATGCGGGAACCCACTCGGGGGGGAGGGGTGCGGGTTCGTTCGAAAGAGATACCGCCGCCGCTGGCATACAGGCTACTGAGGGAACACGGGTGGGTTTTAGTCAGTAAAAGTCTGACACGCCCTCCTGCTTCACCCAGAGCGGGAGAAGTTATTTGGTGATTTCCCAACCAAAGAAAAAAGATAACAAGCCTTAAACTTTTTGGTCCAGTAGGTATCAAAGTTTTGTATGAGACAGTTGAATTTTTTTTCTCTTCCCTCTAACTCTAACCTCTTCTATAGGTCCCATCTTCGCCCCATGAGACACCATAAGTCGTATTTATTTTAATAAATAAGGCCTGATTACACACGGACTAGTGTTTTAATTACTTACTGACGCGTTTTATATCATATCTCATGATTTTAGGCTCGCTACACACATCCGACTGGGACAATTCTTGTGTTTGGGATTTTACTCTACTTAAAGAAACAAATCATGAAAACAAATGGCCATACTTCCGTTTTCTCAAATAATCGAGTAGGTAAGTTTTATTTTGTATAATATTTCACGAGATGATATGACTTTATTTAAAAAGAAAAAATAACTACAAAACAATTGTTTCAAAATCATTCGACTAGGAGGCCATAGAAAAAAGAAATCATTTTAGTTCGAAGAAAAAAAAAAACATATTTCAAATCGCGAACATGCGTTCCTAATTCAAACACATACTCACGCAATATTATAAATACGCACACATAGGCAACCCATTGAGTGGTACGCGTGAAAATTCACGCCAGCACGTTACGCGCTTTTTTTTAATTACAACCCCACGGCGCTATTGTTGCACAACCCTAGTGGGAGGGGATCTAGGAGTAGGGCTGTCACGGAAGGTTCAGAAAGGAATGTTATTATGTGTGTTGATGTTGATGTGAATATGACACTTGTTTATTATTGGCCTAAAAATGTGTTTTAAAATTACAAAATCAAGAAAAAAAATGCAGTGCTTTTTCTACAACTCTCAGGGTAACAGATTGTTTAGCAAATTGAGTTCCAACTTAAATTTTAAGGATATGAATTTCAAATCTGTGTAGTGTTGCCCTAGTGGTAACGACCCCGACTTACGAGTTGAACGTCGTAAGTTCGAACCCAGGCGCTTTCCTTTCTGTAATTTGTTTCATTACCACTGCTCTCAAAACTGAAGGAAAGAGCATCGTGAGGAAACATGTTCAAAAATTCAAAGACATGTGACAAAAAAATGATCTACCAATCGCTATCATATAGAAACGTATCCATTAGCAGCATTCGTTATTGTTTTTCACTTTTTACGAAATTACCTTTTCGAAATGCAAAATATATATTTTTTTGTAAATTTTGACTTTCAAAAGTGCCATGTAAGAGCACATTTGAAATAAATGATTTGAATTTGACACTTTGCTTTTAGACGGATCCAAAAGCTTTTGGACGTACCTATTCATTGTGTTTTCACAAGTAGTAAATATACCTAATTGTTGTTGTGTACTTATTGTTTCTTTTTATCCGACTTCCAAAAAAGGAGGAGCTTATATGTGCCACTGTATCTTTTTTCATGTACGTTCATCGATTTCTCCCCCATTTGTGGACCGATTCTCAAAATTCTTTTTTTTGAAAGATTATACTCCTGAGGTGGTCCCATTGGCACTAAGTCAGGATATGATGATGGAATCCCAGGGAATTCGAGGGCGACCCTCAAATTTTGTAGGTATTAACAATGTTTTTCAGATATTTTCTAAAGCTATTGAGACATTTGCATATGGTTATCATCATCTCATGACGCTGAGCTGATGAAGGAAGGTACAACTCTTTAACGGTTAGGAGTTAGGTGGACGTCCGGGCATAACTCCGTCATAAGACCGATTTCCAAAATTGTTTTTTTGTTCTAAAGGAGTTAATTTCGAAATGGTTCCATTTAAATTTCATATAGATCGGATGATGCGTATCGCAGAGAGACAACGGAACTCTTCGAAAAATGACAGCAAATTAACCGAGATTGCTGCTATAGCACAGATATGCATTGTTTTGACCCTAAGGAAGATGAAATTCCGAATTGGTGTGGGGTAGGTACTATAACTAAAAAGTGAAAAAAAAAAACGATTTCCAAAAAACACTAGAAAGTGAAAAATAACTTTAATTTCGGAAGGCGGTGACAAGAAATTAATCAAATACATATCCAAAGTCATCGACTTCCGAAATTAAAATAATGTATCACTTTCTAGTGTTTTTGGAAGTCGGTTGTTTTTTTTTTGAAAAAAGTTTTTTTACTTGTACCTACATAAGTAGTTTTATTATAATAATTATATGATCCATGACTTTGGTGAACGGTTAAACTCTAGTGAGTTTATGTTCGCACCGACTTAAATGTGTAAATCTACAGACGCCAGCACATCACATCAGCTACCCCAAACTGTCAAATTTTCTCAATTGAAAATGAACCTTATACATTAACGATGAAAATCTAGCAAATATAGATTGGGGTAGCTTGATGTGCTGGCATCTGTACGACTGAAAAAAATAAAGTGAAAGTTTTTGAAGATGTTTGGAGCTTGTTACTCAATCACGATAAAACGGCTGAGCGGATTTGGATGAAATTTGGCAGACAGATGGATTATAACCTAGATGGCCAAATATGATACTTTCTATTCCGGTAGTATGTTCCCGCGGGATAATTTTCGACTTCCACGCCGGCGAAGCTGCGCGCGGAAGCTAGAAAAGAAATAAGCAGTGAATTAAAACATTGCGTTGTTGACAGCCCTGTGTTACATTTTATCGAACTGTGGGTTCGTCAAAGAGCGTGCTGCTGTACCACGGTAATATAGAAATACACGCAGTCGCCCGTATTCATAGTCTGTGCTTAGAGTCGAATAAATGTCACATAACACCAGCCGGTCTATTCTGTAAAAATACCACAGTGAACATTTTGAGCTTGACGCTAGGGATTGACATTATTGACAGCTCACTTCAAACTCACTTCACCTGAGTTTTCACGATGAGTTTTACAGAATAGCTCTAAAGTTCAAACAAATGACACGTTGTAACTATTCAAATAAACTATCTCATTATACCAGTCTGAATAAATCATCGTAACTATCTTGGGGTCAGCTGCCAGTCCAACCCGATGCAGCTTAATGACAGTATTTTACATGGAACGATTGCCTATCTGACTCCATAACCCGGTCACTGCATAATACATCTTGGGTAACAGTGGTCGTCAGACCTTCGGGCTTCTGACGACCCGTAAAAACCGTCAAAGATCCCCGAATGACAGCCGGGACCATCGGCTTAACGTGTTTTCCGAAGCACGGAGGGGTATTGGTATGTAAAGATCACTCATCCACTCTTTCAACAATAGGACAAATTAATAACCCAGAAATTACTACAAATCGCTGACAGAAAACTGTGAACCTGATACAACGAAGCTTAATTTAACCACAGCCTAAGCTAACTAAGCAGTCAAATAGGATGCATTGGCCGTATGCCAAGTAATTCCTACTAGATAGACAGTAAAAGTGTGTTTACGTTAACACATAAAACCTACGGTACTGTCAATAGCATTTTATTGTTATTACACCTAATGTTAACCACCGGTCATGCGAAGTTAATTGAGTGTACAATCAACCAAAATTCCACGGTAACAGTTTGGACGTTGACAGCGTCTTTATTTCGTAGCAGTAAGGGCGTTTGCATATTTCGGGTTAATACATAAGTGCGTTTGATTATACTTTCAGTTGTTTATTTGGAAACGAGCTAGGTGATGTTTGCAAGTAAATGTTAGTAATGCAACTTGGGTAATTGTGTAACACATTATCAGTTGAGCAGACAAATTTTTAAAAAATTGTGAGGGTCCACGTCTACAATGTGATAATGTGTCCTCAATAGTGTGTGTGTGTGTGAGCTAATGTGGCAAAGACAAAGGTAAACACGGCTACAGAACAAACTATACATATCTAGTATAAGCTGATTTCGCATGATTTGACATTTTCGTATTATTGTGGCATTTTTAATGAAATTCAAACGATTTGACATGAATTTGTAATTTGTAGTATTTAATTTTCCTAACTGTTATTTTAAAGTTATTATATCTTAAATTTGTGTAAATTCAATAATAATTTATGATTTGTATGCCCATGTGGCGGTAGAACATGGAGGACTCATAAAATAAAACATCTATGTATGTACTATATTATAACCCATGTTTGCAAACCAATAAAGGATTTGATTTGATTTGACTCGCATTGTTTAGGATTTCCGTACAGTGCGAGATCAGCGTAAACTGGAAATGTACAGCTATATGCGTAACCGTGTGTACCTACGTAACTCATTTTTAGTTTAGAGATGTTAAGGCTTGTATACACGCCTAGGACCTTCAGCATTTGGACGCACTAAATTTGTGGGCGAGTGCGGGGTGATGTAGCCGTGCAGTCTTTAATCGGTCGCATTTTTAATTTATTATAACAAAAATAATGCATGTTTGTAAAAAGTGACAAAATCAAATCATTTTCTTTTGTATTGCAAAGCAGTAGTCATTTTTTTTAAACTCTTTTGTTAAAAAATTAAGGAGTAGATAAAATGGTGTCATCTCAACGATTTGGAGGTGATTTTGTGTTTTTTTTTTCTTATTATTTGATACCCATAGAAAAGTTATGCCTAAACCAAATGACGTATTATATTATGTAGTAACTATTTTTTTCAAATGTAATTTCTTTGTAAATGCCGACAAAAAGTGGTTTCAGGTGCATGCTGTTTTCAACCATTTTTTGAGAGGGCAGCCTTAAAGGGAATCCGATTGAGTTTGTTTAGTGATTTATCAAAAGCGTAAATTAGAAGGTTCGTATGGATATTCATTAGTGTTGATTTTAGGTTATCTTTTTGTTTTATTTTAATCGGTATGTTAATTTTTCTTTGTGTGTCTGTTTATGATAAAGATGATCGTCTAGTGATAAGTCCGACAGTAAACTTCTTCCTCAAACGGAGCTATGAATTTCCTATGAATAAAAGGGTGTCGAAATCCTACAACGCCCTAAGATGACAAGCTCAAACAATACTATGAATACGCCCCCCTACGTCACTCTATAGACAACTATAGATTCGTAACAATTACAAGTGCTACGAGCTCATTTCATTACCTACGTCATTAGTTTACTATCACGACTTGTACATGACGGGGTCGGCACACATTAGCTTTGATATAATGTGTCAAAGACTCTTTATTTACGACTTTTTATTTAGAGGTGTTACAGGGAATTAAAGAGCGAGTGTTTTTTTAATGACGAAAAGAGGTCTTAATTTAAAAAGGTGTTGTTTATGTAGACTAAATTTGCATCGTCTACTCGTGAGAGAATTTTCTGAATCGGAAGACGATGACTAGGTACAGTACATACAAACTCACAAATATCTCTTTATAATAATCAAATTTTAGTATAGATTAGCCAGGTGATGAGATTATAGTTAGGTATTTTTCGTATTTTAATCAATCAGATATAATATGTAGGTACAGACATCAAGCTACCCCAATCTGTAAAATTTATTTTACAGATTTTCAACTTTATCACATAAGTGTAAGGTTCATGTTCAATTGGGAAAATTGACAGTTTGGGGTAGCTTGATGTGCTGACGTCTGTATATAAGTATGCACGTAAGTTCTAATACAGAAATAGCTGAAATAAAGAAATGTTATGTAGGCAAATATGATCATTAAGGATAGGGTATTAGACCCATTTTTGAAAAGGGTCTTACTAGGTTCTAAAAAGTTAATAAACCACAGAAAAAAAAAACAAACACTTTTTTTTTTATTTAACCGACCAGTGCAATGAAAATGCATTTAAATTTAACATTTTTATATTTCGCGCGTAATTTGACGAAAACGCTGGACGTAGACGCCATATTGGTCTGTGGGTATGACGTCAGTTTTCAAAGTTAACAAATGCGCTAATATTTTGTATGATAATTGTTTGTAATTGAAAATGAGATTATTCTACATAACGTTGGTTTGCTGTTCCTGAATGAGATGTTATTTCAATAAAAATTACTTTGGTTACGAAATTAATCAAAGGAGAAAGTTGTTCAGTTGATTCGTTTATTCAGCGGGATGACGTAATAACATGGCGGCTACTACTTCATGGTGTTCAAGAACAGATAAAAAAAACTGTAACCTCTGAATTGAATTTTAAAATTTAATTTGTTATTTCATGAACTAAAACTAACATTTTCCGACTAGCTTTTTGCATAAGCTATCTCAATAATATATTTTTAGATTTTTTCTCATATACAGGAAAAGTTTTTATCCAGTGCGCAAACTGTAACCATGAATTCAGCATATAATCGGCTAGACCTCCTAGCGCAGAAATCTTTTTCCGGTTATACAAAAAAAAAAAACAGCTGTTTCGTAGAAAAGTCAATCACTTTTCTATGTAACAGCTGATTTTTTTTTTGCATAACCGACGAAAAATTTCTGCACTGGTTACAGGTTGGGCACTGGATAAAAACTTTCCCTGTAGAGTTAAATACCCTATTGTTTTCGGAGTGTTTGTATGACCAAATATACCTAAGCAACGGAAAACGAGGCAACAGGAGTATGTAAGGATTGTAGCAGGTGGCGATCTGTAGTTTCTGCCTTCCCCTAGAGAAGAATCCGTGTGTTTATATATGTATTTAAGTAAGAAATGTTTCAAGGGCACGCATTAAAAATGTAGGAAAAGTCACACTTATTGCTACATTTTTAATATCAGTTCATTTTAAGAAAGTTGTATGAAGCAAAAACTACCATTTTGTGCGCACTGGACATCATCCTTATTTCTATATATTTTCTAGAATTCTTAACGTTTACATCAATCAGTGTCAATGCTAGCACTATTCTACGGCTGAGATGTTTTTATCAGCACTTTTAAAGTGTCAGTTTGTCCTGAATTTTTTTAAATATTCAGCCCTCATTTAGACCCAACTTAGCACATTCCTCTCAAAATATTTTTTCTAAAAAACGCCGTCTCGATAACCCAAAAATATGTCACGATATTTTCCATATCGGAATACAAAATGACCAGCCTACCCTCTTCACTGCGTAGCGTGAAGTATTAATTTAACTTGGCAACATTTTTCTAAGTGGGCAACACTTCAGCTGTATTGCCTCATTGAAGGAACCAAGATGGCGGACGGTGGACGACTTTATATTCGAGAAATATGCAATAATACCTACATTATTTACGGTGCTTCGAAGTTTTGGGGCTCGGAAGTAAGAAAGAAGTCCAACAGTTTTAGTTACAAAGTTAATTTGTAGCTAAAATGACATTAATGATGATTAACTGGTTTCTTCACTTGACAGTAGATACCAATCACTCCAAAGTAATATTTAAATCAATCAACACATGGTTGATTTTTCTCAAAACACAAAATCTCAATTTTCGTTATTGGACCTAGATACAATAAATAACAAATAACTTCTCCCGCTCTGGGTGGAGCGGAAGGGCGTGTCAGACTTTTACCGACTAAAACCCACCCGTGTTCCCTCAGTTGCCTCTGTGCCAGGGGCTACGGTATCTCTTTCGAACAACCCGCACCCCTGGCAGGTATCGGCCCTTGCAGACCCCACTAGTTGGTGCTGACATCTCATCTGGTGGAACATTCTGTCGACATTCTTCTTCCCAGCTAAAGCACTACGAAGTGTCGAAGGGTGGGCGTTTTTTGGGCACTGTCTTATGTATTCTAACGTTCGAAAAGTACTGATTGTCAGCCTAATTTTAATAAATTACTTTTGATTTTGATTTTGACCCGGGCTTGATTTTCACCGGACAGTGAGCTACGCATTACTCGCCACCCGCAAGCCCGCGCCTACGGTGGTCGGGAATCAGCCAGGGATTCCCGATGCCCAGGGCGTCTCCTGCGGCCAAAACGCCCGCACTTCACCACTTCCTAGCGCTTTTTTATTTGGTCGAGGAATCATCAAATAACTTCTCCTGCTCTGGGTGGAGCAGGAGGGCAAACTCCCCAGCAGCACAGCTGTCTGTTATGTTAGAAGAACTTGATTCTATACAATGGTAGGTACGTAATTAACGTTACGAAACATAAAATAAAAATATTTGCCATAAGTCAGCTAGCACACGCCAAAATAGCAAAAAAAAAAAAACAATCCAAAATGTACTCAAGCAGAAATAAATAGTAAAAACAAAAACATAAACAGAACTTAAAACCTAAATTAAAGTCTCCAGGCATAAAGGAACTGCCCGCTAACGTATGCAATGCGGTATTATGTTCACATAGTTGTAGCTAGAAGTAACAAAAATTGTTTTTTTTTTTTTAAAGAACATTACAATTTTTGCGGGCTACACTATAAAATAAATAAATAGAACATACCGCATCTGCCATAAAAAAAGTATTTATCCCTCCTGTCTCTCCGAAGGAAAATCTTCAACTTTTTTTTCCTAAGAACTCTTTATATTTTTTTTAATGTCTATGGAGAGCCTTATGAAAGGTCGAGATAGGATCTTGGCGACGCATTTTGAGGACATTAGAAAAAAAATATCTTGTTTAATGAAAACCTTATTCACTTTTGGAGGCAATTCGTTTATTTTGACGTTAAAAATGGCGCGAAATAAAATATACCTCGTAAAAGGTTAGGAAATGGTAATAAAAAAATTAAATTATTTTTTTGTGGAGCCTCAGGTTGGTTTTTATTATTTTTTAGTTGGCTTCGCGACCTTTTTATTTCTTTTTTTACTGATTTGGTAGTAAAAGAGAACAGCCCGTAGGCTGTTCTCTTTATCTTTTTCTCTCTAGTTTATTAACTCCATCTATCAAGAATGAGTCGTGAAATGGACTGTAAGGTTTATTATACAATTATTATACAATGTAATACATACATTGTATAATAATGTAGTGACCTCTTTAGTGAAATTGTGTGAAATAGCATATCCATGGAATAATGGAATTAGTAAGTACTATTTGGCACTAGCACGGAAGGGCTTGTAATAATATTTGCATGGGACGATAAATCAAGTTAAGCTACGCTTGCCGCGGTTGGTCCGTGGAGGGATCACCATCTTGTCATACCAAGACCCCTCCGTACCTCAGAACAAACATCAAAACATAGAAACTTTCATATTTATAATAATAAAGCAGGATAGAATTGGCACCCTATGTAAAATTGTCATAACAGTAATTTAATACCTACCGCTGCCAAAAAAACTTTTTCAAAAAAAGAACAACCGACTTCGAAAAAACACTAGAAAGTAAAAAAGCGAGGAACGTACATAAAAAAAAAAAAAAATTACAGTTGTCATTTGAATATACGGACAGTAAACTAGTCAGTAGGTAATTGTCAAATAGATACTCAATCTTTGTTGATAATCAAGCTTCCTAACTGTACAACAAACATTCTTTGATCCCGCATATTAACAAGATGATACTTTCCTATTCCTGTTTGATATTTCACATTATTAAAACCTCAAAACGACACCCTATTATTTAGCCCCCATGTCGTAGAGGCGTTCAACCATAGAAAAATCTTTTGTCTATGACGCACTATTAATAACTCGCACTATTGTCTTGCCTAGTGACGTTGTAGGATAATAATAGCTGTTGAAAATCAGTCGACTGAATATATTCTTATTAAATTTTATTTTTATTAAATTCTGGTGTGAATAAAAATGAAAGGTTCAATGATTTTTGACATGTTTGAAATTGAGATGAAATGATTGGCGCGAATAGAAATGAACTGGCGTTAGAATGTGCAATAGAAAATAATTAAACGACTACGAAAAGTTCGTGAGAATTATTTTAGGAGAAATTACAGAAAGCGAATCGACAATGCTAATTAAGGGGGCGCAAATCCCTTCAGGCGACGGAGAGGGCTATGCTTGGAGTTTCCCTGCGTGATCGAATCAGGAATGAAGAGATCCGCAGGAGAACCAAGGTAGCCGACATAGCCCGAAGAATTGCCAAACTTAACTGGCAGTGGGCAGGGCATATTGCTCGCAGAACAGATGGCCGATGGGGCCGAAAAGTTCTGGAGTGGCGACCGCGTACCGGAAGACGTAAAGTTGGAAGGCCTCTCACAAGGTGGACCGATGACCTTGTGAGGGCCGCAGGAGTCCGCTGGATGCGGGAAGCACAGAACCGGTCGAAGTGGCGGAGCTTGTGGGAGGCCTATGTCCAGCAGTGGACGACTTTCGGCTGAAATGATGATGACGATGAAATCTCTTCAGACACCGGACTGTTCAAGAGAAATTTCGAGAAAAATCAATACTACTTTGTCCGACCTTGTGAACAAAACCCAAAACTCCATGCTAAGCATTTGCAGCGGCAACCGGATGCAGCTAAATACCAGTATTTTGAACGGAGCGACTGCCAATCTGATCTCCACAACCCAGTTACTGGGTAATACGAACAACCCTTGATACTCGTAAGACTGGTTGTCAAACTTATGGGATTCCGGCTATCAAATAGTATGCTTTAGAACAAAGGTTGGATTTTAATTTAGCTTTAAGGTTGGATTTTACTTTAAAGCTAAAGTAAAATTCCACCTTTGTTTTATAGCATACAATTCTATTAACGACTACTTAAACGATAAGAATAGTTGGTCGCTGTGATTAACTCAAGACAATGTTTGTGTTCTTTCACCAGAATTAGCTAACCTACTGACGTTTTATGAGTTACATTCATTTAATTGTTTATTTTATTAGACTCTATAAATCATTTTAATAATGTACAGAATCAAGTTCTTCTAACTTAACAGACAGCTGTGCTGCTGGGGAGTTTGTTGCGCCACTTCTTCTTCCCAGCTAAAGCACTAGGAAGTGGTGAAGGGCGGGCGTTTTTGGGGGACTGTCTTATGTAATTTTGACCTTCAAAAAGTGCTGACTCTCAGCCTAGTTTGAATATATGACTTTTTATTTTGTTGTTTTGTTTTTGTTTCAAAGATCTACGAATTACAGATAGAACCAGCGGCTTAGCGTACCTTCTCCGGTACGGAGAGGTTTCGTTTTGTAATGGATCCACCGTCACCCATCCACAGATCGACCGCAACAAATGTAGCTTAACTTTCGATCGGCCCGTCCGTCTGTTATCAATTAACCACGAGCACTAGACTAAGCAATTAGTGAAAAAACTTCTCTAAAAACAGCATCCATTAAATCCTCCTTTCCCATTTTTAACTTCAAATACCCAATTAATGGAGTTCCATTTTCAAAGTTGGCTAGCACTACGCGGTAGATTCGGTGCCTCTCGGTGACATATAAAAAAAAAACGCTTTTTTTGCGCGCCATTTAGGTCGGCCATATCGACGGTTGATTCGCGATTTTTGTGTGGTACAAGGTATAAGGGAAAAGCGAAATATTAGGTCTTTACCTATGAAATTGCCGTTCTGCAGTACTGGCCATTTCAAATCAAAATAATTTTTGTTTGGCTAAGAATTCTAATTTCAAATTAATTTTATTTTAAAAACATGGATTTTTTTTTCTAAAAGTAGTCATTTCTTTATTGATTAGTGTTACATTTTCATCGCATTTCAATCTTTTTCGTCATCATGGATACGTTAAAAATTCGAGTAATTATGGAATATGAGTACCGTCGTGGCAGCAACGCGGCACAAGCGGCACGCAACATCAACGACGTTTACGGAGCTAACACTACAAACCAACGCACCACCTGTTATTGGTTTGCTCGCTTCCGTTCTGGAAATTTCGACCTGAAAAATGAACCTCGCGGTCGTCCGAAGACTTTAGTCGACAATGACGAATTAAAGGCGATTGTGGAAGCTGATGATACACAATCTACGGCTGAATTAGCAGCAGCTTTCGACGTTAGCGTCAAAACAATATTGGTCCATTTGCGTCAAATTGGCAAGGTAAAAAAGCTTGACAAATGGGTGCCCCACGAACTCAATGATCGCCAGCGCGAAGTACGCGTCGAGACGTGCCTTGCACTGCTCAACAGACACACAAATGAAGGAATTTTGAACCGCATTGTTACCTGCGATGAAAAATGGATTCTGTTTGATAACCGTAAGCGCTCAGCAAGTTGGTTGGATCCTGGTTCAGCACCTAAACAATGCCCTAAACGAAAACTTACCCCTAGAAAAGTGATGGTCACTGTTTGGTGGTCTAGCGCCGGTGTGATTCATCACAGCTTCTTACCAAACGGGGTGAGCATTACTGCAGATGTGTACTGTGAAGAACTGAACACAATGATGGAGAAGCTGGCGCATCTCCAACCAGCATTGGTCAATCGCTCGTCTCCGCTGCTCCTGCACGACAACGCGCGACCTCATACTGCACAGCAGACGGTCTCCAAGTTGCAAGAACTGGGGTTGGAAGCTCTCCGTCATCCGCCCTACTCACCAGACCTTGCGCCTACAGACTACTACTTTTTCCAGAATTTGGATAACTTCTTGGCGGGAAAAAAATTTAATACCCGAGAGGCAGTACAAAATGCCTTTGAAGAATTTGTTGCCTCCCGTCCAGCTGATTTCTTTAAGAAGGGCATCAATAAACTGCCACTGCGATGGCAAAGATGCATTGATTGCATGGGTGATTACTTCGATTAATACAAATAAAAAATTCATGAAAAAAATTCGTTTAAATTTTTTCATACAAAACGGCAATTTCATAGGTAAAGACCTATTATAAATAGGTAGTGTGTGTACCTATTTGACATTTTAAGAGTATGCTTTGATGGTTTAGTCATGTTGAGAGGATAAATAAAAGGTAGTTGTGTAGGTAGTTAATACAAGGCAGTTGTGAGTGGAAACGCGAGGACAGCATGACTTAGACGGAAATCTAGCGACCTTATTGGTCATGACGTGTATAAACGTCAACGAAGCAAAGTGAGAACGGGGGCTAGGACATCGACGCGCAACTTATTAGGTACCATGGATTTAGCACATGATCCTAAGTCAAAGTCAATGCATTTATTTCAAATAGGCATTTCAGAGGCACTTTTTAACGTCAACATTTATATTTAAAATTGATTCTAGTCGCACTTTCCAAAACGTAGTTTTGTATGGAGAAGAATGGGCAAGAAACTTCAACGTTACCCTTTTAAAATGTTTTAAGTACAATGATTAACGTACATTCATTATATAATTATGTGTGAAAACGATGCACCCGGAATAAAGTTACGGTACCAAAATAGGTAAAAAAAAATGAAGCAATGACAGATACATTAATTTTATGATAGATACGTGGAGGTCACACATTTACAAACATTGTAAAAGTAAGAATATGATTTTCTTAGAATATTAAAAAGTAATAAGTCAGTGTGACCGATCTCCGTTGACCGGGGATCAGACTGTCATGTAGGTGTGCCTCTCTGTTTAATAATCGTGGCATTCTATTATTTCTGCCTACCCCCTTGGAAAGAGTGAATGTATATTACATATAGGGTGACTATTGTGAAAGAACCGGGGTAGTACTACCACCTGGCTTATTTCTGCAGCGTTAATCTGTCACGTTTTGAAGTTTATGCAGACCAGTGTAATGTCAGGCGTGGATATGAGTCAGACCATCGCACCTGCGATACTTGCGGTATTGTGACCACAACAGCTAATGTTGCGGCTCTGGTTTTAGTACATACTTTATACTACAAAGTGTTTACAATTGCTTCTTCATGCCAACAGCTCATGGTGTCATGTCACAGAAACATACGTAGCTCTAATATTTTCAATTTGTCAGCACAAAAGCTTCTTTAGCACACAGTCGAAAAAAATAAATTAAGATGATGATGATGATGATGATGATGATGATGATGATAATTGATATTTCAACCTATTTGAAAGAAGCTTGGCAAATCAATCCATGGATTGCGTATGCCATTTCTAATATTCAAGAGGGCGGATCACAGAGTAAATAATGATTGTGATCTCAATGAGTTTCGTGGATGCTATTCCAACACACTGAAGCGTATTTATTACAAGCAAAATTACTGTTACCTTTTCACTTATACCACACTTTTTAACGCTTCCACTTTAGGTAGGTTCCCACAAATTAATTACCGCTCGGTACCAGTGACGTGAACAAAATGGCCGATATGACCGCGTAAAAATACAATGTATGTTAGAAACTTAAACGTTTTCGTTTAATTTTATATATTAGTGAGGGACAATGTACGTTTTAGGGTGTATTTCGGTTGACAATGTGAGATCTTAATTTAAATCAGATATCAACCGCAACTCTCTGCCACTAAAATATCTAGCTAGCCTTTTTCCAACAAAGACGACTGGCTTTGTTGGAGGTCAGATAGCCTGATCTGACCTCCACAGTTCAGTTACTGGGTAAGGGACTACTCACACTTATTTAGCTCTGTGTCTGTTCAGCTTTTGTCCATAGAAAACAACGATTTTGTATGAGATGCGTACGCATCCGTTCAGCCGCGGAAAGCTGAACGGACTCTATACAAAATCGTTGTTTTCTATGGACAAAGGCTGAATAGAGCTGAATAAGGGTGAGTAGTCCCTAACATGACACTCCTTGGTACTCGTAAGAAGAAATTTAGGAATGGCACGGCTTATTTACAATAAATTACCAGATGCCATAAAAAATTTGAATGTTTGTTGTTTCAAAAATTCAAACTGTTATTTATTGAAAAAAAAAAAAAAACCACTGACGAATTTTTAAATAATAAATTAATGTAGAACTATTTATTTGACTAGAGAAATAATATTTGATTGAATATTGTGACTAATTGTAATTTATGATTATTTATGAAGTGACTGTAGAAATTATTTCGCATTGTGATATTTATATTTTTTGTTTTTATTTATTTGTCATTTTATTATTGTTGACATAACTACCAAATTATTTATGTTTACCTCTCACATGATCCATGTTTCATTTCGCATGCAACCATATTTGTACGCCTCTTGGCATAAGATGGCGACCTCCCAAGCAGCACACATAGCTGTATAGCCACCGGACAACAGAATTTTTGAAAACTCATGGCTGTTATGCCGTTTGTACAAGGGCATTATATCCGGCTACACAGCTTCTATAATTCTAAATTTGGCCCCAAATTAGCCAGCCCTGAGCATTGTAGTAGCTTGTTAATAGCATTCCAGAGCATTGTAAGAGCATTACATGGGCTGGACAATAGCTTAGACAGCTGTCAAGATGCCACTATCAAGCTCCTTTAATTCTCTTAGACAGCCCAAAGATGTTGTATGGCTTATACTAACGGCGATTGTTAAATCTACAAAGAAATAGCAACAAAAGTCTATTTGGACAGCGCAACTGTTATGCCAAACTATAATCTGTAGGCAAATATAATTAATTTCCAATTTAAGGTAAGTAATTTTTCACGTTTATTTGCATCTCTATCGGTAAATTGTACTGCGGGTGCAATTTTACTGTTAATATATTAGGTGATATTATCAAATATTACACGCGCCATCGAAATAATACAGTTTTACTAAAATAAATACATACAATAAATACGGTGTGGAATCATTTATGGATTTTTACAAAAAAAATCCATCTTATGAGCATTAACATCTATTTGTAGCTATGAAATAGTGTGTTTTACTTTAATAGCTCTGAAATATCATAAAAATTTAACAGATTTCCGTTTTTTTTTCCATATTTAATCGTTTTGTATACATTAAAATGGCGTCAATTTGTTATCCAGCTATAATTCTAACTAAATTCTCTACAACTTCACTTTGCCGTGCAATGGCCATATTTAATTCTATTAACCAGCTGAGAACTGGACGCTAGCTGCACAATGGTTTTCAGTTATTCTAACGAATGGTGAAAGCAGCGTCTTAGGGTTCTCTAATCTTGATAGAAAACCATTTCGGGCATTTTGTAATCAATTAATAATAGTGTATATATTTTTGTTATAGTGCCTGTAATAGATGCTTTGGCGCTTTAGAGCGTTTTACGTATTGGCACAAATACTAAATTCGCATACTTAATTATCTCTTACTTATGACGTAGTAGGTAAAGATGCTAATTTTATTACTAATTAATTATTTTTGTTTTCAGAAAATAGAAATGTCGTTCAAAAAGAAAGAGGGAAAGAAAAATTATCATACCAAGTGCTTGGGAAAAGGATTGAGATGGCCTATTAAAAACGTCACTTCGAAATTGAATAAACTAGAATATTCAAAGCCTCATACAGATTGGAAAAAAAAAATGCAATGCATAATGAAACGGTTATCCATTGCAACTTATAATAATGCATAAAAAGTATTAACTGAAATGTTGAACCATGGTAACACGTCTGGAGAAATAAATATATTAGACGAAATCGTTGACCACAACACATTTAGTACCTACATATTTAATAACGTTATCTCATGACGTTACTCAAAAGTGTTTTTTTTTTATATTTGGTTCATTAGTTGGTTATTTATTCTGTAACAGTAACAGTATTCTGCTTAAATAACCAACTAATGGTTTAACATATAGAATTACCAAAGCCAAATATGGAGTATGTGACTGATAAAATTAAACGCAGTAAATGTATACCATTACTTTTATTTTTATTGACCATTCCTTACCCAACAGCTATTAATAAATAAAAACTTCTGAGTGCCACTGACACGTCTTTATTGTTTTGTAACGGTCAAACAATATTAAAATGTGTCTTCTCATAAAGACGTGGCGCTGAGGGCATGAAAATGTACGTACGTTTTATAAAGCCCTTGCGGGTGAATCGCAGAAAAAAACATCTAATCATGACTGCTATGATCTTGCTAGTTGATAGAAGGATTCCGTCATTCAATAACTGTTTTATTTCTACTACAAAATCTTCTAGATAAATATCAAGATTCTTCGGTTTTCCGACACCATAATAAACGCCAATGATAAATGGTTGGCTATTTCAAAAACATTACACAAAATCGGCCAATCATTATTCTACACCTATTTAATCGCCGATTAAATAGGTGTGGAATAAAATGAGTAGTCAAGAACTAAAATTCACACCGACACCTCGACTTCTGGTGCAAAAATAGTACTGTATTTTTTTTCTTTTCTTTTGCTTATATCTCGAAAATGGTGTGTCTTATCGCAAAAATAATGAAAATTTCGACCCCCTTTAGGAAACCCCAAACACCTCTAAAACTCAACATGTGGGTAATAATTTTTCATTTTTTCCATGAAAATTCCATATAAATCACGTCGAGGCTGCCGACACCGGCGCGCTGCTGGCTCTAAAAAAAAGATCCGAGAACGATTCATTTCATTCATTCAAAAATCTTTAATTCACTGTTATTAGTAATTCCATCAGTGCATCTTGAGCAATATTTCTCTTTATTGCCTATAAAATATAATATTATCTCCCTCATGTCTGGTTTGATTCAAAACTTTCACACCCCCACCACTTCTACTTACAATCATTGTTTTAGAAAGGTCACTGACCGTATCCTTAAATTGTACGGAACTATGATCATTGGTAACAAAATCTATGTGATTAATTCGCGTTACGGGGTTATGACAAAATTGACGTTATCATAGCACTACTCACCTAAGTCTACTCTTCAATAATTCTAGAGGCTGTGAAATAGCTAATATTTACACTATAAGCTTTGGAATTAAAGTGGAGTAATACTACACTAATTTACAGCTCATGCAGTCGTTAAATGCTTTTAGCCAGCTAGTGTCAAGCTCATTGAGGAAGCATTATAATATAATTATTTTACACCATAAAAGAATACCAATGGCATAATTAAATTCTCTAATACAGTTCAAAGCTTAGAAAGGGTGTTACTTTATCTCGTTAGCCAGCTGTTTACAAGCGTCGGTCTTCTTGACCTACTAGTAGCATTATACGTAGCCAAACGCTGGACAATGGTTCTTTCAAGTTCTACTAAAATGCATTTTGATGATTTTTTGTCCAATGTACAGCCATTAGTCAGCTGTGCTGTTTAACAGTGTAGAGATCACCCCCCATACAGCCCCAAGAATCGTCTTATCCATTAGTACAGCTACGTAAGAGCCATTGGCTGTTATATAGCTTGTTTATGGATGTAATCTTCGCTAATGTGCTGCTTGGGCTATGACTGCATTAAGTAACACAAATAAAATGATTTAATTTGAATACTGGTTGTCAGATTTTTGGGTTCTGACTATCCGTAACGACAGTCAAAGAGGTACGGAGGGATCTTGATATGTAATGAATGGTCACCTATCTACGAACCGGCCGGGGCAAGCGTAGCTTGAACTAAAATTAAAACACATGAAATCGAAATCTTTTCAACATCGATCTTACGATAGGCAGCAGGCAAAGATCGGCACGATCTTGAAATGTTTGAAGAATATTAGAAACTAATCTATTCGTTCGAATAAATATTGTCTGCTGAAGAACGTACCTAACTAGCGCAATGAATGGTGTTGAACTGTCATTTTGACAGCCATTCCTACTGTGTTACGCAATGAGGGTTTTCTGGCAGCACTGAGACGTCAAGTCCGGGCACCTGTCAAGTGTCAAAAGGCCTGCAGACTGAATGGTCAACGAATGATTGAAACGAATGACATCAAATATTTTAAGTTAATTGTCGAACTGGAAGAGTTCTTGTCAAACTGGTGCCAACTGGTGGCATGAATATTCAAGAACACCCTCATTAGCTCGCAGCAAACCCTTGTGAACAGCTAGTCGAGCCATTTTGGACATGCATTGGTCGGTCACAATCGTATGTATAGCACCATTCACTTTATTTCCCGCATTCACTCTCCATTCCACGTCATTTATGAGAATAATGAACCCTTAAGTGTGTCCGTTAGGTCCAGTTGCCATTCGGACCATAAACCTAGAGGACCTAGCCACAGATTAGAAATCATACTTAGAAAATAATGACCATAGAATTTTTAGAGAAGCACTTACTATTCAAAATAGGAGGGGTCGTGACGTGGTGTTGCCAGACTTCGCCGCAATAAAAGAAATGTTTTTTTTTAAATGGTGATTTTGAATGACGTACCTATAGTTATAATTCGCAGGGTATTTGGTTTAGACGAGATAGTTTTGCAAGGCCTTTTGCACACGTTGACGTATTTAGTAAAGCATTAAAATAACTTATGAGTACAGATAAGGAATTAAAATGTTAAGTATTTTGTATTATTATTTTAACAGGAAGTCGCTCCATGTAAAATGCTAGTATTTAGCTGCATCCGGTTAGACTGGAAGCCAACCCCAACATGATTGTGCAAAGGCTAGACAGATGATGATGATGAGATGTTATTATTTTCCCGCCTAGATATTGCCGACATTTTAAATGAAAATAACCGTTCAAAAATGTTTCAAGATCCCGCTGTGCCTTGTGTGGCCAAAGAAAATTGTAACAAAATGACTTTTCTTTACATAATCGCACCTCTACAGGTCTTTACTTAGGTACACAAAGGAGGACTTTATAGTAAATAGAATACAAAATATTATTCAATTCACAAAAATAAAATTATGGTTCTTACCTATATACCACTGAAAAAAAAAAAGATTAAAAAACTACTTACTTACTACTTTTTTTATGTAATCTGACAACCCACAATGCCCTCAACATCTGACCCCTGGTCTAGGTAAGCAGCTGGACTACTAAAGCATGCGACCCTCCTCTCGTGCCTTCAATTAATAATAAGTCTATATTGCACGATTGTTTGTCGTCCAGCATCAAAGATTCTATAGGGGTAGAAACGACGGAACTTATTTTCAAACTCAAAACTCAAATATTTATTGCATTTGTGAGTTTGACACAATGTTTCTATTATGATTTTGGCGGTAATACCGACCATCGTATTATATATTATATTCATCGTATGTATATTAGTCGTGGAGTCTCGTACTCGCCAGCACATCAAGCTACCCAAAACTGTCAAATTGTCCCAATTGAACATGAACCTTATGCTAATTCTTTATTTTCTCTTCCACAAATTAAGAAAGTAAAAACGTAATACATACAATTAAACGGAACTGAACTTGGACTTGGTACATATTTTTTTTTAGTAATGGAACATTTAAGTAGGAAAAAATATTTTATCTGTGGGAGACTGGCGCCTAAGCTATGCCGAAGCCTGCCATTAGGACACCAGGACCCCACCAAGAAGCTTAAATACAGAGATGAAACATAACAATATGCAAAGAACACATTTCATAATTTGATGTTGGAATTGCATCTACATTTATGAGACTTTATAGTAACGGTATTCTCGTAATATGATAAAAAGTTGAAAATCTGTCAAAGACATTTGACAGATTGGGGTAGCTTGATGTGCTGGCCTCTGTCATCATCATCATCAGCCTATAATGTTCCCACTACTGGGACACAGGCCTCCTCTCGTTGAGAGAGATTGGGCCGTAATCCACCACGCGGGCCCAGTGCGGGTTGGTAGATGTCACATGTCTTCGAATATTTTTTTTTTGGTTCTAGGACATGCCGGTTTCCTCACGATGTTTTCCTTCACCGTTTTGAGAGCAGTGGTGATGAAAATAATTTACACAAAGTAAAGCGCCTGGCGGGGTTCGAACTCACGACCTACAACTCGTAAGTCGCGGCCATAGACCAAATTAAGTAGTGTAGGTACCCCTTATTTGTCATCGTGAATAGGGTATTTCACTCTGTAAGAGAAAACAATCTAAAAATATATTTTTGAGATTTTTGAGAAAAGTAATTTTTTTCAACTGCATTTTGCCTAAGCTGGCAAAATGCAGTTGAAAAAAATTACTTTTAGTTTGTGAAATATCAAAATAAATATTAAAATTCAATTCAAAGATTTCAGTATTTTTAGTCTGTTTTTGAACACTATGAAATAGTAGCCGCCATGTTATTACGTCATACGGCTTGTCGATTGAACAACTATGTAGTTTTATTAATTTCGTAACCAAATTAATTTAAATTAATTTAATATTTTGCATTCAGGAACAGCAAACCAACGACAAGTAGAATAATAACTATTTTTTAAAATTATAAACAATATTCAAACAAAATATCAGCGCATTTGTCTGTATAGCAAACTGACGTCATAGCCACAGAGCAATATGGCATCCACTGCGTCCAGCATCTTCGTCAAATTACGCGGGAAAGAAAAAGTAAAATTTTAATGCATTTTTACGGCACTAATCGATTAAATAAACATGTTGTGTTATTTTTAGTGGTTTATTAGCACTTTAGAATCGAATTAGGACACTTTTAAAAAAGGGGTGTAATATCCTATTTGGTTAGAATGGAAGCCGACCCCAACATAATTGGGAAAAAGGCTAGGCAGATGATGGTGAACCCCAATCTTGTTCCCGAATTTGACTGCTGTACAACGATTGAACGAACTCATATCCGCGTGCTCTTTATCTCTAAAAAACTGTACATTAAAAATGCTTTACATCTTTATTGTTGGTTTGAGTACTTATAAACAGTGTTAATCATCTTCAAATAAAACTAAAAGGAAAATTAAAAGCTCACGAAAATAAATAAAATCCTTTTAACTTTGTCAAAGTCACGCCACCTGTTATTAAAAATCAATTCCAATTTCGAATTTTATTCTATGCCGCGCTATTAAATGTGACCCAACTAGTGGCCAGTGCGTGCTATAGAAAAAATAAATTGTCCATTGTCTATGGACTAAATGGGGTTGCGTTCGGCCGCGTTCACATAAAACGATTTCGCAGTTTTTTTTAAATGTTCTGCTCGTGATTTCAGTGTTGTGAACTTGTTTTTTTAAGTTCCTGGTTTTTTGTTTATTCTTATTTTTGTTTGAGGCTTGACCAGTAAGTGATTCTGGCCATATGGTTTCAATAAGTAGGTACCTTTTTTGAAGTACTTTATTTGCTGTGGGGGTTAACTTTATTCAATTGTTATTGACCTGCAGCCAGCTGCACCCTAATTGGGTAATAAATAGACTTTCAATCACAATATGGCATTTTCCAAAATATTAAAAACTATTCTAATTTGAGGATTCAGACGAAATATGTAACAGAAAAATAAAAGTAAATTGATTTAAATCCATTTTCTCAATTAAAAACGATTTAAACCTCAATTAAAAATTTACTTTTCGTTGTTTTGGATTTACCGCCAAAACGCTCCTTACGATGAATTTTTATCACGTGACGTCAACTTTGTGTAAACTAAAGTAGTTAGTAAGTATAAGTAAGTCGAGTTTATAATTAACAAGATTTTTAATGGATAGAAAGTGTTATTACGGTGGGCGGTGCCTCTGTGCACAACTACTTCTAAAACGGCGCCAAACTAAGTATTTGTACCGGCGCACAAAGTTGACGTCACATGTCACGTGATAAAAAGTCATCTTAAGGAGCGTTTTGGCGGTAAATTCTAAACAACGAAAAAGAAATGAGATTTTAATCGTTTTAAATTGAGAAAATGTGTATTAATAAATGTATTTTTATTTTTCAGTAAAAAATATTACCCTAATCTTCAAATTAAAATAGTTCTTATCAAATCGGAAAATACCCTGGGTTTTGAAGGAAATTTCTAATCCATCGGTTCATAGGTTTAAAACATTCGTCTGCTCTACAGCGAAAATAACGCCATGAACGTGGCTGAACTGTCAAAATGGAAGACAATGCGATCAATTGTAATTTTATGAATAACCCCAACAGATTAAGTTTATATAAAGAGCGCTGGCTACTTTTTCATCGAATTGGATAGAATAGAATACTCATTTTCAGTTGACAACCAGCACCTGGCACTTTTGGCGCAGCTGTGATGCTGCACTTTAATGCTAGTTTCTGACATTGTACTTTACATTTTTTATTTTATTTAGTTTTATCGACTGTATATTAAGTCCTAAATAAATGTATTTTCTTTATTTATTTTGTAAACCACATAAATAACAGCTATAAATGTATTTTTTTTACATAGGGTGACAATAGGCGGTTCTATAGCTAAAAGCGATGTTTTAAAGACTTTTGAACGGATTGAAAAGGGGAAGGAGGGACAATACTGCAGGTAGTATGTGGTGCGCCGTTTACACACATAAAATAAATACATAAAGCATTTATGTACAAATCTAAATATAATATATATTATTTAGTCACTGACGTAATATTAATCAATGACGTATTATAAATAGACGTGAGATACACGAACATCTAGTACTCAAAAACAGTGTAAACCATGAATGTAGCTACCTACTAGTAGGTATATACAATCATACAGTGCGCGAAGAACAGGAAAGACCCATACCGATACCCCCCCCCCCCCCCGAGTGGGTTCCCGCATTGTCGTTGCGGGGGGCTCAGTAACCGTGGTCTCGTCTCCAGCCACGGTGAAGCGAAGAGGAACCCAAAGGTGGGGCCGCTCGTCAGGGCTTTTGCCTTCAAGCCAATGACGTAGCGGCCAAAAAGTAGGTTGCGGTGAGGTGCACTGCAACTGAGGTGGGCCGCGATGTCGAATGGGAGGCATCGCGGCTGAGGGTTACGGGCTGCGGCAGAGGAGGGGTGCCGGTGCTTCTGAGCAGCGCTCTTCCCTTCCGTGGCCTGGACGGGGCCGCCACCGTTTGATAGCGGACGCGGTGGGGCCGTAGGGGAAGAGGAGTGTCGGTATAGCGTTGGCCGCTCTCTCTATCCCCTGCGGCCGATAAGTTGTAGGCGGGACGGCGCGTTGTGTTCCACGCGCGCCGCCAGATATGTCAGCAACAACTGGTGGGTTCCGCAAGGGCCAATGCCTGCCAGGGGTGCGGGTTGTTTGAAAGAGACACCGTCGCCCCTGGTACACAGGCAACTGAAGGAACATGGGTGAGTTTTAGTCACTAAAAGTCTGACACGCCCTCCTGCTCTCTACCCAGAGCGGGAGAAGTCATTTGATGATTTCCCACCCTACAAAAAAAAAGCTCATACCGATACCTGTTGTTAGAAAGAGCTACATATATATTTAGTTACGTCACTAGCATTGCGCCGCGTCACTTGATAGTACGTGACTAATAACACGAAAGGCAATTACCTGTTATTTATCTTGCTAATATTGAGCGCCGGTGACGCATCTAAAGGTAATGCATGTATCATTACTATTTATCATAAAACTTCAGCAAAGAAAATTAAATGATGATGAGGAGAGAGGAAGGGTTTTTTTGTTGGCCTATATCGCGTCCCACTGCTGGACAAGGGCCTCCTCTTTTTCCTTCCTAACCTCCATGTCTTGTGCGTTCATTGACCATGTTGGCCCTGCAAACTTTATCAGATCAACATAGCACCTACGCCGTGGTCTACCTCGACGGCGCGGCGATTTCCTTCTAAAGAACATCACCAATAAGGTCACTATGTGTGCTTCTAGGGCGTCCTCTCCCAGCATTTCCATTCACATCTGCCTCGTAAATATCTTTTGTTAGTCGCTTTCCACTCATCCTCTTAACATGACCAAATCTAAGCATACTTTTTAAATTTTTGTCATTATTAACATTTTTTTATCGCACCATTGCCTTATCACATCATTCCTGAGCCTATCATTCATAGTTACACCACCACACATGATTCGCAAGGAAGGCATTCAGAAAAAAAAAATGCTTGAAAAATAAATGAATAAACGTATTCACACAAAATGCTTACCTTTACTCACTGAACGCGGTCTTGTAGCGCTTTTACGCAATTCAGTATCGCATAAGAGCATTTTTTTTCCTTCAGTTTTCCTTCACTGTCTTTATACTGAGAGCACTGTATCCCGCTCTTTTTTATTATTTTTACATGGTTTATGATGAGAGGCAGAACGTAGTTGCCTTTGCCAAGCGGCGCACAATAAGAAAATGTTGCAGCTTTTTTCTTGTCTATTCTACGTTTGTGAGGAGTTAGGATTTGTTTATCTGATCTGTGTTTGTTTTTGTTTATTTTAAATGTTTTTTTTTTTTTTTTTACACAGAATATGTGGAAAGGTTACTAAATCATAAAATTGGTGGAAAATATTCAATTGGAAATTGAAATTATTTAATTTTTATGAATGAGACTTGGCCACTGGTTGGTTATCACGATCGTTGGTGGAGGGGATGCAGCGAGGACTGGCGAAGAGAATGAGTGCGGCGACCGTCTACAGTTGACAGTTCGACAGTCAAGTCGGACAGTCCAGGTAAACGCTCACTACCAACGCACGTGTTTATTTCCGATGCATATGTTCATTTAATTTGTTCCTCGTCAGTTTATAAAAGTTATATTAAATTCAAATTATCTTTTCGTTCGAGTACCCACTACAGTACCCACACTTACCTAAACTATGTCCGATCGTGAAGATCTGATGATTCGCATCTCGGCCACCCTTGATGCGACATACTTATGTATTGATGTCCAAATATGATAAAGAAAATATTCTCAAACGAATTTTTTCTAGGTTATGTACAGTCGCCAGCACATCAAGCTATCCTAAACTGACAAATTTTCCCAATTGAACATGAACCTTATTCTTTTGTTATAAAGTTGAAAAACTATCAAACAAGTTTGACAGATTGGGGTAGCTTGATGTGCTGGCCTCTGTACCTACCTAAAACGGCCTCTAATGGTGTAGTTACTTGAAATCATACTTTTGAGTTTAAAAAGGTTTTTCTTTCAAATCTGATACTGAGCAGTGGTGGCCCAGTGGTAGCGTGCATTCGAACCCAAGCAGGCACTTCAATTTGTGTAAATTATTTAATCACCACTGTTCTCAAAACTGTGAAAGAAAACATCGTGAGGAAACCGGCATGTCCTAGAATCGAAAATTCGAAGACATGTGACTTCCACCACCTCGCACTGGGCCCGCGTGGTGAATTATTGCCCACTCCCTCTCATAGAGAAGAGGTCTGTGTCCCAGCAGTGGGAAAATTATAGGCTGATGTTATTGTGTATCTGATACTTCAGAGATATGAATAAAAATCATCATCAAATCATCATCCTTGGGGTCAAAACAATACATATGAATATGTACAGACGCCAGCAGGTCAACCTATCCCAAAATGTCAAATTTTCCCAATTGAACATGAACCTTATTCCTTTGGAATAAAGTTGAAAAACTATGAAAGAAATTTGACAGATTGGGGTAGCTTGATGTGCTGGCCTCTGTACAGGAAGAGTTTTTATCCAGTGCGCAAATTGTAATCATGAATTCAGCATATTATTCTAGTAGCGCAGAAATTCTTCGCCGGATACACAAAAAAAAAATCAACTGTTCCATACATTTTGACCGCGTAGGTATTGCACTTTTCTATGAAATAGCTGTTTTTTTTTGTGTATCCGGCGAAGAATTTTTGCGCTAGGGGGTCTAGAATCATATGCTGAATTCATGGTTACACTTTGCGCACTGGATAAAACTTACCCTGTATAGGTAAGCTATAGCAGCAATCTCGGATAATTTGCTGTCATATTTCGAAGAGTTCCGTTGTCTGTCTCCGAAACGCATCATCCGATCTATATGAAATTTAAATGGGACCATTTTCAATAACCCCTTTCGAACAAAAAAATAATTTTGCAAATCGGTCTTATGACGGAGTTATGCCCGAACCTCCACCTAATTCCTAACCGTTAAACAGTTGTACCTTCCTTCATCAGCTCAGCGTCATGAGATGATGATGACCACACGCAAATGTCTCAATAGCTTTAGCTTAACAAAAACATTGTTAATACCTACAAAATTTGAGGGTTGCCCTCGATTTCCCTGGGATTCCATCATCATATCCTGACTTGGTGCCAATCGGACCACCTCAGGAGTATACTCTTTCAAAGAAAAAGAATTTTGGGAATCGGTCCACAAATGGGGAAGAAATCGATGAACATACATTTAAAAAAATACACCCAGTGGAACCTCCTCCTTTTTTGGAAGTCGGTTAAAAACCATGATAATTCAAATGAAATTAACTCACTATACTTTGCCAGTTAATTTAATATGACCTTGAATCGACCAATAATTATGAATACGTGTTTAAAATAATGTTCTCAAATTGACGTTACTATGAATTATGAACGGCATGCTCTGCGACACTGACGCAGAGTCTCAAAGTTGTTCTCATTTCCACCGCATCCGCCATAGACAAAAGTTTCACAGCTACCAGAAGTAAAGTTGTAGAAATATCTGAAAAAAGCATGGAATTAGTATGTACTAAGAAAGAAAGTTTGATAAATAATTCTGGGACATGTTGGTTATACTCTTAATAAAATAATAATTAATTCGCGATCGGCTTGTGGCTGAATGATACCGGCCACACGGCTCGATAGAAGGTTAAGCTACGCTTGCCGAGGTCGGTTAGTGGATGGGTAACCATCCATTACATATCGAGACCCCTCCGTACCTCAAAAAGCACGTTAAGCCATTGGTCCCGGCTGTCATTCGTAGATCTGGACAGCCGTCAAACCCTTAACGGCTGTTCTGTTCTGACTACCTAGTCAGAAACCCATATGTCTGACAACTGGTCTCACCAAGGGGTATCGTGTTACCCAGTAACTGGGTTGTGGAGTTCAGATATGCAATTACTCCATTTAAAGTACATACAGAGTAAGTTTTTATCCAGTGCGCAAATTGTAACCATGAATTCAACATATCATTCTAGACCCGTTAGCGCAGAAATTTTTCGCCGGATACACAAAAAAAAATCAGCTGTTCCATACATTTTGACCGCGTAGGTATTGCACTTTTCTATGAAACAGCTGATTTTTTTTTTTGTAGAACCGGCGAAAAATTTCTGCGCTAGGGGTTCTAGAATGATATGCTAAATTCATGGTTACAATTTGCGCACTGGATAAAAACTTACCCTGTATGTACTTTAAATGGAGTAATTGCATATCTGAGCTCCACAACCCAGTTACTGGGTAACACGATACCCCTTGGTGAGACTAGTTGTCAGACATATGGGTTTCTGAATAGGTAGTCAGAACAGAACAGCCGTTAAGGGTTTGACGGCTGTCCAGATCTACGAATGACAGCCGGGACCAATGGCTTAACGTGCCTGCCAGCTGCATCTGCTTAGACTGGAAGCTGATCCCAACATAGTTTAGTATAGTCTCGGCAGATTGATTGAGGTGTATCTTCCTGACTGTATTCGTCAGTATTATGTTGGACTGTAACCTAAAAATGTGAAAAATACCTACCTAATAATGGCTGCATGACAAAATCCCGTTTCAATCGATTCCATGCATAAAGGATCTGAAACAGAAAACATGAATTAATCTGTACTAATAAACAGGGTGTCCCAGAAATCAACGTCAAGCCGAAACGGGGCGACAGGATTGATTGTAAACGTCATGAGAAAAATCAGAAAAAAATATATCCCATGCAGTTTGAAAATTATGGGCATTTAAGAAAAACCTAAAAATTTGGTCAAACTGTAACCAGGTTTTGGTTATTATGGTTAATTTTTATTATTTTCGTTCATTTAAACTTTAGAACCGTAACCCTAAATAACCAAACCAAATTAAACCAAAATCAACCAAATTTTTTGGTTTTTTTAAATGCCCATAATTTTCAAACTGCATGGGATATTATTTTTTTTTCTGATTTTTCTCATGATGTTAACAATCAATCCTGTCACCCCGTTTCGGCTTGACGTTGATTTATGGGACACCCTGAATAAAGCTGAACAGTTTGTTTGCTTGAACGCGCTAATCTCAGGAACTACTGGTCCGATTTGAAAAAATATTTCAGTGCTACATAGCACATTTATCAAGGAAAGCTATATAACATCATGCTAGGGTTTTTAGGCGCCGAGCAAAAAGAACAAAGCCAGGCGATTCGATGCGACGGGGTGGGTCAGGGAGCAAGAAGTTGCGGGCAGAAGCTAGCAATAAATAATAGTAAACCAAACAAACACACTTTAGTAGTAAACCAAACTAAAAAGCGGAAAATAATTTCAAAAAAACTCAAAATATGGATAAGGTTATTAATAAATTAATTCAATTAAGTGAGAAAAAAAAAAAAACGCGGGGTGTGTCTTTTTGAGGTGTTTTTATAATCTTATCAAGCACGCCACGTGTTTTATTTAAACTAAATATTATTTATTTTCTATTTTTAAGTTCTGCTAACTAATAAAGCGTGATTTCCTTGTTTTATTTAAAAAAAAAAATGGTCAGCCTAATGGCACTAATTTATCAAAGTCAAAGTCAAAGTTTTTTATTTGTAAAACATAGGTGAAAAAGGTGTTGTGTATAAAATATGTCCAAGTACACTATGTTTTGCCGTTGACGGCGTACAAATATCATTTAAATACTAATGGTAATAATGGTTAGTTAAATCTACATTTTATAATGCATTTAGGCTATGTACTTAAAATAAATAACTGCTACTACTTACAAATAACGAAAAAGAAATGATTATTATTTCACATATTTATCCTTATACACGCTGAAATTTTAATGGTTGTTTTCCCGCGGCAGAACAACTTGCCATTAGGAGTCCCTTCGAACCATAGAGTAAAAGTAAAAAAATTAAAATGTTTTTTGTTTTGAAATAATTAAAAAAATATTCATCAACTCGAAAGCGTGAGAATCAATAGTAACACTGGAGGTAACTTGTAGGTATTACTCGAAACGCACGCGCCGCCGCACCGCCGCGCCGACAAAGGAACAATGGTGCATAAATGTTCAAAGCAAAATAAACTCTCGCATGTGACACTAAGTCATAAATTAGTTTTCACGCAACAACACAAAACACAGCCGCGGCGCCGACAAAGAAAAGACCGATTTATAAATGTTCAAAGCAAAATAAGCTCTCGCGTGTAATGATACGGCATAAACTACAAACTAACAACAATTACAAACCAAGCAGCGCGCCGGCTTCCCATTGAGCGGGACGGCGCGCGGCGCCGGCGGCGGCGCACTTAGTTTTCCCGCGAATGTCGCACGTGAAACACGCGTTATCAGTGCAATGGATCGCCATTACAATTATTGCAATTTGGAGTACGTCGCTATGGTGCATCTGTACGCTAGGGCTGATTATGACACCCTTGATGCCCGTCGACTTTACGCGGAGCTGCCACACTTGGAGTCGCTTCGTCTTCGGCCATCGGCCCGGACGATCGTAGCAGCGACACAGCGGCTACTCGACGATCATGAGCAGTTCCGGACATCAGCAGTTGCACAGGGTAGAGGTCGATCGGCCGTTATTTCGCCAGAGCTCGACGAATAGATCATCGAGTACTTCGAACGGGATCCTCGGCGAAGTACACGTAAGGCTGCGGCTAAGTTTGGTGTAAGCCAATACTACGTCTGGAAACTACTCAACTCTGAAGGACTTCATCCTTATGATTATCGCAGAGTTCATGCCCTCCAAGAAAACGACGCGCAGAACAGAATTACTTTTTGTCAGTGGTTAATCGACAGTCAAAATGCGAACATTTTGTGGACAGATGAAGGAACTTTTACGCGAGTTAGACTCGAACATTTTTGGGCGTTAAATAACCCACATGTTATTCGCGAGTGTGCGCATCAAGAGCGTTTTAGTGATAATGTGTGATAATTAATGGCCACCTCATTTCAATTTCGTAAGAAGTGACAGACACCTTATTAAAATTGAAAGGCAATCAATTAAAACGTGCTCCATTGTGTATTCAACGTAGTGGCTTGCAGTTGCACTACGAACAATTACTACGTTACCGTGAAGTGTAAGTACCTACTCGTACTTTTGTAAATTGTGAACATTTAAAAGTAGGTAGTCAAATTAATTAAAATTATTGTAAATAAGTTGATTCAAATTCTGAAAGACGCCTCAAACTTTTTTAGGTATCTAAGTCCGAAAATTATGATAAACTTGTAGGTATTATTAATTAATTTTTATGTTAATTTCTTGTTCAGTAAATTGCAGCTAAAAAGTATTTATGACGGTCCTAAGCTCGTAAAAGTATGAAGGGAAAATTTGAATAGCTTGTTGGGTACAGCTTATTATCAAGAATACGATCAGCTGATTGAAACGCACGCGGGTCAACGGCCGCGCGGCCGCTCGGCGGCGGCGCCCGGCTTGCGCAGAACGTAGGTATCGGAACTATTGGTTCGTGGTCGCTTTCGAGTTTTGTTTTTCACAATGGTTAATCTGCCATTTTTTGTTTCTAATATTTTATTTGTTTATAAAACTATTGTATTACCAAGACAAAACCATTTCGCTGCGGGAAAACAACCATTTAAATTTCACCGTGTATATAGCTATCATTATAATCTTCTAGGTATTCATTAACTGAATAGTATGCCATCTGCGCAAAGTAAAGCGCCTCGCTGGGTTTGCACCTACGACCTTGTAACTCGAAAGTCGCGGCCGTTACCACTGGGCCATCACTGTTTTTTTTTTTGGATGAGACATCTTCAAATAACTTCTCCCGCTCTGGGTGGAGCAGGAGGGCGTGTCAGACTTCTACTGACTAAAACCCACCCGTGTTCCCTCAGTAGCCTGAGTGCCAGGGGCGGCGGTATCTCTTTCGAACAACCCGCACCCCTGGCAGTGCCATCACTGGTTGGATACTAATTGAAACTTACCTAAAGCAGCATAGACGACTCCCACAAATAAGACAACAAGAAAAAAAAATCGTTTCATTTTGAATAAACGTAGACTTAAAAAAAAAATTGAGACGCAACAATACTTCAAAGTAATATTCTACAAACTACAAAGTTGAATAATTCTCTTGTATTTAAAAAAATAAATTTGAATGACAGGGATGTATTAGGGCATCCTAAATTCTAATATAAAGTTTTAAGTTACCCATAAAGTTCCTACTATGGCTAGGTTTTGTTTTTGAGGGTGGGAAATTATCAAATAACTTCTCTCGCTCTGGGTGGAGCAGGAGGGCGTGGCGTGTATAAAAACCCCGTACCCCTGGCAGGCATCGGCCCTTGCGGGCCCCATCAGTTTGTGCTGACATCTCTTTGTGGCGCGTGTGGAACACAACGCGCCGTCGACCCGGGCTTGGTTCTTACCGGACAGCGAGCTACTCATTACTCGCCGTCTGCAAGCCCGCGCCTACAGTAGCCGGGAATCAGCCTGGGATTCCCGTCTCCCAGGGCGTCTCCTGCGAAGGGTAGGGCCGTGAGGGCGCATAAACTGCCTCTCTCTCACGTGCGCCGCCTCCCTCTTCACGAGTATCACTGCTTCGCAGAAGGAGGTGACGTCTACCCATGCATTCTCGCTCCATACCATGGCCTGGACCAGGGCCGGACGCGAGAGATCGCCGCTGCCGATCGCCTCCACGAGGACACGGCGGTGCTCGGCCTAAGGCGGGCAGACCTCCACTGTATGCTCCACTGGGTCCTCTGGGCGATCTTCGCAGTGGAATCACCCGAGCGTTTCCTCCCGCCTTATCCGAAATAGGAACCTCCCAAAACAACTCTGTCTGGTGAGGACCTGTCTCATGCGGAAGGTGAGGACGCCTTGGCGCCTCTCAATCTACTCCTCAAGGAGAAGATTTACCACAGCAATCTTGGCGTGCCCAGCACTGGGTTGCGACAATCGTACTCTCCATGTCGCCATGAGATCCTGCTGGAGCTCTGTCCGCTGTGCTACGATTTCTCGCAGCAGCGGAGTTACGCCTCGGCGTTTTGACTCCTCGCGCCATTCCCATATATGCGCTTGGACCTTCGCCTCCAGATCCCGTGGTGGTAATCCGACAAGGAGGCCCTCCGCCTCCCCGGGGATCATACGGTATCCCTGGATTATGGCCGTATGGCCATGACCTTATGGGACGCGTTAACCCGGTGAGCTGGTCGGCGCCTCAAAGAAGGCGCCCACACCGGTGCCCCGTATAGGGCCATGGACCGCACGACCCCCGCTTAGAGCCTCCGGCAGTACTATGGGTAGGTTAGGAGAGTTACTGCGAGAGTGCTCCTGAACACTGAGTTGCCTTGGCTTGCCAAGAAGCTAGTTGCTTGTGGAGATACACAGTTGACTCCGCCCTGGAGTATAAATGTGGTGCTATTCCACTAACAATGGGGCACTTAATATCTTGTCCAGCGAGTCCTATTGTCTCCACGCTACAGGAGTTGATGGAAGTTGCTGAAAGTGCCAAGCAAAGCGAATAAAAGCAAAAGATTTTGGCTACGACAAATTCTGGGCTGACTGTATATAGTGAAGAAAAACATCTTGAGTGAATCGCTATGTTCTAGAAGCAAGAATTCCAAGACATGTGACATGTACCAACCCGCACTGGGCCTGCGTGGTGGACTACAGCCCATTCCCTCTCAATCTTGGCCCCCAGGGGGAGACATTTAAAAAGTTTTTAATCCGGCTCTGCTCAATACTAGTGATAGTTATGCGTCAGTCATATAATTATCAAGAACAGCTGTGTATACTCGATAACTATGGAAATGACTTGATCAATTTCACAGTACGTAGGTATATAATGGTAAAAACACAATTATCCTAAATCAGCTGTAAAAACAAATTAAAAGTTAATACTTTTTGGTTAAAATCTCTTGAAACTTCAGGGTGGCGATGTTAGTTATTGAAAATGGCAATAGGTACCTGTCAAATTGGTACGGTAATTTCACAAAATGGGGTTTGATTGTCGCCATAGGTACTGAATTCCCGTGTGGTGTCCGGACGGTCCCGTGTGGTGTCCGGGCGTAAAAGAATAGCACCATCCCATTTCTTACCGTGGGTGTCGTAGGAGGCGACTAAAGAACTTACTAGAGAATGGGCAGCAGCGTTCTCTAAGCATTTTACCACCATACTGCGATCGACAACCCGCCTGCCAAGCGTGGCGATTATGGCAAATCCCCCCATTTTGGGGGAGGCTTATGTCCAGCTGTGGACGTCTTTCGGCTGATATGATGATGATGATAGATACTGAATTCAGATTACTGTCATATCTTTGTACTAATCATAATAAACAAGTTTCTCAAAGAAACTATTTTTTTTAAATCTATCTTATTGACCTCAATTTTATTGCCCCAATAGAATGTTGAGTACCTACCTAACAAGAATAATACACTATCAGTAATTTAATTTAGTTACCTACAAATAAACAAAAAAAAAAAACACTTTTACCATGCATTATTCGTTTTTTCATTAAATAACAATGGATATTGCGCGCGCTATCAGCTGTCAGTTGCTTGACACCAGGGTTTTTTTTTGGGTGGGAAATCATCAAATAACTTCTCCCGCTCTGGGTGGAGCAGGAGCGCGTGTCAGACTTTTACTGACTAAAACCCACGTTCCCTCAGTAGCCCGTATGCCAGGGGCTGTGTATCTCTTTCGAACAAACCCGCACCCCTGGAAGGCATCGGCCCTTGCGGGCCCCATCATTTTTGTGCTGAAATCTCTTTGAGGCGCGCGTGGAACACAACGCGCCGTCGACTTGGGCTTGGTCCTTACCGGACAGCGAGCTACCCATTACTCGCCGTCCGCAAGCTCATGCCTACGGTGGCCGGAAATCGGCTTGGGATTCCCGACGCGACGCCCAGGGCTAAGCGATTAAAAAAAATAGTTTCTATGGGAAAGTTGTTTGATAAGGTGAGTACAATCATGTGTTTAATTAACGGTCTCTAATTACCATTCACTGAAAGCAAGCAAAGCCGATTCGACTATTCTGCCAATGTCTCCATGGTCCTTTATTTATTACCTATATAACAAAATGAAAAATAACAAGCCGTCAATGGAGCCTCATCGAACCATAAACAAGCGCTGAACATTTGAAATGACACTTGAAAAAGAAAAAATAAATTCGCGCTCTTTTTACCCGCTAACAAGATATTGCGTAAATGCCAACGAGTTATTAAATGTGGCGACGGTGTAAAAAGTATACGATTATAATTAGATTTTCATTAATTATCTTTCTTAAATACGGAAGGTTAAAGAGCACGCTGTCTCACTAGGCTTCGTGTCCGACAGAGGTAGTACCCATGATGAGCAGTTAGACGCTAGTCTACACGCACAAAATTATTGAGAGAGCTGCAGGATCAGTTATAGTAAAACAGGCGCGTATAAAATTCAGAAAAGTACTTATTAGTTAAACACGCCAAAAGTTAGGTTAAATTAGCAAGAAAAACGAATTTTAGTATTCTTTTTCCGTACAGACAATATTCATAATGAGCAGTGATAGGAATAGGTAGCGCCTATTTGCCTAAACTTCGAAGAACAGGAAACGGATGTCTCCATTTCTTGTCTCGACTTGTTATAACCTCTATAACAAGGCAATAGAGTCGACATTTGCACTCTACAAGTAGAGTATCATTTTTCATTGCAAAGCCAATGCTGAATTGCAATTATTGCACACTAGCAGGATTTTAATATTAAATTAGTCAGTTAGATTCTGGACGCCGTCGCGTAAACCAAGTTCGGTACACTCATCCCGAGAGATACAATAGAGATTATAGAAAGTCTTAATCCTATTATAAGTTGGTGTATTATTGTGTATTTCTAATAAAATTATAATCAAACGTGTAATTGTGGATTTTTGTGAATAAACAAGTGGTTCGGTAGAAAATAGTTTTTTTTAAAAAGACTAACGGGGTCGGCCTTATAACAGACTGAAGATTTTTCCCGAATCCCGGGAAAAATATGTAGTCCTAAGGAAGTCTCCGTTTCTTGTCTCTGTTCTTCGAAGTTTAGGCAAATAGGCACTACCTATTCTTATAATGAGACAAAACCATACCATGTTTAATTTTTGATGTACACGGTCGAACAGTGGAGTAATACACTCCCGAAGTTTATAGGAAAAATGTGGACTAGGTTAACCTTAAAAGATCTAAGCGTAGACACGAAAAGTGAATTTGTTTTTATACTAAAAAGAGATTATTATGTTCAAGCCGTTTGGGGTTAAAACTCTAGGGCTATGGGGCTAGGGGTCAAAACTAGGTGGGCACCACTTAGTTTTTCGAGAAATAGTCAAGCGGTTGGTCGACTTTTCACGTGAAACCTAATCATTCTTTGGCCTATTTTTCGGCCAAAGAATTATTAGCATTTCCATACAACGTGGCCTTTTGGACATTTTTCCTGTTGATATCTAAGATGCAGACGAATATTTGGATGCCTATGATTCTATTCTTTTTTATAAAATTGCACATATTATTATTTTAAGATAATTATGATTATTATTTTAGTCTAATATGATAAAACGCCTAGTAAAAAAACACAAACTTTAAAAACTTTGCAAACAAGCATACACCATGCATGCAGCAGGCATGCAAACAAGCATACACCATACATGCATGCATGGTTTTTGTCACGGCTCTTGCGCTGCAGGGCTCCGGCGGAGTCGGTTTTGCAGCGATTTGTTTCTTTCACGCCGCTCCCGCAGCACGCTCAATCAAATTAATCGCAATATTGTATATTTTAAACGATAGGCCTAATGATTTTCGATTAAATAAACGTAATAACCAATAACGTTACACGAAATAAGTTTTAGGTTATATAATTGTTATATCTAAAGAAATTATATCAACAGTTGGTATAACTCACGTTTATTATATCTTGTTAACGTTATTGAAATGAAAATATACCAAATAACTTTATGTGAAATGAGATGCACCCGTTTTGAGAGCAGTGGTGATGAAATAATTTATACTAAGTAAAGCGCCTGTATGGGTTCGAACTAACGACCTACAACTAGTAAGTCGCAGCTGTTACCACTGCCACCACTGCTATCTAAGCTATACGCTTTAAAATTTTCGTCACCATATCTTTAAAACATAATTTTATCTTAATTCTTCTCCAAAAATTAGTACATGCATGTAGTGCGTATACGAATGGTAACGGAAAAAAATCACATTAATGCGACGGTGTGGTCTAATTTAACTATAAAAGTGTATGCATTCCCCAGCCCTGGCACGATCAAAGAGGTGGGTAGGCTTAAAAAAGTTTCAGAGGCGGCTGAAAAAAAAAGTGAAACTTCTTCAAAAATTTATCCGTACTATATTTCCCTACCAAGACAATACCGACTTAACCCAAAGAACTGTCAAACTTAAGTGGCAGTGGGCAGGGTACATTGCTCACAGAACAGATGGCCGATGGGGCCGAAAGGTTGGAAGAAGGACGTAGAGTGTGAAGGCCACGGGAATCCACTGGATGTGGGAAGCACAAGACCGGTTCAAGTGGAAGAACCTGGGGGAGGCCTATGTCCGGCAGTGGACGTCTTTCGTCTGAAATGAATGATGATCATTCTCTACTAATATTATAAATGCGAAAGTAACTCTGTCTGTCTGTGTGTCTGTTACCTTTTCACGCCTAAATCACTGAACTGACCATCCTAAAATTTTGCATATACGTTGTCAGGTGTACAGAAACGGACATAAGGTATTATATCAGCTATCTGCCAGTGAAAGTCCCGTAGAAATCGGTCCGGCCGTTTCAAAGATTAGCCGGAACAAACAGACAAAAATTGTAAAAAATATATTTTGGTATATGTACCGTGTATACATCCATATGCATTTACCAAAAAGCGGTTATTTTAATATCACAAACAGACACTCCGATTTCATTTATATGTATGAATAGAGTATAGATAATTCTGTGAAACCAAATTTTTTACGGTTGCGCATAACCAACACACAACCAGACAATTACCTGCAAAATGTAAAAAGAAACGTCAGAAAATTTGAACTTCGCGGGCTTTTTTAGCATATCCTTCTTCAACTTGAACTTGAAGTAAGCTGTCAGCTGCCATTTGATGCTATAGGGATTGACACTTTTGACAGCTCACTTCACTTAACAATCACGGTGAGACTTTTACAAAACGGACCGGATGGTCTAGTTTTGTGTAAGTCTAGGTGCACAGCGAGGTCTATGTCCTCTGTAGTGGCTGCGTGTGCGAGTAATAGGTGTTTAGCTGTGCGCTTGCTCGCATAATGTGAACACTCCGAGCCTCATCGTGTCCCAGTTCCGAGCTAAGCTGTGGTTCAAAATGGCGCGTGATTTGATAAATTTTCACAACGTAGAGTTTAGGGAGAAAGTTTTAAAAGTAAACAAACACGTGGTGAAACGTGGCGAGCAGTGGTGGCCAAGTGGTACCGCCCGCGACTTACGAGTTGTAGGTCGTGAGTTCGAACCCAGCCAGGCGCTTTACTTTGTGTAAATTATTTCATCACCACTGCTCTCAAAACGGTGAAGGAAAACATCGTGAGGAAACCGGCATGTTCTAGAACAAAAAAATCGGAAGACTTGTGACATCTACCAACCCGCACTGTGCCCGCGTGGTGGATTACGGCCCACTCCGTCTCACAGGGAGGAGGCCTGTGTCCCAGCAGTGGGAACATTATAGGCTGATGATGATGACGTGTTAAAGACAAGTATTTTTTTCAATTATTAGGTCTTTACCTATGAAATTGCCGTTCTGCAGTACTGGCCATTTCAAATCAAAATAATTTTTGTTTGGCTAAGAATTCTAATTTCAAATTAATTTTATTTTAAAAACATGGATTTTTTTTTCTAAAAGTAGTCATTTCTTTATTGATTAGTGTTACATTTTCATCGCATTTCAATCTTTTTCGTCATCATGGATACGTTAAAAATTCGAGTAATTATGGAATATGAGTACCGTCGTGGCAGCAACGCGGCACAAGCGGCACGCAACATCAACGACGTTTACGGAGCTAACACTACAAACCGACGCACCACCTGTTATTGGTTTGCTCGCTTCCGTTCTGGAAATTTCGACCTGAAAAATGAACCTCGCGGTCGTCCGAAGACTTTGGTCGACAATGACGAATTAAAGGCGATTGTGGAAGCTGATGATACACAATCTACGGCTGAATTAGCAGCAGCTTTCGACGTTAGCGTCAAAACAATATTGGTCCATTTGCGTCAAATTGGCAAGGTAAAAAAGCTTGACAAATGGGTGCCCCACGAACTCAATGATCGCCAGCGCGAAGTACGCGTCGAGACGTGCCTTGCACTGCTCAACAGACACACAAATGAAGGAATTTTGAACCGCATTGTTACCTGCGATGAAAAATGGATTCTGTTTGATAACCGTAAGCGCTCAGCAAGTTGGTTGGATCCTGGTTCAGCACCTAAACAATGCCCTAAACGAAAACTTACCCCTAGAAAAGTGATGGTCACTGTTTGGTGGTCTAGCGCCGGTGTGATTCATCACAGCTTCTTACCAAACGGGGTGAGCATTACTGCAGATGTGTACTGTGAAGAACTGAACACAATGATGGAGAAGCTGGCGCATCTCCAACCAGCATTGGTCAATCGCTCGTCTCCGCTGCTCCTGCACGACAACGCGCGACCTCATACTGCACTGCAGACGGTCTCCAAGTTGCAAGAACTGGGGTTGGAAGCTCTCCGTCATCCGCCCTACTCACCAGACCTTGCGCCTACAGACTACTACTTTTTCCAGAATTTGGATAACTTCTTGGCGGGAAAAAAATTTAATACCCGAGAGGCAGTACAAAATGCCTTTGAAGAATTTGTTGCCTCCCGTCCAGCTGATTTCTTTAAGAAGGGCATCAATAAACTGCCACTGCGATGGCAAAGATGCATTGATTGCATGGGTGATTACTTCGATTAATACAAATAAAAAATTGATGAAAAAAATTCGTTTAAATTTTTTCATACAAAACGGCAATTTCATAGGTAAAGACCTATTATATATATATATACATAACCCTAGCTGCTGACCGCGGCTCCGTCCGCGTCAATGCAATTAATATTACCGATAGCATTGCATGACCCAAGGACTAAAGTTGAAAGTTAAAAGTTTTTCATACAAAATTCCACCCCATAGTTCTATTCTATTCTGTATTTTTATTCCTCTAAGTACCTGGTACTTATTGACAGGCCTGCACTGTCCTCCCATACCCGTTATCACTGTAATTTGAAAATATTGTAAAACCCAATTATTTTTAAAAGAAGAACGTGGAGTTTCTTGCCGGCTCTTCTCCATAGGAAGCGACAATTTGAAACCGTGCACTAGGTACCTTCTGACGTTTCATAAGTGCCCATGCAGGTTTATGTGAAATACTATATTTTGATTAGATTTGATCAAATCTATTAGTAGTATTTCACATAAACCTGCATGGGCACTTATGAAACGTCAGAAGGTACCTAGTGCACGGTTTGTTACGACTATCAATGATTTTGGCCCGAGAAAGACAAATGATTGATGCATTTGAAATCTGGTGCTGGAGACGAATGTTGAGAATGCCGTGGACTGCCAACGCATCAATGTATCCATCTAAACCCAGCTTCGAATAAAAACCCGCTTTTCGACCATAATTATGTCAACAACGCATTCTCTCCTATTTCAGCCACATAGTATGCAGAGGCGATGTAAGTTTGCAAAAGCTGATTGTGGTTGAGAACACCGAAGGCAAACGATCGCGTGGTCGTTTACCAACACGTTTTTCTTCACGGTTGTAAGGGTTGCGCTGGACAGAAACCGATAGAGGCGGATCATCCGCTCCAGGTGCAACTCCGAAGCTGATCACGATACTCAGATATGAGGAACCGACGAGAGAGAGACGACTGTCAAAGATCAGCGAATCCACCTACCGGGGTTCGAACTTACGATCTACTTCTTGCAAGCCGCGGTCGTTTCCACTGTGTCACTACTGCTTCAAAAAAATTGGGAGACATGAAGTATCTATCATTAATACATTTTTTTTTGTCCTAAACCAGGGGTCGGCAACCTGCAGCTCGCGAGCCACATGCGACTCTTTGAATGGGACACTGCGGCTCTTTAGTTCCATACGCAAATATTATTTATTTTCCCTTCACCTGGCGAGCTATCAAATAAAAAATTGCCAGTTTGCAAATGGCGTAGATTAGGCCACGCCCCTTTTCGGTAACCTTGCGTTTAAACCCCAATTTCACGCAATTTTACTATGAAACCAATAGTAACCGTGACTTTTTTCGTAATCTGTATGATATTTAAAAAATTTGTGGCTCTTTAAAAACTTTAAAATGTTATAATTGTCATTTTTGTCTCTTCCGACTCAAAAGGTTGCCGACCTCTGTCCTAAACATAAGTACTATACTCCTGAAAGCAAGGTATGAATGTATTACAATCCCCTGAAATGTTACTCATGAATAATGTATGAACAACTTGACTACATACTTATCTTACGTCGACGCCTTGACGACAAACTTGGATGACAAACAACGATGAAAATTACATCGTGTTTTTTTTGTTTTCTGTGATATTCGGCTTACGTCTACGTTGTCTTGCCGCGGTCAGTCCCTGGATGGGTGACCATCCATTTGAATGATGATTTTCATGGAAATTGACGCTACCGATTGGCACCATATCTTCCATTTCGACATAATCATCATCTGCGTAGTCTTTTCCCAATTGTGTTAGGGTCGGCTTCCAGTCTTACCGGATGCACCTGAAAACCAGTATTTTTACATGGAGCGACTGCCTATCTGACTTCCACAACCCAGATACTGGGTAATACGATACCACTTGGTAAGACTGGTTGTCAGACTTTCGGGCTTCTGACGACCCGCTTTGGGCTCGCGTGGTACACACCTACCCTCTCGAAGAAAGGGAGACAGGCCTCCCTGTGTCCTAGCAGTAGGAACATTAGTTTTCAAATAATTACGTAGATATTACTGAACCAAAAGGATATCATTCAAGTTTCAAACATATGGTACCTAGAAATAAAGTTGCCAGAAATTTCAACCATTATTTTTAAACCCCGACGCAAAAACGACGAGTTTCACGTGTCTGTGTGTGTGTGTGTCTGTCTGAGGCAACGTAGCTCCCGAACGGATGAACCGATTTTGATTTTGTTTTTTTTTTGTTTGAAGGGTGAATTAGTCGGGAGTGTTCTTAGCCAAGTTTTATCAAAGTCGGGTCAGCTGTTTGAGCATCTTCCACGGGTCTGATCAACTTGAAATTTGGTATTCTATTACTAGACGAACAAAGTAACCTTGAACTGATGCTGGAGCAACACCGAGTATTTCCAGGATATCCAAGTTACTCACCAACAAACAGCAGAATTATCGTGTTTGTGCTCATTGAAAAGGTCTCAATGAATAGATTATAGATAAATGGTGATCAGGACGAGGAATGAGGATAAATTAGTAACAAACTTCACTGTGGGAAAAATACGCAACGATGCGCAGATTTAAGCGAGACATTAACTTTAAAAAGCAGGAAATTAAAATTAAATAGAAAAAAAATATAACCAGATAACATTATAACCCTTCCGCCGCTATTTAAGTTTGCCAATACAAAAAAGAATATTGTAACTTATAAATGTTTCCAGCTGCTTGGCCGTTTTGCATATTCTTTTTTTTTATTTCAATTTAGTTCATAGTGTAAAAAGACAGACTTGACTTCCCGCAAGACACGCATACTAAGACGGGCTCACGCATATCTCTTGACATATTTCTATTCACTTACATCAAAGACTCTGCCACATAGGGATGTCCCCTCGCAAAGCATACACCATGTAGTTTTGAATTACTTTCCATCTAGGGTAGGCACATGCCTAGGAGATAGGGGAGAGGGTAGGTTAGTGCAAAATATTAGAAAAGTAGTAGTGGATATAATTATGTGATGAACGAGGGTGGCTTAATGACTGCAGATCTGTATTTGATGCTGTTTCGTAAAACAGAATGTTTTTATGTATTCATTAGTTTTTTCACGCGGTTTCACTTGCGATTTCTTATGGGAAATGCAATTAGAATTTTTTGTACTATTGCCCCTCTACCCTGCCAGGGGTGGGGGTTGTTCGAAAGAGATACAGTTGCCCCTAGCACACAGGAAACTGAGGGAACACGGGTGGGTTTTAGTCAGTAAAAGTCTAACACGCCTCCTGCTCCACCCAGAGCGGGAGAAGTTATGTGATCATTTCGCATCCTCAAAAAAAAAAAAAAAAAAAAAAAAAACACATACAAACATTATTTTATTTCCAAAAATATTTCGGACATTTGTTTAAAGACAGATATACTTACGTATTAGGCAGTTGGCACGTTTTGAATTTTATGCACTTTATTGCATGTAGGTAGGTAGTATCTTGCAGTGACCTTTTTCGTATCTTTATTGCATAAAATTCGAAACGTACCAACTGATTCATACTTACGCATTTCTGGAGTTGTCGATTCATCGGCCGTCGCTTTACTTTGTGTAAATTATTTCATCACCACTGCTCTCAAAACTGTGAAGAAAAACATCGTGAGGAAACCGGCATGTCTTAGAACTATAAGTTTGAAGACATGTGAAATCTACCAGCAGGCTTAATAACAGCAGGCTTAACCGTAGAGTAGCGTTTTGTCGACGGAAGAGTAGACAAAAATGACGTTTCCGTCAGTTTTGTACCGAGAAATGTAGACAAGCGATTTCTATTCTACGGTAGAATAGAAATAGAAAGCGTCATGCTAACCCTGCAGCTCACTCCCTCTCTAAGAGAAAAGGCCTGTGTCCCAGCAGTGGGAACATTATAGGCTGATAATGCATTAACACTATTATTGTTTCAAAAACAAAATCAAAATTTTTTATTTCATATAAACCTGCATGGGCACTTATGAAACGTCAGAAGGTACACGGTTCCAATTTGTCGCTTCCTATGGAGAAGAGCCGACAAGAAACTCCACGGTTACTCTTTTAAAAATAATTGGCTTTAACAATGTTTTCAAATTACAGTGATAATAGGTATGGGAGGACAGTGCAGGCCTGTCAATAAGTACCAGGTACTTATTGACAGGCCTGATTGGATATATTTAGGACTAGCTTTTGCCAGCGGCTTCACCCGCGCGGAACTTTCGTCCTATTTAACTCCTTTAGGGATTGAATTTCGGAAAATCTTTCCTTACTCCTTGTCTACACTATAAAGGGAACCTCTGTGCAAAATTTCAGCTTTCTAGGTCCAAGGGTTTGGGCTGGGCGTTGATGAGTCAGTCAGTCAGGACTTTTCTTTTTATTTTATCGCGCGTTGAATTTTCAACGTTCTGCTCGGCACCGAGAGTCGAAAATCCAACTGTGTGTTTTTTTCGACCCGCTTTATGATCTCTGAGATTCTTAATGCTTGGCTCAACAACGAGTGCCATACGATTGCCATATGCAATGGCAATGGTTTTCTGAAATGACGTCCACTAGGTGGCAGCACTGAGACGTCAGGTCCGGGCACCTGCCAAAAGTGTTAAAGCGCCTACGGACTGAATGGTGAACGATTGCATGAAACGAATGACATCAAATATTTTAAGTACATTGTCGAACTGGAAGACCTCTTGTCAAAGTGGCGCGAACTAGTGGCTAGAATATTCATAAACACCCTCATTGGATACTTTTATGTTGTAGTTAACTTCCACGGAGACAGAAACTAGTATTTTACGTAGGTATCATCATCATCATCATCATTTCAGCCGAAAGACGTACACTGCTGGACATAGGCCACCCCTAAGCTCCGCTACTTCGACCGGATCTATACTTCCCGCATCCAGCGGATTGCTGCGGATAAATAGTGGTTCATTCGTTCACCAATTAATGGCTTCCTTACACCTTTTTCGAACTACATTGAGTTGGCTTTCGCTTCTTATGCCACGGCTACATTGTCGTGATAGCGCGAATTAAACTTCGAACGCACTTTTTTGTACAGTGAAGTGTCAGTTCGGTTTATCGCGGTAATGTAGTTGTGGCATTACGAATGCAGCTGAATACCAGAATTTTACATGAAGCGACTGTCTGTCTGCCGTCCACAACCCAGTTACTGGGTAACACGATACCCCTTGGTAAGACTGGTTGTCAGATTTTCCGGCTTCTACCGACCCGTAACGTCTGTTCAAGATCTGCGAATCCACCTACGAGTACCTGGGTTCGAACCCTCGACCTTACAACTCGTAAGCCGCAGACGCTTCCACTGTGTCACCATCACCACTGCTCCAACAAGAACAGGAGACAAGAAGTATCATTAAATATATACTTTTTGTCCTCGACACCTGAAAGCAAGGTATTAATGTATTACAATCTCCTGAAATGTTACTTATGAATAATGTATGAACTAGTGATGTACCGACTAGTCGGGAAAGCCGACTAGTCGGCCATATTTGTAGTCGGCGATTAGTCGGCGACTAGTCGGATAAAAATGCCGACTAGTCAGCCCATTTAACTCGTATTAAATTAATACCTATGCTTAAAAAAATTAAAGACGGTGATTGAAATGAAACTGTAATCTTTACTGTTGTTATGTTTATTATAGAATCAGTTTTACAGTTTACTGTCAGTATAATCTAGTATAGGATAGGAAATTAGGATAGGAAGAAACGCCGGCTCGCACGTAAACAATGATAGAATAAATGCAAAGTAAACAAAAACGTGTGCCGACAATTCCGCCTAGTCGCCGGGCGCCGAACATTACCGATGTCATTCGACCTCAACCAAAAGCCATGATCGGCTTGGCCTAATAGTCGGCCATGTTGCAGCCAACTAGACGGCTAGTCGGCAAAAGTCATAGTAGGCCCATCTCTAGTAGGTATGAACTCCTTGACCTACTACCTACTTACCTTACGTCGACGCCTTGATGAGAAACTTGGACAACGATGCCCCTTGGTAAGACAGGTTGTCAGACTTGGGCTTTTCACTACTTGTACCGACTGTCAAAGATCTATGAATGACAGCCGGGACCAACGACCAACGTCACTGTGGGGTGTCAGTATCAAAAGGGCGGTTTTTTTTTGAGGGTGGGAAATCATCAAATAACTTCTCCCGCTCTGGGTTGGCGGAGCAGGAGGGCGTGTCAGACTTTTACTGACTAAACCTCACCTGTGTTCCCTCAGTTGCCTGTGTGCCAGAGGCCACGGTATCTTTTTCGAACAACCCGCACCCCTGGCAGGCATTGGCCCTTGCGGACCCCACCAGTTGTTGCTGACTTCTCTGATGGCGCACGTGGAACACAACGCGCCGTCGAACCGTGCATTTTTTTTTTGTTTAACGTGGAGAAATGCCTATACTGCGCTACCAAGGGGAGATAGCGCAGTTATGTGGGACTGTAACCCACTAAAACTCCACGGTGTCCTACAGTGCCGCTTGAGGCGGGAACACGGCGGGAACGCGCAAGCCATCTGCGAACCCGCCGCGGCTGTCCGTCACCGGATCCTCCTCAAAGGGGAATAACCCCTATCACCGGCGCACCAGGACACATGGCACGCCGTGACCACCCTAGGAACCAAATAGCATAAGGGCCCCAGAAGTGTCTGGCACCCTTAGTCCCCCTGCGATGGGTCAGCACAGTGGCCCCGCCGCCTACTACTTTTCGGCCGCAGGAGATAGGGAGAGCGGCCAACGATATACCGACACTTCTCTTCCCCTGCGGCCCCACCGCGTCCGCCACCAAACGGTGGCGGCCTCGTCCAGGCCACGGAAGGGAACAGCGCTAGTCAGAAGTACCGGCACTCCTCCTCCGCCTGTAACCCTCAGCCACGATGCCTCCCATTCGACATCGCGACCCACCTCAGTTGCGGTGCACCTCACCCCAACCTATTTTTTGGCCGCTACGTCGTCGGCTTGGAGGCAAAAGCCCTGACGAGCGGCCCCCCTTTTGGGTTCCTTTTCGCTTCATCGTGGGAGGGTGACCAGGGCTACTGAGCCCCCCGCAACGACAATGCGGGAACTCACTGGGGGGGATTAAAAGGGTGGTCACTCACCAGACGGTTGCCGCGAATCGACCGCAGCAAGCGTAATTTAACTTACGATCGACGTAAGCCACGAACCCCGCAACTCGTATACCAATCAGCAGGGTAAATACGGAACAACAGTAGGAATCGCTTTCATTTTGAGAGTTCAATAACATTTATTGCGTCATTTAGGCCTGAAACTGCAACCGGCACGGTTTCATACAAATGTGCCCCGTCGCGGTCCAACGCACGGGCGTCCGTCGCGGGGTAGGCTACTTAAGTCGCGGTAGCACGTTCCCGTGGGATAATTTCCGACATCCACGCGATGTCTCCGCGACTGGCATCATTACAATCCCACCTCGCGTGTCCACGAACATAGACCCGCATAACGCATTTTCAGCCCTTACGTTGTCGAGCAGACAAACTTTACGAACATATTTTCATCAAAATGGTTCTGGTTCTGATTGATAATGTGGTCGCAATTAAGGGAACCGCCGTTCAGTATAGACGTACACAAAATGTCTTAGCAATCGATAAGGAATGTTGTGTCAAAAGCCTCTTTGTAACATTCCTTAATAAGAGCGTTCAATTCACGCGAGCTGGCTACAACGCATTTATATACTATAAATTTTAGTGATTATTTCATTAAATGCAAACAAAACTCCATTTTTTTTTTTAGCTAAGCACTAGATCGTTGGTATTTAGATATGCTTATTTTTAAAATTTACTCTTTAATAGAAACATTTAATCCTACTAAGTAATGCAAATAGAAAGTAATTGACGGTATGTCGATAAGTAAATACCAAAATAAGTGTAAACAAACAGCATATAAACTTGAAAATATCAACAATTTAGTGCATGGTCGAAAAAATGCTTACTTTGTTTGTATTTAATGAAATAATCACGAAAAACCGCCACAGTGGTAACCGCCCTTTTGGGGGAGGCCTATGTCCAGCAGTGGACGTCTTTTGGCTGAAGTGATGTGAATGATGTGATAGACTAGTTATACAGGAAAAGTTTTTATCCAGTGCGCAAATTGTAACCATGAATTCAGCATATCATTTTAGACCCTAGCGCAGACATTTTTCGCCGGATACACAAAAAAAAAATCAGCTGTTCCAAACATTTTGACCGCGTAGGTATTGCACTTTTCTATGAAACAGCTGATTTTTTTTTTGAACAACCGGCGAAAAATTTCTGCGCTAGGGGTTCTAGAATGATATGCTGAATTCATGGTTACAATTTGCGCACTGGATAAAAGCTTACCCTGTACAGGGGGCAGGGAAGTTGACGCGCAATATGTAACATGATCTCACCTAAAACGTCTTCATGTAATGTGACTCGCATTGTCAAAAGTTATTACATTTCATTTAGAGCCAATATGCTTCTAACTCTACACGAACTAACTCTACAAGGTCTAAATTAACAAACTCTATACCTTAGTAAAAATGTATGTGGCTTGGCCATTTCGGAGAAAAATTTATCCACTGATCTTTATTTTTCTCAAAACAAACAAGCCTTTATTATATCTTGTTAACAAAACGAACTACAAAAGGTAAAAATAATTTAATCTCAATCATCTACATATATATAAATAAAAAGAGAAGTCCTGACTGACTGACTCATCAACGCCCAGCCCAAACCCTTGGACCTAGAAAGCTGAAATTTTGCATAGAGGTTCTCTTTAGAATGCGAAATTCAACCCCTAAGGGAGTTAAATAGGGGATGAAGGTTCCGCGCGGGCGAAGCCTCTGGCAAAAGCTAGTTTAATTATATGCGTGTTACATTTTGATGGCAGGAGAAATAAAGACCTATTAGCATGTTACACCTTTATTTCTACCCGTCAATATGTAATACGCTTTTATTAAATAATTGAGATTAAATTATTAATATTAACTATTTAGTTCGTTCTATTAACAAGTAATATTATAGGCTTATAAAAAAGATAATTCTTGTTTTAATTTTATTGTTGAAAACTGACGAAAAATTTGCACGCTTTGGGGTCTAGTATCATTTGGTGCATTCATGGTTAGTTACACTCTTCTTCCATGAAACATATTTTCTAAGTGGATTAGTGGATGCTAAGATTATAATATACAATATAATTTCAAAATGCAAACTAATTTAAAAGTCAATGGAAAAAGAAATGAAGTGAAGAGGGGTGGAGGAGTTGCCATAATAGCCACGCTTGGCAGATTGGTTGGCGATCGCAGTATGGTGGTAATATAGAGGTATGAGGAACAGGGTGTGAAGTTCACTCATACTTTATGGAAAAGGGAGGATCCTCTGACCAGACAGGTGTTGTGTCTGGTGGGCAACTGTGCGACGGATGATGTTGGGATGTTGTATATATACGAGTCGCGCGGTAAACTCTCATTGTGCGATGCAGAATTTGCGTGAATATTCATGATTTGATTGTTTATTTACGTACACTTGTGTTGTCTATGCTTACAGCACTGCTCCAAGTCCTACACGATAAACAAATTAAAAACACACAGATAAAAAAAAAAAACAAAGCCTCCTCACAGACATTCATTAAAAGATTTCTCGACACTTCGATCCCCCTCAGAGATTCCTTACTTTTAAAAATAATAAACTGACTTATTATATGGAATTTCGTCACCATTTAATCTTGACCCCTTCCTCGTTCGGCGACCCCAGTTTCGTTCTACCGCAGGGGGTTTCTGAGGGGGGTCTGTTTAGGCTGGTTGGTTGAACGAACGCGTGACACAACCGTACAATGCCTATTAAGAGCTGACAAAGAGGCTGCAACCCTCTTTCACACCTCCTTTGCTTTTCAATCCGATGTGGTACCTATTTGCGTACATGGAATTACTAATGGATTGATTTTAGGTTTAAAAAATTTTTATTTCTTATAAAACATGATAATTACATGAGATTTAAATAATAACACAAATAATCGTTGTCTAATGACGAATCATGCAGATGTAGAATAAATAAAATTACAATAACAACGTATGAGATCAGAAGAAAACGTTGTGGGCCTTACAGATTGGATTTTTAGGCGATTTTCTATTCTGTATTTTCATTCCTCTAAGTACCTGTTACTTATTGACAGGCCTGCACTGTCCTCCCATACCTATTTATCACTGTAATTTGAAAACATTGTTAAAGCCAATTATTTTTTAAAGAGTAACCGTGGAGTTTCTTGCCGGCTCTTCTCCATAGGAAGCGACAAATTGGAACCGTGCACCTAGCTTCTGACGTTTCATAAGTGCCCATGCAGGTTTATGTGAAATAAAATATTTTGATTTGATTTGAAACAAAGCAAAAGTGTGGGTCCACTTAAAAAACAAGCCAATTTGACACCAAGGTACTCTCTTAAGTACTTTTGATGATTATGTTTATTATTATTATTGTGACGTCTACCAACTTACACCGGCCCCGCCTGGTAGATTACGGTACATTCCCTCTCACAGAGATATGTCCCAGCTGTGCATAATAGGAATTATAAGAGGTTCGCTTTTAAAAACATGCCAAATAAAAATACCAACTCCAAAATATTCGTAGCTCACTCACAATCATTCACACCTCTAGATATGATGACAAGCGCGCCACTCGAGAACTGTGGGACTCCATAATTTGTATAATGAACATGGCTTCTACCATGGAACACACCCCATGGCTCCATAGGCCCCGTACACCTAGCTCAATGGTGGATGCGTTAGATATAAAAGGATCGAAGTAGGTATATGTATGTACTTGGTACTGTTGGGGTACCTATGGCGGGAAAAATTCTATGCTCGTCTATTTTCTTTTATCTACGGTACCGTCCTAGTTCGAACGGCTAGCTAGTCGATTCGCACGATTTTACTCGTCCGTAACGGGCGAATCGACACATAGAAAATATATAATTTTCTGTAAGCAATTCGCACAAAGTGGGCGAATCGATAATTCCTGTAATACGTATTGGGTAATTGGCACGCTTTGATTAAAATGTTAAGGAAACAACGAAAAGTTAAGAGGGTTTATTCTGAAAGTTGGCAACGTCGCAAATAGCTATCAAATATTTACCTGTTTTGATTAATTTGGCAATTTTACTGTATGAAAATAAGAAATATCGCTAACTAACTATCTAAAATATGAATAATGATTTGCAATTATAACACTGAATTAGATGTTGTAACCGTTTTAGGTGTAAAAAAGGCATTTCCAAGTTGTTTTTTTACATCTAAAACTAAATATTCGATGTTAAAACATTAATTATTGCATTTCATAATCTGTAGTTAGTTAGCGATATTTCATATTTTCATACAGTAATTTTGCCAAATTAATCAAAACAGGTAAATATTTGACAGCTATTTGCGACGTTGCCAACTTTCAGAATAAACGCTCTTAAGGTAAAAGTACACCATGTTTGTTACATAGAATACATAACCTGCCAATTGTCTAATACGTATGTCAGGAATTGTTAACTTCGAGTGAATCGCCTACAGAAAATAATTATTTTATCTGAAATTGTCGCTTCGCCCGTTTCGGGCGAATAAATGTGTGAATTGACTAGCCGCTAGAATAAGCCGCTCGAACGCTCAATCGAATATAGAATCGAAATTACGACTATCCTATAATATTTTTAGACTAGGTCAATCTGCCTAGCGTTTTCCCAACTATGTTGGGGTCGTCTTCCAGTCTTACCGGATGCAGCCGAGTACCTGAATTTTACACGAAGTGACTGCAGCAGGCTTAGTACGAGCACCGCTTTGTCGACGGAAGAATAAACATGACTATTAACTAAATGATGTACAATAGGAGAAGATATCTATGTTTTTCTATTAATTATCACAGTTATGCGTTCTAAACGAATCTTGAGTTTGTAGATAATCGTATTTACTTTGTGGCCGTCGAGTAGAAAGTTTGTTGTCAGCGTAATTTTGACAGTTTGGGAAGAAATATTCTTCTGGAATAGTTTACATTTATAAGGACCTAGACAAAGATCGTTAGAAACGAAAGACAAATTAACAGATCGTAGAACGATATCTACGGTGTGATGTCAAAAATGAAGAAACGAAATGTCACTTTGCACTGAAAAGCAATGACTATCGTCTAACTGCTTATCACTGATACTACCTCTGTTGGACTCGAAGCCTGGTGAGACAGCGTGATTTTTAGCCAGGCCCACCAGTGAGTTCGAGCCTACGACTAGTGTAGGTACCCTTAAGGCGTCATAAAAAAATCTGGTGGAAAAACAGCCTTAGACTTGCCCACTCCAGATACAAACAAGTCTTTAAGAAGAACACATCCTGAGACTGTAGCCAAGTTCATTTATTATTTAACCTGGCCTTGCCAAGGTGGTGTTCCGGTAAATGTATTAAAAAGGCAATTTTAGGCAATTACTACGCCGCCGCGCGGTAATCCTGAGAGAGTGCGCTTAAAGTGTCTAAGATCTTGCACAGACTGAGAAAGGAAGATTAGTTGAGGGGCTCGTGGCTGTTTAAAGGCTTCTTCAAAAAGACGCGACGCGAGTAGAACAATTTCCATGAAGTTTTCATAGAACCTTTATCTGCGAGAGTCGTGTCGCGCTTGTTTGTGGCAGCCATAACGACCGCACTTTTCGATATATTAAAGGTCACACTTGTTGTGGTGGGTCCGTAGATGTCCATCAATTTCAAAGTGTTCATTTTTTTTTCTTTTTGCTCAAAAGTAAGGTGCAAAGGTGGACTTTATGCCTTGGGCATCCTCTACCAGTCAACCTAGGATGGAGAGTAGTGGTGGCCAATTGGTAACGGCCGCGACTTCGAAAGTCATAGGTTCGAACTAAGGTAGACCATTTACTTTACGTAAATTTCATATTTATTTCTCAAAATGGTGAAGGAAAACAACGTGAGGAAACCGGCATATCCTAGAACTAAAAATTCGAAGACATGTGACATCTACCAACTTACACTTGGCCCGCGTAGTGGATTACGGTTCATTCCCTCTCACAGAGAGGAGACCTGTGTCGCAGCAGTGGGAACATTAAATGCCAATTATGCTATGCTTATGCAACCAATGGTGGCGAAGAGATAAGATGGCAAGCGCAGACTTAGGATTCGTTCGTTCATTCTCAGTGTTGAACTAAGCATTAAGAACGCAAAAGAAGAAGAAAGAAAATACTTTAATTTGCAGTAAACATGACGCAAAAAGAGCAGGAACACAAAAAATATAGAAAAGGTTGAGGAGAAACTTGTGTTACATCCACGCAAAATGGCTATCGCTTAGCATTATGCTGCGACTCTACGCAAGACAGAGCCCCAGCGCTGGTTTTCAGCGACAGCCGGCTTTGACGTAATGACGTCGCCCGGTGCATTAAACAATTATTAGGACATTATACTGGTACAGCGAACTTATAGGAAAATAATTTAATTTAATGTAAATTTGAAAGAATATACTAAACAGGAATATATAAAAAAAGGAAATAGACATACATGCTATGAGAATAGAATATCATCCTCAATAAACATTGTACTCTTTATGTAGTGGCAACATTTCGAAACGACATCCATAGATAAAATGTGCGCGTGCGTCATAAAATTGATGTAAGAAAGAGAGAGCGCTCGAATGCGCGTTGAAAAAACACAATGTTCGATTTTCAGCTTGAGCAAACATGTATTTGATAGACTTCATCTTTATCATTATCACATAAGCATAAGGTTCATGTTCAATTGGTAAAATTTGACAGTTTCGGGTAGCTTCATGTGCTGGCGTTTTTTTTTTTTTTTTTTTTTTTTGGGTGGGAAATCATCAAATGACTTCTCCTGCTGAGTAGAGCAGGAGGGCGTGTCAGACTTTTACTGACTAAAACCCACCCGTGTTCCCTAAGTAGCCCGTATGCCAGGGGCCGTGGTATCTCTTTCGAACAAACCCGCACCCCTGGCAGGCATCGGCCCTTGCGGACCCCACCTGTGGTTGCTGACATCTTTGACGGCGCGCGTGAGGAACACAACGCGCCGTCCCGTCTACCACTTTTCGGCCGCAGAGGATAGGGAGAGCGGCTGACGCTATACCGACACTCCTCTTCCCCTGCGGCCCCACCGCGTCCGCCATCAAACGGTGGCGGCCCCGTCCAGGCCACGGAAGGGAAGAGCGCTGCTCAGAAGCACCGGCACTCCTCCTCTACCGCAGCCTGTAACCCTCAGCCGCGATGCCTCCCATTCGACATCGCGGCCCACCTCAGTTGCGGTGCACCTCACCGCAACCTACTTTTTGGCCGCTACGTCAATGGCTTGAAGGCAGAAGCCCTGACGAGCGGCCCCACCGTTGGGTTCCTCTTGGCTTCACCGTGGATGGGAGACCACGGTTACTAAGCCCCCCCGCAACGACAATGCGGGAACCCACTCGGGGGGGTGATGTGCTGGCGTCTGTACAATGTGCGAAAAATAATATCTATGCGCGAAATTTTTATGTCCGAGCAAACGTGAAAAGATAGAAAACGTGTTTATTGGTATTAGGTACAGCATTAAAAAAAACGTAAAACTAGAAAAAACAATGATAATAATGCTAAACGGGATGTGTTACGTGTGGTTAACAGTGAACTTCAACAAAGATGCAACTAAAACTGTATCTGTGTGAACAAGACGTTATTTCTTGGGAACTAAGTGATTAGTAATTTTAGCAAAATTCCCGGGCTCACGGGATATAGGTATTAAGTCTTCGTTTCAGTTAAAGGCTAGGTTTTGTAAGACGTTGTAGTGTCAGTAGGTGGAAACTCTGGGGTTATTACCAGGTTGGCCATTTTTGTTAGTGTCGGCTTCCAATCTAAAGGATACGTGATTAGTTTCACTGGTGTCGCTGCAAGTTTTTGCAGTTCCGATGTGGGTAAGTTGTAGCCAGTGTTTGCAGACAAACAAATTGTTGTGGTTCCGTTGTGCTGGCTGCGACGTCGTCTTCAGGTTCCCGAGAATAGATGTGACGCTACAGCCCGACACGGCTCAAGTAGAACAATTTCTATGAAAACTTCATGGGAATTGTTCGACAAGAGACGCGTCGCACCGTCGTGTGGAGGCTTTTTGCTGGATCCTTAATATGGTTGGTATTGCCCAAACGGTTGATTTTGAACGCCAAATGTGGCCGTGTGGTTGGACTATGCATTTTCATTCAAAGAAGCACCCGTCCTCGTGGTGTCATTGTGGCGTGGACTGTGGTCAAATGAGTAACTATGTCACGAACTATGTGCTGTGGTTGTGTTAACTACGTGTGACCCTCATCATCATCATTTCAGCCGAAAGACGTCCACTGCTGGACATAGGCCTCCCCCAAGCTCCGCCACTTCGACCGGTTCTGTGCTTCTCGCATCCAGCGGACTCCCGCGGCCCTCACAATGTCATCTGTCCACCTTGTGGGAGGCCTTCCAACTTTACGTCTTCCGGTGCGCGGTCGCCACTCCAGAACTTTTCGGCCCCATCGGCCATCTGTTCTGCGAGCAATGTGCCCTGCCCACTGCCACTTAAGTTTGGCAATTCTTCGGGCTATGTCGGTTACCTTGGTTATCCTGTGGATCTCTTCATTCCTGATTCGATCACGCAGGGAAACTCCAAGCATAGCCCTTTCCATCGCCCTTTGGGTGAATTTAAGCCTTCTAATGACGCCCGTGTGACCCTAAAAGTAGGTAATAGTTTAAAACAAACTGAATAAATTCTTCTTAAAAAAAATCCTTGCTTTCTGCTAATGTCACAAAATGACGAAGAATATTTTAAGTGACATTGATATCAGAAATCTGTCACAATGTTAGCCAAAACAGTTTTGTATTTTCCAAATCACAATGAAATAAAGTAGTAAAATGATTTGCACAACTGCATTTAATGCCCGTTTGTCTGTCTATGCCAAAAAATGAAAACGTCGTAAGAAAAATGTTAGATTTTCAAGCACAACAATATTAAAAAAAAGGACACCGTTATTTTATAGAAACTGAAGCAGAATTAGTAAACAAAAATGGGTGGTAAGTGTTTATATCTATATTATATTATTATAATATAAAAGGAGAAACTGACTGACTAATCAATCAACGCACAGCCGAAACTACTAGGACTAAGAACGTGAAATTTCACACACGGTTTCCTTTTATAAAGTAGGGGAGCACTAAGAACGGGTTTTTGGAAATTCTTTTTTGGAATTTTATTTGTATGAAAAATCTTATTCCTTGAGTTAATAAACTCGAAATTTGGCACAAATATTTATCTAAGTAAATTATAAAGTTGATAATTTATTGTTTTTATAAACTACCCTGAAGGGTGATTGGGGGGTGTCAAAGTTTGTATGGAAGAATTTTAATGCGTTGTCTGATTAACTTGAAACTCAGTATTTATACCTAAAACCAAGAATAAAGAATATTGTGTATCAGAGTTTTTCGAAAATCTACCCCTAAAGTTTGTGAAGATGATTGGATCTTTGTTACTCAATCACGCAAAAACGGCTGAAAGGATTTGGATGAAATTTGGCACACAGATAGATTATGACATAGATTAACTTACACAGGATACTTTTTATCCCGGTAGTACGTTCCCGCGGGATAATTTCCGACATCCACGCAGGCGCAGCCGCGGGCGGAAGCTAGTACATACATATATACGTAAACTACGCCTTCTTCTCATGGGAATATTTTCGTAATGACCCCCGGGAAACTGCAGTGTTTCGTCAGTTTCGGATTTCTATCAGTTTCCTATACACTTGGTGCAGACCAGACGCTCTTAATCGACTTGGAAGTATTTAGAGTTGTTAATACTCTTTTAAATAATAGTTATTTATGATACTAGTGCGGTAAGTTGGTTTTTACAAACGAGTAGACGAATGTAAGCCCGAGACGAAGTCGAGGGCTTACCATAGTCACGAGTTTGTAAAAACCAATTTCTGCACGTGTGTCATACAATGTTTTTCAACACATTTGCGAGAAAACAGTACAATATGTAATTAAACAAACTTATACATCATTAAATAGCGCTCTCCAATTTTGGCGGCAAGAGACCGTTTCCTGCAATTTGCGCCTCATTCAAAATATCAGGTGGAGTAGATTCCATATTAATATCAGTTTCCTCGCTTGAACTCATAATAAAAGTTTCGTTTTTAAATATCAGTCGGAAACTCGCAACAATCTTTGACGTTTCTAATATGAAAATGGCGCGAATTTACAAATGGCGCGAATTTACAAATGGCGCCACATGCCCGTGGATATTAGAACTACATCTTTCATCTCATTTACTCTTTATTATTAAAGTGAGACAAACGTATTGAGCAAAATCGCTTCCAAGGAGGTTCGATCAGTCAGCTTATTTACTCTCGTAATGTGAAACTCCTTGGACGAAATTCTTGTAATATTTTATGGAAATTAAAAAAAAACCGTAAAGAATACGCACGGTGCCATACAACGAGGTATGCGGTAAAATAGGTACTTAGGTGAGAGTACCTATTTTACCGCACGTTCCGTTGTATTAGTGCGTAATTTTTAACTTTCGAACCATGTAAACAGGCTTCGTAAATGCAGTTTTTGAGCAAATGTGTTGAAAATGTAATTTATTTTAAAATGGCTGGAAAACTTGTTTGTATTCGGAAATGGTCGATAATTCCCGAGGGATATTAAGATAATAGTTGTACTGTATGTAAACTCACAACTTATCTCCATGAGAGAGAATGGTTTGGTCATGGTGAGAAAATGAATTAAAGGCGTCAAACAAAAGGAATGAGGCAGATGTGAGCGGAAACGTCGCTCGGGAGGAGACAACCTAGGTCCTAGGGTAGCTAGTCATCATCATCATCATCATTTCAGCCGAAAGACGTCCACTGCTGGACATAGGCCTCCCCCAGGAATGGGGGGTTTTGCCATAATCGCTACGCTTGGCAGGCGGGTTAGCGATCGCAGTATGGTGGTAAAATGCATAGAGAACGCTGCTGCCCATTCTCTAGTAAGTCCCTTAGTCGCCTTCTATGACACCCACGGGAAGAAATGGGATGGTGCTATTCTTTTACGCCCGGCGACACATACGGGGGTAGCTAGTATAATAGCTTTTTACTGCGGGCGTAAAACTAGTATAATATCTATGGCATATCTATGGCACCCATACATCCCCAATGCCCAAAGTAGCGTGCTATAACTTAAAAGTATTTTTTATTTATTTAAGTTTATAACAGAGACACGGCTCGATCGGTTAGGTTAAGCTACGGTTCTTGCGGCTGGTCCATGGATGGGTGATCATCTTTACATGCCAATACTCCTCTGTGCCTCGGAGAGCACGTTAAGTCGATGGTCCGCCGTCATACGAAAGTCGGACATTTTGATCATATCGTATCGTGTTCTGAATTGTCAAGGTAAGATAGGCAGTTGCTCCATGTAAAATACTGGTATTCAGCAGCACCCGGTTAGATTGGAAGCTGATCCCAAGGTGTCGGGTAAAAGCTCGGTAGATGATAATGTCCGTGGCATCCTTCCCAAACCGATGAACTGATTCCAACGCGATGCTTTTCTTCTCAGATGAGGAAGAAGAAGCGTCACTGGGTGCCACCAGATACCCCGTTATGCCCTCGCTGGTGGCCCTGCAGCAGATGAGGAACAGACTCCATCTCGCACAACTGGGCAAAAAGCTGATGAAGTGGACCGCCTTGGCTACTGGCAAAGAACTCCGAAGACTTTCGATAGAGATGTCAATGTGAGTTCTATCCTAAAAAAAAGTTTACGTAAGTAAGTTTAGTAATTAAACAGAGGTGTCGGTACCTAACGGTGTCGCGAGTTCAACTGTTTTTTCTCATCTCAAAAAATGCCAAACGCGCCTAACGGACGGAAGCTTTCACTTCAAAAAAAAAAAAAAGAACACAGACATGTGACATATACCTACCAACCCGCACTAGGCCCGCGCGATAGGTTATATACAGGGTAAGTTTTTATCCAGTGCGCGGTAATTGTAACCATGAATTCAGCATATCATTCTAGAACCCCTACCGCAGTAATTTTTCGCCGGTTGTACAAAAAAAAATCTGCTGTTTCATAGAAAAGTGCAATACCTACGCGGTCAAAATGTAAGGAACAGCTGATTTTTTTTTGTGTATCGGTATAAAAAATTTTGCGCACTGGATAAAAACTTTTCCTGAAAAGTCCAAGTCTTACAGAGAAGATGGCTGTGTTGCAGCAATGGCTACATTTTAGGCTAATTATGCAGAAGGCGACTACTCGCTCAGGGCACCCTCTTTGGGGTATGGACCTCGGCTTAGGAAATCGCTGGTAGACGACAGCAAGGGACAGGCTGGATCGGAATGAGAGAAAAGATATCTCATACCTCATCTTTATTTGCAGAGCCATGAAAGATTACGGGGTGAAGATGAAAACCGCGTTTATGCTGCTGGCTCGTGCGCGGTATTTCGTCCCTAGCATGAACGGAACAGTTATTGAAACTATTCCTAAGCGAGTAAGTATTTTCTTTCTTCTGCCCTTTATATCCCAATTTTATTTGGGGTCGGCGCGACATTATTTTTGTTGCATCAAGATCAAAAGTCTTTTATTCAAATTAGGCTGAGGATCAGCACTTTTCGAACGTCAAAAAACATAAGATAGTCCCCCAAAACGTCCGCCCTTCACCACTTCCTAGTGCTTTAGCTGGGAAGAAGAAGTGGCGAAATAAACTCCCCAGCAGCACAGCTGTCTTACATTATGTCATACTTCTCTCAAAACTCAAAGCATTTATCACTACATATTATTAAACAAAGTCTCGCGCCGCGTCTGTCTGTCTTTCTGTTCGTGGTAAACTCAAAAAGTACTGACCGGATTTTCATGCGGTTTTCACCAATAAACAGAGTTATTTATGAGGAAGGATTAGATGTAATTTATGCGTAGATAGACTCTACAACACAATTGACTGGACTCCTGACCTTGAGGATCCTATCAGAAACTATTTTCGGTGTTCTCTTAACATTTCTCTTCTCTTTAGTATTTATTTTATCTTTAGAAATAGCTTTTTTTAATGAAATATAGTTTTTTGTAAATTGAGTCCTAATATCAATATTTTTTTCCAATAAACAACAAGACGTACGTAGATATTTGAGGAATAAAAAAATAACAATAACTAAAAATACTGGCGTGATGGCGAAATTCTTTTTACCAGATTTAGCTTCAGCATTAGCATTTTACCCAGGATACAATATTTTCGTTTCTGTTGCGAACCAAAACTGTTTTTTTGTAGAGTACCTAGTGTTATCACTACCCAGCTATACCTAAAAAAAAATTGAATCAAAATTATATTTTATAGATTAATAGCCTCCGTGGCGCAATGGCTAGCGCGTTCGGCTGTTAACCGAAAGGTTGGTGGTTCGAGCCCACCCGGGGGCGATTATTTTTGGAAGAACTTAAGGTGTGATGAAAAGTGACATTTTTTAGATATTGGACAATAGCGTATCGCGAAACAAGGTTCAAAATTGTGATGCGTTTGATGTTGGTTGAATCTAATGTCCACCAAATTAGAAGTAATTTTGTAATTTTAATTTAATAAAAATAAAAAAGTGGAAGGCGCAATGACGATTTTTTATTTATTTATTTATTCCATTCCCTTATTTATTTTCAGTCCTTATTACTACATTTTAAATATTTGTTATAAAAGAAACTTATAAAAAACATTTAAAAATATAAAAATAGTGTTCCGCCGGTAACAAGAGCAGGGTCCAGGCTACCGGTGGTTAGGGCTCTAGAGAAAGGAACCTCCTGACTATGCGTGCCGTGTCTAGGAGTACTGCTTTCTGAATCAAGCCCTTGATCCAGCCGTGCAATGAGAGCCTCCTGAGATGTTGGTCGAGGCTCTTCGCTACTAGGCCATTTACTGTAATGATTATCGGTACAATGATTGCTGAGTCCACGTCCCATATGTCGACAACCTCGCGAGCTAAGTCAAGATATTTGATTTTCTTATCTTGCTCAGCTTTCACGAGATTCTCGTCATGGGGGACAGCAATATCAACAATCATTGCACGACGCTCATTCCCTTTATTATTATTATTACCTAAAATATGATAGTTTACGCATACATACAATTTGAGAATAATGCGACGAATTTTCAGCTCTGTTTTACGGTGGTTTTGTTGATCGTGATATTACTTTATTTATTTTATGAAACGTATTTGAATAGGTAGGGGGTTGTGGCTAAATAACAATAGCTGCACGGGTCGATCGGCCAGGTTAAGCTACGCTTGCCGCGGTTGGTCCGTGGATGGGTGACCATCTTTACATGCCAAGACCCCTCCGTGCTTCGGAAAGCACGTTAAGCCATTGGTCCCAGCTGTCATTTATGGATCTTTGACAGTCGTTACGGGTCGCGGGAAACCCGAATGTCTGACAACCAGTGTTACCAAGGGGTATCGTATTACCCAGTTACTGGGTTGTGGAGGCCGGATAGGCAGTCGCTCCATGTAAAATACTGGTATTCAGCTGCATCCGGTTAGACTGGAAGCCGACCCCAACATAGTTGGGAAAAGGCTAGGCAGATGATGATTTGAATAGGTAAGTCTTTTCTTTGAACATTTGACAATGATGATTTGAAATGATTTTTTTTCTGGAATGTAATTAGACACATTCTTCTTCTTCTCCAACCCTTGGGCACCCAATGCTGAGTGTAGGTCTCTTCCAAATCTCTTCACTTTTGACGATTTAGTGTCATGGTTATCCAGTTTCTTCCGCCCACTTTAATGAGACGGTCTGTCCACCTAGTCGGTTGTCTTCCCACACTCCGCCTTCCCGTCCTTGGTCTCCACTCCAGCCCCATCTTCCATCCAGTCCACAGCATAGGTATATGGCCCGCCCACTTCCACTTTCTTTTTGCTATCACTTCCGCTATGTCTGTGAGTCTCGTTCGTCTCCGTATCACTGAAAAAAGTATTTAACAGAACTAGTTGAGTTAACTGACAAATAGCCAAACATTGTTAACTAACAAACGAATTTTATTTACGTATTGATCAACTGCTTTTGTTGCATTTTACAAAAATGTTTTAGCTATTTGAGTTGGTTGAAAACTACTAAAGTTTATGTTATCTAATGCAACATCCGATTTCGGTACTTTGCAACATACTATGTTTTACTATAATCAAACACACTGGTGACTTACAGTTGACCCAGCTAAAGCTATTTTTTAATCAAGTATGTTGCTATTTTTCAACTCTGTTATTAGTTTGTTTGCAGCTGTAAATTATTGTTGAAATTTGCGTTGTAAAGTTAGTACAAACAAACAAAAAATTTGACTGAGACCAACTAATATTTATTATGTTGGTTTTAGAATATTTTTGGTCATCAATAACACAACAATATATTATGTGGTGATTATAGTTATGCTGTGCATAACAAAACGTTTTGTTCCCGCTCACTGAGCGCTGACAGGTTGTGTCAAATCAATCAAACGGAAGTACGGAACTACGGAACCTGTTGAAACCTATTCTTTTCTTTTCGTTTTGCGAGGCAGGACGGGATAGCCGGTGTGTCGCGCGCGCGACGGACGCGTGATTTGCTTGCATTGTTTTGTAGAATTGTTTTAAGATCTGGACGTGATCCCCCAGATCAGTGTGTACTGTGCAGATATATTTTGTAGTCTTTGCTGTGCAGTAACAGTACCTAGTTGCATGAATATAAACGTGACAAAACTTTCAAAAATGGATCTGCCGCCAGCAGATGAGGCGGCGGAAAAAACAATCTCCGACTACCTGCGGATTGGAAGCGTATATACCAAAACTTTTGGGTGAGTAGGTACTTTTAGCTTCTATTCCAATAATTAGACAATAGTGTTTCATTCAATAGATCACTAGGTATTTTATTCAGGGCATTTCCCGTTAGTTTGCCTCCGTTCTTTTTGGCACCGTGGTGTCCGGTGTCCGGCAAAATAGAAAAGCTAGCACCATACTAGGCACAAACTACCTATACATCAGGGTGTCGTACAAGGCGATTGATGTCAAGGTTTACCGTTTAATAGGTACCTTCGTAGGCCAGGAAACGAGTAGCAGCGTTTTCTACCGGGTATCTATCAGCACTGCGATCTCCAACCCACCTGCCAGACATGAAGATTATGACAATACCCTCCAGTATTGGAGAAGGCTTATACTCGGCAATAGACTGTTACGAGCTATTGTCTGACTTTTGACTCTTCAACCAACTTTGAGTGGACCATAAGCCCTATAAGCAGGTTTTCTCTTTCCTAATGTATGTTATTATTAACTACATACTTACCGCATCCGCACCTACTTAACTTAGTGCCTGTCCTTTCTCAACCAACTCTGTTTTTTTTTTTTAAGTACCTTGGTGCTAGTTAACAAACTGAATAAACCACTTAGTGCAGAGTTAAAAAGACAATAATGAACTTATTGCCTATGTGACTATTAACAATTTTACCATTAATTTATGTCTACTTTTGTATGTACTAATTTTCATTAATATTTCAGAAGAGTCTATTGATGTCGAGACCCTCCAAATATTGTCAGAATCCGTCCTAAAAGATTTGGTGCCAATAATTGGACACCGGGCTAAGCTGACCACACAAATAAAACTTGTGACCAACATAATGTCAAATGCTTTTGAGAACACTGTAAGTAATAATAACAATATTTAATAATTAAGTATCAACAATTTAATAAATAAGAATTTTTAATGTTACCTACCTGTTTAGTAATTTAAATAAGAAATAAAATATTTTATAACTATCATACAAAAAAAAAAAATTAATTCATGTATGGAAGTTAGTATTTATTACTTTTTAAATTAATTATTGTCTCTGTGGTCTAGTGGTTTGGGGCTCCAGCCCCTGATGCAGAGGTTGTGGATACAAATCCCATGGAAAATAAGGTTGATTAGGTTATTATTTTATATTTCAGTGTCATACTACTCCGGACTCAAACAACGAAATAATGCTGTATACAGTGGACGACTTGCCAGTTGTAACATACCCTAATGAGGACCCCCCAGAAACGTCTGAAACAAATGCAATAGAAGAAGACAAGTCTGAATATGATTGCGTAAGTAATTTTGACATAATTTATTTTTAGGTTTTTGCTAAAAAAAAATAATTCTAGCTGTGGAGAGTAATGGGGATGGTTGACTATTTTATGGCTGTATTTTACTCTTTCCAAATCTTTACATTTTTATGTTTTTTTTTCCATGCTATTATAAATTATATAAAATAAAAATATGTTTCCAGGACTTATATGGTATCCTAAGTTCCTCGAATGAAGGCAAAGGTCTATTGCTGCAATACCAAGAAAAAGGTCTCTTGAATAATGCAGCCAGGCGAAGACTTTGCAATCTAATTATCACACATGAGCTGAAAAATGATGCAGAGAAAAAAATTCCCAGTTCAAGATTTTATCAACTGGCATACGAAATAAGCAAAATCTTCAAACAGGAAAGTTCATTGGTATATTTTATACCTTATGCAAGCTTCAGCCCGCTGCAAAAGACTTCAGCGAAAGGAAAATTACTAGACCAATATCGACAACGCCGCCGAGATTTTATCAAAACAGGAATCATTAAAAAATTTAAAAGGCGTTGCTCCTCAAACAGTTCAAACTCAAATGAGCCAAATTCCCCCCGGCCCGGTATAAGTGCACAGAAAGCTCACCTCGAAGGTAGCAAAAGTGTTGACATCCCAGAGAAGTTATCGTAATATATATAACTAATAATAACGAAACAAACATAATTTTACCGATCATTCCTACTAGTTGCGTTGAACAGTTCTTGTGCGTCTATCTGGCAGGAGAGACTAGTGGGAAAAAATATTTGCAGTAGTTTCATGTTGGAACTGTTCAACGAAACTAGTGGGAACGATCGAATTTTTGTGTGTCTAGCTAGGTTTGGCTAGAGTAGTGTGCTTGCTCATTGTCTGAATGTAATAATTAATATATAAGTTCTTACTAAAAGTGATTGATTGGATACTTAATAAATTTTGTATAATTTAAAATAGTTATTTTTCTTATTCTATGTAGGGATCCCAAGTTTGCAGGCGAAATTAGTACCTAAGTATATGAGTTTATTAAGTAAGATTTGGGGAAGGATATGTCTTGCTGAAACTTCTTATAGGTATATTAGTTTCGGCTATAGGCTGAAAACCTATAACCAAAAAAAAAAAAAAACACTATTAGTAACTAAAAAGTTTTGTTACATTTAACCGAAAAGTTACAGTTACGGATAACAATTCCGTACTGTTGAAAGTAACATGAGGGGCAGCCATAAATTATTCAACAAGTTCATTTACACATAACAAAAAAATAGGGTTACAATAATAATATAGTGATGTAACTAGTAACTGAACAAAACCAAACCCATGACCAAGATTTAACCAAACGGTTTTGTACGCGCTAACAATGAAATGTGGCAATTTTTACATAACACTTTTGTTCTTAATACACATAATATTAAGTTATTTATTCTAAAACACTTTGGTACAACGTGAATTATAAATTTGTTAGGAAGTAAATCATTTTTGTCGAGCCACTAATAACAGAACTACTAATAACAAAACTGAATTTGTCTACTAGGAACTATAGTTATGTAGTCACTATTTTTATGTAATAGGTTACTCAATTGTTTGTTATTGGTTACTCAAAACTTTTTTCAGTGATTTCGGTAACCTTCCTAAATCAGCCTTACCCAATTATGTCGGGGTCAGCTTCCAGTCTAACCGGATGCAGTTGAATACCAGTATTTTACATGGAGCGACTGCCTATCCGGCCTCCACAACCCAGTAACTGGGTAATACGATACCCCTTGGTAACACTGGTTGTCAGACATTCGGGCTTATGACGGTTCATTACGACCGTCAAAGATCTACGACAAAGATCTACCAACCTGCACCATAATTGCGTAATGCACGATAAATCTTATTCTGAATCATTTTGATACAGATTGCTAATCCATTTCTTCATATGTTCGAAAAATGTGCGGGCTCAACAACGTAAATAACGCAATGAATATTGTTGAACTGTCAAATTGAAACAGATTATGATTGAATGTGTGTTACGCAAAAAGTGCAGCACCGGGTCTACTCCCTCTTAGCGAGATGAGGTCTGTGTCCCAGCATTGGGAACGTTATAGGCTAATTTTGTTTATGCTTACTAAATGCGTGCTTTGATTTGATTAATTCAATACTTACGTTGACTAACTTATGTTACGTATACGTTAAATCACCTGACAGATGTTTTGCATTTGCTGTAGAATTTCTCAACAATCAAAGCGTCTTTGTTTGGTAGGATTTTCTTAAAGCGGCCGTTGCTTTGTTGGAATTTGACGTTTCCTTTATAAGCGTACATTTCTTGCACGTGGTCGTAAGTGAGTTCTAGCGCGCTTGTCGTACATCTTTTCTTGCGTGTTGTTGGGTGTGTGTTCTTGCGTGTAGTCGTGGGTGTGTTCTTGCCTGTCTTGCGTGCAGCTGCATGGCTCGCTGAAATGGTTCCTCAGAGGTACTTTGGTGGGATCTAACTCGTACTTGGTGCGCCACTCTTCTTGACGCCAGGTGTTGCCGAGGGACCTTGGGAGTGAACAATAACGGTCAGTAAACACGGCTGTAGGAAGCAAGACAAATAATACATGTATTTAGAAGTTTGAAAATGTAACGATCGGCCTAAACTTCGAATAATATTACCTGGTCTGTAGCTTGGTCGTGGAAGTCAGACTGCAGTCAGTTGTTGTTTCATCCAGAAAACATTACTTTTGGACATGGCTCGCATCGTTAGGAGGTTTGTCTCTCTAGAGCCGTGACCTGGTTTGTAGCTTGGACTCTGTTCCCGATACCGGTGGGTTTTTTTTAAGGTACCTAAATGAAAAAATCTACTTTTGTATCTATAACTAGCTACTGTTCGCGGCTTTGTCTGCGTGGATATCGAGAATTATCGAGAACGTGTTACCGATCTATACTTCTTTATAACATTCGCTATCAGCCCGTGAAAGTCTGTTCAGCCGTTTCGGAGATTAGCCGGAACAAACAGACGGACAAAAATTTAAAAGTTGTTTTTTGTTGCATAAGTAACAAAAAACCCCACACCAAAACACATAAAAAGTACGCCACACCTTGTACACTTTTGTAATATACATTTTACCACTTAATAAAAACAATGATATTTTTACATTACAAATAGACACTTAGTTTTTTTTTTTTTTTTTAGCACAGATTTAATTTTAAAGAAATGTGAATTAACATCAATATTTCTCTAAATGTATGTTGTACCTACTGAATAAAGACTATTCTATTACTTATGTTCTAGTGTATAAGTTTATCATTGTGGTGGGAATATTTTTCCTGTTTAGATAAGAAACCCTGCCATGTCGATTAATTTGATTAAAGTACGCTACGTAATTATGATATCTTTCTTAGTGATAACATTATGACATAATTCTTATCTCTATCCCCAAAAACTAATTGTTTTTATGTAAGTATTTTATCAGGCCAACCTATAATATCAAATGCTTATCAATAATAATTGTAGTGATAGCTAAAAGAATCGCCCCCGGGTGGGCTCGAACCACCAACCTTTCGGTTAACAGCCGAACGCGCTAGCCATTGCGCCACGGAGGCTCTGTTATAATGTGTGAAATATGACATTGGTTTGCATTATACATGGTGCATTCTTAAACAAATACACCCGATTATACAGGGTGTAACAGAATCCCTACTGCTATCCTTAAGCACTAAAGATAACAGCTGGTATAGAATCCCTATACATAGTTTCAACTCAAAATAAAGTACTCTAAGAATTGATATCAATTTTTCGAATTCATATATTTCTTAAATTCAAATCATAACAAACGTGTCACCGCACTACGTAGGTCAATAACTTTCCACGTTACTTGCCAATATCACAACAGATAAATCTCTTCCGAATGATGTGTTTATTTCAATTTGAAAAGTTCGGTTTCTGGTATCAATGTATTAAAAATTCTCATAGATTTAAAAACCCCTTGCAATATCGTTTGATCCAAAGAAGCCGTTCCATTCCACGTTGTATAAGTTGGGCTTGTGGCTAAGTTATAATAGCGCTTGCCGCGGTTGGTGCGTGGATGGGTGACTCTTATCTTTACATACCAAGGCTGCTCCGTGCTATAGAAAGCACGTTGGTCTCGGCTGTCATTCGTGGATCTTTGACAGTCGTTACGGGTCGTCAGAAGCCCGAAAGTCTACCAACCAGTCTTAACAAAAGGTATCGGTTACCCAGTAACTGGGTTGTGAAGGTCAGATAGGCAGTCGCTCCATGTAAAATACTGGTATTCATCTGCATCCGGTTAGAATGGAGGCCGAATCTTTTTTATTTTTTGGGTGGGAAATCATCACAGGAGGGGGTGTCAGACTTTAACTGACTAAAACCCACCCGTTTTCCCCCAGTAGCCTGTGTGCCAGGGGCGACGGTATCTCTTTCGAACAACCTGCAACGCTGGCAGGAGGCCGACCCTAAGATAGCTGGAAAAGATCTAAGCAGATGATGATATTCACAGAACAGATAAAAGTGGTTGACACTATCTACTACTATCATTTAGTCCTCTTTCGCACGTCGCAAGGACATAAAAATATTAGCGCAGGATTTTTTCGCGCACTGCGGGCTTAGCGTGACGCTTTGTATTTCTAAGAAGAATAAACAGTGCTTTTTCAATACAAAGTGACATTTCGTTCCTACATTTTTGATATCGCACCGTAGATATCCTTCTACAATCTGTCATTTAGTATTTCGTTTCTAACGATATTTGTCTAGGTCCTTATAAATGTAGACGATTTCAGAAGAATATTTCTTCTCAAACTGTCAAAATCTCTACTCGACGGCCACAAAGTATATACGATTATCTACAAAATCATGATTCGTTTAGAACGCATATCTGTGATAATTAATAGAAAAACACAGCTTCTCCTATTGTACCTACATCATTTAGTTAATAATCGTGTCTATTCTTCCATCGACAAATCGGTGCTCGTGCTAAGCCTGCTGCAGTAGGCTTAGTACGAGAACCGTAGACAAGCGTTTTGTCGACGGAAGAGTAGACAAAAATGACGTTTCCGTGTAGACAGTTGACAGTTTTATACTGAGAAATGTAGACAAGCGATTGGTATTCTGCGGTAGTGTTGAAAAACGAACAGTTTTATTTTTTCGACGCCCTGAGATGTTGGATTTTCAACGCTAGGCTCAACGCCGAGAGTTAGAAATCCAATGCGCAATAGTTTTGTTTCCGTGTGAATGTCGATATAATTGACGTGATGCTAAAAGAAGTCGCCCCCGGGTGGGCTCGAACCACCAACCTTTCGGTTAACAGCCGAACGCGCTAGCCATTGCGCCACGGAGGCGTTGATATTACATGTTAAATATAACATTACAGTACGTAAGTAATATACTTGCTGTTTTTTTACCACCCATGAAATTGAAAAAAAAAAAATCCAAGGAACATGAGTCGAAATATGAAAAAAATTAAATCGGACCTCCCATGCAAAATCGATTAGCTGACTATTTATTGATTTTGTATGTACTCATTTCTCATTCTATCCATTCGTGTAACACCATCCATTTACGAACACGTATGTAAAAAAAAACAATACGCAATACCTTATAGGTAATGTAGGGATATAACTATACAGGGTTAGTTTTTATCCAGTGCGCAAATTTTAACCATGAATTCAGCATATTAGACCCCTACCGCAGAAATTTTTCAGAAAAAAATATCAGCTGTTCCATACATTTTGACCGCGTGGGTATTGTACTTTTCTATGAAACAGCTGTTTTTTTTTTTGTATAACCGGTGAAAAATTTCTGCGGTAGGGGGTCTAGAATTATATGCTGAATTCATGGTTAAAATTTGCGCACTGGATAAAAACTTTTCCTGTATATAATCTTTAACGAAATCCATTATAATCGAAATGTAACAAGATTTAGTTAAAGTAATTCGCTAATTACTAGTGGATATAGATAATAGTGTACCTACCTACCTTACTTACATACTTAGCCTATCATGTTTCCACTGCTGGGACACAAGCCCACTCAAGCCTCCTCTCTGTCAGGGGTTCGGGTTTGTTCGAAAGAGATACAGCCGCCCCTGGCATACAGGCTACTGTGGGAACACGGGTGGGTTTTAGTCAGTAAAAGTCTGACACGACCTCCTGCTCCACCCAGAGCGGAAGAAGTTATTTGATATGATTTCCCACCCAAAAAAAAAAAACCCTGGTGTCAAGCAACTGACACCTGATAGCGCGCGCAATATCCATTGTTATTTAATGAAAAAACGAATAATGCATGGTAAAAGTGTTTTTTTTTTTGTTTATTTGTAGGTAACTAAATCACTCCCTCTCTGTGAGAGGGAGTGGGCCGTAGTCCACCACGTGGGACTAGTGCGGGTCGGTTGACGTTGCATGTTTTCGAATCGTTGGTTCTAGGACATGCCGGTTTCCTCACGATGTTTTCCTTCACCATTATTGTTCGATATTGGTGCCGATTCTGTTGTCACAAAATTCTCTAAACTAGACTAAAAATCACCAAAATTTAGTTTATTCCTGTCCAACGACGATTTCCTATTCTGAAATTGACTAAAGTGACACAACTTAACTATATTTTAGTTTGACAGCACTAAGATATAACTGAATTATTAGTTTAGTGAAAATGGTAATTTTGCTATTCTGTTGTTGTCAATTTCATTATTCTATTCAACCTAAAATTTTGGTTGTCTAACTAAATCTGACTATTTTTAATCGCGATTAAATAGGTGTGGAATAAAATTGGTTGTCAAGAACTAAAATTCACACCGACACCTCAACTTGGTGCAAAAATAGTACTGTATTTTTTTTCTTTTCTTTTGCTTATATCTCGAAAACGGTGTGTCCTATCGCAAAAATTATGAAAATTTCGACCCCCGTTACATGCCCCCAAACACCTCTTAAAACTCAACATGTGGGTAATAATTTTTAATATTTTCCATGCAAAAAATGAAAAGTCCATATAAATGCCCCTGCGCGCCTCTGGCTCTAAAAAAAATCACGGGGTATGGCATACAAGTACCACGTTGCGAAGCCAACACATACCACGTGCGAGTCGCGATTGTCAAATTCGATTTTAGTTGTGTCAAAATAGTTTTTATATTTAAGAGATATTTTTTTGCAGAATAGCGTTTAGATTCTCATAGTCAAAGTAAGGAATTTTGTACAACAGAATCGGCACCATTGACTTGGTTGCCATTCTTTTTTTAATAAAAAAGAGACATATACGCCAAGGCCCCGGCGAGATTCGAACTCACGATCTCCTGTTTACTAGACAGGCGCTTTAACCAACTAAGCCACGGCGCCTGTGTGCAGGGTGTCAAAATAACATTCGAAAAGCGTAAAATAACCTACGTAGGACACAGCCTAGTCTACTTGTTGATCAAAATTATCAGAAGTGAAAATCTCGAAGAGTAATTACGTAACTTATTAATAATCGGAACGGCTATCGTTTTGACAGTTCAATAACATACATTGTGTTATTTACGTTGTTGAGCAGACAAATTTTTCGAACACCTAATGCAATGGATTAGCAATGGTGTCGATGCTCTTGTCCCAGAATTCTCTAAACTAGACCAAATGTCACCAAAATTTTGTTGATTCCTATCAAACGTTGATTTCTCATTCTGAAATTGACTAGAGTGAATTTTATTTTAGTTTGACAGCACTAAGATTGCACTGAGTTATTAAGTTAGTGAAAGTGGCAATTTTACTATTATGTTGTTCAAAATCAAAAGTATTTTTTTCAAACTAGGCTGGTGTCAGCACTTTTTGAACGTCAAATATTACAAAAGACAGTCCCCTAAAAACGTCCGCTCTTCACCACTTTCTAGAAGCACTAGGAAGTGGTGAAGGGCGGGCGTAGCTGGGAAGAAGTGGCGCAACAAACTCCCCAGCAGCACAGCTGTCTGGTATGTTAGAAGAACTTGATTTTATACAATTGTAGGTTACGAAATATAAAAATTTAAAATTGTTCTAGATATAATAGATCAATTATTGAAGTCGCTAGCTAGCTACATCTTGCAATTTAACTCATTATTTAAAATAAAAAAAACAATGAGTAGACTAAGTCAACACTAAGGAAATAAAAATGAATTTATACAGTCAAATAAAAACAAACAATTATGTTAATAAAGATATGACCTGTCAGTAGGCAAGAAAACTCTCGTGAAAGAACATAAACATTGTCAGCGACCAACTATTCTTATCGTTTAAGTACTCGTTGATAGAATAGTATGCCTTTGCGCAAAGGTTGGATTTTACTTTAGCTTTAAACGAATTAAAATTCGAATCTAGCAAAGAAGAGGGAAGCTTGTTATAAAAGGTTATAGGGACCAATACCAATAAATGAGTTAATGAACCTTATGAAGCCGGTGAAAGGGAGCACGTTGTCAATTTCATTATTCTATTGAACCTAAAATTATGATTGACTAACTAAATCTGACTATTTTTAATCGTGATTAAAAAGGTGTGGAATAAAATTAAGTAGTTGTCAAGAACTAAAATTCACACCAACACCTCGACTTATCGGCGGCGGCCATCTCTCGGCCCTGGTCCAGGCCATGGTACGGAGCGAGAGTGCATGGGTAGCCATCACCTCCTTCAGCGAAGCAGTAATGCTCGCGAAGAGGAGGCGGCGCACGTGAGGGAGAGGCAGCATATGCGCCCTCACCGCCCTAACCGCCGCAGGAGACGCCCTGGGCGTCGGGAATCCCAGGCTGATTTCCGGCCACCGTAGGCGTGGGCTTGCGGCCGCCGAGTAATGGGTAGCTCACTGTCCGGTAAGGACCAAGCCCAGGTCGACGGCGCGTTGTGTTCCACGCGCGCCTCAAAGAGATATCAGCTCAGCACAAACGTCCCGGGACCGCAAGGGCCGATGCCTGCCAGGGGTGCGGGTTCGTTCGAAAGAGATACCGCCGCCCCTGGCATACAGGCTACTGAGGGAACACGGGTGGTTTTAGTCAGTAAAAGTCTGACACGCCCTCCTGCAGAGCGGCAGAAGTTATTTGATGATTTCCCAAGCAATTTTTTTTTTTTTTCATTTCTTTTGCATAAATCTCGAAAATGGTGTGTTCTTTTGTAAAAAAAAAAAAAAAATTTCGAATATCATCATTTAAAAGAGTGTCCATGGAGTTTCTTGCCCGTTCTTCTCCATAGGTACCTACGCTTTGGAATAGGCAACTAGCTTCATCTTTCTAACTCACCGACCTTGACAGTTAAAAAGTGCCTGTAATTGGTTTATTTGAAATAAATGCTTTGAGTTTGGGTTTTTGAGTTTCACCCCTGTGCTTAGACTGGAAGCTGACCCTAACATTATTGAGAAAATGTAAGTTCGAACGAATTGGAATTCCGTATGGAAAGATGCTCTTCTTTTCTCAGGATGCCATCAATTTGTTGGTGTTGTTTGTGTACTGTATCCTGTATCTTGGTGTACTCCTGTACTCCTCACACTTGACGGGACATCCTCGGTGTAGGATGATGCGGCGTTTCGCAAATGGCGTCTCAAACAGGTACGATTTGAGGTACGCGACTAAGACAGGCGATTGCGATGCGCGACACAAGACAGGAGACCACGACAGTATAGCTTGTCGCTTCAACTTTTTCAGAAATGCGACTAATACCAGGGGGCCTACTCCTTATTCGGCCGAAGATTTGGGCAATTCCTACTCCGTATCACATACGGACATCCTGGGCCCGTAGTAAAAATTAATGACATCGCGATTTGACAGTAATTGTCCATGCTCTCGACGTTTTTGCCCGCCCGAAAAAGTTAATTCATCGGTTAATGACGTACCTATTATAAATAGACGTGTTATAAACGAATATTAGAGCACTCAAAAATAGCATAAACCATGAATGTAGCTACCTACTAGTACATACAATCCTCAGATTATAAAACAAGGCAGATAGACCGCATGGAACACCAGAATGAAGCCAAGAAACCAAATACTAAAGCGTCGCATTGTATATAATGCGAGGCTTTAGCATTTGTTTTTTTTTACTCTTGGGTGTTCTGCGCGATCTATCTGCCTTTGTTTTATAATCTAAACCAAAAAAAAAAAAAAAAAAAAAAATACTAAAGCGTCGCATTGTATATTACATAAAATACGACGTCTTAGTATTTGGTATTTTGGCTTCACTCTCAATGTTCCGTGCGGTCTATCTGCCTTTGTTTTATAATCTGAGATACAATCATACAGTGCGCGAAGAACAGGAAAGACCCATACCGATTCCTGTTGTTAGAAAGAGATAAACATACATATTTAGTTACGTCTCTTGCGTGTTGCTGCGTCACTGGATAGTACGTGACTAATAACACGATGGGCAATTACCTTGCATTTAATTTGGCAATATTGAGCGCCGGTTACGAATCTAAAGTAGTATTGTGCCTACTCGGTCTTTTTTAAGATCGCTCCCTACTAGTTCCTTTCGGTGAACTAGCTCTAACTAATAGACCGATTACAAGTCAGCGTTCGGAAACGTTTCTTTTAGTACAGTGGTAAGAAACGGTTCCTATTCGTTCATCGTTCATGAACTACACAAGACTAATCTAAAGGTACAGTCGCCAGCAGGTCAAGCTATCCCAAACTGTCAAATTTTCCCAATTGAACATAAACTTATTCCTTTGTGATAAAGTTGAAAAACTATCAAAGAAATTTTACAGATTGGGGTAGCTTGATGTGCTGGCCTCTGTACCTATTATTTTATTGGATTAGGGGTCTTTTCTGAGTATCGAATTAGGTTCGGACGAGCCCGTATCTTCGTTGGCGGACTTAAAGAGGCCCTCAGGCCTGGAAACACAGGTTTAAATAACCACTTATTCAGAAAAATCAGGCAATATTTCAGATTTTCATACAGAAACCACGACACGCGACAGCATAGGTTCAGTAATGCTATTCTGTAGAAATCTCAACCGTTCCGTGTGGTGCCGGACGTAAAGAATTGCCATAGATATGCCAAAGATATTATACTAGTTTCCGCGTATGTGTCGCCGGGCGTAAAAGAATAGCACGATCCCATTTCTTCCCGTGGGTGTCGTAGAAGGCGACTAAGGGACTCACTTGATAATGGGCAGCAGCGTTCTCTATGCGTATTACCACCATACTGCGATCGCCAATCCGCCTGCTAAGCGTGGCCCTCAAAATGCTTGGGGGAGGCCTATATCCAGCAGTGGACGTCTTCGGCTGAAATAATGATGATGAAAAATCTCACCCTATTTATTTTGGTGAAGTGAGCTGTCATTAGTGTCAATCCCTAGCATCAGATGGAATGACAGCTCAATTCAAGTTCTCTTCACTTAAGTTTTACCTTGAGATTTTACAGAATAGCACCACAAGAAGCGTCTCGTGCGTGCTGTCTCTGTCGCGTCGCTCGTCGTGGTCGCCTGTCTCTCTCGCACTCCAAATGTTTTTCTTTTTTTACAAAGCCATGCCAACGTTAGAAAGAATAACATATCTTGGTCTTCTGTAGCAGTAGCCTGTCGCATTCTACTGTCGCAATTGCGTTGCTCAAATCTTACCTTTAGCCCGCTCAATGGATTTTCAACGCTCCGCTAAGCGCCGAGAGTTGAAAATTCAACGGTGTGTTTTTTTGAGGAACTGGGATCCACTCTGTTGTATTCTCAATGCTTGTACTAAGACCGAGAGTTGAAAATCCCGAGCGCAATAAAATCCTGACGCTGAATTTTTAAGTCCGCGCTAATGTGGGTTTAGAATTGGGCGAACGAAGACTGAAAGCTATAACGATTTGATTTCAAATCAAAAAAAGCCGGCCAAGTGCGGGTCGGAGTCGAGCTCCGTTAAAATTATTAAAAACATTTTTATTTTATGATGTACAGAGGCCAGCTCATCAAGCTACCCCAATCTGGCAAATTTCTTTGATAGTTTTTCAACTTTATTTGAAAGGAATAAGGTTTATGTTCAATTGGGAAAATTTGACAGTTTGGGATAGCTTGACCTGCTGGCGACTGTACCTAAAAATATATGCTTTTCGCAATTTTTCCTTTATCTGTGCTATAAGACGTTGCTTCGTACCAAATTTCAAGATTCTATGATCACGGGGAGTATCCTGTAGGTTTCGATTCCCTTGCGAGTGTCGAAAATTTGCGGCATAAATGACTGTTTCTTTTGATTGCGTTCGCTTAGAAGTTAGATTTATTCACAGCTCCAAGGGACAGTAGACCACTCAGTAATTGATATGAATTTCAGCTTGATACCTTTCCGCGTTTCTGAGAAAAAAGGTCTTGACAGACAGACAGACGCACAACAAAGTGATCGTATAAGGGTTCCGTTTTTTTCCTTTTGAGGTACGGAAACCTAAAAAGTGTGCGAATTGTACTCCAGGCTACAATATTTGTAGGATTCATAGAATCAAAATCAAAATCAAAAGTCATTTATTCAAACTAGGCTGAGAGTCAGCACTTTTCGAACGTCAAAATTACATAAGACAGTCCCCCAAAAACGCCCACCCTTCGACACTTCCTAGTGCTTTAGCTGGGAAGAAGAAGTGGCGCAACAAACTCCCCAGCAGCACAGCACAGAATAGACATAGAGAATGGACTGAGCGTTATCCTGACAATAGTGACCAGTCTCTAGAAAGAGACAAAGTAACTGTGCGGCCAATACCTGTCTCTTTTCTGCAAACCTGTAATGACATACTAGAAAGAGACAACTAGGTACTGGCCGCACATTCGTTTTGTCTCTCTCGTACTTTTTGGTCTGTATTCACTGCACAACTTAATACGGAAAGCGAAGCCCATTCTCTATGTCTATGGTAGGGTTAATGCTGGCGACTGTACACATCTTATGTACAGTCGCCAGCAGGTCAAGCTATCCCAAACTGTTAAATTTTCCCAATTGAACATAAACCTTATTCCTTTGTAATAAAGTTGAAATACTATCAAAGAAATTTGACAGATTGGGGTAGCTTGATGTGCTGGCCTCTGTACCGACGTCAGCGCATCAAGTTACCCCAATCTGTCAAATTTCTTTGATAGATTTTCAACTTTATGACACATACGTAAGCTTCATATTCAATTGGAATTAATTGACAGTTTGGGGTAGCTTGATGTGCTGGCGTCTGTACCCTACAGTTGGATTCTTTAAAAAATATTTATAAAATTGTCTGCCCCGTTGTTCGAGTGGACACAGGCGGTACTACCGAACATGAAGTCTTGGGTTCGATTCCCAATTCATGCAAAGTGTGAGTGGATTTTTTTGTGGCCCGGTTTATGGCCTAATAGACTCGATCCCTATTACATGGGACTTAACTGGCGAAATGTGGGTGTACTAAGGTACAGACGCCAGCACATCAAGCTACCCCAAACTGTCAAATTTTCCCAATTGAACATGAACCTTATGCGTAAGTGATAAAGTTGAAAATCTATCAAACAAATTTGACAGATTGAGGTAGCTTGATGTGCTGGCGTCTGTACAACCTCTGCTTAACCCTTTGTGGATAACAGGCGTGATGTTCTGTTACGTATTTCTTTGTTTCAGGCTTGCGTGACTGTTACCACAACTCCAAGAAGTGTTTCAGGAGTAAAAGTCAAAGATATGAATGTCAAGGAAGTAAGTTTGTTAAGGACTAACAATTCGCAGGCTAATTAGTTGACTTGCACGAATTTATTCGCCCGAAACGGGCGAATCGACATTTTAAAATACTTAATAAAGGTATTATTTTCCGTAAGCGACTCGCATGTTGCTAATTTATTTGTGGGAAAATCGACCACTTCAGAAGTACATAGATAATATTAGGCAATTGGCACCTTCTGAATTTTATGCAATAAAGTAAAAACCTACAGCAAAAGAGATTTATCACTACTAAATTAATTTCATGCGAATCGCCTACAGAAAATGATATGTACCTATTAGTGATGTGCCGACTAGTCGGCCATATTTGTAATCGGCGATTAGTCGGATAAACCAGTCCGCCCATTTTTTACTCGTATTAATAAATAAATAATAAAATAAAATCCATTTATTTTATTATATTTTATTTTATTTAAATAACAAGTTCAAGTTCACGTTCACAAAATCACAAGTTCACAAAATCACGAGATAAATACAAATCATAGAGTAAACATTTAAAAATACAATGTCATCTAAGTAATAAAAAAAAAACAAAAAGTACAATGTCAAATAAAAATATACATTTCTAATTATTCGGAAATTAATATTGTAAAATACAAATTAAAATAAAAGTTTAGGGAAAATTTTGTATAAAAATAAAAACATAAAGAAAACAGCACATGACATATCGTGACATCACTTAATTAACCTGCCCTGGCTATATGCCTACTGCAGCACTTCCTAATATAGGGGCAGTCCAATCGTCCAGCAATCATCATCAGGACAGCGTTGGAGCTGACCCGCACTCTGCGCACCAAGGACGCGCACCGCTTGCGCATTGTGGTGTGGAAACAGTCGGTGCGCGCTTCCGCAAACATGCCCGAGGCACTGCAGAAGCGGGGCAGCCCCATTATGCCCTGAACGCGTTGTTGTACTGGACGCGGAGGGCACTGTAACTCGCCTGCGTATAGCTAGCCCTAAAATGCTTAAAAAATTAAAAGGTGGTGATTGAAAAGAAATTTAAATCTTTACTGTTATATTTTATAGGAAGAAACGCCGGCTCGCACGTAAACCATGATAGAATAAATGCAAATTAAACAAACATGTCTCAACAATTTTACTCTATATTTGGGTTGAATCGAGACAACTTATTTTAAAGACACGTTCGAGTGATTACTCGTAACTACCTACGCTCGGAAAGGAATTTGAAATTTCAATTTCTCAACAATAGCCTCCGTGGCGCAATGGCTAGCGCGTTCGGCTGTTAACCGAAAGGTTGGTGGTTCGAGCCCACCCGGGGGCGAGAAATGCTTTTTGTACTACTAGAAAGTATGTTTAAGTATAGTACTTTTATTTTACCGTTTTTTTTTTATTAATAGTTATCTTACTAATTAAAATAAAACGGACTAATTTTAGAACATTAAAACGATTTTCCCAATACATTCCCAATTTATACATTTTAATTCAGAAACTGATTTACTTCTGAATTCTGGTCACTATTTAATTACGGCGTGGTGCAGTGGTTCAGCGATTGACTGCTGCGCTGCGTGTCGCGGGTTCGATTCCCGCACAGATCAAATATTTGTATGACCTACAAGTAGGTGTTCCGGGTCTGGCTGTTTGTTGTATCTGTGAGTTTACATGTTTGTAAACGCACCCACAACACAGGAGAAATTCCTAGTGTGGGGCAACGTTTAAAAAAAAATCTTAATAAAATTAGTTAAATAAATTGGGAAAAATGTATGAAAATAAATTAATATTCCAATTATTCACTTCCACAAAAAAATGAGCATTTTTGACCGCCCTCCGTCCTTATCACAGGTGGTCACACTTGTAGAACGCCCTCCCCACTTGTGTGAAGTTGTGTGACGTCACATATTTTTCAATTTTACATTTACATGTAAGAGTAGGTAAGTAGAGTTGTAGTATTTGCAGTTTTAACATGTTATGTCACAAAGCTTTGCGCTTAAAGCAAAGCTAACTAATTGGTCGCAGAAGTTGTCTTACGAACGATGGTACAGAAGATATTCTAGCGATCACCTCATGAATACCCTTCTCAATACTGATACCTGTAATTACTGAGACCTGCACCCTAATTGCGTTGCTGCACGCAATTAGGGTGCAGCACCCTAATTGCGTAACTCACGATTGATCATAATTGGCTTCGTCTTCACAGTTAAACAATATTCATTGCGTTATTTATGTTGACGAACAGACACATTTTTCGAACATATGAAGCAATGGTTTAACAATCCGTTTCAAAACGATAGGTACAGATTATGATGAATCGTGAGTTACGCAATTAGGGTGCTGATTGAATTTAAGTTATCATATTCAACGTTTATGAGGAACTTTGGCTTCTGAGATACAAGTATCTTTTTACTTAGTTCAGGAGCCAGCTGTTCAACCTGATTTTGTCCACCACTTGTACATACAATCATGTTTAGTGTATGACTATATTTATGTGTTTCTATTTGTACAATAAAGTTATTATTTATTTATTTATTCAAGCTTTCGACCCCCCCCCCCCCCTGGCCCTTGTCACACAATATCACATTTCGTTGAACCCCTCCCCCCCTTAACGTGTGACTTAATTTATGGATGGCCCCTAAGTCTAAAACAAATGTATAATTTTCATTAATAATAAACGCAGAGAAAAGTTGTGCTACTACTATTAGACAAATCAATAGCAACGCTAATACAGACACTTTACTCCGCGTTTATTAAAAAGAAGGATATATAGATTTGGCTGAATCAAATATTTTTCCTTCGTTTTACACCTAAACTAGCGAGCCTGCCCGGCTTCGCTCGGGTCGTTAATGTTGTGGACTATGATATTGATTAGAATATTTTAGCATCAACGTGGGAATGCACGTACACACGGCTACACATCAAGTTATACATTTCCAGTTTTGGTTGATCACGCAGTGTACGTAATTTCTATACAATGCGAGATCAGCTTATACTGGAAATGTATAGCTTGATGTGTAGCCGTGAGTACATACGTTAAAATATAAACTTATATTATATTATACCTACGTTAAAATATCGCGGCAGGATGTTTTCGCGCCCAGGGCCCCAATCCTGAGCCCTAATTCACTAGGACCATCAACGATTCCTTATTTCGAAACCACATCAATTCCTTAGGGCAGGGCCCCATTTCTGTATATATATTATGATTCTCCGCGGAATCTTCCTACGTTCAAACTACGTATATCGTATTTTGTAGAAACCAATGTAACGGTAAGGAATCGAAATGACTTATTCTGATGTTGATATTTATTAGCAGATGTCGTGTGTGATCTAAGGAATTGACGTGGTTTCTAAGTAAGGAATCGTTAAGTGGTCATAGTGAATTAGGGCCCTGGATCTTCCACGCAACAATTTGAAAATCGAACAGTGTGTTGCCAATTATCATCATCATCATCATTTCAGCCGAAAGACGTCCACTGCTGGACATAGGCCTCCCCCAGGGTCCTCCACTTCGACCGGTCTTGTGCTTCCCACATCCAGCGGATACCCGCGGTCTTCACAAGGTCATCGGTCCACCTTGTGGGAGGCCTTCCCACTCTACGTCTTCCGGTGCGCGGTCGCCACTCCAGAACCTTCCGGCCCCATCGGACATCTGTTCTGCGAGCAAGGTGCCCTGCCCACTGCCACTTAAGTTTGACAATTCTTCGGGCTATGTCCGTTGCCTTGGTTCTCCTGCGGATCTCTTCATTTCTGATTCGATCACGTAGGGAAACTCCGAGCATAGCCCTCTCCATTGCCCTTTGGGTGACTTTAAGCCTTCTGATAAGGCCCATTGTGAGCGACCACGTCTCTGTACCATAGGTCATCACTGGCAACACACACTGGTCAAAGACTTTCGTCTTGAGACACTGTGGTATTTGGGACGAGAAGATATTGCTGTAGGATTGGCTCGGTTCAAAATCTAGAGTTGAAAATTCAGTGTGCGAAAAAAACCTTCTGCGATATTTTTAACCGACGAAAAAACGGAGGAGGTTACTCAATTCGACCCGTATTTTTTTTTTTTTTGTATAACCACGCATAACTTTTGCCAGAGTAGTCCGATTTTGATAATTCTTTTTATTGGAAAGGGTATACCCCGAAATTGGTCCCATATAAATTTTGAAGAAAAATTCCAACCCTAAGGGTATGAAAACAGGGGATGATTGATTGTTAACTCAAGATTTTAATACTGAGTTGTGTATTACAAAAAGTAATAAAAAATTAAGCATGTAGTAATTAGTAGATTATAGCCACAAAAATTATAAAATAAAAACTTTTTAATAAAAAAATTAAGCACCCGAAAAACCGAAAAGTAAAAAATAATAAACTTGCTTTGTCCAACCCCAATAACTAAGTTCGGAAGTCGGTGACTTTGGATATGTATTTAATTATATTAGGTCTTTACCTATGAAATTGCCGTTCTGCAGTACTGGCCATTTCAAATCAAAATAATTTTTGTTTGGCTAAGAATTCTAATTTCAAATTAATTTTATTTTAAAAACATGGATTTTTTTTTCTAAAAGTAGTCATTTCTTTATTGATTAGTGTTACATTTTCATCGCATTTCAATCTTTTTCGTCATCATGGATACGTTAAAAATTCGAGTAATTATGGAATATGAGTACCGTCGTGGCAGCAACGCGGCACAAGCGGCACGCAACATCAACGACGTTTACGGAGCTAACACTACAAACCGACGCACCACCTGTTATTGGTTTGCTCGCTTCCGTTCTGGAAATTTCGACCTGAAAAATGAACCTCGCGGTCGTCCGAAGACTTTGGTCGACAATGACGAATTAAAGGCGATTGTGGAAGCTGATGATACACAATCTACGGCTGAATTAGCAGCAGCTTTCGACGTTAGCGTCAAAACAATATTGGTCCATTTGCGTCAAATTGGCAAGGTAAAAAAGCTTGACAAATGGGTGCCCCACGAACTCAATGATCGCCAGCGCGAAGTACGCGTCGAGACGTGCCTTGCACTGCTCAACAGACACACAAATGAAGGAATTTTGAACCGCATTGTTACCTGCGATGAAAAATGGATTCTGTTTGATAACCGTAAGCGCTCAGCAAGTTGGTTGGATCCTGGTTCAGCACCTAAACAATGCCCTAAACGAAAACTTACCCCTAGAAAAGTGATGGTCACTGTTTGGTGGTCTAGCGCCGGTGTGATTCATCACAGCTTCTTACCAAACGGGGTGAGCATTACTGCAGATGTGTACTGTGAAGAACTGAACACAATGATGGAGAAGCTGGCGCATCTCCAACCAGCATTGGTCAATCGCTCGTCTCCGCTGCTCCTGCACGACAACGCGCGACCTCATACTGCACAGCAGACGGTCTCCAAGTTGCAAGAACCGGGGTTGGAAGCTCTCCGTCATCCGCCCTACTCACCAGACCTTGCGCCTACAGACTACTACTTTTTCCAGAATTTGGATAACTTCTTGGCGGGAAAAAAATTTAATACCCGAGAGGCAGTACTAAATGCCTTTGAAGAATTTGTTGCCTCCCGTCCAGCTGATTTCTTTAAGAAGGGCATCAATAAACTGCCACTGCGATGGCAAAGATGCATTGATTGCATGGGTGATTACTTCGATTAATACAAATAAAAAATTCATGAAAAAAATTCGTTTAAATTTTTTCATACAAAACGGCAATTTCATAGGTAAAAACCTATTATGTCACCGCCTTCCGAACTTAGTTATTGGGGTTGGACAAAGCAAGTTTATTATTTTTTACTTTTCGGTTTTTCGGCGGTTTAATTTTTTTGGTATCAGTTTTGATTTACGAGTTGACGTTGTGAGTTTAAACCGAGACAGACGCTTTATAATCAACTAGCTTTTGCCAGCGGCTTCGCCCGCGCGTAACTTTCATCCCCTATTTAACTCCCTTAGGGGTTCATTTTCGAAAAATCCTTCCTTAATCCTTGTCTACATTATAAAGGGAACCTCTGTGCAAAATTTCAGCTTTCTAGGTCCAAGGGTTTAGGCTGGGCGTTGATGAGTCAGTCAGTCAGTCAGGACTTTCCTTTTATAAAAAAAATAAATATAGAATCACCACTGCTCTCAAAACGATGAAGGAAAGCATCGTGAGGAAACAAAATGTCCTAGAACCAAAAAATCGAAGACATGTGTCATCTACAAACCCGCAGTGGGCCTGCGTGGTTCAGTACAGCCCACTTCCATCCACCGAGACCTGTGTCTACGCAGTGGAAACATTATAGGCTGATTATGATTTCACGAGGATGTTAACTAACGCAATAACTTATTTTACAGTTGGACTGCGATTATTACCAATATTTGGGGATGAGTAAAGGTGGAATGGTGATCAAGGAGTGTAAGGCAGCGTGGCTGGACGTCATCAGATTGATGGTGCTGCTATGTCAGTATCGAGTGACATTTGTGCAGATCGACATAGCCAATAAGAATGCCACCAAGTAAGTGACTGCACTCACATGATTTTGACAGCAACTAAAACTTTTTGTGGATAAAAACGAAGTCATTAGCCGACCAAGATGATTAGACAATTTAGAGTCAGGGAAATTAAAATTGTACCTATATCAGATTGACTTTGAAATGGCTTTTGAGAAGTTATTTTATATGAGGGTATGTCAAGCAAGGACTGAAAGCTAATCGTCCGCCATTTACTGTTGAATGACGTCACTAAACGTTTAAACTTGGTGGGTTTTCCTAGAGACCGTTTTTTGACACCGTAAAGCCTAATTCCGCTGCCAGCATTTTCATGAATATGTTATGGAGCCGTTATCGCTCTTTTAGGAAACTGTAGCCATAGGGTGTTAAGATTTAGAGAGCATGATGGTAACCTTCCCTAAGTCGTCAAATGTTAGGGCTGGACGCAATAAAAACAAAAACAAAAAAAGAAACATGCTAAATAGAAAGCCACACTACTAACTGTTCTATAAACCGTTAAAGTGGTTTTTTTTATTTGAATAGCCGGAAGTGGGTAATTTTCGCGTCTTTTGCCGTCCTTGGATATGGCAGCCGTTTTTCGAGCTTTACGAGTATCTCCTGGAAATTTAATAAAAGAATCGCTTATTCTGAAGATCGTGGTCAGGATAATGGGACAAAGCGATTAAATTATTGTATTATCATATTTATCATCGGTCCTTGATAAGTGTGCAAAATCTAACTTTTTTCTGACGGTTTGAAGTGGCTAAAAATCACGTTGTGTATAAAATAATAATTATGAAGATTGATTATAATAATAGTACCTATGGGTTGAAAATTGTCTTGGTCGGTCGGTTATTTGCGGTATATTCTTTATAAAGCTTTTTATTTGCACAAACTTGTCTTAGTTGCTGCCAGGAAACAATTTACCCTCGTATTTATCAACGTTGCTACAAAGGTAAGGGATGTTTAAACGTTAAAAATGTTTTTTTACACAGTCGCTCATCAATTTTAAGTAACGTTTATAAATAAGGGGGTTATTGTTTAATGTCTTTTAATATAAATAGCATGATTCAAACTACGTAATTACATTTTCTTCACTTGCGACCGATGAGAAAATTGGTATAAAGCCGGACAAATAGAATTTACAGTAACTCCTGTTCAATAGAGGCATGCAACAATGTGCATATACATGGCTACAATATGTTTTTAGTTGTATCTCATACAGGGCATGAATTTACTATGAACATAACGATCACTTACTCGAAACCACGTTAATCACACACGACATCTGCTAATATCGTATTAGTAATAATTGTCTTGGAACATACAGAATTTAAGATTACGATTCCTTACCATTACATTGGTTTCTAAAAAAACACGATAATGACGTAGTTTGAACGTAGTAAGATTCCGCGGGAAAATCATTATAATCTAACCATATAGAAATGCGGCTCTGGCCTTACTACTGGCCAATATATCTAATCCTGTCTGAAAAACCATTTATTTGCATTATTTTTGACAGTGCGCTGCGATGTTATTGTGACAGAAAAATGACGTTAGAAATGTAACGTTTTTTTTAAGTAGGTACGGTAATTGGCCGTCTAGATATACCACCAGACAAAATAAAAAGTTCAAATCAACGGCTTTCTGTCTTTTTCTATCGAATGTCGCTACTTTTTGAAAGCCGCCATTTTGAATTTTTTGCACTAAGGCGCGCAAAGACAAGTCTTGTCTTTGCGCGCCTATCAAGAATTGTAGAGCAACTAAATTGACACAATTTCTTTACAATTTGCTACAAGTTGCTATGAAAAATTGTTCGCTCTTGGATGGGTGACCATTTTCACCTACCAAAACCCCTCCGTCCCATTTTTCCCGTGGGTGTCGTAGAATGCGACTAATGGACTTTCTAGAGAATGGGCAGCAGCGTTCTCTATGCGTTTCACCACCATACTGCGATCGACAACCCGCCTGTCAAGCGTGACGATTATGGCAAAACCTCCCTTTTGGGGAGGTCTATGTCCAGCAGTGGACGTCTTTCGGCTGAAATGATGGTGATGATGACCGGCTGTCATTTGTGGATCTTTAACAGTCGTTACGGGTCGTCCGAAGCCCGAAAGTCTGACAATAATGTCTTATCAAGGGGTATCGTGTACAGCCTATTGGTATTTTTTTTTTGGACAGACAATAACACTTCGAGAGTAGGTACAGAAGAGCGTCAAATGGTGGCGTCATTCATTTTTAGTTCGGGCCTTAAACTAATCTTCTGTCTGTAAGTGATACGGAGTAGGAAAATCCCGTAACTTTGCTGGAACTACGGACTTCCTACTTAGGGAGTTAGACCCCCAGCAGGCTTAGCACGAGCACCGATTTATCGACGGAAGAATAGACATGATTATTAACTAAGTGATGTACAACAGGAGAAGATAGCTATGTTTTTCTATTAATTATCACAGTTATGCGTTCTAAGCGAATCATGATTTTGTAGATAATCGTATCTTTGTGGCTGTCGAGTTGTAAGTTTGTTGTCGTTGAGATTTTGACAGTTTGGGAAAAAATATTCTTCTGAAATAGTCTACATTTATAAGGACCTAGATAAATATCGTTAGAAACGAAATATACTAAATGACAGATTGCAGAAGGATATCTACGGTGCGATATCAAACATGTAGGAACGAAATGTCACTTTGTATTGAAAAAGCACTGTCTATTCTTCGTAGAAATACAAAGCGTCATGCTAAGCCCGCAGGAGCGGGGTAGCTCTTGCTAATATTTATATTTAAATAAAAAATAATGTACTTACGTAAAGTTTGAATCATGCTACTATTGTATTTAAGTCAGTATTGTGTCCATCAACCGCAAAGTGAGACGAGAATTTAAAAATAATTTGCTCATTATTTACACTTTTTGTTGGTTTTTTATTTTTATTATTTTGCTGTATACTGTGTGCCTTTTAAGTCTGTGCTAAATAAATGTATTTTCTTTGTTACTCTTCTTTCAAACAACATTACCAAAACTTAAAAAAAAAAAAAACTGTTTTCAAGGCAATATTTAGCAACTAAATATAGCTTTTTTTGTTTGAAAAAGAAATATTCTCATTTCACTTTGCACATACAGGTAAGTCAGTAGACTAAATTGATGAGGAAGAGATAATTAAATTAAGCAAAATAATTGGAAAAACTTCTCTTAGGAGTGGATTACACAGAAACGGCACTAAAAATACACTAAAGGTGCTCTTAAATTGCGCGTGTAAGAGCACCCTTAGTGTCTTTTTTTGACATTGATGATCATTTTTAATCAATAATAACTGGGATAAGAAATTGTTTCTGTGGAGGCCTATATCCAGCAATAGGTTGGATCTCATCCTTACCTCAACATACTATTGCCTAATTCCCACCAATTTAATTGATAGAAAAAAAAAGTTACCCCATCTACCGAGATGGGGTAACTTTTTTTTCTATCACATAGTAACTAGTAAGTTTTTTTTTATATGGCCAATTTTTATGAAAGTGGTACCTAGTTAAATTAATTTTTTCTAAATATAATGACAACTGCCAATTATTTTGCTTAATTCATTGAAATTCCCTTCGTAGTTTTCTTTTGTAGAAATTTTAAAAAAAAGCAGAACTATGATATTATTTTGAGATTACGATTACGAAACAGTTTCAAAATGAGGTTGTTTATAAAAATGTCATTTTTAAGTTTGACTTATTGGCGATAAAAAAATAAAGACTTACCTAGTTTCTTTGAAGTTTTCTCAAAACAATATATTCTGTGTAGTTAGGTAGTGTCTAGTTTTTATAGTTTTGTAAAATAGCCCTAAATAGCCCTTATTTTAGGGCCAGGCTGCCGATGAACTCACCCTTCCTTCTTTTAGCTCTAAGGACTGGACAGCACCTTTAACTAGCTACTTACTTAAATATCTTAAAAAAAATCTTAAATTATACCTTACATAACGCCATTAAACTTTTTGTTTTTGTGTTTCATCTTTTTCTCAGTTCGTTTTTAATGTTAATCTGGCAGTTTGAGTACTTTATGCGGCCTACCCAAATGTCCTTTCTTTGGTATTGTTCGTCAAATCGTTGAGCTCCACAAGTTCTGAGTTGAGCGGTATGATTACTGATACATGCGTGCACTGATTGGACAGGTCCAATCACTCTGTGTGGTTCTTTCCTCAAAAGACCATTTCAAATATCAATCCACATGGTCTTCACAAGATCTGACCAAGATTATGTCTGGACTCGGCCTATCTTCTCAGAGTAGTCAAATAGGAAACGCCGAGCTCTTCTAGTTTAAAAAAATATGATTGACATGTAAAAGTGTTTGTAGAAACCTACTTACAGAAATAAAATCATTTATCTTTTATGTAACGTTTGTGGAATTAACGCCTTATTACGAGTATAACACCATATATTTTTTTATACGGTACCAGTGCCACTGCAAATCTGACAAAACTCACAAAGAAGAGACCATTGTGACGTTTGTTAATTACTAGTCATGGCCCAGGGCTTTGGATGGACTTTTTCAGCGTTTGGGATGTGCCATAGCAAATCGAGTTCTGACAGTCGTTACGGGTTGTCAGAAGCCCGAAAGTCTGACATGACAACCAATCTTACCAATAGCTATTGCGAAACCAGCAGCACCCAAGCTGTCAAACTCTATAAGGAGCAATTTTGTAAGCTGTAGGTTCCGGCTGTCATTTGTAGATCATTGACAGTCGTTACGGGTCGTCAGAAGCCCGAAAGTTTGACAACCCGTTTTATCAAGGGCTATTGCGATACCAGCATCACCCAAGCTATTATTATATAAACTCTATAAGGTGTAGTTTTGGAAGCCATAGGTGCCGGCTGCCATCTATGACAGTCGTTATGGGTCGTCAGAAGCCCAAAAGTCTGACGACAAGTCTTACCAAACTTTGTCGTGGAGGTCAGATAGGCAGTCGCTCGATGTAAAATGCCGATATTGATGCCGGTATTCAGTTGCATCCGGTTAGACTGCAAGCCGACTCAATATAGTTAGGAAAAGTCTAGGTGGGTGATCGAGTTCCAGAAAAAGTTTTTATGACTTTGTACGTACTCTTTAGATAGTTACATATATGCGCCATATTGGCTCACAGGTACTGTACCGTGGATCGGGGTAACTTTAATCAGTATTGAACTTTGAAGGTTCATATCTCTTAAATTTGTGGTTATAAAAAAATACAAAAATTACAAATAATGGTTTTTTTTTTTACTCTTGATTCCTGTAATAATACGTGAATAAAATATATCACTTTATAATGAGAAGAAAATAAAACTGACTGATCAAAGTTATATATACGATATGGGGTTACTTTGATACCCCCTCTATTTTATTGCGTAGTTACAAAGTAACCCCAATTACTCAAAAAAAAAAAAAAACAAATCCTTCGAATTTTTATTTTGCTGTGCCCGACAGGGTCCACGATTGTTTCAGAAGATTTTTGCTTACCACCTAAGCAAATACATTGTGGAATGCAATAAATGATTGAGTATTGAGTATAATGCCAATACAATTTCAAAAATCAAAATCTGCCAACACGAAAATAATTAACTTTTTAAATTAAAATTGTTAGCGAATTCCTAAGGAAACGATTTATCAGTTCTTCAGTGTTGCATATCTAGAAAAAAAAAAAAAAAAAAACTACCAAGTTGCGTTTCATTTTACGCAGGTAGCGATTTTATATGAAATGGAAGTTTTGATCAAACTCATCCCGCGAATCAATGTAACCCCGATCCACCGGTATTTAATTTTGCAAACGAACCGTTTAGGCGGCCAGCCGCTAGTGCTTAAGAGGCCGTAGACAATAGACATACACGTAATTTTATACTCCGTTATTCTCTTTATTTAAGTATCCACATCGAGGTTCAGAAACCTATTATTTATAAAACTTCAAGCGTCATTTTAATCCTCGGGAAGGTTTTTATTTAATTTTATATTATTGATACTTACAGGAAGAAAAAATCTAATGCAATTGCTTTGATTAATCTTTACTTAATTTCTTGCTAAGAACACTTTTCTCTTTATTCGAGAAAGATTCCGTTCGTGGAAAATGTGCACAATATTACGAGCTTTCATTTTGAATGATGTCAATATTGTTAAGAGTGTTGATTTATAAAAATACTAGCTGTTGCCCGCGGCTCCGCCCGCGTAGGTGTCGGTTATCGCGGAAATAAGTAGTCTATGTCCTTCTCCATATCCCAGGCTATATCTCTGCCGAATTTCATGACGATCGGTTTGGCGGTTTAGGCGTGAAAGCGTGACAGATAGACAAAATCAAAATCAAAAGTCATTTATTCAAATTAGGCTGAGAATCAGCACTTTTTCAACGTCAAAATACATAAGACAGTCCCCCAAAACGCCCACCCTTCGACACTTCCTAGTGCTTTAGCTGGGAAGAAGAAGTGGCGCAACAAACTCCCCAGCAGCACAGCTGTCTGTTTAGTCGGACAGACAGAGTTACTTTCGCATTTATAATATTAAAGTAGGGAGTTAAATAAACATTACAACATTACGCCTTATTTCACGGCAGGGTTGGACAGACAGAGCTATACCCACAGTTTATACCCGCTTTTCGCCAGTAATGTTTAAATCCCATTTCTCACAGGGAACGTCTTTTATTGACTTGAATGTGCCCTGGCAGCTGAGAGTATGTCATGCTCACTCAAATGTCTCGCTGGTGGTGGCGTGTGTGTTGGATCATTAAGTTCCCTTCAAAATGGTTGAGCTGAATGGTGCTGATGCATACGTCATGCCCGTGAACGGGCGCCGCCAGTAGGGACTGGTCATCCCTTAGCTCCCACGGCTTGTTTTAATTTCTGAATTGTTATTTTATTTTTGTTCTAATTACGGACGCTTTTAATGTGCACTTTTTACATCGTTATCACATTGATAATTTCAACTTTTTGTAACAAAATCATGATTTTAAAAGAGTGTCCATGGAGTTTCTTGCCCGTTCTTCTCCATATGTACGCTTTGGAATGGGCAACTAGCTTCATCTTTCTAACTCACCGACCTTGACAATTCAAAAGTGCCTGTAATTGGTTTATTTGAAATAAATGCTTTGAGTTTGAGTTTGATTTAATAGGGGACGAGCTTAATGCCATCAAACGGGCACAAACACGGACTCGAGGTTGCTACTGAAAAAAAAAGACCTCGTGTTATCAAGCGGGAGCAAAAGCTTTTTTTCATATATGTAACAACATATTGCATAGAAAAAAAGCTGCACGCACGCTTAAAGGGGGTGGTAATTTGCTCTGTTCTATCACTAAAATTATTCTACATGTGCGGTCGAAACCACAACCCCCTGAAAGGCAGCCATTTTTGTGTTTTGTAAAAGTACAGTAACTTTGAAAATTAAAGCCCAATTATCATTAAAAAAAATACTTTTAGCAACGGAAAAGTATTAACAATGGGTTAAATAACTCAAATAATAACATTAAATACTGCATCATCTTGAAATAAATGCTTGAAATAAAAAAAAAATAACACGGAATTGTATATTTGTACATTTGTACATTTTTGCAAAAAGGTTTGCAGAAAAGTCCTGTGTGAAATATATCTCTCTCCCAATGGTAACACACAGTAACCATTTTTATATTTACATATCGCTTAAAAGTTATGGATTATCTACGAAACTATTTAAAAAATGCAATACAATTAAATACGTTACATACATTGAGCATTTAATTTAAATTAAAATTTATAGCTTAGAAGATATCACAGATTTAAAATTGTTAATCGGTAGCAGCGAAACGGGCGGTCGGCCGGCATGCCACGGATACATACACTAGTTATACATTCGTGCGAAGCCGAAGCGGTTACCTAGTTATTTATAAATCAGTGTGCCGTTATTCCGGTAAAAAAATGTCCTTAGAAGAAAGGGTGATTTACGGCAGCAATTTAAAATCCTGTTTTATTCTGAAGAGAAAACGAGGTAAAGAAAATTGTGCCTCCAAGGATACGAATAGACCATCATATTCTTAGGTTGATTCAATGTTGATTGTAGCCGTGCAATTACCTGTTATGATTCCAGCACCCTATTGGATAGACTTTGAAGGATTTTGCTAAGCCGTTGCATTTTTTTTAACTATACTCTGTCCCACGCGTGGGCAAAGCCTCCCTCCGGTCTTTGCATCATTCGCGAGCCCGCGCGCGTCCTCCTTCGAATTTTGACGATTCCTTACTTCGAAATCACTACAATTCTTTAGATCACACACGACAGTCTGCTAATATCGTATTAATAATATCGACAAATTGTCTTGGAACATACAGAATGTGACATTTCGATTCCTTACCGTTACATTGGTTTTACACGATATTGACGTAGTTTAAACGCGGTAAGAATTTTATCCCTGGTCGTATAATACACTTAGTAAATACACGTGAAGGCATTTGATGCGTATTTACGTACATATAACTAGATTCTGCCTGCGAGAGGCCTCCTCTCGGCGAGAGCGAGTATGCCGTAAACCACCAGATCGGTCTAGTACGGGTTGGTAGATGTCACTTGTCTTAGAATTTTTTAGTTCTAGGACACTGGTTTGCACACGATATGTTCCTTTATTATTTTAAAAGCAGAGGAGATGATATAATATACACAAAACACCCACAAACCTGCAGGCTTAGCACGAGCACCGATTTGTCGACCGAAGAATAGACATGACTATTTAATAAATGATGTACAATAGGATAAGATAGCTATGTTTTCTATTCATTATCACAATTATGCGTTCTAAACGAATCATGATTTTGTAGATAATCGTATATACTTAATGGCCGTCGAGTAGAAAGGTTTGTTGTCAGTGTGATTTTGACAGTTTGGGAAGAAATGTTCTTCTGAAATAGTCTACATTTATAAGGACCTAGACAAATATCGCTAGAAACGAAAGACTATATTACATATTGTAAAAGGATATCTACAGTGCGATAGTAAAAATGTAGGAACGAAATGTCATTTTGTATTGAAAAGCACTGTCTATTCTTCGTAGAAATACAAAGCGTCATGCTAAGCCCGCTGTATAGCGGACGACAGGGCCGCGTCCAGCACCACTCCCGTTGACGTGAGATCCTTAGTATCTGAGTTGAGTGACTCCGCTGGTGGTAAACGTCACTACGCACCCCTGAATGCGGTAGTTGAATGTAGTACCTGTGTTGTAGTCGTACCTCGGAGGAAGACGGGTAGCGATGAGGAGGTTATGTTAAAATAAAAAACTTTTTTCAAAAAAAAAAAATACACGGTGACTTATTTGGATGTGTATATTAATTACTAGCTTTTGCCAGCGGCTTCGCCCGCGCGGAACTTCTTCTTCGTAGCACTTCTCTTCTATCGGTGGTTGTGTTGCGACTGACCAAGTGGCATTCTTTTTTTGGGGATGGCATATCGTAGGTCAACCTAGGAGGTTATCGGCTGCTTAGCCGGATTTGCCTGTGGTTGCCTCAATATATTTAAGCCTTGGAGCCAGGGCTTCCGAGTAGTTACGGACCTTGGCTTATGCTTTGCTTACCAGCAAAGGACTGGCTAATTCGGAATTAAATAAAAAGAAAAGTCCTGACTGACTGATTGACTGACCAAAATTCAGCTGTTCCCTACATTTATGTTCGCATAACTCGTCAAAATGTAGGGAACAGCTGATTTTTTTTTCGCGATTTCGTGTTTGGTCCCTTAGTAAAAGTTGTTCATAATGATGAGTACAATCATGGGTTTAAATATCGGTCACTAATTACCCGTCACCCTATATATACCTACAATTTTGGTCAGGCAAGGTCTATACATACATAAACTCACGCTTATTTATCATTGCGGTTGGCAGAGACAACAGAACGCCCGCCACCTACGATCCTTACATGCTTCTTTTGTTTCGGTTATGTTCATACATCTGGTCATATACCTACGTACATCGGTTGCGAGTACTGGGCACCGGACCTTTCTGAAGAATATCACCATATTATGTCCTCTTATGGCGTCCTCTGCTCCAGGGTGTCGTCGGGAATCCCAGGCTGATTCTCGGCCACCGTAGGCGTGGGCTTGCGGACGGCGAGTAATGGGTAGCTCGCTGTCCGGTAAGGACCAAGCTCAAGTCGACGGCGCGTTGTGTTCCAAGCGCACCTCTAAGAGATGTCAGCACAACCTGATGGGGCCTGCAATGGCCGATGCCTGCCAGGGGTGCGGGTTGTTCGAAAGAGATACCGCCGCCCCTGGCACACAGGCTACTGAGGGAACACGGGTGGGTTTTAGTCAGTAAAAGTCTGACACGCCCTCCTGCTCCCCCAGCGGGAGGAGTTATTTGATGATTTCCCACCCAAAGAAAAGGGCGTCCTCTGCCGGCGTTTCCACTTACATCTACCTCGTAACTGCCTATTGTTAACCGCCCCTCGTTGACTATCTCAATTTGTCCAAACCTTCTAAGCATACTCTTTTAAATTTTTGTCACGTCATCTTCTTTTATACCGCACCGTTGTCTTTATTCACTTCGTTTCACACCACACATGCTTCGCAAGGAACGCTTACTTGTCGCAGGACCCATATTCCTTCTATTATATATAGGTTGACTGGTAATTAGTGACCGACATTTAAACACATGATTTTACTCATCATTATGAACAACGTTTACTATGGGACCAAACCCGAAATCGCGAAAAAAAAAAACATCTGTTCCCTACAGCAGATTTTTTTTTCGCGAGTTCAGTTTTGGTCCCATAGTAAAAGTTCTTCATAATTATGAGTACAATCATGTGTTTAATGTCGGTCACTAATTACCAGTCACCCTATATTCACCGTGAAATACGCGGCAGAACAACTTGCCATAATGAGTACTTTCGAAGCATGGAGTAAAATAAAAATAAAATAGATGTCTTTTATTTTTTAATTAAAAATAATATTCATAAACTTGAAAACGTGAGAGTCAATAGTACCACTAGAGGACTTGGAGGTACTACTCGAATCGCATGCGCCGCCGACAAAGGAAACAGCGATCCCTAAATGTTTAAAGCAAAATAAACTCTCGCACGTGGTGATTTTTCACATTTGTTAATCTGCCATTTTTGTTTTTAATATTTTATTTGTTTATAAAACGATTGTATTACCAAGGAAAAACAATTTCGCTGCGGGAAAACAACCATTAAAATTTCTCGGCGTAACCTTCCACCACTTTAGCCACCCAAACCCATAAATCTTTTATTTTTCATATCCTGCAATGGTCTTACACCAACTGGGCGTTGTCCTTGCTGGTACACTTGCAAAGTGCCTGTAGCGATAATCGTCGATTGGCACTACATTTAATAAAAAAACTTTTTAACAAAAAAATTAAACCGCTGAAAAAACTGAAAAGAAAAAAATTATAAACCTGCTGTGTTTAACCTTAATAACTAAGTTCGGAAGGCGGTGACATAAAACTAAAATACATTTCCAAAGTCACCGACTTCCGAACTTAGTTATTAAGGTTAAACACAGCAAGTTTATTATTTATTTCTTTTCAGTTTTGTCGGCTGTAAAATTATTTTTTTTTGTTTTTATTTTACAATTTTTTGTGGCTATAATCTACTAATTACTACATGCTTAATTTTTTTTTAACTCTTTGTAATACACAACTCGGTATTAAAATCTGTGAGTAAACAATCAATCATCCCCTGTTTTCCTACCCTTAGGATTGTTTTTTTTTTTTCGAAATTTATATGGTACTAACTTCGAGGTATAGCCTTTCTAATAAAAAAATAATTATCAAAATCGAACTACTCTGTAAAAAGATATGCGTGGTCATACCTCCTCCGTTTTTTCGTTGGTTAAACATTGTCTAAGGGGCCTCTGCCAATTGGCTTCGGCCCCTCGTACGCCTTTGCCTGGATCTGCACCTTGTTGTGTATCACACTTTTAATAAGAATTTGAATCATTTACGGTTAAGACAATTTATTTCTCTCAAAAATAATACAATATTCACTTGTATGAGGAAAAACAAAAATGGAGTTGCGCTGGGGTATAAAATAATAGTATGTATTAACATAAAATTTTAACACTATTTGAGACATGATGTTTTAATAGCCTTTTAAAAGTTGGAACCGATTTGGATTCTTTAATGACTTTAGGTATAGAGTTATAGAGTTGAGCCTCATATACGACAGTCTTTCTGCCGTAGTTTGTCCTCGGTGCTCTCAAGATTACATGGTTAGCCTGTCCCATTACGCGCTTTTTAATTTGCATTCTTTTGGTAAATGCTATTTGTGTATTTATGTCTATAATAAATCTCACGTACAAGTAAGCAGGTGTTATATTTATGAATTTGATCAATGTTTCATTAATTTTGTTTCTTTTAAAACTTTTTGAGAAGATGTTAAACAATTATAATGGAATAAGACTTAAATAATTTAATTTTGAGTTGTTTGTAGTTTTTTAAGGTGAGTTTTGGCAGCACTTCCCAATATTTCGATTTAATAATCGAGATGTGGTTTAACCATCGATTTATAAATAATACATCTGACCTGAGACATTATTTTAAGGTTATTGCTAATTCATTCTTTCATATGTTCGAAAAAATTGTCTGCAAAGCAACGTTAACAACACCATAAATATTGTGGAACTGAATGAAAGCGATTCCTACTAATAATGTAATACGCAATTACCCCTCAGGCCCATGGGGTCTCGAGATATGTAAAAATTATAAATCAGGCGCAAAATCAGATTCTTGAAGAGCACAATCAATACAGTAAAATATTTTACAATGAATATAGTCTAGAGAAAAAAAAAATTATACCTGTAATTTATGGAAGTATTAACTGGCAGAAATGATAAACTGATAAACGATGTTATACGAGAGAGACAACTCCAAATATTCTCAGCCATTTTGTTTATTTTTAAATTTAGGTAGGTGTGATCTCATGAGTGTTTAAAAATTATGCAAAACTAGCTCATTTTTTGAGCTGAAAAGCAAAGATAATAAATAAAGGTCTTATAATACTAATAATATTGAAAGTATACTAAACATAACATTTTGAGAAATATAAGAAAGGGTGAGTTCAGCGGATCTGTAAAAGAAAATGCAGAATATAAAGAATACGTTTGTATCCTCAGGAAACAGAATGTACTATCGAAGTGCATTATACCAAGGATAATAATTACAATGAGATACATTATAGCTGAGCTGGATGAACAAGAGAGAGAGGAGTCATTCAGATTAAAAAGATTCAAACAACTGAAGTATAAAAAACGAAAGCAATATAATGAAGTAAAAGAGGATGAAGAAGAACCCAAAGAAGTTGAACTGAGACCTAAACCAAAAGCTGTAGTAAAACTTGCACCCAAACCAGAACCAAAAGTTGAACCGAAACCTGTGCCAGTCCCTGTACCAAAAGTTGAATCAAAACCTGAACCAGTACCTACACCGAAACCTGCACGAAAACCTGAACCTGAACCAATACCAGAACCAATCAAAATCCCGGAGCCTCCGAAATTACATCCTTTGGAACTTCTCATGACCCATTTATATGAAGTTGTAAGATTAGCAGAACAGCTGGAAACTGAACGTAGGTTTTGTTGTTAATTAATTGAGTACGTTTGCTGTTGCGATGCCATCAAATGTCAAGGAGATATTCTATCCTTCTAACCCGTCAGACCCGACTGTCAGTCTTTTGCGGCCTCCCGCCAAAACACAACGAATCTCCGAGGAAACTGCCAGGCTAAACACACACAAGAATACCGTTAACTGCCAATGTAATACAGCTGAACTACCAAAAGCAGTTTAATGAGAACTATACAGGGTGTAAAAGAAAACCTATTGCTATCCTTATGCACTAAAGATAACATCTGGTATATAACCTACATAGTTTCAGCTCAAAATAAAATACTTTTAGAATTGATACCAAATTTTCGGTTTCATATGTTTCTTAAATTCAAATCATAACAAACGTGTCACCGCACTACGTAGGTCAATAACTTTCCACGTTACTTGCGAATATCACGACAAATGTCTTCTAAGTGATGCATTTAATTTAATTTGAAAAGTTCGGTTTCTGCTATCAATGTATTAAAAATTCTCATAACTTCCGAGCGATTAAAAAACTCTTCCAATATCGTTTGATATCATCCAAAGAAGCCGTGCCCTTGGTATGTATATACCCTTTCCGTTATACGTTGTATAGGTGCTAAAGAACCCATAGAACAGTAAAAGTTTTAAGAAAAAAAAAATGGAGTAAAGGTTTTATCGGCGCCGGCGTGGTGGTTAAAGATGGTAGGATAATGGAACATGCGGTGTGTGCATAGCTGGTGAAGCCTGTGGGGTCTTTGGAACCTCTCAGCTTAGTGGGTAGAGTCCAAAACAGCACAGTGTACCAGAGGGCACGTTAATCCTACGTCTCACAAACAACCACCTGTCTGTTTGGTGGATTCTCCCTTCTCTGTGAGGGTGACGAACTTTCCACCCTGTGCTTATTCTTACTTGGATTGGTAGAATCGGCTGAGGGAGAAGTGAAAAATCTCAGTAGGAAATCTCCTCGTTAAAAAATGTGTAGCGACATATATACACCGTGACATTTTATTCGTCTTACAAAGGTGGTCCACTCAATTTATTTTTTATAAAATTGATCTAGGCGCAATTTAAACATTGTTACCGTTAATAATGTTTACGTATCAAACGGTAGAAGATATCTACCTACCTACCTACCATTACATTCCAACATTAATTCCATCTCTATAACAGGGTTTTTCAAACTACGTCATGCGTCTTAGTGAATTATTACGTTCAATTTCATTTTTATTTTTTAACCGACGAAAAAACGGAGGAGGTTACTCAATTCGACGCGTACCATTTTTTTTTTATGTATGACCACGCATAACTTTTTCCAGAGTAGTCCGATTTTGATAATTCTTTTTTTATTGGAAAGGGTATACCCCGAAGTTGGTCCCATATAAATTTCGAATAAAAATTACAACCCTAAGGGTAAGAAAACAGGGGATGATTGATTGTTTAATTACAGATTTTAATACTGACTTGTGTATTACAAAAAGTAAACAAAAATTAAACATGTAGTAATTAGTAGATTATAGCCACGAAAAATTATAAAATAAAAACTTTTTAATAAAAAAATTAAACCGCCGAAAAACCGAAAGGTAAAATAAAAACTTTTTTCAAAAAAATATGATTTGGTGATTTTTGCGAAAAGGGTAAATAAAAAAGAAAGGTCGGTTATTGAAACGGACGCTTGATTTTGAAGTTGTGGACTGTATTGTTAGAATTAAATTTTTGAGAGGGTTGATGGCTAGCTGAATGGAATTGATAAAGCGTATTTAAGTCAGTGAGCAACAGAAAAGAGGTTTAGGGGGTGAAGGGATTGCAAAACACTTACGATTGTCCAGTTTTCACCTTTCTGAAGTTTCTTGCTTGATGGCGGACTATTCTTCCGCGTGCACGCGGTAACAAAACACCAAATATTGTCCTTAAGGCTTGTTCGAGCGTCCACCACAGCAATTACACTTCACAATTGTTATTATAATTGCGAAAACACTAGTTTAGAGTTAGATTTGGCCAATAACTTATTTAAAACGATTTTGTGTTTCTTCTAATGCGCGCGCGCCATATGCAATCGAGCGTGTGTCCTTCTTCGAAGTTCCGCGAGGTGCGGGGGGAAGGATTAGGGATGGGACATGTCACTGACTAATGAATACAAAGAAAATAGTAAGGTGTATCAAACAATATCGAGCAAACCGACTTCCAAAAAAACACTACAAAGTGCCAAATAACTTTAATTTCGGAAGTCGGTGACTTTGGACGTGTAGGTATTTTAATTCTTTGTCACCGCCTTCCGAAATTAAAGTTATTTGGCACTTTGTAGTGTTTTTTTGGAAGTCGGTTGATATTTTTTTGAAAAAAGTTTTTATTTTTCACTTTTTAGTTACCTACGCCACACCAATTCGAAATTTCATCATCCTCAGGGTCAAAACAATGCATATTTATGCGATAGCCGCATTCGCGGTTGATTTGCTGTAAAGTTTTGAAGAGTTCCGTTGTCTGTCTCCAAAACGCATCATCAGATCTATATAAAATTTATATGGGACCATTTCGGAACAAACCCCTTTCGAACAAAAAATATATTTTGCAAATCCGTCTACATACGACGGAGTTATGCCCGAACACACATAAAAAAAATAATAATAAACATGTCGAATTGATAACCTCCTTCTTTTTGAAGTCGGTTAATAAAAAATTATAAACTTGCTTTGTCTAACCCCAATAACTAAGTTCGGAAGTCGGTGACTTTGGATATGTATTTAATTATATGTAAAGTTTTTTTGTATAGGTAAATGCATAATAGTCATTGTGTATTGGGTTGCCGTTGCAAGACGATTAAAATGTCATGGTGTAAAGGCTACATGCGAAACTAAACTTCACAGTAATGTCACGTAAAAGCCTGCATCGCGTAATCAGAGTTTACCGGCCAACTAGCATACTCGTATATACAACATCCCGAAATCAATCGTCGGGCAATTTCCCACCACACACAAAACTCGAAGGTCGAAGGTTACTTCCTTTTCTATGGAGGTTGTCTTAAGTATGGTCAGGTTGGAGATGTGACCAATAACATAGACAACCGTCATTCCGACCTCGCCGTTGAGGTCCTCGCGCCCCGCAAAGACCCCGAGTTAACGATGAGACCCTCGACCGTCCCTTGCTCGTTGAAGTGCCAGCCCGCGCCGCAGCTAAGCCAGTAGAGTTAAATTCCCCGATTGATAATAATAATAATGATGATTTGATCCAGCCTATCCCAACTTGCTGTCCCCCTCAACGTGCAGTCGCTTAGTTTAAGTAGTTTTACGCCCCTGGCTGGAGGCTATAAGTTTTTTTAAGGCAACCACAGGAAAGTCCGGTTAAGTAGTAACGGCCTCTCAAGATCAACTAACAGATGCCATTTAAAAAAAAAGACGTGACCACAACTCATTCGCGAGCCGATTGAGAGCAAATGTACTGAGATAGTGACTGACGAAGCACCGAAACCGATTAAGGACGGTTAGGAGGATAGGCTTTGAACTCCTCTCGCTAGGATAGGTTTATTATCTTCTGCCATGGATCGATTCATTAAAATAAATTACAAGTAAACCAGGAAAAGTATGCGCTTCGGAAATCTTCGTGTTTTCGAGTAAGCGCAAATGTTGCGCCTCAAAGTAAACCTCTCCAAGAGGCAAAGCTTTACGTTTTGTCTGCCATGCTTTTTACTATTGCACTTTTCATTGCTCATTTGTATGTATGAAGTTAACATCACCTGTCTCTTAAAACTAATAAAACGTTTTTTCGACTTGCATATACTTCGTGTCTAATTTTGTAATCATGGTAATGCAAAAAGTCAAGTACTTACAAATTCCACGATATTATCAGGTCTTTATTACGTCATCTCACTATCGCCCGTTCTTTTTCCGAAGGTAAACGATGATTACCGAAGCTTAAACTTTTCTTGGGATATCTGTGTGTAGATTCTTCTTGAAAGAAAATCTAGGAATGTAAGTAAAATTATATATACAATATGTAACAACCACCCTGTTGCTTCTGAACCCTAAGACTCGATTAAGCATCGATCGATTAAGAAGCTAAGAATCGATTTTCATTAATTCATACCTAAGAAAACAATACAATTAGGAAAACTCTTCAATAAAAAAAGATCTATGTGCCAGTCGTTATTGAGTCTTATAGCAAAACCAGTTCTCACTTTGGTCTGAAGCTTGAACATCGAACCATGATTGAATTTAGAACTTCATTTCAACTGAGATCAAGTTTCTAATACAAAATTGCCTTTGTTTTTAATTAGAACTTTAATTTTGTCGGAATAAAATTCGACATTATAAAATGGCCTGTCTGGTTTAAACCTGGGTCAATAGATAAAGGCTTATCTTTTGTAGTAAGGCCGGGGTTTAGTGCTGCCAAAACTTTTGATTCTGCTGTATATAAAGCATCCCATTACCGTGATTGCGGCAGCCACTCGCTACATTTCCTCCCGTATTTACCGACCGACGCTTCCCGATGTCGCTACAACCCTCGTTCAGGAGAGCAGCAAGTCCATCAGCAAGCTCAAAATACACAAACACAGACCGCCGTTCTTCCGTGCTTGCCGCCGAAGCTCGCCGGTACATGCCAATCCATATCCGCCCGACCACACACTGGATCTTCTCTGCGCCCCCGAAGGGGGCGCGAGGAATCGGTTTCGGGGCTTGTGGCCCCCTGACCGAGGTATTTTTCTCTCAGTCCCCTACTTGGGGACCCGTCTTGGGATTTTTCCCTGCCCCCTTCCCGAAGGTAGGGGGGGTGGGAGTGCTTTTCTTCGCACACCTAGTCGCCTGGGGGGGGGCTTACCCTCCCCTTGGCGTTCTGTGGTGTGTTTTGGAGGTGTGACTGAGGGAGCGTCCTAAGTGCTTCACGGCGCCCGCGCGACCAGGCCCCTGCCGGGTGAGATCCCTAGTTCCCTAGGGAAGGCCCAGCAAAGGTCGATCAAGCAGCAGGGCGTCGGTTTTGTTTGACGCTCGCCTACAGTGGGTGCTTACCCCGTTCCTAGCTCCGCCGCCAGGTCTAGCCGGCGGTGGCGTAAGTTGCGGGGCGGAGTGGTGTATCGTGCGACTTGTTTGGTGTTGTGTACGTCGCCCGTGTAGATTTCTGCGTGTTAGTGAGTGTGGAGTAGTGCGTGTGTGGTCCGCGTTTGTGGCGTCTATATTAACCTAGTCGACACTAGCGCGGCGGTCGTTGTGTGGTGTGTGTGTGGAGTCTTCGGTACAGGTAAGTCGCGTGTAGAGGGTATGTGACTTACCCGGGCGTCTTGTCCGGTGGCGCAACGTCTGCGATGAGGTCGCGCGGAAAGCTCTTGTAGTCTGGGGGCCGCGCGTGCCAGGGTGCGATGTCCTTAATGTGGTGGAATTCTGAGTGGTCAGCACGCGCGAACATCCCCTTCGCTAGCCTCGTGCTGAACTCGTCGATGCTCTCGACGCGCAGGTCTCTATGTATTACCTCGTTCCTCACGTACCGAGGAGCTTTAATTAATGTACGCAGCGAGTAGTTCTGCTGCGTCCGGAGCTTCTTCCTGTGCTGCTCGGCCGTGAGGGCGAGCCAAGCTGGGGCGGCGTAGGTGAGCTGCGGTCGCACGTAGGTCTTGTAGATCCCCAGCTTGACTCGCGTGGGAAGGCGTGATGTGAGCGCCGAGCGCAGAAGGTGGCGGGTGACCTTTACCCGCGCCACCACATCGCAGACGTGCGGGCCCATGGTGAGTCGATTGTCAAGTGTGACCCCCAGGTACTTGGCGGTCTTGGTCCACTTGACTTCGGTCCCCATGAGCTCAAGGTTCGGTGGGTATAGTCGGCCGCGTGCCGTGACTATGATCGCCTGCGTTTTACCTGCGTTCACCGACAGTCTCCATTTCCTGAGCCAGTCGGGGAGGTCGTCTAGCGCGCGCTGCATCTTGATGGCCGCGTGGTCGGCCGACAGGGATGTGGTGATGTACGCGGCATCATCAGCGTACAGCGCGAGCTTTGCAGTGTTGGTGGCTGGGATGTCGTCGGTGTATACTGAGTAAAGCGCAGGCGATACACAGCTCCCCTGCGGCACCCCCGCAGTGACGGGGCGTGCGCTGGAGAGCTCGTTCGTTATCCGCCCGACCCTTGCTCGAGCTGTATATATATATGACAACGACGTTACAAGAAATAACAAGGGTTTTTGTTACATAGTGTATATTATTTAGACTATCAAGGATACATTATACTTAGTAAAATAATTTGTTTTCATAAGTGGTTACTTTAGTCGTTGTATCTAAAACTATGAGTGATATCATAAATATATTGACATAATGATAATTTTTGGCAGCTATACCACAAAAGGATGTTGGCCTGACTATATGTGACCTGGGACAGCTAAAAGTACAGTTGAAAAAGCTTATTGAAGCCAGTGAAGGTCCCAATAAAGACAGAGTATGTACGAAATGTGGGAGAGTTGGAAGGACTGTGAGCTTGTGCTCATGTCAAACGACATTCGCACCACTTAAACCAGTGCAAACTGGTGATTTTAAAACACAAAAACCAGACGGTTTTGAAGCTGCTATGAATTTAATGCCAAAATCTAAGGTGAAGACAACGATACCAGACTATATTTTGAAACCTCGACCTATGATAGAGCCGATGGCTGCCTCCCAACCATTGGACTTGTATTCAATGTCCAAATATCGTATAGATGAATTAGAAAGAAATGTTGATCAGGTTATTTGCATGACCAACCACTATCACTCTGAGGGATTATTGTCTAAAAGTGCGGAAGATTTTTTGAAATCTTGTAAATCTGTTAAAATTAAAATACAGGAGTTCCGATGTCAGAAACTAGTTAAAGCAAAATTCGATCGTTTGAAAGCTCAAGTCACAAAATTGGAAAAAATTATAAATAATGTACAAAAAGAAGATCTGTCGGCTACGACTGTAACCAGCTTTATGTCGTGTTGTATAGGTTTTAGGGCTAAACTCGACAGTCTTAAATCATGCAGAGGAACACCTTCAGTTAGCAGTGTAGAAAAACTTTTGAACAAAATTGACTATAGCATAGTATTAAGCAAAGAAGCAAAAGAGAAAGGACTTGTAAGTGAAAGTGTAGAAGAATTCATTAAAAGTTGCGTTGAAATAAAAACAAAAATAGAACCCCACAATGAACCAAAACCACAAGTTATTGACGATCTGCTATTTAATCTAAACGACATTATAGATTTTATATCAAAATATAGAGATGGTGCATTAATATCGGATAGCATCGAAACATTTTATAAAAACTGTCGAACGACCAAAGCTAAGCTTGACAGCTACAAGAAACCCCCAGCACCAGTTAGCGGGAAAAGCACTAGTCCCAAAACTCCACCAGCTGATTCGGCTTCATGCCCATGTAGTAGCCATGCGCCTTCGGGATATTCTAATAGCGCCGGGACTTCATTTCGTTCCGAACAGGGTACAACAACTACATGGGGCCAGAGTGCCGAAAACCAACAGTCGCAACATTCTTCCAAATCGAAATTTACACCATGTACTGCATCTACTTGCGTTCATAAACAGTTCTCACTATGTTCACGCACATCTTATCAATCAGCAACTCCAGAAAGATCTGCAGAAAGTGGTTACAATGTATACGCGATAAGAAGTGGCAGTGAAATCTCAGTAAAAATTATACTACCAAGAGAAGGAAGTAAAAAGAAAGCTCCGAAGGCAGTGAGTACAAAAACAAAAGTAAGAAGGTATAAGGAGGTCGATGGTAGCATTGTTGAAGAGACGGTAACTGTAAAGCACCGTGTTTATGACCCGCAGAAGCCACCTTCAAAGACTAGCTGTGGATCATGTGGATCTAGAAAAAGTGATAAGAGAGTTAATTTATGTAAAATACCGGTGACGAAAGGGTTCATACAAACTGTAAGGAATATCAAATCTGAAACGTTAATCAGATCTTTAGACTTGTCATCTTCATACCCACCTATTCTGTGGCCATGCATATCTGCTGACACACTGATTTCTCTGGAAAGAAGCCATGAACATGAGACTATTGCGCAAGATCCGTTCTTCTGTGGCAGTTCAACGACTAAAGACGATGATTCAGTTTTACCGAAGTGATAAAAGCAGTTCTTTTAAGAATTATGTACTTTATTTCTATCATAGAGTAACTATTTACAAGCTACAGAGCAACATGGAGCTAATATCTGCTGACACACTGATTTCTCTGGAAAGAAGCCATGAAATTAGAGTTTTGCGCAAGATCCGTTCTTCTGTGGCAGTTCAACGACTAAAGACGATGATTCAGTTTCACCGATGTGATCAAAAAACAGTCCTTTTAAGAATTATTTACTTCATTTCTGTCATAGAGTAACTGATTACAGACAAACAAGCTACAGAGTAACATGGAGCTAATCTCAGCTACTTGTTTAAGATGATATGGTAGTCCATACACTTCATAAACGTAGGCAGAAACTTCATAACGCCTCTTGCTACGATCCTTACATACTCCTTTTGCTTCGCACCTGGTCTTACACGCACACCGGTTGCGAGCACTATGCATTTGACCTTTCTGAAGAACATCACCAGTAAGATCTCTAATAACCTCCTAGTCTGTCCCTTCCCGCCGTTTCCACTCACATCTGCCTTATAAATACCTTTTTGGTAGCCACCCTTCATTCGTCCTCTCCACATAACCAAAGTCTCTTAGCATGCTCTTTTCAATATGTGTCACTACATCTTCTAAAAGCTACGTCTCGGTAAAAAATATTGTACGAAACGATACAAAGACTATGAAGGATCAAAAGGCTCATAGGCAAAACAGTGAGTACAATGACAACAGGGACAAGATACAAGGAGATTGTTGAAGATATATGGAGAGAGTAGCCATAGCGCGTGTTTACGATATACAGTACATGAAAATTCGTTTCTGTCATAACTTTTTTACAATAAATTAATATGAATGTGTAATTCATTTTCAATATACATGAACATTCCCGTCATTTGTTTTTCACTGGTTTCTAACTAACTTTAAAATGGTTATTGGAAAAACACCAATAACCTCTTAAGAGGTCATTGTACTCATCATTATGAACATCTTTTACTATGGGACCAAACCCGAACTCGCGAAAAACAAAAACAGCTGCTCACTACATTTTGATGAGTTATTCGAACATATATAAGGAAGAACTGATTGTTTTTTCGCGATTTCAGGTTTGAGCCCATAGTAAAAGTTGTTCATAATGATGAGTACAAAGACCTCCTAAGAGGTTAATGGTGTTTTTCCAATAACCCTGTATTTGGTGCGCATATTTCTAAGGTCAAGTTAAGCCTAGTAGATTCGGCCTCGACTTACCGAGTTGTAAGGTCGTGAGTTCGAATCCAAACAGGCAATTCACTTTGTGTATTGAACTTGATTACCACTGCTCTCAAAACGGTTAGGAAAAAAATCGTGACGAAACCGGCAAGTAAATCAAAAATTTGAAGACATGTTGTATTTACAAATGCGCACTTCGCCCTTTGAGAGGAGGCTTGTGTGCCAGCAGTTGGAACACTGTAGGCTAATTATTCAACTTAAATCACAAGATACAATATATCCAAACAGTTTTTATCACCATTTTCATACATACATGTCGCAGATTCAAATGGATTATCATCCGCGTGGTCGATGTTGATGTCCGCCATGTTGTTTTATTATCAATCAGAGCGCACGACCGGCGCAGGCGCTGTCTCGGGAGCAAGAGAGCTCTCAAAAATCGAACGCACTACTGTTAGATAGATACATTGACACTGACAGCTTCGACATTGAGAAGCCGTCAATCGTCTATGACGTTTGCGCGGTGTTGCTATGTACGGCAAAGATGTAGGTACCTTGATCGGAGATAATTCGCTTGGGTGTTCCGAATATGTGAATAAAATTTCGAAGAGCTTCACAGGCCGACCGTGAAGTTAAATCGTTAACAGCAGTTTAATAACAAAACTTGGTGAAAGCGTCTACTATTCCTTGGAAACCCTTCCACCAGTTAATTTACCACTCGTATAGATGTGAACAGTGTGGAATGGTTCTGCAATCTTGTCAATCGGATGTAAAGCAGATTGCCTTTTTCCAGAAGGCTTTTTATTTATTTTACATGGCAAGCAATAATCAACATATGGCCCTAACGGACGAGCTCATATTGCGGAACCAAAAATATTCTCTGATTTTAGACAAAGTTTTATCCCAGCCTAGGTGTTTTAATTCGTCATGACTGAATTATTTGCCAACGAAAATTTTTGGGGACTATTATTCGAGTTAAAGTTTTACCATCCACTTGGAAGTTCCTGTAAAGTAAGCTGTCTTTGTAGGGGTATGACGATCTAAGGTTGGCGTCAATCCTGTCGTTTTCGAGTGATTCAATAATTCGCTTTATATCAGAGTCTAACTTTTGTTCGGCCTGTAACCATTCGTCGATTATACGTGAAATATTTACCTCCCTGCACTCAGTGGGGTTACACGACTTAGGCAGTCCATGCGAGGGATTCTTTCGCCTTTTCGGTACTCTATTTCAAAGTTCAAAGTTTGCATGAAAGCCCACCATTTGTGAACGCAAGGTAAAAGTTCACGCTTATGACGTGATGCCTTCAAAGCGTTACAGTCTGAAACGACCTTGAATTCTCTGCCTAGGAGATAGCGCCGAAAATATTTTAGTGCTTTAAATACCGCCAAAATTTCTAGCTCATAGCTGTGGTATCTACTTTCGACCTCGGTTGTTCTTTGGCTAAAATTGCCGATAACTCTTAGCTGATTGTCGTCCTTTTCAAATAAAATAGCGCCGTATCCAATCGAGCTCGCATCCGTGTGCAGTTCGATTGTTTTGCTGGGATCGAATATAGTCAATACGGGTGCAGAAGTTAGATATATTATTACAGTCGCATGAGCCTTTGCATGTTTGGTAGTCCAATCCCATTTTGCATCCTTTTTAGTAAGGGCGTATAGGGGTGCCATTATAGAAGAAAAGTTGGGAATAAGCTTTCTAAAGTACCCAGCGAGACCGTTAAATTGCCGCAGCTCCTTTCCACAATTCGGTAAGGGGGCATTAGCTAAAGCTTCTATATTTTTAGGGCTTGGTTTAATACTATTATCACTGACAACGTAGCCCAGGTACTCGACCGAGGACTTCAGAAAGGTGCACTTTTTCCAATTAAAAGTGAAACCAGCTTCTGATAAGGCAGACCATACCTGCTCTAGACTCTGAAACGCCTCCTCCTTCGTTTTCGAAAATACAAGGACGTGCGCTATTTGATCTTTAAGCCCTTTTAGCGCTTTATTGATGGCTCGTTGGTAAACGGAAGGTGCGTTTCAGAGTCCAAAGGGTATTTTCAAATATTCCCATACACCGTCGGGGGTAGAACGCGGTCTTTTCGATGTCGTTTGAGATGCCATCAAAATTTGGTGGAAGCCCGAGGCCATGTCCAAACTTGAAAAATAAGATGCCTGACCGAGGGCATCAATTTGTTCTGATATCAATGGCAAAGGATAACTATCACGCACTGTATTGGAGTTAAGCTCCCTATAATCTCCACAAAGACGATCGGAACCCGTCTTTCTTCTTAACAAGTAGCGCAGGGCTCGAAAAGGGCGAAGAACTCTCACGCACTATGCCTTTGCTCTCTAAGTTTGTTATTATTTCACGCATTACGGCTCGCTCAGATCCAGCCAACCGATATGGATGTCGTTGTAGGATTTGATTGGGATTTATAAGTTTGATTTGCATCTTTCCTGTACTGACAGTTGACTTATAATTGCCGCTGGCAAAATTAGTTTCGTAATGTTTTAGACCTTAGCCTATCGATATCATACTGCTCAGTCAAATCTGTGTAAATTTTATCGAACTCCACCTTCTTGTTTTGGATAAGACACATATTGACATTGATGTCACGTAATATTTTAGCGCCGTCACTATTTAGGGTGTAAATTAAACCGGGGGTTTTAAATATTTCACTACCGAGGATAACGTCATGTGGTAACAAATGTGAATCAACAATAATGAACGTTATCTCGGTATGGAGTCCGTCAAACTCAGCAAAAGTGGTTATTTTCCGAAATGAAAAGCATGGTACTGAGCCGATAACACGCTAACACGATAGTCGGGTAAACGAGGTGTCTTTCTTACCAGGTAAACAATCTGCGATTTCCTTTTTAATTAAAGAAAACTCTGAACCACTATCGATCAATGCTTCTAGATTAAAGCCATCTAAACATATTTCAATCAAAGAATCATTAGAGGGTGAACAAACATTGACCGATTTTGTTAGTAACTTAGGGTCTTAAGATCTTTTAATTTTTCTTCTCGCTGCTTCTTGAAACAAGTAGATTCAGAATGCCCAGGTTTATGACAGTAAGAACATTGCATAGCAACTGGCTTATCATTAGGTTTATCAGGAGACACTAGAGGGTGAGCAGTACCCCCACTTTTATTGTTATTGCGCAATAGTGAGCAATGCCGTTTCAGATGACCTATTTTTAACCCCCGACGCAAAAACGACGGGGTGTTATAAGTTTTTAACCCCCGACGCAAAAACGACGGGGTGTTATAAGTTTGACGTGTCTGTGTGTGTGTGTGTGTGTGTGTCTGTCTGAGGCAACGTAGCTCCCAAACGGATGAACCGATTTTGATTTAGTTTTTTTTGTTTGAACGGTGTATTAGTCGGGAGTGTTCTTAGATATGTTTCATCAAAATCGGTTCAGCCGTTTGAAGATTAACAGCTCTTTTCTGGTTGAAAAAGGGATTTTAGCCTCTTCCATGGGTCTGATCAACTCAAAATTTGGGATTCTATTACTTCAATGATATTAGACGAAAAAAAAAACCTTGAACTGATGCTGGAGAAACCCAAGTTATTCACCAACAAACAGCAGAAGTATCGTGTTTGGGCTCATTGAAAAGGTCTCAATGAATAGATTATAGATAAATGGTGATTTAAGGGAGACATTAAGTTTAAAAAGCAAGAAATAAAAATTAAATTAAAAATTTAAAAAACCCCCGACCCAAACAAAAACTCTAAAAAGTAAAAAATAATATTTATAGGCCTTTTAATTTGAACGTAATATTTTAATCAGGGCATTGTCAAGTCGGGGGACGGCTAGGCCTCTGTTTGGCGTTTTCATTGACCGTCCCCCGACTTGACAATGCCCTGATTAAAATATTACGTTCAAATTAAAAGGCCTATAAATATTATTTTTTACTTTTTAGAGTTTTTGTTTGGGTCGGGGGTTTTTTAAATTTAAAATTTAATTTTTTATAACAGTAACGACAAAGCCGATCTATGAAATTCTCACAATTTTTAGGAGAATTAGAATAAGAGGGTTCATTTTCATTCCGCTGCTTATCAAAATTTCGCTTAAGGTTGTTAATGCTAGGGTACGTACTTAAATGTCTATCAAGTGCCACGATTTTTTTGAAGTATTTTTAAGCATCCCTGTGCGTACTTGAATATCCGTGATGCCAGAGATCACCACTTAATTTTTTTTGGACTCATCCCAACCAGTATCCAGTCGATCTATCAGCGCCACCTTGTCGCTCTTGTATTCCACCATATCGCGGAACAGGTCGTAGAATCTCCTCGTTGCAACAAACTGTCGAGTGAGTCGTTCCTTTAGGTCTTCCCACGTCTTGCACAAAGGATAGGAACGAACAGCCCATTTCTTTGCGCGTCCTTGTAAGAGAGTGAATACAGCGTTCCTAGTTTCATAATCCGTCCACGAGTTGTTTTTCTTATGATGTTCAATCTCCTCTCACTACTGAGCTGCGGTAAACTGACAATCATCTGGATCAAACGGCGGTAGATAAATCTCACTTGCTTTCAATCTCCTTGATTCCACGGTGCTCGTAGAGGGTTTCTGGTTACAGTTCTGGAGGCCCGCCATCATATTTTGAAAAAGTGTGGCCCATGTTTCAGGAGTAGGCGTTCCAAGTACGTCGTCTTTTGATGGTGAAGGCCTCGCCGCCATATTTTCTTGAGCTTCATATCCTGGCGTAAAATATTCTTTGTTTTGAGTAGCTGGTATAGCGGTCGGTGCGCGGGATGATTTTAGAAGCGATCCCACCGCTGCTGTCGCAGATTAAAATGGATTATCGTCCGCGTGGTCGATGTTGATGTCCGCCATGTTGTTTTATTATCAATCAGTGCGCACGACCGACGCAGGCGCTGTCTCGGGAGCAAGAGAGCTCTCAAAAATCGAACGCACTACTGATAGATACATTGACACTGACAGCTTCGACATTGACAAGCCGTCAATCGTCTATGACGTTTGCGCGGTGTTGCTATTCGAATCACTTGAATAAAATAACTGACGTTGTAATTTATTGTACGTTGTTATCTCTAACATACATACCTACAGCTGCCGTTATAGTATAAATGACATGATTTAATAGGAATGTGTAAATCTAGTCTTTATTACCTTTACACCAGATCATTATACCAGAAAACAATAGTGTTCTGTATCAAATTAGCGGGTACCGAGTGTACACAGCCTTGCGTAAGTCTCGAAGGGGGGGGGGGTGTCACTATAGTGTATGTCAATAATAAATATAAATGTACCAAAATAAATGTAAAAACTATACACTTTGAAAGTTCCATCACCACCCATTCCAACAATATCGCGAACCTGTGTGCGGTATACCGACCACCAAGCTCTAGTAGAATTATATTTATTGACGTACTACAAACTTCAGTACAAAAATTCACTAAAAACACATATATTTATACTTATTGGGAGATACAAACATAGATTTAAAAACTGATAATCCTGTAAGGCATAAATACAGTAACATGTTATGTGGCATAGGCCTTTTGTGCGGGATCACTGAACACACCAGGATAGCAATATCTATTGGGAAAATAAGTAAATCTTGTGTTGATCATATTTATGCACTATCCCGTACACAAGACCTATTTATGGCGGCACTCGGTACCACACTGGCTGACCATCGAGCGGTGATGTTCGCATGTTCTGGCGCACGAATACAGGAAGTCCCTAAATACAAGACCTGCATAAATAACCATCAACTCATTAAATGTCTCGATGACATTCAGTGGGAAAAATCAGAATAAATAAAATGCCGCATAGCCCTATACAATTTCCCCCCGAGTGGGTTCCCGCATTGTCGTTGCGGGGGGGCACAGTAACCGTGGACTGCCACCCACGGTGAAGCCAAGAGGAACCCAAAGGTGGGGCCGCTCGTCAGGGCTTTTGCCTTCAAGCCAATGACGTAGCGGCCAAAAAGTAGGTTGCGGTGAGGTGCACCGCAACTGAGGTGAGCCGCGATGTCGAATGGGAGGCATCGCGGCTGAGGGTTACGGGCTGCGGCAGAGGAGGAGTGCCAGTGCTTTAGAGCAGTGCTCTTCCCTTCTGTGGCCTGGACGGGGCCGCCACCGTTTGATGGCGGACGCGGTGGGGCCGCAGGGGAAGAGGATTGTCGGTATAGCGTTGGCCGCTCTCCCTATCCCCTGCGGCCGAAAAGTGGTAGACGGGACGGCGCGTTGTGTTCCACACCCGCGCCGTCAGAGATGTCAGCAACCACTGGTGGGGTCCGCAAGGGCCGATGCCTGCCAGGGGAGCGAGTTGTTCGAAAGAGTTACCGCCGCCCCTGGCACACGGGCAACTGAGGGAACACGGGTGGGTTTTAGTCAGTAAAAGTCTGACACGCCCTCCTGCTCTACTCAGCAGGAGAAGTAATTTGATGATTTCCCACCCAAAAAAAAACCCTATACAACTTCATGCATACCCAGTTCAAAGAATATTATAAAAAATCAGAATATTAAACCAAAGTTAAATGTAGTTCATCGCGTGATAATAATAAATGGATGAAAAAAAATAGTATCCAAACCTTGTGAACATCGGGATAAACTATTTATGCAGTGGATAAAAGACTCTAATATATCGTAATCTTAAAACAAAAATATAATAAATCAAGAAACTATGCAAATACCTTAGTACATAAAACGAAAAATAAGAACATAAAGTCAGAATTTTATCAAATAAGAGTAATTTTAGACAACTGTGGCAAATTCTTAATCGAATCACAGGAAGAATAAAAAATTCTATAGATGATGCTATTCAGAACACATTTAACACAACAAAATTTACCTCTAAAGAAATAGCCAATAATTTTGCACAAACCTTCGATAAAACCGTCAAGCAAATTACTCCTAAGTGCTCGAAATCATTGTTAAGTAAAGCAGATTACACAACTCCAGCTAACGTTACCATGCGTTTAAAGTCTGCGGAACCTGCCTCAGTAAAAAAAAAAAATTATAATGTCCTTGAACAATAATAAAGCCCCAGGAATAGATGGAATTAGAGCTTTAGATGTCAAAAGGTTGTGTACGTCAGTAACCTCAGTAATTTCTGAACTAATTAATCTATGCATACAAACCGGCAAGTATCCATGTTTACTTAAAACAGGAATTATCAGACCGATTCATAATTAAGGAAACAGGCTGGATTACAACAACTACAGACCTAACTATATTGCCCACTATCGATAAAATAATAGAAAAATATATCTGTAAACATAAACACGAATTCTATGGAAAGAATAAAATACTGACGGACAAACAATATGGGTTTCAACAAAAAAAGAATAGCACTCAGCTGCTTTCTACGTTCACAGATAGTATTCATAAATACTTAGATGAAAGAAAACACGTTTTAGTGGTTTTTATAGACTACAGCAAGGCATTCGATACGCTCAGACATGACCGGTTTCTAGAGTGTCTTCATGACAGCGGAATTAGAGGCAAACTACTCGATTGGTGTGGAGAAATCTCGACAGAAAATACATGGTCAAAGTAAGTGACAAGACTAGTGAACCAATCAGCGTAACCGAAGGAACGGCGCAAGGTTCGATCCTCGGGCCACTGCACTACCTCATTTATGTAAATAGCGTCGTTAATGTCATAAAAAAGTACGAGATCTACTAATTCGGAGACACCTGCCTTGTAGCCACTGGGCGGAGTTTTATTGATGCCCAAAAATACTTTTGAATCAATGAATCAAAGTCCTCTTGTAGATACCTACAAGAGGACTTTGATTCATTGACGAGATGGTCTCATGACGCTGCGCTGGTCTAGTATTAAACGCTAGTAAGACCAAACTAATGTACATCAGTTCAAGTCAAAATAGAAGGTCTTCTGTGCCGAAACTAACAGCTCACTGTCATGATTGTCTGCATGACAACTGCACCAATAAAGTAGCGAAGCCGTGCAACTGTGACTCCTATATAGATCTCGTAGATAGCCAAACGTACCTAGGACTTACCACTTACAGCCGTCTTACTTGGAAGGAGCACATAAACGGGGTGTGTGATGAATTAAGATGTATTTTAGCTAAATTCTCAATTATAAAAACCAAAATCCCGTATCAAACTCTGTTAATGCTATACAAAGCTCTGGCGGAATCAACAATATCTTATGGTCTGTCGAACTATGGTAGACTCACCTTGATAAAATTTACGCACTTCAACTACGTATTTTAAAAGTAATTGTCCCGCATTAAAAAGGAATACAAAAATGACTATCATCAATTATTTGAATTCTGTAAGATAATACCTATAATTAAAAACACCAAATTTACACTGTTAAAAGAAGAATTCTTTAATGAAAACCTAAAGAAAACAAAATCCATGAATAACAATGAAATTAGGACTCGTGGCGTCGTCAATGCAATTACACGGCAAGAGAACATTAAAGTATGTAATACTTAGTCTAATAAATCAACTACCAATATAATTGAGGAACAAAATAACTCAAAATAACATAAAATTCAAATTAAAACAACACTTTACAAAATAGTACCTAAGATAATTACCCACTCAGATTATAAAACAAGGCAGATAGACCGCGCGGAACACCAGAGTGAAGCCAAAAAACCAAATACTAAAGCGTCGTATTGTATATAATGCGAGGCTTTAGTATTTGTTTTTTTCCCCACCCGATTCGCGCCGGCGTCCCCCAGGGCGCCATGCTGTCCCCTCTCATCTTCACGCTGCGCGATAACTCCAAAAGTAGAAAGGCACAGTTGGCACTGTTCGCAGACGACACAGCCATCTACCACTCTGGGCGTAGTCATAAAGCGATAGCCTCCTCCCTCCAAACCGCAGTCAACGTACTTGGCGCATTGTTTAGGAAATGGCGAATCGAACTAAATCCGGACAAAAGTCAGGCGGTTCTCTTTTCGAAACCCCGAAACAACCCTGACCCCCCCCCCCCCGGCCCATCTCCATATTCGGCAAGCCGATCCCTTGGGAAAAGCGAGCCAAATATCTTGGAGTGATTCTAGATCAGCACCTCTCCTTCTCTGAGCATATCAAGAAGGCGCGCTCACGCGCCGCCTTCGCTCTCGGAAGGCTGCACTCTGTTCTGAACGCACGTAGCAAATTGTCACTCAAGTGCAAATTGCGGATTTACACGGCGTGCATAAGGCCCATCATGACGTATGCATGTGCAGTCTTTGCACACACGCACCCCCGACACATCCATAGGATGCAGACCCTCCAAAACCGTTTCCTTCGCCAAGCCACAGGCTCCCCATGGTTCGTTCGGAACGAGATCCTCCATCTCGATCTGAAAATGCCCACTATTGCTCAATTTCTGAAACGCAACTCGAAGCGTTTCTTCGATAAAGCCGAGTTACATCGTAATCTCTTGATTGTGAAGGCCGCTAGTTATGTCCCCAGTAGAATCAGTAGAATCCGCCGGCCGAGACATGTCCTGTCCGACTCAGACGACGACCCCATCACTGTTCTCCAAGAAAAGAATAGGACCACCAGTACAGCACACAAACACAAACGACCGTCCTTCCGACCTCGCCGCCGAGGTCCTAGCGCCCCGTGAAGACCTCCGAGTAACGATCAGACCCCCGACCGTCCCTTGCTCGTTGATGTGCCAGCCCGCGCCGCAGCTGAGCCAGTAGCTTTAAATTCCCCGTATAATAATCAAGAGAATATTTTGATCCAGCCTGTCCCCACTAGCTGAGCTAGACTCGTACCCCACAGGGGGTGGCCTCAGTGCGCAGTCGCTTTAGTTTTAAGTAGGTTTACGCCCTGGCTGGAGGCTTTTAGAATCCTAAAAACCTTCACAGGAAAATCCGGTTGAGCAGTCACAGCCTCTCAAGGTCAACTGCGAGATGCCATTCACAAAAAAAAAAAGTTTTTTTTTTTACTCTTGGGTGTTCTGCGCGATCTATCTGCCTTTGTTTTATATAAACAAAAAAAAAAACAAAAAAAAAAAGAAATACTAAAGCGTCGCATTGTATGTTACATAAAATACGACGCCTTAGTATTTGGTTTTTTGGCATCACTCTTAGTGTTCCGCGCGGTCTATCTGCCTTTGTTCTATAATCTGAGATTACCCATTACTTAACAAAATATACTTATTATTAATTATAGAAAAATATTTCAAGGCGTAAGGTAAGGCGCGGCGCAGGGACAGCGTACGCAGTACATTTTTTATGCAGGCATGATGCCGCTTTTAAACATATTTATATAACAAACAAAAACTCAAAAAAGTAAAAAATAATATTTATAGGCCTTTTAATTTTAACGTAATATTTTGATCAGGGCATTGTCAAGTCGGGGGACGGCTAGGCCTCTGTTTGTCGTTTTCATTGACCGTCCCCCGACTTGACAATGCCCTGATCAAAATATTACGTTAAAATTAAAAGGCCTATAAATATTATTTTTTACTTTTTTGAGTTTTTGTTTGGGTCGGGGGTTTTTTAAATTTTAAATTTAATTTTTATTTCTTGCTTTTTAAACTTAATGTCTCCCTTAAATCACCATTTATCTATAATCTATTCATTGAGACCTTTTCAATGAGCCCAAACACGATACTTCTGCTGTTTGTTGGTGAATAACTTGGGTTTCCTGGAAATTCCAGGTGTTGCTCTAGCATCAGTTCAAGGTTATTTTTTCGTCTAATATCATTGAAGTAATAGAATCCCAAATTTTAAGTTGATCAGAGGCTAAAATCAATTTTTCAACCAGAAAAGAGCTGATAATCTTCAAACGGCTGAACCGATTTTGATGAAACATATCTAAGAACACTCCCGACTAATACACCTTTCAAACAAAAAAAACTAAATCAAAATCGGTTCATCCGTTCGGGAGCTACGTTGCCTCAGACAGACACACACACACACACACACACACACACACACACAGACACGTCAAACTTATAACACCCCGTCGTTTTTGCGTCGGGGGTTAAAAAAGAGCGCCTGCGCCGAGCCTTCGCCTTACGCCGTTTCTGTGTAATTCACGCCTAAAACATTCAAAATACGCAAAAATAATACTTTAACAAATTATCAAAACACAGTTTAAAATAATAGGAGCAGATTGTAGCAATTTTAAAACATTCCACCAAACGATGCGACGGACGGCCAGATTGGTCACCGATGTTCGATGTCTCGCGTTATGTAGACATTATTTCTTCTATACCTACCCGAAGTAATTTTATTTGTTGTTTGTTTGTAAGCTTACTACCTACTTAAGTGGTTTTTTTAACCAATATTATATAGTCGATGACCTTGGTGCACGGTAAAACTCTAATGAGTTTATGTTGGCACCACATTAAATGTATAATAATAGATATATTTATACTATTAAATTAATAAATAAAAATAATTAAAAAATAGCATGCAGCATGCAAGCAAGCAACATGTAGCGTGCAAACAAGCATGCAGCATGCAAAATGCAGCAGGAATGGTTTCTGTCACGGCTACGGCGCTGCGGGGCTCCGGCGGTCCCACGCGAGCTTATCGTCGCAGATGGTAAACCAACGCAGCTTCGTCAGCGCCAACGCAGCCTCAGCTGCGGCGGCGAGAATTACAACCACCTGCTCCTTAACTCGCGGGCCGCCTCGCCCCTCCGTGCCTACACAATACTAAATTACACTCTAGGGGTAGGGCAGACAAGACTGCGTGGAGGCGGATTTTCAGCGATTCGTTTCTGTCACTAAAACCTAATTTTTGGCAAATGTTTTTGGACTAACAATCATATTATAAATGAGCATTCGGAATAATACACAATTATATAATACAATACTTAGGACATATGACTTTATTTCATGCAAAATTAGATTTAAATTTGATTAAATTCAATTATTATAGTACTCGATGTTATGACAGAATAGATTTAGAAGTAAAGATAATTATGTAAAACAACATTTCGAATTTTTGAACATTACTGAAGTTTTTAAAAGCAAACGTATTATCGATGATGATTTTCGGACAAACAATTTTAGGAGATGAAAGGGAGTACAGCTCGATTCAAACTTTATGGCGGCTCGGAACACGAGGCGAGTCGCTGCGCAGTAACGAATTCATGGCTCAGCGGGGTTGAGGGGTGGGGTACTGCGCAGCGTGTAGCTCACTTCAGAGCCGCCATAAAGTTTGACGCGATGTATACCATTTGTGACAATATACATTTGTAAAATCCGTATGGTTTGACCATTTCACTTTTTTATATTAAGATAGGCGTATCTTAATGATAAAAAAAAAATACAAGCTAATTCCTGACATGAGAAGCAAGATTTTAAATATTAGTTTTTACTAGTGTTCACCCTATGGTCGAACTTCGTTCATAATTCATGTTAAAGTTAGTGTATTTCTAATGCATAATTATATAAAAATTTGGTACATTCCTTTTCTATATAAACTTTATCTGTGCCAAATTTCAGCCTCCATCCGCGCAATTTCCGTAAAATGTGGTACAAAGTTTTTGCTTCACGTATAGATATATCAGTAATACATAACACAAATGAAATTTAAATGAGTAAGGAAGGGTGAGTTCCGCAGATTGATAAAAGAATGCAGAATATCAACAAAAGGTTTTTATGATATTCGCAGGAAACAGAATGTACTATCCAGGTGCGTGATACCAAGGATTATAATTACAATGAGATACATTCTGTCTGAGCTGGATGAACAAGAGAGAGAGGAGTCATTCAGACTGAAACGATTCAAACAACTGAAGTATAAAACAAGACCGAAAGGGAGATATGGAGATGAGACTAAACGTACAATAGATCACGAGTTATTGGAAGAAGAGGAATTGGAACCAGTAAAACCAAGCCGAAAACCAAAAAAAATAACACCACTAGTCGAACCTATTATCCCGCCAACACCAGAAGTCCCACCATGTGGTGATGCCGCAATAATGCAACCACCAATTATGCCGCCAACATCTAAAGTCCAACCATGTAGTTGTAAGGCAATAACGCCGCAACCATCTAAAGTCAAATCAATCGTCCCGCCAACACCTAGTGTTCGAGAATGTGGTTGTGCCATAAAAACGCCGCCACCGCCTAAAGTCGAACTCATTACCCCGCCATGTATGCCTGCACCTAAAGAGGAAAAAGCTGAACCGTTAATAACGCCTGGAAATCAGGAACGTTTGGATCGTCTCATGGAACATTTAAATCAAATCTTAAAAATAGCAGAGGAATTAGATGCTGCGAAACAAACTCCAAGAGTACAGAGTTTTATCAAGTGTTGTGGTGACGTCAAGGGTAAGATCAAGAACTTATCCTGCGGTCTAAGTCCAAGTGGCGGTCCTAAAGTGTGTAGTGAAACACCAGGTGAGGTCTCCCTTGCACCCTCAATATGCAGTAAGCCACCGGAAAAACCGGCAGCTATTTTGTCAACACAATCGGTAATACAGTCAGATATCTTCGATTTAGAACCGGTTACCAAAACAACATTAGGTGAATTCGAGAAAACGTTTGAAGAAAAAATCACAGTGACAAGGACGAAGAATCGGGACGGAAGCATACGCGAGGAAAAACAAATAATTACAATACAAACTGAAACCCGAACCCCTCGTCCTGAGAAATACGGCGGTGGGGCGATGAGTCCATGTGGTACATGTGGTGGCGAGGGTGAATACAGTGGTGGTAAAAGAGGTGGTAGAGGTCGTGGGGGCAAAAAACGTAGTGCAACCCGAACGCCCAGTTGGTCCACTAAACTCAGTGCGTGCCGAACGCCCAGTCGTACCTCTAAATTCAGTGGGTCGCGATCGCCCAGTTGTGGCTGTAAAACTCGTGGGGCCCGAACTTCTACCTCTGTATGTAACGACAGCCAAGAGCCCAGTGCATTTTTTAGCTACAATACAAGCCGTGTACCCAGTGACAGCTGTTGTACCCAAGCGGCCTCAAAACTTAGTGAAACCTCTAAAACCCTCTCTGGGTGCGCAAAACCTAGTGAGACCTTTAAGCCCTATGGGACCCCAAAGTCTAGTGAACACTCTATTCCCTGTGTGGCTTCAAAGGTTAGTGAAACCGCTAGGCCATGTGAGATTCCAAATACTAGTGTAACCCTTAAACCCTGTGGGTCCTCTAAGTCCAATGAAGCCCCAAGACCTAATATAACCCTGAAGCCATGTGGTTGCTCTGAGCCCAGTTTTACCAGTGAGCCCCGTGGCACCCCAGAGCCTAGTGTAACCCTTCCACCCTGCAGTTGCCCTGACACTGTGCCCTCTTACGCTTCTGTAATCCGTCAGCCCAGTGCTACCGTTACCTGTGGTTCGTCATATTACAGCACAACTGCGTCTTACCTGGATTCAACAAGTAATCCCTTTACAAGAAATGAGCAGTCTTCATGCGTCAGTTCTCCCAACAGACCCAAGATAAATAAAAGTGCATCGAACACGTGTTCCTGTTCCACAGTACCTGTTAGCGAAAAGAAGTCTGAAGAATCACGAGATCCCTTGAATACAAAACCCTCATTTAAATCTGAGTCAAACTCTGCGTATTTTTTTGTTGAAAAACTATCAGAAATGCCTGTACAAAAGCCGCATTCAGAAGATAAAAGTACGTACTGCATCCCGAATTGCGGCAACATTCTGATGAGTAAAAGTGCAGGTACCCAATCAAAATGTTTGTTTGCTCTTGCAAGCCCTTCTGCAAGTACCACAAACGATTCTTTAAATCGTTCAAAAGCTAGCCAGTCAGACTGCACAAGGACATCATCAAACACACTGGACGCTAGTATCGATGATGATAGTATAGTCGTTAGAGGTAGCAGGCTCAATGCCCTAAGGAAGATGATTTTACCATCAATTAATTCGGAAGATTATCATATTAGCGGAGTTGCCACAGTCTCAAACTTGTCATCATACACATGTCTATGTACATCGCCACAGACATCGGCATTATCAACAAGGAACTCTAAAGCTCCGTTTCAACGAAATCCAAAATGTTTAACCTGTCTAGCAAATGAAGAAACAGAGGTGGAATCTGACTTAGACGATACTCACGACAAGAATTCTTGTGTCTCCCAATCTGCTTCGTTTAAAATACCACAAGAAGCAGCATCAGGTGTTTTAGCTGAATGCAGAGCAGCTGTTGCGGCTTTAGCTGAACACATTAATAGAACTGCAGGATTATTGTCGCCTGTTTCTAGCAATATTTGGTATTCTACATTCGGAACGCCTAAGCAAAAGGACGCCATGACATCATCTACGTCATATAGAAGTGATTCTAACCAAATCGAGGCACTCTGCAACGATCAAGGTCATGAATCGGTTTATCAGCTACCAACTTCGAGTATCACTGACACTTATCTGGAAATTGAACAGAATCAAGATGATTTTGTGCACAAAGTAAGCTCATCGTCGTCGTCGATTTGAGAAATCAATGAAAGCACATTGCTTTTGTCAATACTGTAGCTTAAAAACGTTAAATCAAAAGTTGTAATAAAATTATTTAATGGACACGAAATATACTTGCATGTTTATCCGTATTCTATAATTTGATTTGTAGAAAGTGCATAGACAATCCTAAAGGTAATAAATTTTAGAACCATTTTTGATAAATGTTGTGGTTTGTTAATAGCCGCACTGGTCGATCGATCAAGTAAAGCTATGCTTGCCTTGGTTGGGCCTTGGATGGGTGATTATATTTACATAATTACTATCAAGACCCTTTTGGGCTTCGGAATGCACGATATGCCGCTGATCCTGATGTCGTTTGTACGGGTATTCAAAAGACCGTCTGAGTCTGAAAACCAGTCTTACCAAGGAGTAACGTATGCAGATGTACGCAGTTGCTGGGGTGTGGAGGTCAGATAGGCAATCGGTTCGATCGTGCATCCAGATACATTTTTTTGAGGGTGGGAAGTCATCTAATATCTTCTCCCGCTCTGGGTGGAGCAGGAGGGTGTGTCAGACTTTTATTGAATAAAACCCACCCGTGTTCCTTTAGTTGCCTGTGTGCCAGGGGCCACGGTATCTCTTTCGAACAGCCCGCATCCCTGGCTGGCATCGACTCATGCGGACCCAACCAGTTGGTGCTGACATCGCTGAGGCACGCGTGGAACACAACGCGCCGTAGTCGTGCATCCGGTAAGACTACAAACTCACCCCAACATAGTTGAAAGGCTTGGTAGATGGTGACGGCGAAATCTTAGACTGCATCTACAAATACTATGTGTTTTGCAGGAAACATAAAAACCCAAACATACATAATATATAAATACAGACATACATACCGAAGACATCAAAACTTCCTATTTTTTAAGTCGGCTAATCAACGTTCCTCAGGGTGGTCTAAAACTGAGGAATGCGTCCAGATGAGCAACTAATTTTAGCCTGTCGCTCTCAGTCTAGACATTATGTAAAACGAAATAGACTAAAAGGGACTAAATAAAACTAAATAGTTAGCATTGTCTTAGTGTTTGGCATTGGGTACGGATAATTAGTTGGAGATAAAACGACGAAGTAATGGAGACGTTTTGTTCTGCGTCTGCGCAGCTTACGCATTTGTAGTGTAGGGTTGCCAAAGTTCTGATGTAAGTGAATTAATTCTTTATCGGTTGATTTTTTCGCGACCTTTTATTGTCCCGCATGGATTTTCCAGAAAAGAAAAAGAATTGGTGTGGAATGGGTGGATCGCAAATCTTCCGTGGACATTATTCTGCAAATTAAAAACTAGGAATGTCTGCCTACTAAAACTGATCCTGCAGCTCACTCAATGTTGTGCGTGTAGACTAGCGTCTTGCTGCTCATTACGGGTACTATTTCTGTCGTACACGAAGCCTGGTGAGACAGCGTGATTTTTAGCCAGGCCCATCAGTGAGTTCGAGCCCGCCACTAGGTTCCCCTAAAGGGCACGCCCAGGGCTAGGTCTCGGTACTAGGTCACCTGGACGCACTTGAAACTATAAATTACAGCTATATAGACCACTTAAATGAGGTATGTAAGGGTGGTACTTATGGTTTTCTATACTAGGCACTTATTCACCACTGTCTATTAGTTTAACTATCACTGTTATCACTACGAATTTAAGTTATTGTCAAAAACAAACTATTTAACTATGTAGTGACGCATCGTCGCGAACAGCACAATTTGAAGTGATTTTTTCTAAAGTACGAAATAGTAGAGACACAGCCATATATGGCTTATGCGAATCTTTGACTAACCATAGTGACTAAACTCTAAACATATTTGGTTGATTTTTTAATGCAGACTAGTAAAGAAACAGCAATAGATATACGAAGTTCAATTTACTGATAAATTGCCGATTCGATCTTGTATTTTACTCTAATGTGTGACTACGAATAACTTTTCATCGAACAGTTTATCCCACGGGCTCGTGGCTAAGTAGTAAAAGCGGCTTGGATCGATCGATCAGGGTAAGCTACGTTTGCAGCTGTTATTCCGTGGATGGGTTACCAAACCATCTTTACATATTATCAAGATCCCTCCGTGCTTTGGAAAGGACGCTAAACCGGTGTATGTAGTCCCAGTTATAATTCGTGGATCTTTGACAGACGTTACGGCTCGTCACAGGCCCGAAAGTCTGACAAGCAGTCTTTTCAAGGGGTATTGTGTTACCCAATAACTGGGTTCTGGAGGTCAGTTAGGCAGTCGCGCCAACCTAGTTGGGAAAATGCTGGAAATTTTTTAATGATGAAGTTATCCGATTTTGATGACTTTTTTTTTTAATTTACTTAATTCAGTTGTTTACTTTACGCAACACATGGTTTTATTATTGTTTTAATTGAAAGTTGACTTTAAACATTCGTCCACTCTGTTCCTTACTAATATTATAAACGTGTAAGTTTGTGTGTATGGATGTATGGATCATGTGGATGTATGTTTGGTACTCTTTCACGCAAAAACGGCCGAACGGATTTGGATGAAATTTGGCATACAGATAGATTATAACCTAGATTAACACATAGGATACTTTTTATACCGGTACCTAGTATGTTTCCGGGGTATAATTTACGACTTCCACGCGGGCGATACTGCGGGTGGAAACTAGTATTTACGAGTAAATATGATTCAAATTCAAATTCTAATTCTAATTCATTTATTTGCCAGAATATAGGTTTACAACTGTGACAGTGTAAAAAAAAAAAAAAAAACAAACAAAAAAGCATCTGAAATGGAATGTTAGAGCATAAAACGCACTTCACTCACGTAGTTTGTTTGAACGGACAACCCTAGACGTATTTTGGCGCGCGTCCACAACATAGTACGCAGACTGTCTGTGACGTCACAGGGCATTCCTACGACACCTACCGACGAACTGTATAATTATATTCACTATCAAATATCTTCGTTTGTTCCGACGTGGAATCACGGAGCGTTGGACTGAAATACTCTGAAGGTGATGGTATTTATTCGGTCTGTGAAATTACGTGGCGTGTATCTTGAAGCTATTAAGGTGAATCTAGTCGAAATTTTCTCCATACAAACTTCGGGAGTGTATTACTACTTACTATCATTGTTCGACAATGCACATAAGAAAATTAAGTAACATAACTATGATTTTGTCTCATTATTAGTATTGTCTGTACGGAATCAGAATACTAAAAAAAGCGGCCAAGTGCGAGTCGGACTCGCCCATGAAGGGTTCCGTAGCAGCAAGTAACTTAATATAAAAGTTCGTTGAAATTAAATGTTTTTATTTTATATTTGAGTTGATTGAATGAAAGGTAAATTGCGGTTTACGATTTATGACGTATTAAAAAAAAAACTACTTATTGGATCTCGTTCAAACCAATTTTCGGTGGAAGTTTACATGGTAATGTACATCATATTTTTTTTTTACTTTTATCATTCTCTTATTTTAGAAGTTACAGGGGGGGGGGGGGGACATATTTTACCACTTTAGAAGTGTCTCTCGCGCAAAATATTCAGTTTAGAAAAAAATGATTTTAGAAACCTCAATATCCTTTTTAAAGACCTATCCATAGATACCACGTATGGGTTTGATAAAAAAAAAATGAGTTTAAGTTCTAAGCATGGGGAACGCCCAAAATTTATTGTTTATTTTTTCTATTTTTGTGTGAAAATCTTAATGCGGTTCACAGAATACATCTACTTACCAAGTTTCAACAGCATAGTTCTCATAGTTTCGGAAAAAAGTGACTGTGACATACGGACGGACAGACAGACAGACATGACGAATCCATGTAAGTCACAGTAAGCCTGTACAAATAAATCCACTTTCTGAGTTTATCTTGGACATTACTGACAGCGGTCAAGGAAAAATGTCGCGAGGAAACCTGGATTTATAGTCTGCAATGCCCGTTCCTTCTCTGTACGAGGAGGCCATAGTGACAAGGACAATAATAGGCTGGTATTATTCATATTTCTTATACAGGTATCACAAAGACCGTTCTTGGGTCAGTGGGTCGTGTTATCCTGTGCTTCTCGCATTCAAATTCGCATACAAATAGCTACACCTTTATAGGACGTGCTGAAGACGTTACTGAAAATGTTAAAAGTCACTAATCGCGGCGCAATCCATCATCTTTTAACAGATTGAATTTAATCTGATTCCAAGAAATAATAGTAATAGATGAATTTCCACTTTCTTCACAAAGGTTAATCAGGCTCTCACCCCTTCTATACATGGCTTCTTAACCGAAACGTTGATATACCACAGGTAGTGCAGCGCCGGTTCTCCATTAGAAAGAGGGCAAATCAGTTGTCCAAAGAGCACGTAGGCAATGTAAATCGAAATGAGAAGATACCAAGTCCTTGCAAGCCGGGGTCGGTCGGGAGTGCAGAAACAACAGATATCTAAAAACAATTTAAAGCCATCGAAAAACACCACAAGAAACCACAAGTAATCATTCAAGATGCAAGCCACAAGAACCTCCACACGAACGACTTATATGGTAATGTCATTCATAAAAGACATGTCTTGTCTCACTTTGTGATGACAATTGACATACATTCCTTAATATATATACAAACGTACACTAAACATACACTCACTGCTTTTACCATCGGGGCAGGCAGAAACTACATAAAGTCCCTTACTACGACCCTTACCTACGTATGTACTCCTTTTGCTTTGACCACGTTCATTTATCTAGTCATAAAGACGTATCGTATTAATAGCACCTGCATAATCAGCCTATAATGTTCTGCTGAGACACAGGCCTCCTCTCTGTCATATCTAGGTCGTAATCCAGTTTCCGTTTCCGTTTCCGTAGGTTCCGTTTTTTTGCCATTTGGATACGGAACCCTAAATACTGGGCAGAACCTAGTAGGTTATGTAATAAATCGCAACAGTTTGTTTGAACGCGCTTATCTCCGAACCTGCAGTCGAATTTGAAAAATACTTTTTGAATTTGATAACCGAATTCTTGAAAAATGTTTTGTGTAATTTAACATTACACTACAACTCCTAAGAGCCTAGAACAGAACGCTAAGTGAAAACAAAGTAACGGGGCATAGGTCAGGTATAGACATACAGGAGAAGTTTTCCCAGCGCAGATATTTTTCGTAGGTTTCACACAAAAAAAAAAAAAAAACCATCTGGTGTTCCACACATTTCGACCGCGTAAGGCATTGCAGTTTTCTATGAAGCAGCAGATTTTTTTTTTTTTTGTACATATGACGAATAGTTTCTGCGCTGGGGGTCTAGAATTGTATGCTGAATTCATGGTTATAGTTTGGTCACTGTTTTTTTTTTTTTAATTTTATTGGGTGGGAAATCATCAAATATCTTCTCCCGCTATGGGTGAAGCAGGAGGGCGTGTCAGACTTTTACTGACTAAAACCCACCAATGTTCCTTCAGTAGCCTGAAAAAATTATCTGATATAGGATATACTTAAGTATAGTTTATTATAAACAAGAAATTTCACATCGATAAAGTGGTGGGCGAACCTCGTTCAATAACTATCATTGTTTGTAACTACATATTTAAAGGAATCCCAGAACATAATGAGTTGAGTTAAATGTTGCAATGTTTTGTTAGCTCCAAGCTATAGCGGTCAAGTCGTGATGTTATAACTAGCTCGGTTAAGGCGATGTTTGCTTTATCGACGTTATCAACGTTACAGAATCCCGGGATTTTTAACCATTTTTTTTTTAGTATACGCTTCCATACTGTACAGGTACAGATAGACCCTAGTTATGCATTCCTGGTGCTTCTGGCATCCCGGACATAAAAAATAAAAATATTTTGCATAACTACCTACTTTCAAAACGAAAACTTATCTTATGTGACTATGTATCCGAATATCCGATCTCTGCACCCTAATTCCATATCACACTATCAATCAAAATCTAAATCATTTTGAAAAATATCTAGAGATACCTACCTATTTATTTAGAATTCGCTTCCATACTGTACTGATACACCCGAATAGTTATGCATTTCTGGTGCTTCTGGCATCCCGGATTTCAAAAATTATAACATTTTGCATATTATTATATCTTTATGTGACTATGTATCCGAATATCCGATCTCTGCACCCTAATTCCATAACACACTATCTATCAAAATCATTTTGAAAGATATCTAGAGATACCTACCTATAGATTCTTTGACCAGTGCGTGTTGCCAGTGATGACATATGGAACCGAAACGTGGTCGCTCACAATGGGCCTCATAAGAAGGCTTAAAGTCACTCAAAGGGCAATCGAGAGGGGCTTGGAGTTTCCCTACATGATCGAATCAGGAATAAAGGAATCCGTAGGAGAACTGTGGTAACCGACATAGCCCGAAGAATTGCCAAACTTAAGTAGCAGTGGGCAGGACACATTGCTCGCAGAACAGACGGCCGATGGGGCCGGAAGGCTCTGGAGTGGCGACCGCAAACCGGAAGATGTAAAGTTGGAAGGCGTCCCACAAGGTGGACCGATGACCTTGTGAGGGCCGCCGGGGTCCGCATGCGGGAAGCACAGAACCGGTGGAAGTGGCGGAGCTTGGGGGAGGCCTATGTCCAGCAGTGGATGTCTCTTGGCTGAAATGATGGTGATGATGCTAATCTATTGCTTCATGTGTTCGAAAGATTTGTCTGCTCAACAACGTAAATAACGCAATGGAAGCCATTCTCTTGTTATGTTAGTATGTTATGCAAGCACCTATGTGGTTATGAGTTGCGATCTTTTCCCACTGTTAGTCGTTTCTGAAGGTTTTTTCCCGACTGCGCCAGAAGGAGGGTTATGGTTTTCAAGTGTATGTATCCGTCTATATTTAATTTTCTTTAGCACGCTCTGTAGCCTAAACGGCGTCATCAATTTCAGCTTGAGAGGTGACGATAGATTTGTCTTAATTGTGAGAGTGACACTGGGTATGTCTCTGTAGTCGGTCCCTCATATCTGAGGATCGTGGTCAGTTTCGGAGTTGCATTTGGAGCGGATGACCCGCCTCCATCAATTTCTGTCCAGCGCATCCCTCACCACCTTGTAGAATTTAGAGGACGCTGATTCCTTCACCTGATCGGTCCATCGTGTTGGTGAAAGACGCGCGATCGGTTGCATTCGGGGAACACCGAAGGCAACCGATCGCGCGTCTCAGTGCTTCCAAACTTTCATCGCCTTTGCGTACTATGTGGCAGAAATAGGAGAGAATGCGTTGTTAACATGTGGTTGACACTGGGTATATGAAAATTGAAAAAAAAAAAAATGTCCGATTTTGGCGCCATATTGTCTTCATTTTTTATTTCTCGAAACTTATTGAATGGGTGTCAAAATAAAGGGTTTCCTAAATAGGTCTTATTAACTGAACACTGTGAAATAAAAATAATAATTTACAAATTAAAAAACCCGACGGCCTAAAAGTGCACTTTAATTAAAACAGATGGAAACAATAAAGGTCTTTATTGTTTAAGAAGATGACTGCGACTGCATGAGATTGCATATAGTATTTAGTCTAAGACATCCTTTTTAAAAAAGTTTCTTGTTTCCATCTTTTTTTAATTAAAGTTCTCTTGCATAACTTGGTTTCAATTCTTCTCCGTAGTATGTCGATGGCAACCTTACTTGAGTCAGCCCGGAACTAAGCTACAAGTTTAGCTTGAAATAGCCTGATTATTATCATTAACGTTCATTATTTGTAACGTGCAGATATCAGGGCATACGGGATATGATATGATGTATCTACCTTTTGAGGAGTTACACAAAATTTACACTCCACATTGGAATCTCGATTAAAATTTGCCCAGGACATGGACAGTTAGACTTCTGAGGTAGTATATGCCTTCGGGTAGATTATGTCTAAGTTTAAGAAATAGGATCGTTTTTATCTCAAATCAAATGAAATCAAAAGTCATTTATTCAAACTAGGCAGACAGTCAGCATTTTTTGAACGTCAAAATTACATAAGACAGTCCCCCAAAACTCGCGCCCTTCACTACTTCCTAGTGCTTTAGTTAGGAAGAAGAAGTGGCGCAACAAACTCCCCAGCAGGGAGAGATATCTATGTTACAGTAACGGTTGCAGACCCAGCCATCTCCTTCGAACCGAACCTGTCTGAGGTAGGGTGTCCCGAGTACCGGGGATCGGCTACATCTCTAGTTGTACCCGACATAAGAGCATTCATCCCACGTGGGTTGGCAACGTTGTATTTATAGCAGTTTTTCGCGATTATTTCATTAAATACAAACAAAAGTAAACATGTTTTTCAGCCATGCACTAGATCATTGGTATTTTCTTGTCTGTATGCTATTTTTTTTGCAGTGATTTTGCTATTTAATTACAAAAATCAACATACCGTCAATTATTTTCTGTTTGCATTATTTAATATGATTATATATTTTTATTAAAGAGTAAATGTTAAAAATAATCATAAATACAGAATATCTAGTGCTTGGCTGAAAAAAAATTGTAGTTTTGTTTGTATTTAATGAAATAATCACGAAAAACTACTATAAATGCGTTGTTGCCAGCCCGCGTGGAATGAATGCTCATAAAGATGGCTTATAACAAATAGAATACACCAAAACTTAACCAACTGCTGCTGGCCATACAATACAATAACATAAAGTAAATGTCCTACAATGTAAATCTATACTAATAATAAAGAGGAAAGATTTGATTGTTTGTTTGTTTGTTTGTTTGCATTGAATAGGCTCCGAAACTACTGAACCGATTCGAAAAATTCTTTCACTGTTGGGAAGCTACACTATCCCCTGGTGACGTAGGCTATATTTTATCCCTGTATTCCCACAGGAACGGGAACTACGCGGGTGAAACCGCGGGGCGCTGCTAGTCAAATATACAACAAAATACCACAGTCTTACAGGGCTATGACAGCAAATGATTAAAAAAAAAGATTCTAAATATATTAACAGACAAATGCTATTACAATATTAATAACTTTTGTCAAATACCTTTTGACATGCTTGAACTTTATATTATTGTTTCTATAAGATTTATTATTCTCAAAAATGTTATAACGAATTTTAATGAACCAGTATTAAGTTTATTGAATTAATTATTTGTATGTAGTAAATAAAAAAAATGTACGCTTCGTCAGGCAAAACATTTACCTACGGACTTTTTTTTACCTATATTTAAGATCTTCATCCTTTATCTTTTTATCAAAATATGGGCGATAGTTTTAATCCGGAGGCCCTCGCCTTAACCAACTAGTAACCGAATGCAATAATCAACTCTGCAACGCGATTGTTGTCTCAAAGATAAGTATTGGTCACAGATACCGACAGGGTCACCACGAAAACTATGAACTTTGAATATTTGAATTAATTAAAATTCCTGAAGGAATTTTTAAGACGACCATCATCATTCATCAGGGGAAAGACTAACACTGCTCGTCATAGGCATCTTCAAAATCAAAAGTCATATAGGTATTCAAATTAGGCTGAGAATCAGCACTTTTCGAACGTCAAAATACATGAGACCCTCAAAAAACGCCCACCCTTCACCACTTCCTAGTGCTTTAGCTGGGAAGAAGAAGTGGCGCAACAAACTCCCCAGCAGCACATCTGTCTGTTTAGTCGGATGGACTTGATTCTATGCATACATAGTCACCACGCTTGGCAGGCGGGTTGGCGATCGCAGTATGGTGGTAAAATGCATAGAGAACGCTGCTGCCCATTCTCTAGTAAGTCCCTTAGTCGCCTCCTACGACACCCACGGGAAGAAATGGGACGGTGCTATTCTTTTGCGTCCGGCACCACACGGAACAAGAGCACAACACAACATCCCAGTGTTTTCGAAAAAATACACTGTTGGATTTTCTACTTTGGGCAGTAAGCAGTGCTTTGAATAATCAGTGTGCAACATTATCCCGTCGCGTTATTTTTACGTACAAGCTGGCCTCTTGGCTTGTGGCTAAATAACAATAGCTATACGGGTCGACGATTCGATTGATTTTATTTATCTGTACGAGTATATATAGAAGATATAGATGTATAAATGTGAAAGTTTATGAGGATGGATGGACGGAGTAACAAACATTTGTTACTCTTTCACGCAAAAACTGCTCAACGGATTTGGATGAAAATTGGCACACAGATAGTTCATAGATTCAAATTCAATTAAATTCAATTTATTTCAGGAACAATTCATATTGTGTTTGAAAACATATAACAAATAAATAAAAACAAAAACAAACAAAAACAAGCTCATTAAAAATATAAACTAACATTCATGCATGATACTTCTTGTTTCGATGGTACAGTCGCCGGCAGGTCAAGCTATCCCAAACTGTCAAATTCTCCCAATTGAACATTAACCTTACTCCTTTGTAATAAAGTTGAAAAACTATCAAAGAAATTTGACAGATTGGGGTAGCTTGATGTGCTGGCCTCTCTGTACGTTCTCGTAGGATGATTTCTGATATCCACACGGGGAGCCGCTGGCAAAACATTTATTATATATTTATAAAAGGTCTGATTTTTAATTAGCTGGACCAAAATGACAGCCGCTACAGCTTTTGCGGCTGCTCTATGATACGTCCTGGCGTCAAGCGACAGCCACTATTTTATATTGATTCATGGGTAATATCTTATGCATTATTTATTGACGTATTCATAAACATTCATTATTACTAATATTCAAGTATGTATCTATTTTCCGTTGCCAATAAGTTTACTTTTTTTTTTACCTACGTCCGTGTTTCGCTGCGGGGTGCCAACTGAAAACCAGCGCTAGGTGTCTCACGCCCAGCAAATGCTGAGATGGTAACCCTTTCGGTATGGACACGCTCAGCACAATTGATACTGCATTTTTTTTTTTTTGTTATGTCTACCTTTCTCTTTTTTATTGTGTTTGTTGCTGTTGTGTTGTGTCTGTGTCGAATAAATGTTTTCTATTCTGTTCTTTATATTGTAGCATAATTGTAAACAAAATTTGTCCCAAGTTCTCACAACATGTGATCAGAAATAATAGAATTGTCACAATACGATTCGTATGTCCGTCCGTTGGGCAATGCCGGCCGCATTTCAAGCCATTATAAGGCCCAAAGCCGGTCACGGCTCGACTGTTTGTCACCTATTATTAGATATTATGTTGTTTGGCAATCCGTTTCACTTTTTGGTAATTATTGTGTGTCATGCTTTGTTGTGTTTTATGCAATTTGAATTTGTAATAGCTAGGTTCAATTTACTGCGATCTCCATTTCCAAAAATAACATTACATCACTAGGATATATACTATATACATAAGTAGGTAGTGCTTAATTTTAATCTTATAATACATATTTAGAATATTTTTTTTACATTGGTCTCACATACAGAAGCAACAAGAGTAATGCTCCCAAGATTTTGTAGTATCCAACTTTATTTAAAAGAGTGTCCGTGGAGTTTCTTGCCCGTTCTTCTCCATTGATGATGTAAAGCCTCGGAACAGACGAGATGCTTACAAATTAGTGCTAAATGATTTGCCAAGACTTACCAAGTACTTATAACAAAAACTGCCTATCAATGTGCGTGCGTATCTATAACAAGATACCAAGCCATTTCAAAACATTACATCAAAAATTGTTTCAAGATAAAGTTTTACAAGTGGTTGAATGAGTGTAGTTTCTATAGTTTAAAAGAATTTGTGGATACAAAATGTTGACGTAAGTTGTAACATTTTGGAAAACCTTGAGATTTTGCATGCTATGTTTCATCCTAGCTGAACATGTTCGTGCCGTAACGTATTTAAGAACATTTTATGCAATGTTTTATGCAAATAAATGACTTATTCTTATTCTTGAGATCTACGTTTTGGAATGGGTGGCTAACTTCAACTTTTTGACAATTCAAAAGTGCCTGTAAATGATTTAATTGAAATAAATGCTTTGAGTTTGAGTGACCTTAATGGTGCTGTTCTTCGGACAGGACAGGTTCGTGGTACTGGTAACCGGGGCGTGCGTGTATGACCAGCAGGTTTAACATAACGCTTTCTATTTCTACGAAGAATAGACAGTGTTTTTTTAACACGATTTTCTGAGCTTCACCTGTATGTTTGTTTGTTTGTAACGGACTCCTTTTTTGGACTTGATTTTGACCCACTTCAAACGGTCAGGTTTCATTTAAACCTTGGAGACTTATCGAGGACCGATGACAATTCAATAATTTCAACAAAAAAAGAAAAGAAAACAAAAAAAAGGTGTAAAATCACGCTTTTGTAGTTAGCTGAACTAAAAATTAGAAAATAAATAACAGTTAAAAACACGCTTTAAAAAGCAAACTAAAAAAGTTGAAAATAATTTAATTCTATTAAAAAGCGTGGGCTTTTAATATAACTAATTTATGCAAGCGTGTTTTTTCATAAAACCCGAACTTCCGAAAGACTTTTCTTAATTTTTTACGCGCCTGTTTTACTATAAATGATCCTGCATCTCACTCAATAATGTTGTGCGTGTAGAACTAGCGCCTAACTGCTCATCACTGATACTATCTCTGTAGGATACGATGCCTGGTGAGACAGCGTGCTTTTAGCCAGGCCCACCAGTGAGTGCGAGCCCGCGCCTGGTGTACCCTTAAGGACTTTGTATTGAAGATCACGTCTAAAAGTCTTAACTTATGTATTTGAAAAAATTATGTGTTAAACTAGACAATTTTTGTCGTCATTTGATATGTGAATATGTTAAATCCCATTTTTAGAACATAATGTAATTAATTGGTAAAGTAATGTCTATCGCAGACATAAAAACGATAATCACGCAAAAACTATCGGGCGTATTTCCATGAACTTTCACCATATAAAAGACAATTTAATCACCCAAATTTTAGTATACGGCTTTTCTTTGAATTGTGTTTGATAAATCAACATGGGTTGTTTTTCGAAAAATTTGATGCGCGTTGAGGCGGGGTCTCTTGCGGGCGACGGGCGGCAGTGTATCGCAGTAGGTCGCTGTCATCTATTGTCGCCATAAGTGGTGTCTGGGATAGACTGGTTACGGTAGTCGGAATACCAGTTGGCCTAGACAAAACACATTTCTGTTAGCGTTCACGCCAAACGCTACGCCAAAATCTATGGCAATGACATTACCTGCGGAAATATTACGTCGTGTTCTTTCCGCAGGAAATTTCATTTCCATACATTTTGGCGTAGCGTATGGCGTGAACGCTAACAGAAACGTATTTTGTCTCTAGGCCCGGGTTCTGTGGCGCTTGGGAGAGGCCTATGTCCAGTAGTGATTGCGAGAGGCTCAGTTGATCTCATTCGATGTGTGCAGAGTGTAAAGTGCGATAAGGAACTTTGTTCCAAAATAATTTAACACGGCATCATCGGATCGCTCGAAATTCTGACAACCAGTCTTACCTAAAAAACACACATCTATGAGTCTTACCGGGTTTCGTATTACCCGGTTGCTGGGTTTTGGCGATCAGATAGGTAGTCGTTACATGTGATCGCGCGGTTGGTCCGCGGATGGGTGACCACCATCTTTACTTACCAAGACCCCTCCGTGTCTCGGAAAGCACGTTAAGCCGTTGGTCCCGGCTGTCATTTGTGGATCTTTGACAGTCGTTACGGGTCGTCAGAAGCCCGAAAGTCTGACAACCAGTCTTACCAAGGGATATCGTATTACCCAGTAACTGGGTTGTGAAGGTCAGATAGGCAGTCGCTCCATGTAAAATACTGGTATTCAGATGCATCCAGTTGGACTGGAAGCCGACCCTAACAAAGGCTAGGCAGATTGTTTTTCGATGTCAGATGCCAGCTTATACTGAACTAGCAGCGCTCTGCGGTTTCACCCGCGTAGTTCCCGTTCTCGTGGGAATACGGGGATAAAATGTAGCTTATGTCACCCGGGGATAGTGTAGCTTCCCAACAGTGAAATAATTTTCCAGGAGCCTATTCAATGCAAACAAACAATCAAATCTTTCCTCTTTATAATATTAGTATAGATTATTTCCTTTATTTCACTACAATTACAAATACATATAAATTACATTTTTAAATATTTGTACAAAAATGTAAAAACTTAAAAAAAAAAAAAATAGTAGCCCACCGGTATCGGGAACAAGGTCAGGGCCCCAGAGAGACGAACCTCCTAACGATGCGAGCCGTGTCCAGGAGTACCGCTTTCTGGATCAAGCCCTTGACCCAGCTGCCCAACAAGAGCCTCCTCAGATGTCGGTCGAGGCTCTTGGCTATAATGCCATTGGCTGTAACCACTATCGGTACAATGATCGCCGAGTCCACATCCCACATGTCAACAACCTCGCGAGCCAAGTCAAGATACTTGATTTGTTTATCTTTCTCGGCTTTCACGAGGTTCCTGTTATGCGGGACCGATAAATCAACGATCATTGCACGCCGCTCTAGTCGATCCACCACCACTATATCAGGCTTATTGGCAACAATAGTCCTGTCAGTGATGATGGATCGATCCCAGTACAGTGTGACATGTCCATTTTCGAGAACTGGGTCGGGCACATACTTGTAGTACGGCACTTCTGATTCCACAAGGCTGTATTTCAGAGCAAGTTGTTGGTGGATAATCCTGGCTACAAGGTTGTGTCTATGCAAGTACTCCTCGTTAGCTAGACGTTTGTATAGATTATTATTATAGTAGATTATTATTATAATAGATACCTATAGATTTGTCACCAATGATGTTCAGCCTAAAGTACCTATTTTGTTCTTTCTATCTCTTGATAGTTTCATCTCGTGATTCAAAATACCGTGAAGTTAATAGTTTTTATTTTTAATAAACATTTATCGTTCATTGGCTTATTTAATAACGATGAGTACAAAATCCAATATGTTGATAGCATCGCTGTTGAAAAGGGCGTGCCCGGTCTTTTTTGCACACTGCGATGTTAAGGCGAAGGGTTCTACAGCAGTGCTATTATGTAAAAATCGCACCGTGAAACTAAGGTGAAGCGAGTTTGAAGTGAGCTGTCATTCGACGTAATGCTGGAGTTCGTCGATATTGAAAGCTCACTTCACCGGTGAGATTTTACAAAATAGCACTACAGTTACCGTTTCATTTCTCATTTAACCATACATAACACATCACACAATCCCGATAATGTTCTTCTGGGACACAGGCCTCCTCTCAGTGAGAGGGAGTGAGCCGTTATCCACCACGCGGGCCCAATGCGGGTTGGTAGATGTCACATGTCTTCGAATTTTTGGTTCAAGGTCATGAAGGTTTCCTCACGATGTTTTATTGTGTTATTTCATACATTTATTTAAATATTATGCTTTGTTGTACACCAGAAAATACAGAACAAATAATAGATTTAACACTATAATAATACAACGGGCGGCCTTATCGCTTTCTGCGATCTCTTCCAGGCAATCTTGGAATGGAGTGATTGTGTGGACATAAAATTGGTGTTGGCGTCTGGCATTATTATCTGATTTTTATAGTTTTCTGCAGGCTCAGCACGAGTACCGATTTGTCGACGAAAGAATATACATGACTATTTACTAAATAATGTACAATAGAAGTAGACAGCTATGTTTTTCTATTAATTATCACAGTTATGAGTCCTAAACGAATCATGATTTTGTAGATAATCGTATATAATTTGTGGCCGTCGAGTAGAAAGTTTTATGTCAGTGTGATTTTGACAGTTTGTCTGAAATCGTTTACATTTATAAGGACCTAGACAAAGATCATTAGAAACGAAAAACAAAATGACAGATTGTAGAAGGATATCCATGGTGCGATGTCTAAAATGGAGAAACGAAATGTCACTTTTGTATTGAAAAAAAAAAAAAAGCGCTGTCTATTCTTCTTAGAAATAGAAAGCGTCATGCTAAACCGGTGTTTTTAGGTCTTTCTTTCTTTATTGTCAAAGCTAGTGCTGTGAAGGCACGTTTGTATTGAAATAACTTCGCCTTAAGCAGTGTGTGGGTTACTTCGATGAAATATCAATTAAGTATAACCATTAAAAAGTTAAATATTTATTCTGACGCGCCAATATAATGTAGTTGATATGATCTGTATCACGCCCTGTATTACTTTATGGTGTGGGCAGAACTTTAGGTCGTACCTACATGGAGTTATAGTTTAGAGTAGGAATGTTGTAGAGGGGCTCATGGCTATGTATTTCAAGCTGCATAGGTCGATCCATCAGGTTAAGCTACGCTTGCCGGGGTTGGTCTGTGGATGGGTGACCATCTTAGCATACCGAGACTCCCCCATGCCTCGGAAAGCACTTTAAGCTGTGGGTTCCGGCTGTCACTTGTGGATCTGTGACAGTCATTACGGGTCGTCAGAAGCTCGAAAGTTTGACAACCAGTCTTACCAAGGGGTTTTTATTTTTTTGGGTGGGAAATCTTTTAATAACTTATTCCGCTTTGGATTGAGCAGAAGGGCGTGTCAGATTTTTGCTGGCTTAAAACCCACCCGTGTTCCTTCAGTTGCCTGTGTGCCAGGGGCCACGGTATCTCTTTCGAACAACCCGCACCGTGATTTAGTTGTTTTATTATTTTTTAAATGTAGGAAGTATGGGTAGGTAATTACTTATGTATAGACAGACACCAAAAGTGTTAAGTAATCAGGGCCGTCAGATATAGTAATTGAAGTTTAGTAAGAAAACGAACGAGATGTTTTCTAATGAAATTGAATTTTATAAATGAACTGTTTGTTTTCTATTGATTTAATTTAATATAATTCGAATTATCCATGTCTTTCGAACTTAAACTACCGAAGAATAAGGTGAAAACAATTCGAGTATCAATAGTAGGTACCATATCTTCCCTACATTAAGTTACCATCACAGCTGACTACCCAAACTGGCGTGTCAGTCTGTCCCGGCACATCTCAGTAACCTGTCAATCTTCATTATGTCAACGAATCAAAGATGGCGGTCGTTCTATTTTGGAATCGCGTGCTTTAGTAACACGATACCTGTCTAGCTTATGAAGTGGATAGCGTGAAGGTATGACAGAATTTCAGATTTTTATAATTTTTGCGTTTTTTTAGGGCTTCTTACAAAATAAGCAGTAGGTATTATTTTAATGTCGTAAGTGTAAACCGGTGTATAGACTCACTAGCTATCACTGGCGGCTTCACCCGCGTGGATGACGAAAATTATCCCATAGAAACGTAGAAACGTACCACTGGAATAAAAAAACCGGCCAAGTGCGAGTCAGACTCGCGCACTGAGGGTTCCGTAAAAACCTATTATATATTACTTAACATGATAAATATTTTTATTGTATGATGTAACTGAAGGTAAATTGCGGTTTACGATTTATACCGTATTAAAAAAAAAAAACTACTTACTAGATCTCGTTCAAACCAATTTTCGGTGGAAGTTTACATGGTATAATGTACATCATATTTTTTTTTAGTTTTCTTATTCTTTTATTTTAGAAGTTACAGGGGGGAGGGGGGGGGGAACATTTCACCACTTTGGAAGTGTCTCGCGCAAACTATTCAGTTTAGAAAAAAATGAAATTAAAAACCTCAATATCATTTTTGAAGACCTATCCATAGATACCTCACACGTACGGGTTTGATGAAAAATGTATTGTTCTTTTCTATTTTTGTTTAAAAATCTAAATGCGGTTCAAAGAATACATCTACTTACTAAGTTTCAACAGCATGGTTCTTATAGTTTCGGAAAAAAGTGGCTGTGACATACGGACAGATAGACAGACATGACGAATCCATAAGGGTTCCGTTTTTTGTCATTTGGCTACGGAACCCTAAAAAGTATACTGCCTATGTGTTAATCCAAGTTATAAGATATATGAGTACCAAATTTTATTTAAACCTGTTCAGCCGTTTTTGCGTGATTGAGTAACAAACATCCAAACATACAATAGTAGGATTGTGAAAAAAATATAGGTATGCTTATAAGACGACTCGAACGAATTAACTAGCCTGGTGACTCGCACGGAGTAAATTTTTTTGTGGGTGAATCGACAATTCCAGAAATGCGTATTAGACAACTGGCACGTTTTGAATAAAACGTTAAGGGCACACTTTGCGCGGGCTCGAACTCACTGGTGGGCCTGGCTAAAAATCACGCTGTCTCACCACGCTTCGTACCCGACAGAGATAGTATCAGTGGTGAGCAGTTAGACTCTAGTCTACACGTACAACGTTATTGAGTAAGGTGCAGGAGCATTTTTGGCAAAAAAATGCGAAAAAATTAAGAAAAGTCCTTCAGAAGATCGGGTTTTATGAAAAAACCACTGCATAAATCAATGACCAATAAAGTTTATTGAACTTATTGTTAATTGAACTTTGTCGGTACCGTCTTGGTTTTCGAGATTTTACACTCCTTTTATTACTTAAACACGCTCAAAGTTAGGTTAAATTAGCAAGAAAAACTAATCTTTGTTGGCTCATAACTTTTTAATAGCTTTTTATTTTAGTATTCTGTTTCCGTACAGACAATAATAATAACGAGACAAAACCATACCATGTTTAATTTTTGATGTACATAGTCAAACAGTGGAGTAAAACCCTCCCGAAGTTTGTATGGAAAAAATGTGAACAAGTGTCACCTTAAGGGCGCTATCACATTTTCGCTTGAATTTGAACGTTTTACTCGATATTTGATGAATGATTATGGTTTAGATATAGCCAAAATTTCAAAATAAAAATATGTCCTAGAAAATTTCATTATTGGTCTAGGGAGTGTTCTAAAAAAATATTTTAATTTGTTTACATAAGTCAGTAAAATCCTTGTCTCGGCAAATGATGTTTCATAAAATTGTACTTTTGGGCATCTTTAGATGCTTTATTACATGGAACATATAATAGTTTAGTAATTTATAAAAATGTCCATGGTAGGACTACTATACCGTGTTCTTTGGAATGCTCAAATCATTTTTTTTTGTTTCATACAGTAATTCACCAAAAATAATTCCGTAAAGCACAGAATTTATGATAATTTTTCGTCTGAAATTATATTTCCTATCTGTATATATTTAATCAAAATTCAAACAAAAAGTATTTTATAACTAAGGTTATAAAGTCAGAATGCTAGAAAAAAAAAAATGTTCTTTTACACTAAAACTAATATGTTGAAGCAATTGTTGAATGCAACGCTGTATCCCGTATGTGTCGCCGGACGTAAAAGAATAGCACCATCCCATTTCTTCCAGTGGGTGTCGTAGAAGGCGACTAAGGGACTTACTAGAGAATGTGCAGCAGCGTTCTCTATGCATTTAACCACCATACTGCGATCGGCAGCCCGCCTGCCAAGCGTGGCGATTATGGCAAAACCCCCCAAAAATGACAAGGAACCTGGGGGAGGCCTATGTCCAGCAGTGGACGTCTTTCGGCTGAAATGATGATGATGTTGCTGATGAATAGATTACGACACGGTCGCGGTTCCATACCTACGAGTATGTCGTCTTTATCTCTTTACCGTTCGTCCAAATTAGATGCAATGAAAGGGAAAAATCTTTTGTTTTCAACACTTGAGACGATAAATTTACTTATTTTCATAAGAATTCATAATTGTTGATAATGTGACCAATAAACATGACCTAACGATTTAAATTATTTTTAATATACAAAACTACTTTTTGTGACTTAAAAATAAAAGTTAGAGATGTGCTGTCGATGACTTTTTTGTAGGCATTACCAGTGCGTGTTGCCAGTGATGACATATGGAACCGAAACGTGGTCGCTCACAATGGGCCTCATAGGAAGGCTTAAAGTCACCCAAAGGGCGATGGAAAGGGCTATGCGTGGAGGTTCCCTGCGTGATCGAATCAGGAATTATGAGATCTGCAGGAGGACCAAGGTAACCGACACAGCCCGAAGAATTGCCAAACTTAAGTGGCAGTGGGCAGGGCACCCGCACATTGCTCGCAGAACAGATGGCCGATGGGGCGAGTTCTGGAGTGGCGACCGCGTACCGGAAGACGTAAAGTTGGAAGGCCTCCCACAAGGTGGACCGATGACCTTGTGAGGGCCGCGGGAGTCCGCTGGATGCGAGAAGCATAGAACCGGTCGAAGTGGCGGAGCTTGGGGGAGGCCTATGTCCAGCAGTGGACGTCTTTCGGCTGAAAATGATGATGATGATGATCAAGCTCTATAAATTTTCTCTAGAACTCAATCATAATGTCTCTCATCGCTAAGGCAGCGTGTGTAAGAAACATTGTATTTTGACCGTTTTTCCTCCGACTTATTTGGCAAATCCGACTACCACGAAAAAGTATCATCGTCATTTTTCAGGTTATTATATAACCTATGACACTCGCAAATAACGTAGCTTGCTATTGGTAAAAGAATTTTCAAAATCGGTTTAGTAGATCCAGAGATTACTCCTACAAATTCACAAACTTTACCTCTTTATAATATTAAGGTGAAACAAGTCCACATTTTTTCCATACAAACTTCGGGAGGGTTATACTCTACTGTTTGACAATGTACCTACATCAAAACTTAAACATGGTATAGTTTTGTCTCATTATTAATATTGTCTGTACGGAAACAATACTAAAATAAAAAGCCATTAAAAAGTTATAAGCCAACAAAGATTCGTTTTTCTTGCTCATTTAACTTAACTTTGGGCATGTTTAAGTAATAAAAGAAGTGTGAAACCAAGTCAGTACCGACAAAGTGCAATAATCGATAAGTTCAATAAACTTTATTGGTCATTGATTTATGCCGTGGTTTTTTCATAAAACCCGATCTTCCGAAGTACCTACTTTTCTTAATTTTTTCGCGAATGTTTTGCTATAAATGCTCCTGCATCTCACTCAATAATGTTGTGCGTGTAGACTAGCGTCTAACTGTTCATCACTCATACTATCTCGGTTGGATACGAAGCCTGGTGAGACAGCGTAATTTTTTGCCAGGCCCACCAGTGAGTTCGAGCCCGCGAAAAGTGTCCCCTTAAGTATAGATAATACAAAATGTGCCATGGGACGATAGTAGAAAATTGGTTGCAATTCCGCATGTGAACGGTATGGTAACACTTAGAAATATTACTGGCATATTTGTACAGAGTTTCAATATACAGGATAAGTATTTAACTAGTGCGCAAACTGTAACCAAGAATTCAGCATATCATTCTAGAGCCCCAGCACAGAAATTTCACATCGGGTTAAAAATTAAAATCAACTTTTTCACAGAAACGTGCAGTACCTACGCGATCAAAATGTATGGAACAGCTTTTGGGAGAGTGTGTGTAGAGTATTGTACGAGAGAACGGAATAAAACGCACTCTGCTACTTACAATTAAAATATCCGTACACATACAGAAGGAGTAAGAACAGGAGACACTAAGTAACCACGACACGATACAATTTTTTTTATATGTCAAGTCAAACTGACACAGAACGAATATTCAGTCTTGACTCACGGTCGGACGGTGTAGGTCTGTATGCCACAAGCTGATATTTTTTGTGTAACCGACGAAAAAATTCTGGGCCGGCCTACAATGATATGCTGAATTCATGGTTACAGTTTGCGCACACTGGTTAAAAAAATATCGTGTATTATGAAGCCAGCATATAGGTAGTAGGTAGGGTACCTATACCTACCTACTTACACAATGACGTGCGTTCTATTGTTCCATACACCTCTGCCTACCTCTTCAAAGAACACAGGCGTAAAAACTTCCACATTACCGCACAACATTACCCAGCTTCCATGGCGTGATAGTATGCACAGAGCGTGTCGAGTTACCTGTAACAGTATACGTCACAATCTGCCACAGAGTACACGTAACACGCGAGATGCATTGAGTCGTCAACAGGGACCGTGGACGGGAACTGACAGGTTTTGTCGAGTGCAGCTTTAATGAGAGAATTGTTAATTTCATATTATTACTAGCTGACCCGACAGACGTTGTCCTGTCCGTCCAATAGTCATTCATACAAAATACCTTCCCTACCTACCCTACCCTATCCTACGCTACCTACCCTACCCTACCCTACCTACCCTACCTACCCTACCTACCCTACCTACCCTACCTACCCTACCTACCCTACCTACCCTACCTACCCTACCTACCCTACCTACCCTACCCTATCCTACGCTACCTACCCTACCTACCCTACCCTACCCTATCCTACCTACCCTATCCTACCTACCCTACCCTACCTACCCTACCTACCCTACCTACCTAATTTAAAAAAAAACAAAAACCCTAAAAACCATCCATGGACTTCAACGAACATTTAAAAAAAAGAATTTGTAAAATTGGTCCAGGCGTTGTTGAGTTATGCGCTTACCAACACATTTTGCGATTCATTTTTATAGTATAGATTAACTAGATTTTCCGTGTCGTGTCGGACGTAAAAGAATAGCACCATCTCATTTCTTCCCGTGGGTGTCGTAGAAGGCGACTAAGGGACTTACTAGAGAATGGGCAGCAGCGTTCTCTATGCATTTTACCACCATACTGCGATCGCCAACCCGCCTGCCAAGCGTGGCGATTATGACATTATGGGGAGGCCTATGTATAGTAGTGGACGTCTTTCGGCTGTAACGATGATGATGATGGTGATGAAATTTTGCTAGTGGCTTCGCCGGCGTGGTGATTGGAAATTATCTCACGGGAACGTACTACCGGGATACAAAGTATCTTATATGTAACTCCAGGATATAAATTATATGTGTGCAAAATTTCATCCAAATCCGTTTGGTGGTATGCGTGATTGAGTAACAAACATCGAAACATCTAAATATCTAAACATAAAAACTTCCACATTTAAAATATTAGTACGAAATCTAATCGTACTAGGATTAGTAAAAAAAAAACCGGTCAAGTGCGAGTTGGACTCGCGCACCGAGGGTTCCGTACAAACCTGTGGGTATATAAGTAAAAGTTCAAAATTGTCAAAAATATTTTTTTTTATATGACGAAACTAAAAATTTACGGTTTTCGTAATTTTTCCTATATCTGTACTATAAGACGTGACTTCGTACAAAATTTCAAGATTCTAAGTTCACGGGAAGTACCCTGTAGGTTTTGATTCCCGTGCGAGTTTCGAAAATTTGCAGAATTTTGCGGCCTAAATGGCTGTATCTTTTGATTGCGTTGACTTAGAAGGTTGATTTTTCTACAGCTTCCAGGGACAGTAGAACTAAGTATCATATAGAAATTTCAGTTTGATACCTCCACGCGTTCCTGAGAAAAACGGTCTTGACAGACGGACGGACGGACGGACGGACGGACGGACAACAAAGTGATCTTATAAGGGTTCCGTTTTTTCCTTTAGAGGTACGGAACCGTAATAAAAAATATAATTAAACTTCTTATAAAAAAAAAGAAATGTAATACCTATTTATAGATATGTTATTATTAATTAAAAAAGTTAATAATAATTCATTTAGGAAAAAATCCAATAAAAGGTGGTAATCTACCTTAATAAAAGAAAATTAATTAAAACTTAAATTAATTTTGAAACATAAAATAAAATAAAAATACTATGATTTAAATATGCACATACTATATGAGAATGAATATACATAGATATACATGCTAAAAGTAGGAACATAACACACTAACAGTTAAAATGAAACCTATTTCTACTGTGTGTCAAGTGTGTACAAGCAGAACAGCGGGGTTATTGTGTAATAACCCCGCTGTTTTGCTTAGTACACACGAAAAAGATAGCAATAGAAAAAGAATATAGCGACCCCTATCACTTTCCCTAATGATAATTCCTACTAATTATAGATTTTCCCATAGGATTCAACATGATCACAGAAATCTTATTGGACCGATTCTACGGTCTAATTATCTTATGACGGGTAAATTATTACATTCACACGTCTAAATACAACCCTAGTTTTAGATATGCGAAATCCGAAACACGTGTCTAGATTTTTCATGTAAAGAATCTATGTACAAAATAAAAGGTCCAATAAAAGGTAGTAATCTACCTAAAGAAAGAAAATTAATTAATACTTAAATTAATTTTGAAACATTAAATAAAATAAAAAATACTCTGATTTAAACATGCACATACTATATGAGAATGAATATATATAGATATACATGGTAAAAGTAGGAACTTAACACACTAACAGCAAAATGAAACCTATTTCTACTGTTTGTCAAGTGTGTACAAGCAAAACAGCGGGGTTATTGTGTACTAACCCCGCTGTTTTGCTTGTACACACGAAAAAGATAGCAATAGAAAAATAATATAGCGACCCCTATTACTTTCCCTAATGATAATCCCTATTAATTATAGATTTTCCCATAGGATTCAACATGATCACAGAAATCTTATTGGACCGATTCTACGGTCTAATTATCTTATGACGGGTAAATTATTACATTCACACGTCTAAATACAACCCTAGTTTTAGATATGCGAAATCCGAAACACGTGTCTAGATTTTTCATGTAAAGAATCTATGTACAAAATAAAAGGTCCAATAAAAGGTAGTAATCTACCTAAAGAAAGAAAATTAATTAATACTTAAATTAATTTTGAAACATTAAATAAAATAAAAAATACTCTGATTTAAACATGCACATACTATATGAGAATGAATATATATAGATATACATGGTAAAAGTAGGAACTTAACACACTAACAGCAAAATGAAACCTATTTCTACTGTTTGTCAAGTGTGTACAAGCAAAACAGCGGGGTTATTGTGTAATAACCCCGCTGTTTTGCTTAGTACACACGAAAAAGATAGCAATAGAAAAATAATATAGCGACCCCTATTACTTTCCCTAATGATAATCCCTACTAATTATAGATTTTCCCATAGGATTCAACATGATCACAGAAATCTTATTAGACCGATTCCATGATCTAATTACCTTATGACAGGTAAATTATTACATTCACACGTCTAAATACAACCCTAGTTTTAGATATGCGAAATCCGAAACACGTGTCTAGGTTTTTCATGTAAAGAATCTATGTACAAAATATCAAAACTGTATCATGAAAAATCACAAAGTTATACACGCGGCACCCCGCGCTTCTAGCGTCATATTGTGCTCATTGATAATAATTAGGCAGTAGGTACCTAACCTTACGGTGATTGTATTGTAATTAACTGGTGATAACATTTTCTGTCACACTTACAAAACTTTATTGGGAAAAAATATAACATGGTGTAAAAATTATTGGAATCGATTCAGTTAGGTACTTATTGTGAACAAACTTTAATTAGGTTTCGCATGTACTAAAAAAGAGGGGCTTGTGGCTAAGTAACAATAGCCGCACGGTTCGATCGATCAGGTTAAGCTACGCTTGCCGCGGTTGTTCCGTGGATGGGTGACCATCTTAACAAACCAAGACCCCTCCGTGCCTCGGAAAGCACGTTAAGCTGTTGGTCCCGGCTGTCAATTGTGGATCTTTGACAGTCGTTACGGGTTGTCAGAAGCCCGAAAATCTGACAACCAGTCTTATCAAGGGGTATCGTATTACCCAGTAACTGGGTTGTGGAGGTCAGATAGGCAGTCGGACCATGTAAAATACTGGTATTCAGTTGCATCCGGTTAGTAAAGTAAATCATTTATTTGCGTAAAACATGGTATGCATTAGTGTTAATATCAATAAAATAGATCAACATGTTTCGCTAAAACATAGCATGAAAGAATTCAACATCATCAAAAGGAATGAACATCTTACATCCATAAAAAATTTTAAACTGTAAAAATTACTTTCATTAAGCCACTTGTGTAATTCAATCTCAAGGATAGTTGGTAAAAGGCTAGGCAGATGATGATGTACTAAACAAATCATCTGTTTCATACGTTTTGATTGTGTAGGTATTGCACTTTTGTATGAAACTGCAATTTTTTTTTTTGTATAACCGACTAAAAATTTCCGCGCTGGGGGTCTAGAATGATATACTGAATTCATGGTTACAGTTTGCGCACTGGTTAAAAAGTTATCCTGTAAAATACGTTTTATATGCATTTATAGTAAGACACTGTTATTTTGACATTACGAACAGACACTAAAATTTTTCTTCAGAGCGGTGGTAGCCCAGTGGTAACGGTTGCGGCTTTAATTACGACTCGTAGGTCGTAGGTTCTAACCCAGACATGCGCTTTGCTTGCGGACGGCGAGTAATGGGTAGCTCGCTGTGCGTTGTGTTCCACGCGCGCCTCAAAGAGATGTCAGCACAAAAAGTGATGGGGCCCGCAAGGGCCGATGCCTGCCAGGGGTGCGGGTTTGTTCGAAAGAGACACCACAGCCCCTGGCATACGGGCTACTGAAGGAACACGGGTGGGTTTTAGTCAGTAAAACTCTGACACGCCCTTCTGCTCCACCCAGAGCGGGAGAAGTTATTTGATGATTTCACCCAAAAAAATAAAATAAAAAGACATGCGCTTTACTTTCTATAAATTATTTAATCACCACTGCTCTTAAAACAGTGAAGGAAAACATCGTGAGGAAACCGGCATGTCCTAGAAGCAAAAATTCGAAGACACGCGCCATCTATTAACCCACACTGGGTCCGCGTGGTGGATGAAGGCCCACTGCCTCTCGCAGAGAGGAGGCCTGTGTCCCAGCAGTGGGAACATTATAGGCTGAATATGTAAACGTCATACATACACACATTTTTCACAAATAACTCCCCACTTAACCTAGATAGTCTATGGTATAAAGTTACGTTAAAATATTCACCGAATTTTAATCTTCCGCAATTTTCCAGGATTTCGGTTGAGTGCCAGAATTTGGTTTTAAGTGCACTCTTTATCAAATTTTATGAACAGACGCCAGCGCATCAAGCTACCCCAATATGTCAAATTTCTTTGATAGATTTTCAACTATATCACATTATGCGTAAGGTTCATGTTCAATTGGAAAAAATACAGTTTGGGGTAGCTTGATCTGCTAGTCTGTAATCGTTGGTTTGATTTTCTTAGGCACCGGATAAAATTATAATTAGTGATAAATGCGATTAGACAGGTCCACTCAAAAGACCATTTCAGACACCAATCCACATGGTCTTCACATGATCTGACCAAGATTATGTCTGGATTTTAAAAGAGACTGTGACCTCTGAGTTTGTTTCGGCCTTTCTTCTCAGAGTAGTCAGATAGGAAACGCCGATCTCATCTAGTTTAAAATATATGATTGACGTGTAAAAGTGTTTGTACAAACCTACTTACAGAAACAAAATCGTTTACCAATTATCAAAAGAAAGTTAATACTATCTTCTACTTTTAATACTATCTGAATAATACTATCTTGAATAATGGTTAAGTCACTATCTCCGATTCTCACCACCAGTAAAAGTTTACCTAAGTGTCTATCGCCCTAATCAAGACAGACAGGGCCTGACAGATCGCTCCAATACGTCAGTCAACATTAAGAAACTTTTCCTGAACATTCGATCAGGGACAGTATGTTTTCAGGAATCCTACCTTAATCATTTGCTGGCCAAATAAACGCTTACCATTTTTGGGTAAGATACTGGTCAAACTCGAGTATAATCATAATAAAAGTACGTATTTTTTCTGTTCCTTTCTTCTTGTTCGTTTATATGTGTGTGCATAATTGGTTAAGGAAGAATAAATAAAAAATCTTGATTTGCTGGATAATCAAGGTGATAGTTGATTCCATAGCACATGGTTCAAAATCGCTTAGCACTTGTCGTCGAATCTAAATAATAATAATTAACAAATTTTATTGAGACGAAAAAGTCAGTTTACATAAACTTTGTGTGTTGATAACAACTGAATTAGACGGGACAGAAACATAACTATTAGAAAAAAAAAAAAAATGATCTTAAAATAAAATTTAAACTTACATATCTATATTTTCACTGCGTAATTTTATGTGATTGTGTTAGTATGGAAGGATTGTGTATCTTCTGTGTAAAATTGACCAGCTACAAGAGTTTATGGCTTGCTAATCCATCATAGCGTTCCATGTAAGATATTACTTATTATTTCAGCCTAAAGACGTCCACTGCTGGACATAGACCGACTCCAAGCTCCTCCACTTCGACCGCTTCTGTGCTTCCCGCGGATTCCTACAGCCTTCACAAGGTTATCGTCCACCATATTTCCCTTCAGCCTTCCCACTCTACGTCTTCTGATACGCGTTCGCCACTCCAGAAACTTTCAGTCCCATCAGCCATCCGTTCTACGAGCAATGTGCCCTGTCCACTTAAATTTGGAAATTCTGCGGGCTATGTCGATTACTTTGGTTCTCCTGCGGATCTCTTCATTCCTGATTCGATCACGTAGGGAAACTCCGAGCATAGACTTCTACATTGCCCTTTGGGTGACTTTAAGCCTTCTTCTGAGGCTCATTTTGAGCGAACACGTACTTAAGTGGTACCTAGTTAGTATCATACTAACTTAACTTTGAAATCCCCATTTAGTATTAAATCGCTTCAAAAGCTACAAGTAAGGACAGCGAGGTACCGATCAAATAAGACGCCGTAATGATATGAAACTTAATAAATTAATCAATTCTGAGAGAAAATCGTCGTTCCCTGTCATGTCACGTGAACATGTCTGCATGTTGGGTACAAGGTAAGACAGGGTAGCGTTTTCACCCTAAAAACCGCTAACGACATAGAAATAAAGAAAGAAAGAAAAATCGATTTATTTGTCACCGAAACACGTGCATATAAAAAGATGAAATAACATTATTACAAAAAAAAAAAAAAACATGATAACAACACAAATATTTTTATACATAGGCATACAGAACATAAATAGCCGGCAGCTGCACGCCGTGACTGTGACAAGAAGGCTTCCACTCAGCATGATTCTGTGCTATGGGACCCACAGCACAGCGCTGATTTTCAATGGTCACCCGAAAACAACGTACGAAAATCAGGCCACGATTTTTACAAATTAGACAAAACAAGTAACAAAGTAAAATAATTATAATAAACAGTACACAGTGTAGCGATAGCGATTGTTTCTTATAATTTTGCCAAAAAGCTCCGCTACTTTTACCGGTTCTGTGGTTCGTTTACGGTGTACCTACCTGGCCGTAAATATGACATAGCTTTAAAACGAGATTGTCAGCCGGAGTGATAGAGACAACACTCTACTGTGTAGACGTCTTTCTAAAACTATAGTTTTGTGGGAAGAAACTAATGTTAACCGCATCTTCCCGCAAAACAAGCATCATCATTATCATCATTTCAGCCCAGAAACGTCCATTGCTGGACATAGGCCTCCCCCAGCACCACTTTTTTGTAAGTCTATTTTGTGTCAACACTGGGCGGAGGCGTCCCCTTTTCCCTTACAAAACTCTTTGTCTTGTGCGTTCTCTGGCCATGTTGCCTGGCAAAGCTTATCAGATTGGCACGCTACCTTTGCCGTGGTCTACCTCGACGGCGATGTCCTCCAACCCACTTAAGATATATGTACACATAATATTTCTAAACGTTGCTTAAAATTAACGAATGATTAGCGGCTGTTTAACCATAAATTTTGGACGCACTCTCAACTTTAACCACTGTGTATAAATAAGGGGGTAATTAATTAACTGATAGTTTATACGTTTCTCAAACGCTGCCCAACCAAACTGGATTTAGTTTGGTTGGGCAGCGTTTGGGAAACTTCGTCAGGTCTTCGCGTCGCCTGGTCTTCAACCAGTGCCTCCTGCCCGTAATGGCTGACGGTGCCAAAACGTGGATACTGACAGTTGGGCTCGTCCACAACTTCAAGGTCACTAAGCGCGCTATGGAGCGGGCTATGCTTAGAGTTTTTTTGAAGGATAAAATCAGAAATGAAATTATCCGGAAAAGAACCGGAGTTCCCGAAATAGCTTGCAGAATAAGCAAACTGAAGTGGCAGTGGGCTGGCCACGTCTATTGAAGGACCGACGGCCGGTAGAGCAGAAGACTCTTAGAGTGGAGACCGCGTATCGGAAAGCATAGCGTGGGATGCCCCCAGCGATGATGGACCGACGACGTTAAGAAAGTGGCTGGGACAGACTGGATGCGGAGGGTGGAGGACAGGGTGTTATGGCGCAGCTTGGAAGAGGCCTATGTACAGCAGTGGACTGCGATAGGTTGAGTTAATTGATTGATTGGTTGAAGTTAATAAGTTAACAGACGAATAGAAAGTAAGAAAAAGTATTTATTGTGTATCGCATAGGAAGATCACATAGTAAAATAAACTAGTACAAAAATTATTAAAAAAAAAAAACATCTTTAGAGTAAAAACAATTAAAAATAAAATGGAAAAAGTCCTGCACGAGGCCAAAAGGCTCCTACCTCCTACCTCACATTTAAAAAGTGTCGCAGCGCTGGTATTCTGGTAAGGCCCGAGCGATGTGATGTCACGGGCAGTTACATTCTAAATAAATAATAAGTACTAAAGTTAGATAAAATGTAAACATGTTAGCGAATAAAACAAAATATAGTCAGCGCGAAGCGTGACCACATTATTTGTCGATGCCATAAGAGCCTGAGACACTCTGTGGCATTCCTGTGACAAGTAAAGGGTAAAAAAAATTACGGATTTACGGCTGTTTAAGGAACAGTGCAGTAGTGTAATCAGTATACAGTAAAAGTGTTGTGTGGTAGTGAGATAATAGAATAAAAAAGATGTTTTGGATTAATTACATCCTCAAACCGCTCCCCGCCTCTCTTTGCACCACACCCCAAAAAGCGAAGCGTCAGGTGCTAATCAGTGTGACTGTAACCGAATAACCGGGAGCAACCAGCCAACCGAGCGGCGACGGCAACCAGGCAACCACACGACCCGATTTAGGTTGCAAACCAAACGATGTACGATGTGTTTCGTAGAAATCGAAGCCAATTTTGAATCATGATTTTGAATTTGGTAGCTTTAGATTCGTTTTGTGATAGACTAGCCAATAATCAAACTTAAACCGTCTTATTACAAAACGCGATCTAACTTTTGTTCTAACAACAACATGCTGGTCCTGCTCTATAGGACAATCTAGAGTCTAGACAAAATCAAACTGGTTGCTAATTGAATTATATAAACAATTACATTTATGACATAGATTTACACTCACACACTGCCACTGGGCAACCACTGCTTGAGTCATTCGATTTGTCTTTTTTTTTTGGGGTTTTTGCTTCGCACTGTTTGTGCATTTAGCCAGTGTGAAGTAATTTTACTTTTCAATCACGTAAATGGCCCAATATCAGGCACGAAGTTACAAAAAAGTCGTAGTCAGTCAAGTCAAAGTTACGTCAATGTTATTTATTGTAAAGCGGTAGCAACTTTACAACAACGTTTTAGGAGTTTTTGGGGGGAATACGAAAAGTCCACGTCAGTCACTTATTTTCACCTTCAGTACACTTGTGCACTCACACGTAAATAAATTGAATAATTCACTACCAAACCGACGATTTCACGATATTTCATGAAAATGAAAATTCGTGCGACATGTTCCAACGCGATCCCGCCAAAAAATTCCGATTTGTCTTAATCTTGCGAGTTTTACTAAAGACATGACAGTTACCAAAATTCAATATGGCGGTCACTGTCTCCAAAAAGGCCAAATAAAATAATAACGTTAACACTGCAAAGAGCAATGGCTCCTAATTACGCCACTTCAGACGTAAATGAAAACAGATTCATGTAAAAACTAAAAGGACTTTTTTTTTGCGTTGAAGTCCTTGCAAATTGGTATCACTGTATAATTTTGACAGAGCTAACGAAAATAATTGTAAGATAAGAGGTTGTTTAATTATTAACGTTAATTACTAATTCATTTATTTTTTTAATTTATACCTTAGGCGTAATCTCCCCCAGTGGGTTCCCGTCTCAGATTATAAAACAAAGGCAGATAGACCGCGCGGAACACCAAGAGTGAAGCCAAAAAACCAACTTCTAAAGTGTCGCATTGTATGTAATGCTGTGTTGTTTTTGTTTGAATAAGTATGTACTAACATTTGTTTCAAAAGTATTTTGTTTACTAACAAGTTTTATGGGCCCTGGTCTGAAATAAATGTTTATAAAAATAATGCGACGCTTTAGTATTTGTTTTTTTGATTGATCCGCGCGATCTATCTGCCTTTGTTTTATAATCTAAACAAAAAAAAAAAAAAACAAATACTAAAGCGTCGCATTGTATGTTACATAAAATGCGACGCTTTAGTATTTGGTTTTTTGGCTTCACTCTTGGTGTTCGCGGTCTATCTGCCTTTGTTTTATAATCTGAGGTTCCCGCATTGTCGTTGCGGGGGGGGGGGGGGGGCTCAGTAGCCGTGGTCTCCCAGCAACGGTGAAGCGAAGAGGAACCTCATGTTGGGGCCGCTCGTCAGAGCTTTTGCCTCAAAGCCGACGACGTAGCGGCCAAAAAGTAGGTTGCGGTGAGGTGCACCGCAACTGAGGTGGGTCGCGATGTCGATTGGGAGGCGTCGCGGCTGAGGGTTACAGGCTGCGGCGGAGGAGGAGTGTCGGTACTTCTGAGTAGCGCTCTTCCCTTCCGTGGCTTGGACGGGGCCGCCACCGTTTGGTGGCGTCCACGGTGGGGCCGCAGGGGAGGAGGAGTGTCGGTATAGCGTTGGCCGCTCTCCCTATCCCATGCGGCCGAAAAGTGGTAGGCGGCGGGGCCACTGTGCTGACCCGTCACATAGGTACCAAGACGTCCGCAAGGGCCGATGCCTGCCAGGGGTGCGGGTTGTTCGAAAGAGATACCGTCGCCCCTAGCACACAGGCTACTGAGGGAACACGGGTGGGTTTTAGTCAATAAAAGTCAGACACGCCCTCCTGCTCCACCCAGAGCGGGAGAAGTTATTTGATGATTTCCCACCCAAAAAAAAAAAAGGTTTAATTACGTAACATACTACCAGTAGGAATGCAATGTAGGTATGTTTGTGCGGGTGGAATCTTGCAACTCAATTTTGAAGCAGATATCTTTAACCGATCGAGCTAAAAATTTTACACGTTTAGTTTCGATGACAATGCATGGTTAGCTGTTTGACGTCATTCTAAATTCAACATGGCGGAACACCTAAGATAGCGGACTATTAATTTTTAATGCACACCTACAATATCAAATGAAAGGGCTTGCTGAGAATAACTCGAAAAATAACTAAAAGTAAAAAATAATAATATTAAAAGTAAAAAAAACTTTAATTAAACCAAGCTTAAATTTAAATGCGCTAAAAAGAATAAAATAACTCTATATCTAAGTAAATACGAGTACTTAAATCTTGAGACATGCTTTTGTATCATTTAGATTGTGCAATGAGCGAATGACGTTATAAGTTGAGGGTAAAAAGTTTAAAAGAAAAGTTAATTTTATTGGTTTTAGCGCATTTAAATAAAACTTTTATTTAAATAAAGTTTTTTTTACTTTTATTTTTTTAGTTTTAAGACATGCCACAAATGGTTTTCTCACAAAAAAAATCTGCGTTGTATTGAAAGCAGCGGCAATGAAATTAAATAGACAAAGTAAAGTGCTTTCTTATGTTCGAATGTAATCGTCAGTCATAAGTTGGGGCCAATACTACAGAGCCACCACTGCTCCCACAAAAATAATAGGTTCTAAAAATCAGTTTACACTTTTGTCACTTAAACAACCTTTTAAAAAATATGTCCCAATTAACAAATGCCCTAATTGCCCTACTCCAGAAGACATTTAGCAAATCTCTTTGGAAATATAATTCAATTAAATTATTTCACTTGGCCACACTTTTGTTGCTATTAAAAAGGAATAACTTTTGTTAAAAATCCTGGTGTTGAAGAAAAATTTTTGAAAGCAGTTTTCAAGAATGAGTTTTATCTTGAAAATTTCTTATACGGTTTAATCTAGTTAGTTACCTGAAAATATGAAAGTATTCTTTGAAATAGGAATTAGTGTCAACCAGTATTTGAGAGATAGAATAAGTTCAAAAACTTTACCATTTTGCCGTAACGCTTGTAATGGCTTACTTAGAATGCAATGTTTTTTTTTGGGTATGTGGCATACGACCTTTATATATACGACCGGCTTTCAGGCGAAAATATTTTCGTTTTTCATACATTTTAGAGCGTGATTTTTGAGTATTTGAGGTTTTGATTTAGAACTTCGTAACTTGAACTTAGCTTACAATATATATTTAGGTACAGCCTATAACCAGCATACGATCAAGACGCTTCCAACGATCCCTCATTTGTCAAATTAGGTGTAAAGTTATATATTAAATTTAGGGTACCTAACAGACAGCTGTGCTGCTGGGGAGTTTGTTGCGCCACTTTTTCTTCTCAGCTAAAGCACTAGGAAATAGCGCAGGCGTTTTGGGGGACTGTCTTATGTCATTTTGACTTTTAAAAAGTGCTGACTCTCAGCATAGTTTGAACAAATGACTTTAGATTTAGATTTTTTAACAGTATGTGCAGGGATGACAGTCTGTATTTACGACCACTGAAATGCAAAACAAAAAAGTTTGTCTCGACCAATAAAAATAAAACTGAACAATTGTTTGTTTGTTTAAACGCTCTAGTTTATAAAACTACCAGTCAAATTTGATGGCTAAAATCACGCTAGGAACCTTTAAGCTGAGAAAAACGAAGAAAACTAAGGTATAATAACGTATGAGCACGGGTAGGCGATGCGATGCGATGGGGTTAAGAAGAAACACGCGTACGTAGTCGTGGGTAGGGGGTCATCCATAAATTCATCGTCATCATCATCATTTCAGCCGAAAGACGTCCACTGCTGGACATAGGCGTCCCCCAGACACCGCCGCGCCGTTTCGAACGGTTCTATGCTTCTTGCATCCAGCGGATTCCTGCGGCCTACACCAGGTCATCGATCCATCTTGTGGGAGGCCTTCTAACGCTACGTATTCCAGTACGCGGTCGTCACTCCAGAACCTTCAGGCCCAATCAGCCGTCTGTTCTACGAGCAATGTGCCCTGCCCACAGCCATTTAAGTTTGGCAATCCTACGGAACTCTTCATTTCTGATTAGATCACGCAGGGAAACTCCAAGCATAAATCAATCAAAATCAAAATCAAAAGTCATTTATTCAAACTAGGCTGAGAGTCAGCACTTTTCGAACGTCAAAATTACATAAGACAGTCCCCCAAAAACGCCCACCCTTCGACACTTCCTAGTGCTTTAGCTGGGAAGAAGAAGTGGCGCAACAAACTCCCCAGCAGCACAGCTGTCTGATAAGTTGGAAGAACTTGACTCTATACAGTAATAGGTAAGTAATTAAACTTCATCAAAAAATGGAAATTTCATTATTAAAAATTCTAAAAAAAATAAAAATGGTTTGTACAGTCAAATAAAACAAACAATGCTATGGAGTAACTCATATAACCTGTCAGTAGGTAAGCTAATTCTGGTGAAAGAACACAAACGTTGTCTTGAGTTAATCACAGCGACCAACAATTCTTATCGTTTAAGTAGTTGTTGATTGAATAGTATGCCTTCGAACAAAGATTTGATTTTACTTTCGCTTTAAACGCATTAAAATGTAAATCTAGCAAAGAAGAGGGAAGAGGGAAGTCTTGAGACACTGCGGGATGTGTGACGAGAAGATATTGCGTATCCATCAATTATGTCACACAAATTTTATGGGTTTTTGACGCCCCCCCCCCGCGTCCTTGTCACAGGTGGTCACACTTGTGAAACCCGCTCCCCCCTCGTGTGACGTCACATATTTTAAAATTTTATATTTAGAAGTAATATACAATTTAAAAATATGTGAAGTCGACGAATAAATAAAAACAGTAGATTTTCCATAAAAAAAAACCTTTTATAAAATTAACATAAAGTCAAATATTTTAGATAGATAGAAGAAGCCTTATAAATATAGATCGAATAAGTAATGTTTTTGGTTCACATTTAAATTTCGAGTTTTAGTATTTTAGATTTTAACATGTGACGTCACAAAGCTTTTGACCCCCATGTACTCTTGTCACGTAATTTATGGATAGTCCATAGGAGCTAGTAACTGGCTGTGTAAGTCTTGAGCTCGAAATAAAGATGTTCTGTTGTATTCTAAACCAACTTTGATTAACATTCATAGAAGGCTTCAGCTTCACTGCAAAAGGTAAAAAATACTTTTAACCCTTGTAAATAATTCAATTAAAATATGTTTTATTTTAAATTAGAATATATTTTTAGGTATTACGAGTAAATAAACGTTTCTCAAACAAATCATACATTTATATAAGAAATTTGTATGATACTGCATCACCCAAAGGTCGACTGGTAGAAAATGCCTATGGCATAAAGTCCGCCTCTGTACATGTGTGTGCATAAAGTATAAAATAAATAAATAAATACTGACGGCAATACATACCTATTTCTAATTACATAAAAGTTAGGTACATCATAAAAATAAAAATCACCGCAAACGCAACTCACACTTGACCGGCCTCTGTACTAAAGTAAAAGTCACCCCATAAAGTATAGAGCAGGAATCAAAGAGCCATGCATTGAGGTCATCGACCTCTTAGCCACAAAACAGATAGGAACAGAAGGTCAACTCCATACAGCGACCGAAAACGCACGCACATACAGACGCATCACGTACAGTCTGTCCACAATTATTTTACCTCTAATAGCAGCAATCCAATAGCAACCTTATCGTAACGAGAATAAAGATAATTGTGATGGTGGCAGTCGTGTCGGTGACAGTAACCCTTGTTGTATCGAGAATAAAGATCATTTTGATTTGAACAGTGGCGCTAAATCGAAGGTAAAATAACTGAACGCATTGATCATCGAGTATAAACGACTTACGACTGTCATTCGTTTGATTCTGTAAAGGCCAGCGTGCACCGGCGAACGACAGGGGACGGCATCGAGTAGGATTTCCCACTGCCACCGCACATTGATGATTTGCGATGCCCCCAGCTGCCACTGGCGCACAACTGGGTGCTAGTGAATCCAGCGGTATGCTACGGGGAAAATGCGGAGTGCTAGCCAGAGCTAAATGGTGTAGCGGAGTGGAAAAGATGTGCTATGCTTGTCAAAAACTTAGCTTCGTTGACCTGATGTGATAAAAAGTATGACTGTAATAAAATTTAAAAGAGCACTAAGCCAAATATTAATCGAGAACAGCTATTACACTATTGACGACTTCCTTAATGATAAATCTCTGCACTGATTGATGAACTATTATTATGATTGACATACCTACATGTTCCTATTCTGATACTTTTTATTATGATTGATATTTTGACATAGCTTTTTTTTGACATTACTGTAAAAATGTCACTAATGTTATTAGTCTATTTTTTGTTTCACTTTTTTATATTCTAATGATTTGACATTTAATTTATTCGGTATTGTTATACCGAATAAATTTCTTCTTAAAAAAAAAAAAATATTCTATTGACGTTTCAATAGAATTTCTGTTCAGTTTTGGAATTTTAGCAAAACATCTATGTACACACGGCTACACATCAAGCTATACATTTCCAATATAACCTGATCTCGCATTGTATAGGATTTCCGTACAGTGCGAGATCAGCGTAAACTGGAAATGTATAACTTGATGTGTAGCCGTGCGTACCAATTACCCATGTTTGCAAAAATTAATGATTTGATTTGCTACTTTAAAGTAGAAAGGCAGCAATACAAAGATCTCAAATGCATGTCGGTCGCGACTGGCGAGTGCGCTTGCACTCGCTGTAGGTACGTAAAGCGTGTCCATGTGTGCGCTTGTTTTCACTTATCATATGGGGTTAACCTTCTATCCGATTATCTACTCTGTGACATGGGGTAGCCCCACCCCGGCTAGACGGTTTATTTATAACAACATCGATCTGTTAGAGAGGGGTTGGTCCGGGATCGGTTCCCCGGTGAGAAGGTAGATGGCGTTCGTTGAAATGAAATTAGGATAGTGTTTGAAAATGTAGTAGATTTTTGTCACTTTTGCGCAGAAGTAGCGATTTTAAAAAAAATACACACATAGCTCATAAGCGGCCTATAATGTTCCCACTGCTGGGATACAAGCCTCTCCTGTCTGCGAGAGGGAGTGGGCCGTAATCCACCACGCGGGCCCAGTGCGGGTTGCTAGATGTCACATGCCTTCGAATTTTTGGTTCTAAGACATGCCGGTTTCCTCACGATGTTGTTCTTCACGGTTTTTGAAAGGGGTAGTGTTTAAATACACTAATTTACACGAAGTAAAGCGCCTGTCTGGGTTCGAACTTACGACCTACAAGCCGCGACCGTTACCAATGAGCCACGATGATCTCTCAAAAATAAATAAATACACAATGATATAATTTAGTTTCCAATCATGTCCACCAATCCAATGAGTACAATCCAATCGTGTCCAATCTATATCTATATTAATATTATAATTATAAAGAGGAAAGATTTGATTGTTTATTTGTTTGCATTGTATGGGCTCCGAAACTACTGAACCGATTTGAAAAATTATTTCACTGTTAGGAAGCTACACTATCCCCGGGTGACATAGGCTATATTTTATCCCCGTATTACCACGGGAACGGGAACTATGCGGGTGAAACCGCGGAGCGCTGCTTGTTTGTTATTAAAATTCTATCTATTGAATTATTTTCCTAGTCTTTTCTGCCTTGATTTAAAGATTATGGTAATCTTCTTGCCAAGGATTCCAAGGCACGGAGTTTTGTGTGGTCACCCATCCATGGACTAGCCTCGGCAAACGCAGCTTAACCTTCGATCGTCCCGTACGGCTTCGCTAATTTACCTACATAAGATCGTAAAAAAAAAAATTTCTACTTTGTTTTCATTCATTACAGATTTAGCTCGCCCCTATCATAAGAGATGAGAGACAAGACATATCTACTAAAACTGACAAAATATGGTTTAAATATATGCTTACCCCTTCTTAAATGAATGTTTTGAATATTCAAATCACTCTTTAATTCTGAAGAATGAACAAGAGAGTGAGGCGAAAGGAGTGTGTAAGGATCGTAGCAGATGCCGTTCTGTAGGTTCTGCCTACCCCAATGAGAAGATAGCGTGAGTTTACTATGGAAGAAATACTTATCTATACAGTTTGAAAACAAAATCCCGTGAACACGATGACCATATCTGTTAACCGCCCCCTACCGCCCCTGCCGAGGGCTGCAAGCAAAAATAGTCCTTAAGGTGTATCTTTATGGATGTCCCTGATAGTATGTTATCATCATCTTTTGCCTAGCCTTTTAGGGTCGGCTTCCAGTCTAACCGGATCCAGCTGAATACCAGCGACTGCCTATCTGACCTCCTCAACCCAGTTATTGGGTAATACGATAGACTGGTTGTCAGACTTTCAGGGTTCATGATAGCCGGGACCAATAAACATCTCTTTGTCATAGGAGTAACAGACAGTCCGCTGTGCAGGGCCTGCATGGAGGACGACGAGACAGCGGCTCATGTGCTGTTAAACTGCCCGGCGGTTGCTAATTACAGGGCAAAATACTTCGGTAACCCAGGTACCCTACGTGAGATTGTCAGCAACACCAAGGCGTTGCTGGCCTTTCTCGAGGAGCTGGGGTGGATCGAATGAACGATTCTCCCACCCGTACGCAAAATACGCGCTTTGACGTGGAGTTGCGGACAACAGCCCGTTTTACCTATTACCTAGCCGGGACCAACGGCTTAACGTGCTTTCCGAGGCAAGTATGTATAAACAGTTTATGTATGTATCTTAAGGCGGTGATTTCTTGAAAACGCTCAAAAAGGCGTTTTTTTTAAACCAGTGTATCTTTTTAACCGTAAATAATTTTGAAAGAAAAAACAAAAACTCAATATTTTCAAGTCTTTTTTACATACAGTAATGGAACTCAAAACATAATTAAGCCTACTTTTATGCATCAAAAAAATCACCAAAGTCACCTCTTAATTATAATTAAAACCAGTTTATCCCTTCAATAACAATTATAATTGTAATTAAAAATATATCAAAAAATTTCAAATGCCAAACTGCATCCAGTGATAGATCATTTTTTTATCAAATAGTTAATATTTAATTTTATACGATTTTATTTGCATTTTTACGACCATGCTGGCTCATTTATTATTCGAATTTATTACAACAGATTTTAATCCGTATCGGATTGCAGTAAGAACTATTATCGCTCATAACTACAATACGATGAGTACATTCAAAATTACCAGGGCATTATGAGAATGTAAGCCGTCATACCCAAAATATCAAAAGTGGCTCAATCAATTCTTGAACCTGTAACCTTCCACTCAACATTGCTCGTCAAAATACCTGCACAGTTATAAATAGTCGCAGACAGACAAATCGATATCATTCATTATATTAATATTGATACCGCAACTTAAGAGGTGGATGATGTTCGAGACTAATCTGAAGATAATTTAGTTTTTTCCAGCTTCTAATAAAAGGTGATTTTTATTTTAATAACATTCCTTGATCCGAATATCACACTAATAATACAAATGTGACAGTTTGTATATTAAGATGATTGGATGTTTGTTACTCAATCACGTAAAAACGGCTGAACGGATTTGGATGAAATTTGGCAAACAGATAGTTTGTAACCTGGATTAACACATATGATACTTTTTATTCCGTTAGTACGGTCCTGTGGGACAATTTTCAACATCCACGCGGGCGACGCAGCTGGCAAAAGCTAGTTTAAAATATAAGCATAGTTAACAATAAAAAAGTAATTTTTCATTTTCATTAAAACAAAAGAAATGTCAAATTTAAATATTTATTGTTAACATGTGGTAAAAAAAAGTTATTATAATTTTAATTAAGGGTCCAGTACCGTACTTGAACTCTGTAAGTCACAGCAATTTTTACACTATTAAATAAAAAATAATTTATATTTTAAAATACATAGCTCGGAATTTGCAGTAACAAAATAACACCGTTTTCCGCGCAAAATTAAGGACAGTGTTACTTTCATAACAATTTGATGGACAGGTTAGCGAGTTATTATTATTCAGATATGAATGCGTGAAACGTCAGAATGTTTACGAAAATACTTTGTAACCTAAATTTTTATGTCAAATGTCAGTTATATTTACTAGCGTTAGTTTTCGTGTTGTATTTTGACTTTTGTGGGATTATGATCTGATTTTTGAGCATGTTCATAGGTAGGTCTTCACTTAATGAAAACACCAAGTCTAGGAAAGATAAACACAATTCGAAAGGTTTCGAAGTGAATTCATAAACCATTGACTCGTATATTTGAAAAAAATATCAGCTCAACCACGTTAACACTGTGAATATTGTTGAATTGTCAATATGAAACGCATTACTGTTCCAAATCTAGTAAATGAAAAAAGTGCTTCTCCGCGTGGTGCCGGACGTAAAGAATGGCACCATCCCATTTCTTCTCGTGGGTGTCGTAGGAGGCGACTAAGGGACTTTCTAGAGAATGGGCAGCAGCGTTCTCTATGCATTTTACCACCATACTGAGATTGCCAACCCACCTGCCAAGCGTGGCGATTATGGCAAATCCTCCCAATTGGGGGAGGCCTATGTCCATCAGTGGACGTCTTTCGACTGAAAGTATCTGCCTTCCTACAATAACCTCTTGTTAGAAAATGAAATAAAAAGGTGTTACCGATTTTTTTGTTCGACATTTCAACTATTACTACCAATATTACCTACTTTTCCACAAGATTTTGAAACCTTTATAAACGCCGTTGTTTCTCACCAAATCTTCAGATGTATCTTGCGATACACCAGGCAGTGTATCTATGCCCGGTTATTAGAGATGCAGCTCTGTCTGATTTCGATCCTGTATTTAATATTATTAATATCGAAAATGTTGAACGTTTGAGTTATACGATACGATGAAAGATTAAATGCTACAAAGTGCCATTGCTAATTGATTATAGTGATTAATATAAAAGTTGACAAGAACTAAGCGTGCCAATGAGTATTTATGTAAGAATTTAGGTTTGTACAAAGCGGCTTGTAGCTAAGTATTAACAACCACACGGTCGGTCGATCGATCAGGTTAAGCTACGCTTGCCGCGGTTGGTCCGTGGATGGGTGACCATCTTTTCATATCAAGACCCCTCGGAAAGCACGTTAAGCCGTTGGTTCCGGCTGTCATTCGTGGATCTTTGACAGTAGTTACGGGTTGCTAGTAGAAAAGGAAATGGCTAGGCAGATGATGACTGTGGTTTTTACAGACGCCAGCTTATCAAGCTAACCCAAACTGTAAATTTTTCCCAATTTAACATGAACCTTATGCTTATGTTATAAAGTTGAAAATCTATCAAAGAAATTTGACAGATTGGGGTAGCTTGATATGTTGGCGTCTGTAAAAAACTTTTATAAATCTTCAATCACAATTTTAAAACTACATGAGATCAGCGCTTCCTATCTAACTACTCTATGAAGAAAGGCCGAAACAAAGTCAGAGGTCACAGTCTCTTTTAAAGTCCAGACATAATCTTGGTCCCATCATGTGAAGACCATGTAGACTGATGTCCGAAATAGGCTTTGAGGAATGAACTACACAGATTTAGTGGATCTGTCCAGTCAGTGTACGCGTTTGTCAGTATTCGTACCGCTCAAACTCCCTCAACTTATTGCGTAGATCGCCCTGAGGACACGGTGGAGCATATAGTGCAGGTCTGCCCGGCTTGGGCGGAGCACCGCCGTGTCCTTGTGGAGGCGATCGGCGGCGGCGATCTCTCGCGTCCAGCCCTGGTCCAGGTTATGGTATGGATTGAGAGTGCATGGGTAGCCGTCACCTCCTTCTGCAGAGCAGTACTCGTAATGCTCGTGAAGAGGGAGGTGGCGCACTTGGGGGAAAGGCAGTATATGCACCCTCACGGCCCTATTCGCCGCTGGAGACGCCCTGGGCCGGCGGGTTGGCGATCGCAGTATGGAGGTAAAAAGCATAGAGAACGCTGCTGCCCATTCTCTAGTAAGTCCCTTAGTCGCCTTTTACGCCACCCACGGGAAGAAATGGGATGGTGCTAAACTTTATGTCCGGTATCACACAGATTTTAATTTTCAAGTAGGTACTTGTTAAAATTGTAAACTTAAGATGTGATAAATTTAAGATGATGCCTCCGACTGCATGAGATTGCTTATAGTATTCAGTCTAATAGTGGTCCTTTTAAAAACAGTTTCTTGTTTCCATCTTTTTAAATTAAAGTTCACTTTTTAGGCAGTTTTTTCTAACTATGTTTGGATCGGCTTCCAGTCAAACCGAATAAAGCTGAATACCATTATTTTACATGGAGCAACTGCCTATCCGACCTCCATAACCCAGTTACTGGGTTACACCATACCCCTTGATAAGACTGGTTGTCAGACTTTCGGGCTTCTGACGACCCGTAACGACTGTCAAAGATCCACGAACGACATCCGGTACCAACGGCTTAACGTGCTTTCCGAGGCACGGAGGCGTCTAGGTATGTAAAGATGGTCACCCATCCACAAACCGACCGCGGCATGGTAGCTTAACCTGTCGATTGACTCGTGCGACCGCTATTAGACACAAGCCCTTCTGCACATAATCACATACACCCCTTATAATCACACCCTACATCAAATAGGTCTCAGCAGAGTCGTAACTCGTAACTACAGTAAATAAAACAAGCGAAATGGTTCTCAACTGAAATTTAACTCAACTTTACTCAAACTCAATTTCCTGAATGAAGGTATCGCAATGAAACTCGGTCCCAGAGTGGCATAATAAGTTCCAGACGAGTTTGCGACTTGTTGTTGCGATTTTTAGTCGCTGATATCTATTTGTATGACAGGAGCAGTGGTGGCCAAGTGGTAACGGCCGCGACTTACGAGTTGTAGGTCGTGAGTTCGAACCCAGACAGGCGCTTTACTTTGTGTAAATTATTTCATCACCACTGCTCTCAAACCGGTGAAGGAAAACATCGTGAGGACACCGGCATGTTCTAGAACAAAAAAAATCGAAGACATGTGACATCTACCAACACGCACTGGGCCCGCGTGGTGGATTACGGCCCAATCCCTCTCACCGAGAGGAGACCTGTGTCCCAGCAGTGGGAACATTATAGGCTGATGATGATGATGATTTGTATGACAAGTGGTTGCTGCAAATGGCAGTTTTTCTTTCACAGTATTTTTATCTTACGTATGAATGTGTGCGTCAAGGCGAGTAACGTTGGCACATAAAATCAGCGGCGAGGTGTCAATTTTTCTAAGAGAGAAACCGAAGCGAAGTCTGTTTTAACTTTCTGACTTATCAATAACTATCTTTTGCCAGCGGTTTCGCCTGCGTGGAGGCCGGTGTATTATACATATAAACCTACCTCTTGAATTACTCTGTCTATTGAAAACCGCATTCAAATCCGTTGCGTAGTTTAAACACACTCCGACTTCGCCATTGTCTTGGACAGTACCGAGAGCTCCTGCGTTTACACACACATTCACAGCGTGTTTGTACATTTTGTTACCACAAGTAAATCGCGCGTCGTTTCCTGAGTTAACAACAGGTACTGTACAATGTACATGGACGTATATTTAACATACTAGCTTTTGCCAGCGGCTTCGCTCGCGTGGGCGTCGAAAATTATCCCACAGGAACGTACAACTGGGATAAATATTATATGTGTTAAACCAGAATATAATCTATCTGTGTGCCAAATTTCATCCAAATTCGTTTAGCTGTTTTTGCGTGATTGAGTAACAAACATTAAATCGTTCACATTAGTAGGAAGGGATGTTTCATCATCATCATCATCATTTCAGCAGGAAGATGTCCACTGCTGGACATAGGCCTCCCCCAATTTGGGGGGGCTTGCCATAATCGCCACGCTTGGCAGGCGGGTTGGCGATCGCGGTATGGTGGTAAAATGCATAGAGAATGCTGCTGCCCATTCTCTAGTAAGTCCCTTAGTCGCCTCCTACGACACCCACGGGAAGAGATGGGATGATGCTATTCTTTACGTCCGGCACCACACGGTACAGGATGGGAGGGATGTTTACCAAGAGGTTATACATAAACATATTTAATTTCATAGATATCCAGTCAAAAAAACGCAGTTTTACGCTGTCCCTAAGTCTGTATTTGTTCCAAAACATCGTGAAATAGGTATATTTGAATACAAACTACCACAGTTACAGGAAAAAATGATTTCATGTCTTATTGTGAATACAAATGGATATTATTCAAGTACGTCCCGACCCTTGAGAGGAACGGACCAACGAATATTTTTTTGTTATACAAGTCCTCCATCATTATTTTGGACGGTTTTTAGGGTTCCGTGTCCAAAAGGTTCTAACGGGGCCTCGTTAGAGCCTACAGTATGTCTATGTATCTAATTGTTAGCGCGCATTGGAATTTGAACTCACTGTTTAGCGACGGAGACTTGGTATTGCCAAGCAAGTGCGACCAAAATGCCAAAATCCTACTAATCTTAAGATTATCCCTCTGATGTTATAAATGTGAAAATTTGGATGTTTGTTACCAATCGCGCAAAAATTGCTGAACGGGTTTGGATGAAATTTTGCACACAGACAAATTATTACCTGGGCCTAAATTCTGCTATTACAATAGTGTCAGAATGGTCTATCATTGATTTCATAATTATTGTTGATTTAGACAAGTTTGGTAATCTACTAATATAATGGCGTCATTATTACTTTCCAATGGTCAGCCACTGACCTCCATTAAAAGAAATGACATTTATTGGTAATCTCGTACATAATGACATAAGAATGACTGACTTACGCGGTAATCTGCTAAAATGTTGACAGTTCCACACAAACTCTTTTGTTTTAAACAAAAATCGAATTAAAACACTCAAATGTAAATAAATATCTATCAAAACACTGGCCGCTAGAAATAAGAATAGATAAACGTCAGTAAGCAGTAATATCACATTTGACTTTGACAGCTAAACAGATAAAATATTATTGAGTTGTGAGTTTTTTTGCTATTTACGAACTCCCTACTACTTCAGATTGCTTATAACACTATTATATAATATGTAAAATTTTAAATAAATGAAATTTGGCATTAATAAATGTTCAAATTAAGTAGTCGTTTTTTGAAAATCATTTTACTAACGGGTTATAAAATAATGGCAATACGACAATGCCATTATAACACAATTCTATTCCGAGACCATTGACCGACCAGTGATCGACCATTATGAATTTAACAGATTACGAACTTTTAGCAAAATGACGATGGCATCGTGTTGGAATGATGAATTTATAAAAATAGCAGACTAAGGCCTCTGGAAGGATTAGAACCTATGTGTACGTTCTCGTGGGCTAATCGACCTCCATGCGGGCGAAGCCGCTTTAGTAAAATCTAGTTATAAATAATATAATAATGTTGGTACGGAACCCATAGTGAGCAAGTATGACTCGCACTTCATCAGTTTTATGACGAAAAACCCTCAATGAAAACATCTTTTTGGTATGCTAATGTAATGTTTTGTGTTTCGGCTCGCAATGGAGGAATTTAATCAGGTCAGAGTTGGGTCAAATGAAGATGATGGCGACCTTGGGAATCATTTGGATTCCATGATTGGAAAAAGAAACCAACATTTTCTACTTCTTCTCTTGGTGACATGAATCTAAGAAATGTTTCGACTTTCGAGATAATCTATTTGAATTTCAGAGTTTCATTTAAATAAAATGTTCGTTTCATTTACTTGGCCACCAGATTTTTTTGAATACTTTAGTTCCTACTAACAAATTACAATAAATTGGCACCATATAATTTGTGTGTTTTTTATTTTTTATTTAATTATATTATAAAATAATATATGAGACGGCGGGAAACCCAATGCATGCCGTCTCTGTTGTTTTTGGTGTATTTCTTCGTTGGTATATGGGTAGTCGGTTTACAATCACACACAACACTTAACTCAAACCATTTATTTTCACCTAAATCTTTTACACGCACTTTGGATTTTTCATAGAACACCGAATCAGATAGTTTGAGTTAAAATTGAATCTAGGCGCCCATTCCAAAGCTAAAGTAGGTCTCATATGGAGAAGAACGGGCAAGAAAGTCCACGGACACTAATGGTGAAACGCTTATCAGTTAATTCTTTTACAATTAAACAATGCTAATATTCACAAATTCAATGGCGGTTTAAGACGAAAGTTTAATTAGTAACGTCATTACTTTTTACCTACAACACAAATATTACTACTTTATAAAATTTCCGACAGTTCAAGGAATTTAATCAAAGAACAGGTATTCTTAAATAAATGTGTGTGTGAAATAATCTTGCTACTTTATGGATTGTAAATTTTGATTGAAACTGATTTAGTTTTCGTATTAAAATATAACAGTCAGTTATTGACCATGAAACTTGCAATACGCGCCATTATTTCGGCACAGTAGGTAGCCATGTATCATAAACTAAGAGCCCACAGACAATAAAAACCATTATTCCTTTATAATTGTGACTATAGTTTTAACTAAGACATTGTTGTTAGTTTTATAGTTATTCAGCTAGTAATTAAACCAGCAGTACTCTGAGTTTTATATTACAACCTGGCCAATAGATGACATTGATCTCAAGAAAACCAATAGACACTGATTGATGCCATACAAATGGTTAGAATTAATAGTTACGCATAAGATTATGTTATAATCTTAACAGGTTGGCGCTTTCGCGGCGACATAATATAGTAATAACGCCTACGATCGGTTATGTGTTCACATGTTTTACAGATTATGTTTACATGACTATTTTTGTTAAGCCTATACTGTCCAATGGCTGAGCAAAGGACACACATTCATTCGATCTTCAATCTTACCAGTCCTTCCGGGAACTATTTCTATAATAAGGCATTAATTTGTAACTCAAAAACCATGGACACAACACAATTTTGAACGTTCTGCATAGAACATTTCCGTTGGTAAAAACCGTTGAAAATTTCTTCAAAACAAAAAATATATTGCTGTGCCTTTCTTTCATTTTGACCGCGTCACAGTGCGGTACTGCACTTTTCTATGAAACTGCAGATTTAATTTTGGTATTCTACGAAAAATTTCTACGCCTGGAGGTCTAGAACCATTTGTTGAATTCGTGGTTACAGTTTGTGCGTCTATGACTGCTCCCTGTATTTTAGCAAAATATCGGTATGTAAAAGCTACCAAGAAACATAAATTATTATTATAACAGTAAGTCAATGAGATACTGTTGTTAATGGGTAGGCCATTAACCACAGCATCTTACAAACTGAAATTCTAGGTATTTATTTCAATTAGACAATTTTTATTGATTCCAGGTACTTTTGAATTCAGGAATCTACGGATTCACTTTCTTACGTAGAACACGTAGATCGGATCCACTTTCTTACGTAGAATACGTAAATTTTTAAATTATTGCTAATGCTACTGATTCCTGTACTAAAAAACCTCAGTAATCACAGTCCAGTGACCTTTTTAATAATCTATTTATAACCACTTTGACGACAAAGCTTATAGAACTTGACTTAAAGTGAATTCAGAACTAAACTGTGAGCTTGGAACCGCCCTAATTTGATCCCTATGAATTATTAACTAGAAAATAGCCAGGCAGTTCCAAGTTGCGGCGTACTACAAAGAAAATTACCTGGCTGGGTTATCGAGCCTCGACTTAGACTTAGATTTAAGAAGCAAAATGGATGGGGCAAGCCGATTTCGCACCTTATTTTGAAGAGCCATTATCTGCCAAGCCTATTATAGCCGAGCCCTTGGGTTCGGCTGCCAGTGTAACCGAACCCAGTTGAATACCTGTATTTTACATGGAGCAACTGCCTGGGCAACCGCTCGACAGTTGATGTCGGGATTTTGTACCTATCTGGGTGTCGTGGTAATCTCTGATTGCGCGATGTAGAATTCCTCAGATAGTTCGCCAGTGGCATTGTAGATGGCGCCACTTTTCTTTTTGCGTTTCTTGTATTTTGTTGTGGAGCATTTTTTATTTGTAGTGCCGCTACAGTTCTTTAGCTTGACCAGCACAGCAATTATATGGCACCCTTTCAGTCACAGCCTGAAGTATTTTGAAGGAATTTTCTTATACATTGCTTCCTATGCTTGGAAAAAATCGTCTGCTCAACAACGTAGTTATCGTAAAGTAAATGTTTTTGTACAATGGAAATGAACGGAATTACGACTATTACTTTGTTACGCAATTATCCTGCAGAGGGGTACTTGCGTAATATTATCAAGTTTTTATTTAATTCTGTCAGTAGAAATCGTTTTAATTTTAACAGTTTCATTCATGGCGTTATTTACGTTGCTAAGCAGACATTTTTTTTCGAACATATGAAAGAATTAGCAATAAATAACCTTTAGTTACGGATCGTGGCACATAACTTGAACCAGAATCGCAGATTTTGTTTCAACTTACGTACCGCGATCTGTAATTTATTTTCAAACTTAGAATGCGTTTCATCAATTACTATGTAAGTAAGTAAGTAAGTAATGCTTTATTTGCTAAAATGTAGGTGTACAAAGTAGTATGATGTTATTATTAATGTGGCCCATTTACATTCTACCATTACATGTGGTGTGCAAATATTTAATTTCCGAATACATTAAATTATTCAAAATGTCATAATATTCCTTCACTACGTTACAAAAAGTTCTAATTAAATAAATCAATTGCAAATATTTAAGTTCACAACGCATTACATAATTTAAAAATGTCACAACACTACATCAGTTAGGTACCATCATGATTGTTAATAAAAAATGTCAGATTTTATGTCAATGATAATGTCAAAATAAAAATAGTAATAATAAGTAAATGTCATGCTAGAAGGTGACCTCATTCTTTTTCTGTGCGAGGCAACGAGTGCACGCGCTCCTACCTTCGGTTGTTTGATCTGATTTTGGTTCAACTTACGTGCCGCGATCTATACGCAATTAGGGTGCAGGTCGTCAGTTCCTCTCGTTGGGAGGCTACTCACGCTGCACCTTCCTTCTTATCCGCTTAGAAAATATCAAAGCCTTTCCCTGATATATCTTGCAACTTTCTATACTCCTTGGTGAAGTCCAACGATGACAGTTTTGCATTGAAAGTTTTACTAACTTAGACATTCGTGGAAAGTCTATTTTAAGTCAGCTTTGTCGTTGGACAGCGTTTATTGTGAAACGATTTGATTTATACGGGGTAGCAGGGACGTTACGAAAAGTAAATTCATGAATTCAGCACATGATCGTGGACCCGCCGGTGTAGAAATGGGTAGTAGTAGAATAGTAGTAGTTTTTTTGTGTGGGACATCATCAAATAACTTCTCCCGCTCAGGGTGGAGCAGGAGGGCGTGTCAGACTTTTACTGACTAAAACCCACCCGTGTTCCCACAGTAGCCTGTATGCCAGGGGCTGCAGTATCTCTTTCGAACGAACCCGCACCCCTGGCATATTACTTACAGGCTAACACCAAATGTACTAATTTATTAATACTATTATTATTATTAATTTATTTATGTTCAATAAAATAGCGTAAAACAAACCATAAATCTATCAATTTAGATGTTGTTGTTTTGATGTTGTATTCTTCTTTCATACACTATTATCAGCTGTCATCTCAATAGAGCATCATCAATTCCCATTGAGAGTTCCCAGGGAGTGGGCAGTAATCCACCACGCGGGTCCAGTGCGGGTTGGTAGATGTCACATGTCTTAGAATTTTTTGGTTCTAGGTCATGCCGGTTTCCTCAGGATGTTTTCCTTCACCGTTTTGAGAGCAGCGGTGATGAAATAATTTACACAAAGTAAAGAGCTTGGGGTCGAACCAACGACCTGCAATTCGTCAGTCGCGGCCGTCACCACAGGGCTACCACTGCTCATCTCAGTAATCAACCCCCTTTCTTGATTTACCTTCATCTTTCACATAGTTCATCTTCTCAGTGCTCTCATCCATTATTCTGTTATAGTTTCTTAAATACAATAATAATAGTTTCAATTGGAAAAAACAACAACTCTTGATCTTCCTGGGAATCGAACCAGGACCAAGCAGTAGCGCTAGCAACCACAAAACCAACATGATAGCCCTCTTTAATAAAAAATAAATAAAAACGTTACAAAGTGAAAAGTATTTTCACTTTGTAGTGTCGTTGAGTTGTATTTTCTTCTTTAATTACCGACTTCCGAAATTAAAGTTATTTTCTGTGGAACCACTCTATAATTAAACCCTTTCAAACAAAGAAGATTCTTTCAAATCCATTATTTAGGGGATTTGATGAAACAAACATTTTTTTTTTTTTAAACTCCTTTTTTTGAAGTGTCTAAAAACGACAAATAAACAGGCTCCTACAAAAGTATTATTCTAATAAGTTTCACAAAAGTAGGTCAAAAGCAAAACCGACATTATAAGAAACATAATATTTCAGTTAATTAATAAACTATAATTAAAATAGTTCGTTCTCAATAGCACTACTCTTTAATACGTAATTCACATAGGTTTAGGTATTATTTCAGGGTTGTAATTAAAAAATAAGTATGTACCTACATGTCTCTTTCATTATAGCGTGCGCCTCAAACATTGTATTATTTATGATTTTGTAGGGCTGCCAAACGTGGCAAATTAGTTCTCAAATGACAAACTTACTTTTTACCCTACTACGCCAAAGCAAATATGAAAATATGAGGGTTATGATTCTGACCGGTATGTATGTGGCGAGCAGTGGTGGCCAAGTAGCAACGGCCGCGACTTACGAGTTGTAGGTCGCGAGTTCGAACCCAGCCAGGCGCTTTACTTTGTGTAAATCATTTCATCACCACTGCTCCAAAACGGTGAAGGAAACATAAACATGAAACCGGCATGTCCTAGAACCAAAAATTCGAAGACATGTGACATCTACCAACCCGCACTGGGCCCGCGTGGTGGAATTACGGCCCAATCCCTCTCACCGAGAGGAGGCCTGTGTCCCAGTAGTGGGAACATTATAGGCTGATGATGATGTATGTGGCTTGTGGCTAAGTAATAAAAGCCACATAGGTCGATCGATAAGGTTAAGCTACGCTTGTTGCGGTTGATCCACGGATGGGTTACCGTCTTTGCATACCAAGACCACTCCGTGCCTCGGAAAGCACGTTACGCCATTGGTCCCAGTTGTCGTTTGTGATCTTTGACAGTGGTTACGGGTCGTCAGAAGCCCGAAAGTCTGACAACCAGTCTTACCAAAGGGTATCGTGTAAGCCAGTAACTGAGTTGTGGAGGTCGGATAGGCAGTCGCTCCATCTTAATTACAGGTATTCAGCTGCATCCGATTAGACTGGATACTACCCCCAACATAGTTAGGAAATGGCTAGGCAGATGATGATGTGTGCATGTCCGTTTGTAGGTCTGGATGTTCATCTGCTTTCTATTTTAGGAAAACGTAGGTTTACTAACAGATGGGCCACTGAGCAGAGGTGGCCCTGTGGTAACGCCCGCGACTTACGAGTTGTAGGTCGTGCGTTCGAACCCAGTCTGGCGCATTACTGTGTATCAATAAGTTCATCACCACTGCTCTCAAACGGTGAAGGAAAACATCGTGCCGGTACTATTTTTTTTTTTTTGGCCAGGCACTAGATCGTATTTCCTTTTAAATAAAAATATTTATTTTCTCATATTGACAACCCTGTAATGAAAAAACTATTCACAAGCATAAGGAACTGACTATACGCCTTTTCAATTTTTAACATCCACGATTGTCATATATTCTGAAGCAATATTCTTCATTTTTAACCGACTTCAAAAAGAAGGAGGTTATCAATTCGACATGTTTTTTTTTAATGTATGTTCGGGCATAACTCCGTCGTATATAGACGGATTTGCAAAATTCTTTTTCGAAAGGGGTTTATTCCGAAATGGTCCCTTAAAAATTTCATGTAGATCTGATGATGCGTTTCGGAGACAGACAACGGAACTCTTCAAAACATTACAGCAAATCAACCGCGAATGTTGCTATCGCAGAAATATGCATTGTTTTGACCCCAGGAATGATGAAATTTCGAATTGGTGTGGGGTAGGTAACTAAAAAGTGAAAAATAAAAACTTTTTTCAAAAAAAATAACAACCGACTTTTCAACGAAAAAGTTTTTTTGAACCCCTTTTATTCTAGTAGGTTTAATATTATTTTACATAGAACTTTATAGATCTCTTTGTAATGATGTCCTATTATCTAAATTCTATAAAATAGCTGAAGATAGCTTTGTTCTTCTATTAATGATCATAGTTTTGCGTTGAAAACGCCCTCATGCAAAATCAGGATTTTGTAGCTAACCGTATATACTTTGTGTCCGTCGAGTAGTATGTTTTCTTACAAAATCAAATTGTCTTCAATACCGTAGACAACTATCAGTTGTCAGTGTGATTTTGATAGTTTGGGATAGAATATTTTTTCCAAAACAGTCTATTTATAAAAGCAAAGTGGTCTAAGGGACAATGGTCGTTAGAAACGAAGGTAAAAATGACGGATTGTAGAAGGATTTCTAAGGTGCTATGTCAAAAATGGAGAAACGAAATGTCACTTTTTTAGAAAAAGCTTTGTCTATTCTTCGTAGTTCGTTTTTACTTTTATGTGTTCTATTCTATACTTTGATATTCAAAAATAACCCAAAATACACAATCAGCGTTACAAAAACGTCCGCATAAATAGGGCGCAATTATGTGCGCAGATGTCAAATAGTCGTCAATCGTTATTCAATTCAATCATTATTTTTCTGTCAGTCTTTTTGGACATTGCTTTGTAAAAACAACTTCAAGTCGTGCGTGTAAGGTTGAATTTGCATAAAAATATGTTTTATCGTAACTATAACCACTGACGTATAGTTGGGGACAGTTTTGAGCGTTACTATTGCTCGAGACTTTGCATCTTGGGGTTTTAGTAAATCAATAATTCTATACAATCAATCGGATCGGAATCGTATCGTAGAGCTAAAATTAGCCATTTTCCAACTATTCCTTCGCCTGGACAATCTGGGCGACTCGATTATGAATATTATATCAGTTCCGATATCGATTTTATACCGATTACCGGTAAATACGGTATTATTAGTCAGGTCGGTAATTAAAATTGCTTTTTAGCTTTGAATTTGTCATTTTATAGTCGGTTTTAGCTTGAAATAACTTAGTTGTTTTCTTGGAAGACTTTACTTAGCCCATACCAGTTACCATTTTATTCATAAATATTGCTTAAAGTTAAGTAATGATTAGCGGCTGTTTAACCTTAAATTTAGCCAGCGTTTATAAGTAAAACCCTGGTGAATCTAGTCCAAATTTTTTCCATACAAACTTCGGGAGTATATTACTCCACTGTTTGACAATGTATACATCAAAAATTAAGCATGGTATGGTTTTGTCTCATTATTAATATTGTCTGTACGGAAACAGAATACTAAAATTAAAAAGCAAAAAAAGGTTCGTTTTTCTTGCTAATTTAACCTTAACTTTGGGCGTATTTAAGTAATAAATGAAGCATAAAATCTCCAAAATTAAGTCGGTACCGACAAATTTCAATTATCGAAAAGTTTAATATCTAAACTTAATTGGTCATTAATTTATGCAGTGGTTTTTTCATAAAACCCGATCTTCCGAAGGACTTTTCTAATTTTTTACGCACCTGTTTTATTATAACTGATCCTGCAGCTCACTCAATAATGTTGTGTGTGTAGACTAGCGTCTAACTGCTCCTCACGGATACTACCTCTGTCGGACACGAAGCCTGGTGAGACAGCGTGCCTTTCAGCCAGACCCACCAGTGAGTTGTAACCCGCAACTAGAGTCCGATTCCTATAATTTACGGACAGTCGTTGGTTAAGACTATGGTATCTTTAACAATAATGAAGTAAAGACCTAATAATACCTTCGCATAGTAGACCCCCTCTATATAGAAGTAGCTATCACAGGAAAAAATATCAATCACGTGCGCCCAGTGCGGGTTGGTAGATGTCACAACATGTCTTCGAATTTTTTATGCTAGTACATACCGGTTTCCTCACGGTGATATCCTTAAGCGTTTCGAGAGCAGTGATGAAGAAATAATTTACACAAAGTAAAGCGCCTGTCTAGCAGTGGCGAGGGGTGAAATTATGGCCATGGCCTTATCTATCGACTTGCCACAAATCTACAATCGATCAGACGACTACAGCGACATCTGTTACTAGAGTGGAGAGTTAATCGCTCGCAACGGGTTCCAGAAAGGTCGGACTCCCGCGCAAAAAGACTATAAAACTCCCGCGCTAGTGGCATATGAAGAACGACAGGAACGTGCGTGCGAACGTAAGACGAACAATAAATTTCACTGTTAAATATACCTACACGAGCCTTATTGAAGAAGCCCTACCGACCCCTGTCTTCACTGCCAAAACACAAGCCATTCCAAAAAGAAACACTCACCGCGTGATGCAAGCTTAGTTTCTTCAGATGATAAAGCCCCACTTTCACTCATCATCGTCATAATCATAATTTCAGCCGAAAGACGTCCACTGCTGGACATAGGCCTCCCCCAATTTGGGGAGTTTTTCAATAATCGCCACGCTTGGCAGGCGGGTTGGCGATAGCAGTATGGTGGTAAAATGCACAGAAAACGTTGCTGCCCATTCTCTAAGTAAGTCCCTTAGTCGCCTCCTACGACACCCACGGGAAGAAATGGGATGGTGCTATTCTTTACGTCCGGAACCACACTCCAGCACTCATACTGAGTTGGAATCAGAGAATTTCATACGGAAGATAATTAGTTTTTGTTGCGCGCCGCCGTTTTTTCAGTAAAGCTAGAAACACATAAAAAATAATTGTACTTTAAAATAATCAATTGGTGGATCGGCGGGAGGTGGGATTTCTTAAAGATAAGCCGATGGGAATCGGTTTGTATTGACCCTTCGCCACTGCTATTTGGGTCCTAATACCTAATAATTATTTTCATACGATGAAATGTTTATCTAAATCTTATATACCTTCTTGACTAGGTATGTGCCGAACCTTATTCTAAAAAGACATTTTAGCTGATGGTTTGCCCTTAATCGTTTCAGCAATTTCTGAGCTATTTAACCACAATTATGTAGATCTTAAAGATGCTCAATATATCTGAAGGAATGAAATTAAAAAGTGCGGGTAGAAATGACCTTGGTTAGCCGTAAATAACCGAAAGGGGCGTGGCTAACGACGAAGGGGCGTGGTTAAGGGCGATGCGTCTTAAAATTATACTGATTGCCCCATATTTTTATTTGGTTTTTGTTTAAAAATGCGGGTTCTTTTCGTTTTAAGGTGAATTAGAACTTCAAGTTAAGGCTTGTATACACGCCAAGGACCTTCATCATTTGGGCGCACTAAATTTGTGGGCGAGTGCGGGGTGATGTAGCCGTGCAGTCTTTAATCGGTCGCATTTTTAATTTACTTTATCAAAAATAATGCACGTTTGTAAAAAGTAACAAAATTAAATAATTTTCTTTTGTATTGCAAAGCAGTAGACATTTTTTTTTTACTCTGCTGTTAAAAAATGAAGGAGTAAAATGGTTTCATCTCAACGATTTGGAGGTGAATTGGTGTTTTTGTTTTCTTATTATTTGATACCCATAGAAAAGTTATGCCTAAACCAAATGACGCATCATATTATGTAGATTACTAACTATTTTTTTCAAATGTATTTTCTTTGTAAATGCCGACGAAAAGTGGTTTCATCTGCATGCTGTTTTCAACGATTTTTTGAGAGGGCAGACTAAAGGCTTTTTCGAAGAGTTTTTAAGGTAAAACTAGATGGGTCATGGACCCAATCTAAGTGTGAGTTCGTGGTTGGTTGGTGGCAAGCCGTTTGCTCCATACACGAGCTGCAACGAAATAAACTCAAGTACTGAAATTAGTTTGTTCATAATTCACGACTTTATCGATTACGATAACTTTATATTGGCGTGTGCTAGCTGACATAATGGTAAATAATTTAATTTTATTTATTTATTAAAACTGAATGCACAAGTATACCGTATGCGTCGCCGGGCGTAAAAGAATCGCACCATCCCATTTCTTGCAGTGGGTGTCGTAGAAGGCAACTAAAGGACTTACTAGAGAATAGGCAGCAGCGTTCTCTATACATTTTACCACCATACTGCGATCGCCAACCCGCCTGCCAAGCGTGGCGATTATGGCAAAACCCCCCATTCTGGGGGAGGCCTATGTCCAGCAGTGGACGTCTTTCGGCTGAAATGATGATGATCAAAATCAAAATATTTTTATTTCAAATAAACCTGCATGGGCACTTATGAAACGTCAGAAGCTAGGTGCACGGTTCCAAATTGTTGTTTCCTATGGAGAAGAGCCGGCAAGAAACTCCACGGTTACTCTTTTAAAAATAATTGGCTTTAACAATATTTTCAAATTACAGAGATTAAATGTATGGGAGGACAGCGCAGGCCTATCAATAAGTACCAGGTACTTAGACGAATACAGAATAGAAAATCGTCTACAAATCTACAGTCAGTAAGGCCTACAACGTTCTCTCATTCACAATATGTAAAATAATCTACATAAATAAAATGAACCTAAATAAAATTGATGTATAATGTCAATTAATGACGAGAATAATTATGTCAGCATTGTAAAAATAAAAAGAATTAAAAAGAACTTTGTATTTGAGAGCAGTTAATAGACTTTCACATAGTTATGCTGTTAATGAGGTACCAGGGAAGCCACATGTGCAGAAGGAATTAATGCCAAACTTCCCTGTCTTCAACGTAGTCTTTTATCTTATAATATGCTTTTTTGATAAGGACACGTTTGATGTGCGTTTTAAACTTTCCATCGCTAAGTTCTGTAACCGACTTTGGCAACTTGTTATAGAAGCGGATACTGTTTATTAGAAATGACTTGCTAGTTTTAGTCAATCTAAATTTTGGAATCACAATTTCATCTTTACTACGTGTATTCAGATTATGGAAATCGCATCGTTTTTTGAAAAGGCCTAAGTTTTTGCGAACATACAAGATATTTTCTAGGATGTAAAGAGAAGGCAGAGTTAATATATCAATTTCGCTGAATTTGTTTCTAAGAGACTCGCGAGGCCCCATTTTGTAGATTGCGCGGATTGCCCTCTTTTGTAAAATGAAAATTGAATCTACGTCAGCTGCCGATCCCCACAGCAGAACGCCATAAGACATAATACTGTGAAAATAAGCAAAGTAAACTAACCTAGCTGTGGCTACATCAGTCAACTGCCTTATTTTTCTTACTGCGTAAGCAGCTGAGCTTAATCTACTTGAAAGAGCTCTAATGTGAGCACCCCATTGCAATTTTGAATCTAAAGTAATTCCCAAAAATACAGTTTCCGAAATAGCATCCAGTTTCTTGCCATCAAGTTTTAAGTTTAGACCTACTTGGGGTACATTTGGTAACGAGAACTTAAGACATTTAGTTTTGTTCGCATTGAGTAAAAGATTATTAGCAGCAAACCATTTCGAAAGAACAGCTAGACTATCATTGACATGTAAGACATCCGTATCTTTCCTATCTATTCTAAAAATAAGAGAAGTGTCATCAGCGAATAAAATTATATCCGAGAATTTAGCCATCAGGTAAGGAAGGTCATTAATATAAACTAAATGATGATGAATGCACAAGTAAAAATACTGTATAAAGGCAGACTTTTATGTTTTATATTTAGTAATGTTAATTACTTACGTACTATTGTATAGACTCAAGTTCTTCTAACTTAACAGACAGCTGTACTGCTGGGGTGTTTGTTACGCTACTTCTTTGGCCCAACTAGGAATTTGGATATGTATTTTAATTTTATATCACCGCCTTCCGAACTTAGTTATTGAGGTTAAACTAAAAGGTTTATTAATTTTAGCTTTTCAGTTTTTTTCGGCGGTTTCGTTTTTTTGTTAATAAGTTTTATTCACATGCGCGTCTTTCCTTCTCATCACATGCCTACACCAAACCAAAGACTAATTATTACAATACCATCCTCTACCTAGCCATTTCCCAACTATGTTGGGGTTGGCTTCCAGTCTGACCAGCTGCAACGGAATATCAGTATTGTACATGGACCGACTGCCTATCTGACCTCCACAACCCAGTTACTGGGTAACACGATACCCCTTGGTAAGACTGGTTGTCAGATTTTCGGGCTTCTGACGACCCGTTACGACTGTCAAAGATCCACGAATGACAGCCGAAACCAACGGCTTAGCGTGCTTTCCGAGGCACGGAGAGGTAACGATAGAAAGATGGTCACCCATCCACGGAAAGACCGCGGCAAGTGTAGCTTAACTTGATCAATCAACCCATGCGGCTTTCATTACTTAGCCACGAGCCCCCGAAAACAATTTCTATGAAAACTTCATGGAAATTCATATCTACTAGGCTAGAGTCGTGTCGAGCTGTCACATCACGTTAGTCTGCCTTTAAAACGGCAAAAAACGTAGGGGCTACTGCAACAGTTAAAAGCTATTTAAAAATCATTGTTACCGTTTTAAAATAGTTCCTATTACCGTAACTTAAGGGTCAAATAGACAATCGGATAGACAGACCTATTAGTGATACTATAGAATAAAGATTCACAGATGCGACACTCCTGGCCCTAAAAACAAAACACATTTATGTTGGCACTCACGCCAAACGCTACGCCAAAATGTATGGGAATGACATAACCTGCGGAAAGGTTACGTCGCGTTTGGCGTGGACTCCAACAGAAATGTGTTTTGTCTAGGCCTGCTTATACGATATCAAAATACGAATATTATCTTTGTTTTGATCTTCGTAATGTTCGTATGAGCGAAACAAATGTCAATCAATCTTCCTAGTCTTTTCTCAACTACGTTGCGGTCGACTTCCAGTCTAAGAAGATGTAGCTGAACACCAGTATTTGACATGGAGCGACTGCCTATCTGACCTCCACAACCCAGTTATTGGGTAACCACGAATTGGTAAGACTGTTTATCAGACTCAGATTATAAAACAAAGGCAGATAGACCGCGCGGAACACTAAGAGTGAAGCCAAAAAACAAAATACTAAGGCGTCGTATTTTATGTAACATACAATGGGACGCTTTAGTATTTGTTATTTTTTGGTTTGGATTATAAAACAAAGGCAGATAGATCGCGCAGAACACCCCAGAGTCAAAAAAACAAATACTAAAGCCTCGCTTTATGTACAATACGACGCTTTAGTATTCGATTTTTTGACTTAACTCTGGTGTTCCGCGCGGTCTATCTGCCTTGTTTTATAATTTGAGTTGTCAGACTTGGGCTTTTGACTACCCGTAACGACTGTCATAGATCCACGAATGACAGCCGGGAACAGAAGGCACTTTAGTTCGTGGAAATAATTTTATAACCAGTACTCTCAAAACGTTGAAGCAAAACATCGCTACGAAACCATTACCTATGCCCCAGAGCCCCAAAAATTCGAAGACATGTGGCATCCACCTACCCCACTGGGCTCCCGTGGTGGATTATGGCCCACTCCTTACAGAGAGGCCTGTGTCCCAGCAGTGGGAAGGTTGAAGGCTGATTATAAAGTTAGAATAGAATTAAAGAGATAATACGTAACCTGCAGGGTCGTCGGATATAGTTGAAGACCAATAAGAAACCGATGGATGTTTTTCGAATGAAATTTAATTTTATAAATGTTTATTTTCTATTAAGTAATTAAATTAAATTTTATTCGAAAGCATCCATCGGTCTACTCTTATAACTTTTGGTGACTATACGTATCAGTAAAATTAATTATTTGTAAAATTGAGTACTTACTTAAAAACATATAAAACAGGGATCCGCCGATATTGGGAGCAGGGTCCAAGCTACCGGTGGTTAGGGCTCCAGATACAGGAACCTCCTCACGATGCGAGCCGTATCGAGGAGTATTGCCTTCTGAATCAGGCCTTTGATCCAACCGCCCAACGAGAGATGTTGATCGAGGCTTTCGGCCATCAATCCATTGGCTGATACGACAATCGGCACAATTACAGCCGAGCTCACATTCCACATGTCAACAACCTCGTGTACTAAGTCAAGATATTTAATTTGTTTCTCTTTCTCAGCTTTCACGAGGTTCTCGTCATGTGGAATGGTAACATCGACTATAATTGTGGGGCGCGCTAACCGATCTATCACCACTTTATCAGGCTTATTGGCTAATGATAGATCGGTCCCAGTACAATGTGACATGGTCATTTTCAAGAACTGTGTCGGGCACATACTTGTAATACGGTACCTCAGAATCCACAAGTTTATATTGCAAAGCAAGTTGCTGATGAATAATCCTGGCTACTTGGTTAGATATGCCTGTGCAAGTATTCGCCGTTAGCCAGACGGGAACAACCAGAGATAATATGTCTTACTTAACTTTTACAATATTTACCACAGTCATAGTCTATACGGTTTTACTATTCTTTGGCGCTGACTATGTTAAATTATTTTATTAATAACTAGCTTTTATGTGGCAATTCACATGGTTAGCTGATTTACAACGATTTTTGGACAGAAAGTGGTCTACTTACTTGTTAATCAAAGATATATTTTTTAACCGACTTCAAAAAGAAGGAGGTTATCAATTCGACATGTTTATATTTTTTTTTTTTATGTATGTTCGGGCATAACTCTGTCGCATATAGACAAATTTGCAAAATTCTTTTTTTGTTCGAAAGGGGTTTACTCCGAAATGGTCCCATAGAAATTTCATATAGATCTGATGATGCGTTTCGGAGACAGACAACGGAACTCTTCAAAAAATTACAGCAAATCAACCGCGAATGTTGCTATCGCATAAATTTGTATTGTTTTGACCCCAAGGATGATGAAATTTCGAATTGGTGTGGGGTAGATAACTAAAAAGGGAAAAATAAAAACTTTTTTCAAAAAAATAACAACCGACTTCCAAAAAAACACTACAAAGTGCAAAATAACTTTAATTTCGGAAGGCGGTGACAAATAATTAAAATACACATCCAAAGTCACCGCCTTCCGAAATTAAAGTTATTTTGCACTTTGTAGTGTTTTTTTGGAAGTCGGTTGTTATTTTTTTGAAAAAAGTTTTTATTAGCTGTAAATTCAATTAGGTGTGAATTCGTGAAGTTCTTTAATTGAATGTTATATTACATCACGCCTTGTTTTCCCGAAGGGTCGGGCAGAGATGTACTTGTAGTACAACACTGCTCAATTTTGATTCTCAGTATGTACCTTGGAGAAAGTTGTTCAATTTCACGGGTACTATCACCCTGAAAAGTTTAAACAGTGACAAAAAAATCACACTGCATATACAAGGTGTAACTTAAATAACGCACAACCTCTTAAGGGGTCATTGTACTCATAATTATCAACAACTTTACTCTGAGACCAAACCTTAAATCGGGTTTAAAAAAAATCTGCTGTTCCCTACATTTTGACGAGTTATACGAATATAAGTGTATAGAATAGCTGATTTTTTTTCGCGATTTAAGGTTTGGTCCCATAGTTGTTGTTAATAATTATTAGTACTTACTATGACCCCTTAAGAGGTTGTGCGTTATTTAAGTTACACTTTGTATAGGTATGTATATATTTTAAGTATATGTATGTATTATAGTAGATATGTATGCATGTATGTGTATTATAAGAATGGAATAAGGTCTGTCATAATTATGGTATTAATTAATGTATAATTGTATTTTTTTTTAAACTATAATCACCATAATTATTTATAAGGAGAAACTGACTGACTGATCAATCAACGCACAGCCGAAACTACTAGGACTAGGAACGTAAAATTTTGCACACAGCTTCCCATTATAATGTAGGGGAGCACTAAGAAGGGGTTTTTGGAAATTCAATCTTTAAGGGGGTGAAAAGGGGGATTTTGTTTGTATTCATGAATATTATTATATACTATACTTATACCTTGAGTTAATAAACTTGAAACTTGGCACAAATACTAAGTTAAGTAAATTATGAGGTACGCCATTTATTGTTTTGCCAAAGTACCCCCTAAAGGGGGATTGAGGGGTGTCAAAGTTTGTATGAGAGAATTTTAACGCGCGGTCTGATTAACTCCAAACTCAGTATTTATACCTTAAACCAAAAATAAAGAATAACGTGTATCAGGGTTTCTCGAAAATCTACCCCTAAAAGTAAAAAAGGGTAGTCCATGATATTAGAAATGTGAAAGTTTGTGAAGATGATTAGATTTTAGATACTCAATCACGCTAAAACGGCTGAACAAATTTGGATGAAATTTGGCACACTGGTAAACTGTAACCTAGATTAACACACAGGATACTTTTTATCTCGGTAGTACGTTCCCGCGGGATAATTTCCGACTTCCACGCGGGCGAAGCCGCGGGCGGAAGCTAGTTATACATGATTGTTTAAATATTTTTAGTAAATTAATTGAAATCATCATTTAGATTTCCACACCATATTTGTACAGTCACGAGCAATAACATAGAAACGCCCTAAAAGTTCAAATTAATGTCACACAAGTTAAATTGCAAAAATCTGTATGCTAACTGTGTCCAATAATTATGTAAACGTTAAATTGTGTCAAAAAGAACTACACACTTTTATCAAAATTTCGTTAACAATAGATTACCAAAAAAATATACTAACTTTTAGTTACATAGTTATATACCCAGGCAAATTTCAAAAACATGTGCACAGTACAGTTTCAAAATTATGTATACAATAACAAAGCAGCAGTTTCAAGGAGCTTGAGCTCGGAGTTATGTAGCAATTGTAATTTTACCTATTTGACAAAATCGGTATACATAAATATAGGATCTTATAATAATATATAGTTATTATAAGAACTTTTATCACTAATTTCCGTTATTAAAAATTGTGAGCAGTCATGGTGGCCTAGTGGTAACGCCGCGACTTACGAGATGTAGGTCGTAGGTTCGAACCCAGACAGACGCTTTACTTTGTGTATATTATGTCATCACCAATGCTTTCAAAACGGTGAAGGAAAAACATCGTGAGAAACCTGATGTCCTAGAACCAAGAATTCGAAGACATTTGACATCTACCAACACGCACTGGGCCCGCGTGGTGGATTAAAGCCCGCTCCCTCTCACAGAGAGGAAGCCTGTGTCCCAGCAGTGGGAACATTATCGGCTGACTATGTTTGTATATATGGTAACTACTTGCTAGTAGCCATCAGCAAGCGGCATCGACACGCCCGTCGACTGTTTTTAGTTCCGTATGCCGTCTTAAAACTGTTGTGTTATTAGATTCGTACGACAACATTGCAAATCATACAGTGGGATAAGCGCGCATTACGGTTGTTTTTTTAACCCCCGACGCAAAAAGAGGGGTGTTATAAGTTTGACAGTTATGTGTGTCTGTCTGTGGCACCGTAGCTCTTAAACAGGTGAACCGATTTGGGTACGATTTTCTTAATTTAAAAGTAGGTAGTAGGACCTAGCAGTAGTTTTAAGACATATTTTATCATAATCGGTTCACCCGTTTGAAGATTATCAGCTATTTTCTCGTTGATGAAGGGATTTGAGCACTTTCCACGGGTCTGATCGAGTCGAATTTGGTATTCATTACTTTAATTATATTAGACGAACAAAGTAACTTTAAACTGATGCTGCTGCTTCACCTGGAATTTCCAGGATACCCAATTACCTCACCAAAAACAACAGAAGTATCGCGTTTGGGCTCATTGAAAAGGTCTCAATGAATATGTAAATGGTGATCAGGGTTTGCTGATGGAGAAGCAACGAACAATGAGGATAATTTTGTAACATGGTTCACAGTGGAAAACATACGTAAAGCTGCGCAGATTTAAGTGACACAAGTTTCGATAGTGACGTGTGTCGTATTTTTATTACTACATTAAGCTTAAAAAGCAGGAATGAAAAGTTAAATAAAAAAAAAAACTGACCTAATTGACCGTCCCCCGACGTAAAAACGCTTTTATCAAAATATTACATACAACTTCTTATTAAACCTATCAGGCCAAAACAATTTTTAAACTTTTTAGAGGTTTTTTGGGTCGGGTGTTTTTAAAATTTTTGCTGTCGTGAAGTGTAGCTAGATCATAATCATGCAGCAAAGAACAAAAGTATCCGACTTAGCTTGGACTGTAAGCAGTGGCCTGATACAGGCTGATGATGATTGTATTAATCATCATCACTGAATTCGTCCGATTTATAAACCACTGTATGATACAATTAAACTTAATAAAACAAGAAAAAATTGGTATACACTTTCAATTTCATTTTGATGTATCCATTATAATTCCAATAACACGTATACATTACATTTTGTATACATGTAATAGAAATTGTCACGGAGGCTTAAAAATGACATTGGAAGTGTAAACTTTTTACTGATTTTGTTTCGTTTACATTACTTTGAAACCATTGTGTACTCAGTTTTGACACAGTTTGATGGTTAGGTATTTCGAACAAAAATGCCGTACACATATTTTTTGAATGGTAGAAGTTAAGATATTTTAGAAAATGTGACAATGTATGTATATTATTGCTCGTGACTGTACGCCTCCTGGCATAACATAGCGCGCTGTATTTTCATTTACCTTTGTTAACAAATATAACATTACCTACGCGGTCAAAATGTATGGAAAAGCATATCTTTTAACGATCAAAAATTTCAACGCAGGGCTGTTTAGAATCTGTAATAGGTACTAAATGGTATACAATATGTCCGGTTTCGGTCTGTACAAACTTAAAGGGGTGGTAGTTTGCTGTGTTCTATCAATAAAATTACTCTACATGCAGGGTCGGAACACACACCCCCTGAATGGCAGCCATTTTTGTGTTTTGGTCGCCTTTTTATGGAGCGAGCATACTAAAAGTACAGTAACTTTTAAATTTAAAGCCCAATTATCATTAAAAAAATACTTTTGGCAACGGAAAAGTATTAACAATGGGTTAAATAACTCAAATAATAACATTAAATGCTGCATCATCTTGAAATAAATGCTAAATGAGCAATCAAGTAACAATATCTCTTAAACCATTTGTCATAGAATCGAGTTTTTGGTATTACTGTTTAGGTAAACTTAACATCTGTTAGACGTGTAAAAAAAAAGGTATTTCCCCGGGGTGAATTTTGTAATAACCTTGAAAAAACGATGTCATTTTTAACGTAAAATTTATATTTTAGCATTTATTTCAAGATGATGCAGTATTTAATGTTATTATTTGAGTTATTTAACCCATTGTTAATACTTTTCCGTTGCTAAAAGTATTTTTTTAATGATAATTGGGCTTTAAATTTCAAAGTTACTGTACTTTTACAAAATACAAATGGCTGGCATTCAGGGGAGTGTGGGTTCCGACCCCACATGTAGAATAATTTTATTGATAGAACAGAGCAAACTACCACCCCTTTAAGTTTGTACAGTCCGAAACCGGACATATTGTATGTAGCTATAAAATGTCAAAGACTCGACGTAGTAAAGTAAACAATAGGCACATTTCCGTGACTGTACATTAGTCATTCACAAAATTCATAGTAACTTTTAACTTATTTAAAACTATTACATTGTCTTACTGTTACTTTTATTTGGACCATTACTCATTAGCACAATATTTTTGCAAAAAAAACAAAAACGGAATGAAAGCGAAATCAGTTTCTAAGAAATCATAACAAAGATGGTCCACACAAAATTGTTGCAGATTTTTTTTTTTAATGACAATGATTGTCAACACAAAATGCTTGCAGAAATAATTTTTAATCCTTAGGTGGGTTTCATTAATTTGTAGACTATTTGGCAAAATTGCTACCTGAGACCAATTTGTATAATACCAATTGTTTTACGAACCGTTTACAGAAATGTGCCGGTAGCACAAATAAATAAAATAATATCACGCCAGAATTGTCAGACAGGGTAGGCACAGATGATATTGTTTTTTCCTTTATTTCAATAAACACATACAAATTACATTTTTAAATATTAGAATATAAAATATATAAAAATATTTAAAAATATAAAAAATAGTATCCCACCGGTATCGGGAACAGGGTCCAAGCTACCGGCGGTCAGGGCTCCAGAGAGAGGAACCTCCTGACAATACGAGCCGTGTCCAGGAGTACCGCTTTCTGGATCAAGCCCTTGACCCAGCTGCCCAACGAGAGCCTCCTCAGATGTTGGTCGAGGCTCTTGGCTATCAAGCCATTGGCTGAAACGACTATCGGTAAAATGATCGCTGAGTCCACATCCCACATGTCGACAACCTCGCGAGCCAAGTCGAGATACTTGATTTGTTTATCTTTCTCGGCTTTCACGAGGTTCCCGTCATGCGGGACCGTTATGTCAACGATCATTGCACGCCGCTCTAGTCGATCCACCACCACTATATCAGGTTTATTGGCAACAATAGTCCTGTCAGTGATGATGGATCGATCCCAGTACAGTGTGACATGTCCATTTTCGAGAACTGGGTCGGGCACATACCTGTAGTACGGCACTTCCGATTCCACAAGGCTGTATTTTAGAGCAAGTTGCTGGTGGATAATCCTGGCTACAAGGTTGTGTCTATGCAAGTACTCTTCGTTAGCAAGACGAGAACACCCGGAGATTATGTGTCTTATTGATTCTCCCGGACGGTGACATGCCCGACAGATGTCAACCGTACCATCTTTCACAATAAATCTCCGGTAATTGTTCGTCATGATAACTTCGTCCATAATTGCACAGACAAAACCTTCGGTTTCCCCAAAGAGGTCACCGAAACGCAGCCAGGCTACGGACGCTAGTTGGTCTACATCGGGTCCATGTAGGGCCCGGAAAAAGCGTCCGTGAAGCTCCTTACTCTGCCATACCTCCATGCGATCATTAGTGTCAAGCACTACAGGCTTGGGCCAGTCCTCTTTAGCCAAGGAGAGCGGGGTGAGGCCCTTGTCCACCGCGGCCACATCTCGATGCATCCCCACGTCGGTCTCTAAGAAATATTCCCTGAGACTGCATATCTCGCGATTGTGGAGGGTCTTAGCGTTTAAGAACCCTCGACCTCCACACTTTCGCGGGATATACAGTCTCATTACCGATGACCGTGGGTGATGCATTCGATTTGCAGTCAGCAGCGTACGGACCCTCCTATCCAGGGCGTCGAGTTCGATCTGAGTCCATTTGAGTATGCCGAAAGAGTACATCAAGACCGGCATGACCCAATCGTTGAAGGCGCGCACCTTGTTTCCGCCTGATAAAAGACTATTAAATACTTTCTTCAGGCGGCCAAAGAAGCGCTCCTTCAACGATTGCTTCATGTCAGTAACATTGATGCCCAACGCTTCCGACATACCCAAATACTTATAGGTTTCGGTTGCGGAGAGGGCTCGAAGGTTTATGGAATCCGAGAGTTGGGTTCCCACGGATTCCACAATCTCCCCTCGCTTTACATGCATGACCGCACATTTGTCCACACCAAATTCCATCCTGATGGCGCTACTGAAGGTTTCAGTTACTTTCAGTAGCTTCATCAGTTGCAAATTGTTGGGGGCAAAGAGTTTTAGGTCATCCATGTAGAAGAGGTGAGATATAACCTGACCACCTCTCCTCAGCCGATAGCCTATACCTGAATGCTCCAGCAGTGTGCTTAGAGGATTCAGGGCTAGGCAGAACCAAAGCGGACTCAAACTGTCGCCCTGAAATATACCTCGCTCGATCCTTATCGGCTCGCTATTCCTCTGGATATTTCGACATCCTGGATATCGAAGGACCGTCCTCCATTGCCTCATACATGACATCAGGAAGGTGCGCAGAGTTGTATCTACTTTATACAACTCTAGCACCCTCATGAGCCATGTATGTGGCACTGAGTCATAGGCCTTCTTGTAATCTATCCAACATATCGAAAGATCCTTTCGGGAACGGCGAACCTGTTGGCTAATGGCCATATCAATGAGGAGCAGCTCCTTAGTACCGCAGGACCCGTTCCGACATCCATTTTGAGAGACAGACATGATGGAGTTAGTGTCTATATGATTGTAAATTTTCGCTCTCAAAATGGATGTAAGAACTTTATAGACCGTCGGTAAACAAGTGATCGGCCTATAATTTTTGGGTTCCGCGGTACTACCTGATTTATGGAGCAGGTGGGTAACTCCTGTTGTCAGGAACTGGGGTAGCGAACCAGACTCCAAAGCAGTCTGGTACTGAGCCGCCAAGCGAGCGTGCGATCCCATGAACCATTTGATCCAGAAGTTGTGCAGCCCGTCCGGCCCTGGAGACTTCCAGTTGGGCAGCGGACGGACTGCGCGAGCTACATCTTGGGGGCAGATGGTAATAGCCCCCATTTCTGGTATGGGATTGCAGGCTCGCTCGACTTCTCGAGCCCAATCACCTTCGGTGTGACTGACAGGCACCGACCAGATATTGCGCCAAAAAGAGCACATGGCGTCATCATCCGGTAGGCGCGTATCAGCCACACCTTGGTTCGGTCGCTCCCAAGCCCTATAAACCCACCTTTCATCACTCTGGAACGTGCGATTCTGAGTGTATCGGTCTATTCGCCGCTTATACCGACGAATACGGTTTGCCCATGCATACACTTTCTGCTTCAGGAAGTCTATGCGCTCTGTGACACGGGACATATAATCTTGAGGGCTGGTATCAGTCCCTGAGAATGCCCGCCTCACAAAGCGCATCACTCTAGGGCGAGTGTTGCCCTCCCTGAAGCAGATTAGTTTGCCGATGAGGGCTCTGGCCCCACCAATACGACGTTCAATCCTGCACTGCCAAGCTGGTACGGCTGGTTTCGGTCGTGTAGCTCTAGAGTCATTTGCGAATTTGACGTGAGCTACACGACATGCCGCCACAGCCGCGCAGTACAGAATCGAATGAGTATCGGCGAGGTTTTCGCAGTCATCAAAATAATTTGACAACTGCGAATCCAAAGCCGCCACCAGCGCCCTATTCTTGTTATGCATGGGCAAACGAGGTAAACGTGGCCTAAGTTCGGGCGACATGAACCGATATTCTCGAATCGCACCCTCCAAAGCACTCCTCAATTCCTCACTGCACTGGGTACTTACGTTTGTAGCCCTGTCAACACTCCCCTCGTCAGCTAGAGGCGCGTGACTTGTGTTGAGCCGTGGTGGTACCACAACTGTCTGCGACGGGGGGACGATGACATGGCTACTCTGCATTTCATTTCGCAAGCGATCAAGCACAGTGTCATCCAACATATGGTTACGCTGGATGACCCGCACCTGATCCGAAAGTCGTTGTGCCGAAACGTTGACAGCTGGCTCAAGCACCTGAAAAAGAGAGAGCATCCGAACACAGTACGCGGTCAGGTTGTTTCCTCCCTCTGTAGCCCCATAGTATGAGCGCATGACGTTTTCGTTGATGGATTGTGTCCATCTCATGCGCTGCACACTTCCGCCGGGAGCTGGGACCCTATCAGAGGCCGGTGGGCCTCGAGGTCCTAAGCCGTCCGGCGGCCGGCGTCCTCCTCGTCGACGTGCAGGTGGTGGTGTCGTTGGCGGAGAGAAGTACTCGTCGCTCGAGCTCGACGCAACTACCGCGGCCGGTGTCATCACAACGCCCGCAGTGGGGCTGGGTACCGGCGGCGGCGAGGCGGAGCTGAGCGACGAGTCCGGAGGTGGTGGGCATGCTCTACGTGCTGCTGATCTTGTCAACATTTCGTTTTAATCTTGTTTTCATATTGTTTTAATTGTTATATTGTCCGTGGGGTTTCTTGCTGGGTCTTCCACATAACATAGGCATATGATTTGAAACTACAGTGGGAACTGGTCACTGGCCAACTTTAGTTTTATGTTGTTAAATACTAAAACGAAAAAGGAGGTCTAACGGCTAGAATGTTAATTGTTATTAATTATTTTCATTGTGTATAAATAAAATACGTAATGTAGAACATGGGCCTTATCAAAAGTCTTAAAAGTCACCCAAAGAGCAATGGAGAGGGCTATGCTTGGAATTTCCCTACATGATTCAATCAAGAATTAAGAGATCCGCAGGAGAACCAAGGCAACCGACATAGCTCGAAGAATTGCTAAACTTAAGTGGCAGTGGGTACATTGCGCGCAGAACATATGGCCGATGGGGCCGAAAGGTTCTGGAGTGGCGACCGCGAACCGAAAGACGTAGAGTGGGAAAGCCTCCCACAAGGTGGACCGATGACCTTGTGAACGCCGCGGGAATCCGCTGGATGTGGCAAGCACAATACCGGTCGAAGTGGAGGGGAGTCTAGGGGAGGCCTATGTCCAGCAGTGGACGTCGTTCGGCTGAAATGATGATGATGATGATGATCACAAAATTATTCCATAAAAAATTTGCCTATTATAGCCTATGTTCCCTTGGGGAAATAATGCCATCTGAACATCTGCAGCCGAACTAGGTATCTCCGATATAGCGAAAAATATAAAGATAAATTAATTACACTTAAAATGAGTTATAAAGTGTTGACTGGGAGTAAGCGGTGTGTTTGAGTGTGGGTGCGAATGTGTGTTTTATAATATATGCTAAGAAGGTAGTAAAAAGCATTTCTGTTTAAGATGGTAAATGGCTTAAAGAAACCTGATTATTTTGTTCCCATGTAATAGGCAACGAGACTATGCTATTAACTGGGCTCAAATCTAGACAACTTTTAAAATTGCTTCTAAAATTCTAAATATCTAGTTCCTTTTTTTTAGGCATTTTTCCTATTGACAGCAATGCGGTCAAATTTTTTGATGACCTGTGATTATTTTCTCTCTTTTTGTTTTATTAAATGTTATGTCTGTTAGCCTATTTATCATGCAAATACTTCTAAAGTAGAACAACCCAAAAACCCTTTGACACTCAGATTATAAAATAAGGCAGATAGACCGCGCGGAACACTAAGAGTGAAGCCAAAAAACCAAATACTAAGGCGTCGTATTTTATGTAACATACAATGCGACGCTTTAGTATTTGTTTTTTTTTTTTGGTTTAGAAAAACAAAGGCAGATAGATCGCGCAGAACACCCAAGACTCAAAAAAACAAATACTAAAGCCTCGCATTATATACAATACGACCAATACGACGCTTAAGTATTTGTTTTTTTGGCTTCACTCTTGGTGTTCCGCGCGGTCTATCTGCCTTTGTTTAATAATCTGAGCTTTGACAGAACAAGGTCACGTTAAATTCAAGTTTTAGCAACTAGTATAGTATCGGATTTCTGTTTTCTTTTTCTTAATTTTGTTCTTTCCTTTGTACGTTTACTCTTAACACTGACATCGGCATACTTGTCGACGTCGTCGGAACCATTGCCATAGAGAAAACCAAGAATAGAATAGAACCCTTTGACAGACCGAATTATTTTTTATCATTATTAACTTATTGGTAAAATGTTAGAGAAATTATCCAATATTGCCAAGGGTGAGTTGACCGGACTGGCCAAATAAATATAAACAAGAAAAGAAATCACTAATCAAATGTATAAATTTACAGGGAATATATCAAATTGACAGAAGAAGTAATACGACTCGTCAGAATAACGAATGAAATGTCAGCAGAGTTAAAAAATAATGAACGAGATGGACAAGTTTTATTAAAAGCAATAAATGAGAAGAAAATTGAGAAAGCGATAAATAAAGTTTTGAAAAAAGTTATAGTACAAGCTATAGTTGAATATTGTGAAAAGCACGATAAAAACAGAAAAACAGATGGACCAAATAAGGCTCCTGAAAATCATTTGACCCCGCAAGAATCTGTCAAAATCCCACCTCAATCAGAGCGACTACTTTCTGTGTATAGTGCGAGACTTCCACTTAAGTTTCTAGAACAGCCAACAGCAAAACGAATTGAAAAAACTCATCGAAAAGATCCAATTACTGAGCTTTTTCCATCAAAGATATCTAAGCAAGAATTAGTGGAAAAGGGCAAGGATTCAATAAAGAGAATCTTGTCAGATGATGATGAACTTCTACCTTTTCAACCAGGGCGAGTATTTGCAATGCAGAATTTTCAACCTTTATTTCCAACGCGAAGTGAAAAGGTATTCATTATGGACCAACATTCAGCACCAAACGATACTGAAAAACCAAAAGAAGATATTATTGATCCAAAAGAAACTAATTCCTTTACGGTAAGTCAACAACCCAAAGAAATGCAAGAAACAGGACCTAAAGAAAACTCAGTAGGTGCAGAGAATCAACAAACAACATCAAAAGTTCAAGAATTAACTGAAATAGACCAGCAATCAGAAAAACAGATCACAATCGTAAAATTTGATTCTTTAAAAAACATTATGGATCAACAAGCTTCATCAGATACAGAGAAGGATGAGAGTAAATGCGCAAAAAATAATATAGAAGTGGAGGAAGCGTCAAGGCAACAAGCTCAAATTAATCCACTTACAGACATCTCGAAAGCAGAAACGGCAGAAAAGGCATCGCCTAAAGTTGCATCAGCCATTGTAAAATTTAAAAAAATGCTGTCAAAAGCATCTGAAAAAAAAGACTTAATAGTCTTAAAACTACCAGACGAATCAGACTATAATGATGACTTCATCCCCCCAGTTGCCCACAAGAACTTTGCTATAAACGCCAATATACTAAAAATCGAAGAATTAGACGCTAAAATAGAAGAAGAAAATGGAGAAGCATTTGAAACAGGCGAATGGTTTGAAACGGCAACGTTTAATTGCAAATCTGATGGTTATTCAGTCACAGCAGAGTTGTTTCCCAAAGAAACTAGTATATCAAGTTATGAATTGTACTCAAAATGTGAATTACCAACCAAACAGACTAGTGAAAGTCATTTACACGTTTGTGATTTTATTCCAAAAGAAGAGGAATATCCTTTTGATGCTGTTTTCAAACCCTTAAAACGATTTCAATCAAGTCCAGGCGAATCATTGTCATCAGGTATTGCGGATTTTGAAAAGGTCCGGTACCTTGACCAGTTCAATTCTTCCGATGAATTTGATGATACAATGAAACAGCAATATTGGGATGTCAAAAAAGTGGTAAATAAACAATACCTGGACCAGTTTGAATCTTCCGATGAATTTGATGATACAATGAATCAAGAATATGCGGATGCAAAAAAAGTGGTCAATGAACAGATAATAAGGCAAAAATGTAATAGGAAAATTTACGGATACGTGATGGAATCTGATTCCTCGCAAGAATCGTTTATAAGTGATGTAAAATATCGAGTTTGCGCTCGCAATGAAAAGCCTCCAAGGACTTCGGACAAAGGTAAATGATTGGGAAGAAATCTGTGTCAAATAGAAAGAAACACTAGATCTTTGCAATCTTGAAGCCTTTCAATAGAATGCTAGATTCAATAATCAAAGCATTGAAAAACTCGGGAATGACTGAATGAATGACGATTATTAGCTAGATTGTGTGAAGTCAAATTTATTGTAATTTAAATATACTCTACCTAAAATAAAAGCCTTAATTTATGTAACTAAATCCTAAATTAATAATAAAGCCAAATAAGTTTTTTGTTTTGTTTTTAATGGATGTTTGTTTCAACGCAATAATCTTAGGAACTACTAGTTTGATTCAAAAAAGTTCTTTTACATTTGATAGCTCTGTTCTTGAGACAGACTAAGTACCTATAGGCAATTTAACTTCACGTAAGGACACTTTGGGAGACTGACAGCTCTGGTGGCCCATTGGTAAAGGCCGCGACTTACAAGATAAAGTCGAAAGTCGCAGAACTGTCTGTAAATTATTTTATTGCCACTGCAGGCTTAGCACGAGCACAGATTTGTCGACGGAAGATTAGACTAATAGGAGAAGATAGCTATGTTTTTCTATTAATTATCACAGTTATGCGTTCTAAACGAATCATGATTTAGTAGATAATCGTATATTTACTTTGTGGCCGTCGAGTTGAAAGTTTGTTGTCAGTGTGATTTTTAGAGTTTGGTAAGAAGTATTCTTCTAAAATATTCTACGTTTATAAGAACCTAGACAAAGATCGTTAGAAACGAAAGACAAAATGACAGATTGTAGCATGATATCGACGGTGCGATGTCAAAAATGGAGAAACGAAATGTCACTTTGTATTGAAAAAGCACTGTCTATTCTTCGTAGAAATAGGAAGCTTCATGCTAAGCCTGCTGCTATCAAAACGCCGAGAGAAGGCTCTCTCCGAGGGGAGGTTGTAATCAACCACGCGGGCGCAGTTGGTAGATTTCACATGTCTTCGAATTTTTGGTTTTAAGACATGCCGGTTTCCTCACGATGGTTTCCTTCACCGTTTTGAGAGCAGTGGTGATGAAATAATTTACACAAAGTAAAGCGCCTGTCTGGCTTTGAACACGCGCGGTGTTTTGGCGCACCCTGGGAGAGGCCTATGTCTAGCAATGCAATAGGCTGATTTGATTGATTACTGTTAGCCTGTATAATCCCACGGCTGGGCAAAGTCCTCTCCGGCTCTCCCCGTGACTTTCAGTGCTTGCGATCCATTCCTTACGTAGACCACCGGTCGTTTGATATAAATAAGTATCTATGAATATGTCACCGTAATATTGTGAACACCTTTAGTTTATAATCTATCTCGTGAGATTATAATCTGTCGATAAATAATTGTGAACTGTAAAAACCATTTACAATTTAACGCACTATTTTTCGATACTTTATAATCTGTCCGTCAAATTGTGAACTGGTATCCTCTTCCGCTATTACTAAATAGTCAAGTAACTGCCACTAATTTGGAAGTAGCGCTCGCTGGCTCGTTTCGCTCGCTCGGCTCGCGCGATGCTCGCAGTTCTAACCTAACCTATTCGGTCGGCGGACGGCGAGTAATGGGTAGCTCGCTGTCCGGTAAGGACAAAGCCCAAGTCGATGGCGCGTTGTGTTCCACGCGCGCCTCAAAGAGATGTCAGCACAAAAAATGATGGGCCCGCAAGGGCCGATGCCTGCCAGGGGTGCGGGTTTGTTCGAAAGAGATACCACAGCCTCTGGCATACGGGCTACTGAGGGAACACGGGTGGGTTTTAGTCAGTAAAAGTCTGACACGCCCTTCTGCTCCACCTAGAGCGGGAGAAGTTATTTGATGATTTCCCACCCAAAAAAAAAAAACCTATTTGGTCGGGAAGCAGTATAGTGCAGTATACAATTTATCGACAGTTTATAATCTCGCGAGATAGATTAATTAAAAATTCAAATTCCCGCCAGAGCGGGAGAAGTTATTTGATGATTTCCTACGCTTAGAAAAATAAATAATAGAAAAGGTGTTCACAATCTTACGATGACACATATACACAACAAAAACATGTGTCAAACTGAGAACCTTTTCCATTCTCGAAGGTAATAATCGAAGAAGCAATAATCTTACATCTGAAAATCATTGTGGCAATATATTAGTTCGTCCGGGCAAGTTGCTCGCTGCCCGGGCTTCCCCGATGGCTCGGATAACAATAGATGATTATGATTGATCTATGTCAGTTGACAGGGATATCGCGTCGCTAATGGCTTCGGCGTAGGGAGGGGACAAAGTATCGATAAGTTTCGATTTTGGGAGAAATAATGTATAATTATTTTGGGTGCGATTTTATTTTCTGTATTGCTTTCTTGGGTTCCAAATCCAGTGCCCTAATTCACTATGACCACATAACGAATCTGCTACAATTGTATAAATAATATAGACAAATTGTCTAGGAACAAACAGAATATGACATTTTGATTCCTTACCGTTACATTGGTTTCTACAAGATATGATATTGAATGTGGTTTGAACGTAATAAGATTCCGCGGGGAATCATAATCATCATCATTTCAGCCGAAAGACGTCTACTGCTTGACATAGGCGTCCCCCAGGCTCCTCCACTTCGACCGGTCTTGTACTTCCCACATCCAGCGGATACCCCCGGCCTTCACAAGGTCATCGGTCCACCTTGTGGGAGGCCTTCCCACCCTACGTCTTCCGGTACGCGATCGCTACTCCAGAATCTTTCGGCCCCATCGCCCATCTGTTCTGCGAGCAACGTGCCCTGCCCACTGCCACTTAAGTTTGGCAATTCTTTGGGTTTTGTCGGTTGCCTTGGTCTTCCTCTATCTCTTCATTTCTGATTCCATCACGTAGGGAAACTCCAAGCATAGCTCTCTCCATTGCCCTTTGGGTGACTGGGAATCATAATAACCATACATAATGGGGGCTCAGTTATAGAGAGAGGTAGTGTATCACGCCCCGTCCTCTCTATCTCAGACTGCCTCATTGATCTAGTGGTTTGCAAGCGCTACTGTTGAGTATGATGTCCTGGTTCGATTCCCAGTTCGGGTGAAGTGTTAATGGGTTTTTCTTTCTGGAATTTCTCAATAGCAGCCCGAAGTCTGGTTTACTGGCCCAGTAGATGGCAATAGGGTCGCCCCCTATTGAATAGGACTTAAAACATAACTGGCTAAATGTGGGTGTAAGTACTATATGTAGGTACCTACACCACTGCCCAAGCTTTCCGGAAAACACGGCGTGATGTTATATTATTATATTGATTTTATGTCTCATTGGTCGCTATTACAGGTGAAGCTACGCTTGCTGTGGTTGGTACGTGGATGGGTAACCATCTTAACATACCAAGACCTCTCCGTGCCTCGGAAAGCACGCTAAGCCGTTGGTCTCGGCTGTCATTTGTGGATCTTTGACAGTCGTTACGGGTCATCAGAAAGCCGGGAAGTCTGACAACCAGTCTTACCAAGGGGTATAGTATTACCCAGTAACTGGGTTGTGGAGGTCAGATAGGCAGTTGCTCCATGTAAAATACTGGTATTCAGCTGCATCCGATCAGACTGGAAACCGACCCAAACACAGTAGGGAAAAGGCTAGAGGCAGATGACGGTGGTCGCGATTACAACGACTGCTGTATTAAGGTTTGGGGTTCGATCCCCGGACAGTATTACTGAGTTTCATCTATTAGGATACTCTTAGTAGCTTTCTGGATATGAAGTAACAGTCTGCATCTCTGCCAGGGGTGCGTGTTGTTTGAAAGAGATACTGTGGCCCCTGGCACACAGGCAACTGAAGGAACACGGGTGGGTATTAGTTAGTAAAAGTCTGACACGCCCTCCTGCTCCACCCAGAGTGGGAGGAGTCTTTTGATGATTTCCCACCTTCAAAACAAAAAAAAAACCATTCTGCATCTAGGCTAGACAAAAAAAAATCCAAATCTAAATTTACAGTGGACAAACTGCTCACTATTGGTAACTAAGTTTTCATGGTGAGATGATTTTGATTTTTGTTCAGCGGCGAAATGGGCGGACGACATTGTTGCCATCGCGGGCATAATCTGGATGAGGCTGACACAGGAATGGCAGAAAAAAGAGACTCACTGCTGAGTATAGGCATTCTCAGCAGTGAGTGAAGTCGGGCTGTAGATGATAATCATAATAAACCTATGATGTTCCCAATGCTGGGACACAGGCCTTTGTCAGTGAAAAATAGTGAGCCGTAACTCACCACGCGGACCCAGTTCGGGTAGGTAGATGTCACATGTCTTCTATTTTTTTAGTTCTAGGACGGCACGACGTTCCACACGATGTTTTCCTTCACCGTTTTGAGGGTCATTAATATTTGCCATAATTTTAAATGCAATAATTTTAAATACCATACTGTCTTGTATTTGCCATAATCGTGAAATTACACAAAATCGTTTTCACTAATTTCATTCATCATCGTCATCATCATCAGCCTATAAAGTTCCCACTGCTGGGACACAGGCCTCCTCTCGGTGAAAGGGAATAATTTCATTGGTCATACATAATCGATCAAGTGTCATATTAATTTTTTATCTATAAATTTATTTGCTATACTTTTCGTTTTCAATAATGTCGTTTTCCATAGCATTTATTCACCATAATATTTATTTGACCATAAGTACTAGCACAATCAACTTAATCTACCATACCATGCATGATTGCTTTGCAAAAGAGGAAATCTAGCGCTTGGCGGCCTCTACTGCAGCACGCTCGCTTTGCTTGCTCGCCTTCGCGCGTTAACTGATCACAGTTCTAACCTAACCGAACCCAGCCGTTTCGAATTTGACAAACTGTTTATGGTCTAAAGATTGTTTGCTATAATAATCTTTTGATTACATACCAAATGCCTTAATGACATTATTTTTTCTACAAAACAATAAACGTTTCAAAATTATATTATATGTTGCTTATGTCAAGTATCGATTATGTAATGTGTTACTTATAGAAACAAATGATTATACCACATGATATTATGGAAACCAATTTTATGGCAAATAAAAGTTATGACTAAGTAAATATTATGAGGGGGGATGATTACGGAAAACACTAAATAAATAGTACAAACTATTTTATGAAAAACAAGACAATACCCGTTTTGAGAGCAGTGGTGATGACATAATTTGCATAAAGTAAAGTGTCTGTTTCGGTTCGAACCTACGACCTACAAGTCGTATGTCGCAGCTGTTATCATTGGGTCACCAGTGTTGCTGCTGAAATGATGATGATATGCCATAGTAAACCCACGTTTCGCCAGTGGCGACAGCCAGTCTCACCAATTCGTAAGTCCATAAAGTCTGTTCGCTGAGTCTCCGAATAGCGACTGTCGCTAAATTATCGCAAACTGTATGACGGGTGTCGCTTATCTCCCGCTTTCGCCGATTTCGTGGTACGATGCACGTATATGTTATGAACTGCGGCCCGAACGGCGAACGGACGCGGCGGCCATATTTCCTTTATATAATTAGCGGGCCGCGATTTGTAATGAGTTAAGAAACCCTGACTTTATCAACTCTCGGCGAATAGACTATAGTAGTTATAAAACATGATCCATTTTTATCGATAACTTTAAGCTAAGCACATCCCTACACCACTTTTTACGCGAACAAAGAAAAAATTGGGCAATCTCTTTAACTGCGCAATGACATTTCAATATTTTTGTTATTGTTACACGATTACGTGTATCTTTTCAGAAACTTTCTTTTCTGATCTTTTTTTTTGTGAAACAGGATATTAAAAAAAAAAAAACTGTGGTTTTTGGAGAAAGGGTGTATTTTTTATTGTTTTAAGACAGTGCTGTTGAAATCCGTTTTTTTATTGTTTAACAGGTTATAATGTTGTTAGTCGGTGTAAGTATCAAAGAACGGATTTAAATATGCAACAGTCCTTTTAAAGTTTTGATCATCTGCCTCGCCTTTTCGCAACTATGTTATGGTCGGTTTCCAGTCTAACCGGATGCAGTTGAGTACCAGTATTTTATATGGAGCGACTGCCTGTCTGACCTCCAAAACTCAGTTACTGGTTAATATTTGATAAACCGATGACCATGTGAAGGCCGCCGGCCGGAAGCCGCTGCATGCGAGAAGCGCAGAACCGGTCGAAGTGGAGGAGCTTGGGGGAGGCCTATGTCCAGCAGTGGACGTCTTTCGGCTGAAATGATGATGATGACGATGATTTGATAAGACTGTTTGTCAGACTTTCGGGCTTCGGACGAACCTTAATAACTGTTAAAGATCCACGAATGACAGCCGGAACCAACTGCTTAACGTCCTTTCCGAGGCACGGAGGGATTTTGGTATGTTTAGATGGTCCCCCATCCTTCGACCAGCCGCGGAAAGCATAGCTTAACCTGTGCGATCAAACTGTGAGGATGTTATTGCTTAGCCACAAGCCAAGTTTTTTAACAATGAGAGCTTGTGTCTACTGTAGCAGCTATTCTTGTTATCGTAAGTTATTTTTAACGTGGTTTTATCAGCATCAGGAACTCAGGTATCGACTTGGGGTCTAGGCTCTGGCCAAATGTGGGTGTACAAAACAGTTTTGCCATCTCATTATAATACAATTAGTGTGAACTGAATATGTTATCTGTGATACATACCAGGCCACTCAGAAAGTATTGCGAAAAACAGTTTTTATGTAAGTATGAGAGACTGGCCAGTTATAATCTATTTTGAAGTAATGATTATTTGTAAGCAAAATAAAGTACGAGTTTTTGGCGGGATCGCGTTGGAACATAATGCCGCACAAATTTTCATTTTCAAGAAAATTTTGTGAAATAGCGAATTAAATTGTATAATTTTGGTAGTGAATTATTCAATTTAGTTACGTGTGAGTGCACAAGTGTGAAAATAAGTAATTAACGTGGACTTTTCGTGTTCCCCCCAAAAACTCCTAATAGGTTGTTTTAAAGTTACTACCGCTTTATAATAACTTTGACTTGACTGACGATCACTTTTTTGTAACTTCGTGCCTGATATCGGGCCATTTACTTGATTGAAAAGTAAAATTACTTGGCTAAATGCACAAACCGTGCGAAGCAAAAATCCAAAATAATTAAAAAAAATTGGTACGTTCTAATTTCACCCTCCACATTGTTTGCGAGCTAATTTAAATTATCGTGTCTCATAATCTCATTCAAAAGTGGATCTGCACTGGGAACATTTTTGCGCGATGATTTATCACGATTTCAAGTTTCACCTGAAACCGGACGAATCGTACGATAGACTTCAAAGGGCAATCATGGATGAAGGCCCTTCTAAGGCAACCGTGTATTGTTGGTATAACGAATTCAAGCGCGGTAGACTAACTTTGGTGGATGAAGAAAGAAGTGGTCGCCCTTTGACGGCTGTTACGGAAGAAAACGTGCTAGCAGTGAAAAAATTAATCCATGACAATAGGTGAATTACATATCAAGAGATTCAGCACATACTGCAGGTTGGATCGGGAAGCCTTCACGAAATTCTAAACGTGCATCTTCGCGTGAGGAGGATAGCTTCACGCTGGGTGCCGCACAACCTCACTGATGCTCAGAAGCAGGCCCGGGTGGAATGGTGCCGTGATGTGATAAAAAAAATTGAAGCAGCTCATCTCGGCGTGTTTACGGCGTCATTACTGGTGATGAGTCTTGGATTTATCAATACGATCCAGAAACGATGTGCCAGTCGACGGTTTGGGTGTTTCAAAACGAATCAACGCCTAAAGTGAAGCTATCTAGAAGCAGGGGGAAGATTTTGATCGCGAGCTTTTTCAGATTGACTGGCTACTTGGTGTCAATTCCTTTACGGAACCAAAGAAGTATCAACGCTGAATGGTTAGGGCATTTCTACGCTAAAATTTAAAAAAAAATCTGTTTAGCACCCTAATTGTATAACTCACGATTAAGCATAATCTGTTTCGTTTTGAAACAGATTGTTAAACCATTGCTTCATATGTTCAAAAAATGTGTCTGCCCGGCAACGTAAATAACGCAATGAATATTGTTGAACTGTCAAATTGAAACAGATTATTAATTGTGAGTCACGCAATTAGGGTGCTGGTCAGGGTGCTACAATTTGTAGTTATTTTGGCAGTGTTTGCTTAGGTGTTCCAAGCCGACCTGAAGCAATAACTACACAGACTCGGCTTTCATTCGGCTCGTGTTGATCAGGAAATAATGTTTTTTTTATTTAATGGCATCTCATAGTTGACCTTGAGAGGCCGTGACTTCTTAACCGGACTTTCCTGTGTAGGCATTTTAGTGATACTAAAAGCCTCCAGCCAGGGCATTAAACTTACTAAACTAAAGCGACTGCACGCTGAGGGCACCTCCTGTGGGGTACGGACCTCGGCTCAGGGCGTCACTGACGGGGGGGGGGGGGGGTTGGGCAGCAAGTGGGGACAGGCTGGATCAAAATATTTTCATTAAAAATACATATAAATTACATTTTTAAATATTATTATAAAAATATAAAAACATTTAAAAATATAAAAAATAGTAGCCCACCGGTATCGGGAACAAGGTCCAAGCTACCGGCGGTCAGGGCTCCAGAGAGAGGAACCTCCTAACGATGCGAGCCGTATCCAGGAGTACCGCTTTCTGGATCAAGCCCTTGACCCAGCTGCCCAACGAGAGCCTCCTCAGATGTTGGTCGAGGCTCTTGGCTATCAAGCCATTGGCTGAAACGACTATCGGTACAATGATCGCTGAGTCCACATCCCACATGTCGACAACCTCGTGAGCCAAGTCAAGATACTTGATTTGTTTATCTTTCTCGGCTTTCACGAGGTTCCCGTCATGCGGGACCGTTATATCAACGATCATTGTACGCCGCCCTAGTCGATCCACCACCACTATATCAGGCTTATTGGCAACAATAGTCCTGTCAGTGATGATGGATCGATCCCAGTACAGTGTGACATGTCCATTTTCGAGAACTGGGTCGGGCACATATCTGTAGTACGGCACTTCTGATTCCACAAGGTTGTATTTCAGAGCAAGTTGCTGGTGGATAATCCTGGCTACAAGGTTGTGTCTATGCAAGTACTCCTCGTTAGCTAGACGAGAACATAGAAATATTTTCATTATTATTAGCATTCGGGGAATTTAACTCTACTGGCTCAGATACGGCGCGGGGCTGGCACATCAACGAGCAAGGGACGGTCGGGCACAAAATACAGAGAGTACAGAAGGCAATCTACATACAAAGTGCGCTCGAGCTACGCACACATAGACACCGCTCACGGACACGATATCTCGGACCGGTTGGGACCAGTGCGAGCGCGAGTGCCATACCCTGAGACACGCGTCTGTGAAATGCAAAAACGGAGCAACAAAAAAGTTACTATAACCGCACCCTAATTGCGTAACTTACGATTGATCATAATTGGTTTCGTCTTCACAGTTAAACAATATTCATTGCGTTATTTATGTTGTCGAACAGACACATTTTTCGAACATATGAAGCAATGGTTTAACAATCCGTTTCAAAACGATACAGATCATGTTTTTTTTTTTTTTTTGTAAGTATACTTTGTTGGAGATACCAAATGGATAATACAATACAATACAAAATAGTTTATTGTGATAAATAGAAAGTTACAAAACATTTAAACGTGTTTGGAGCCTTCTTTTAAGCAACAATGCCTGTATTAGAACGCTCCGCTCTTTCACATCATAATCGTACACTTGTACTAACTTGAGTTAATATAGCGTACCTTAAGGGTAAATATGTAATGTAAGTACATTTTTCTGCATTTAGGCCATAATTAATCTAAAGTAAAGTAAAAATAATATAAAGTAAAAATTAATCTAAAGTAAAAATTAAAGAAATCAAAAAGTATATAAGTAAAGTTGCAATTTAAATTAATAAGAAATAAAACTAAAGCCTATAAAACTTATTCCCATGTAGTGCATGTGATGTAGTGTATAGTGTGGTGTGTGTGTAGTGCGGTGTTGTGTGGTAAGTGGTGAGGCCGCGATATGGTGTGATGTATAGCTTGGTGCGTGGTGTGGTGTGAGGTGTGTGGTGTGAGGTGTGTGGTGTGTGGTATGGCGTGGTGTAGAGTGGTGTGGTGTGGTATGTTGTGTGTGTAAAAAGGTGTGTCGTGTGGTATGGTATGTGATATTTTAGTTAAGTTGCATACGTTTTATGTGATATATTTCGGCTATTCAACGTGTTCCAGGAGTGCCTCGGTTTCCTCATAGGTAAGTGGCTTTATCCAGTCTATTATACTTTTTTTACACTCATGGTAGTTTTTATTATATACATAGACATGTTTATTAATTTTGTTATAGAGGTAAGTAGAACGTTTATTGAATTGCTTGCATGCAAATCTAGTTTTAGTTTGGGGAACTTGGACGATTAAATCTTTTCTTCTTTTCGTTTTCATGTTATCATTATAATATGGTAGGGTTTTATGTTTTTTTAATATAATTTGGGTTACATACAGTTTCCTTACAGAAAGTAAATCACTTATTTGGTGTAAGCTTGTAGTGGAGAATCTTTTATTTTTAAAATACATTATTTTTATTAATGCACGCTGCGCTCGTTCTATGTGTATAAATTGTGTTTTTGCTGCACCGCCCCAAATTGGGATATAATAGGTCTTTACCTATGAAATTGCCGTTTTGTATGAAAAAATTTAAACGATTTTTTTTCATGAATTTTTTATTTGTATTAATCGAAGTAATCACCCATGCAATCAATGCATCTTTGCCATCGCAGTGGCAGTTTATTGATGCCCTTCTTAAAGAAATCAGCTGGACGGGAGGCAACAAATTCTTCAAAGGCATTTTGTACTGCCTCTCGGGTATTAAATTTTTTTCCCGCCAAGAAGTTATCCAAATTCTGGAAAAAGTAGTAGTCTGTAGGCGCAAGGTCTGGTGAGTAGGGCGGATGACGGAGAGCTTCCAACCCCAGTTCTTGCAACTTGTACTTCGCGCTGGCGATCATTGAGTTCGTGGGGCAACCATTTGTCAAGCTTTTTTACCTTGCCAATTTGACGCAAATGGACCAATATTGTTTTGACGCTAACGTCGAAAGCTGCTGCTAATTCAGCCGTAGATTGTGTATCATCAGCTTCCACAATCGCCTTTAATTCGTCATTGTCGACCAAAGTCTTCGGACGACCGCGAGGTTCATTTTTCAGGTCGAAATTTCCAGAACGGAAGCGAGCAAACCAATAACAGGTGGTGCGTTGGTTTGTAGTGTTAGCTCCGTAAACGTCGTTGATGTTGCGTGCCGCTTGTGCCGCGTTGCTGCCACGACGGTACTCATATTCCATAATTACTCGAATTTTTAACGTATCCATGATGACGAAAAAGATTGAAATGCGATGAAAATGTAACACTAATCAATAAAGAAATGACTACTTTTAGAAAAAAAAATCCATGTTTTTAAAATAAAATTAATTTGAAATTAGAATTCTTAGCCAAACAAAAATTATTTTGATTTGAAATGGCCAGTACTGCAGAACGGCAATTTCATAGGTAAAGACCTAATAATATAATAGTACAGACTGGGCTAGTGCAACATATAATATTTCATTAAGGAGATTTCTAGGACGGTTCTTACAGCTCTCTACTGTAGTTGGCACAATATGTCTGAGTGTTGATGAATCGTGAGTTACGCAATTAGGGTGCTGTTCAGTGGACGGTTGTTTAAATACTGTAAATTGTCTTTTTTAAGCTACCAGTTGTTGAGTTGACCAGAGAGGTGAGTACCTAGGTATTTACTCGTGTTTCGATGGTTCGTTTCAACGTAACACAGAATACTTAGTTAGTTGTGGGTAAGCGAAAATGACTTTGTGGCCTTGTAGTATTTTTACAATTTATGTTAGGTATTTATTGTAGTACTTATAAGCTAAAAAATACGCTCATCTTCCTCATTATAAATAGTTAAGATAGAACTGCTCGGCGAGCCGGCCACACGCGTAGCCACCCGCCGCCGCGCCGATCATAACTATTACAGTTGAGATTAATTGTGATCATGGCAAAGACCTAATACGACTGCCACTACCACGATAGTTTTTTGTGCATAAGCCAAAGTTGACAACCCTAGCGCGACCGCCGAGCGTAGGTATGAAAACCGAAGTACATACATGTGATTGCCTTCTGTACTCTCTTTATTTTGTGGTCGGGGTTCTCATCGTTAACGCGGGGTCTTCGCGGGGCGCGAGGACTTCGGCGGCGAGGTCGGAAGGACGGTTTTTTGTGTTTGTATACTGTACTGGTGGCCCTATTCTTTTCTCGGAGAACAGTAATGGGGTCATCTTGGTCGGAAAGGACATGTCTCGGCCGGCGGATTCTACTGGGCACATAACTAGCGGCCTTCACAATCAAAGGATTGCGATGTTTCTCGTCTTTATCGAAGAAACGCTTCGAGTTGCGTTTCAGAAATTGAGCTATCGTGGGCATTTTCAGATCGAGATGGAGGATCTCGTTCCGAACGAACCATGGGGAGCACATTTTTCACATAATTAAACTAGCAAGTAGAAAAAATATGAACATCGCTTTCAAACAAATAAAAAATGTTTTTCTTTAAAAAACCAATTGCTTTCAAAGACGAATAAGTCATTTGAGTTCAATTATCAAAACAATGGATCTTCTATTCTAAACAAATTGCTTTTAAACTACGAGATAATTTTAAGCTTAGTTGCACATCACAATCACAAAGTTGACATTTCAATACCCTAATAAGTAAAAGAACACTCTCTCGTTAATCACATTGTATTATCAACCTTATTTTTACGAGTTAACGTTGAATTCTTGTTGCTCCTCCAATAGCTCGCTGAAATGACGCAATGCACTCTGTCGATATGCGCGAGAACAATCAGTTTAGTGTTGCGCATTCCATGCGCGCAAAATTTTACGCGTTTGACGATTTAACAAAATAAGTTATGTAAAATGACGATGTTTCACGAAGGTTGACGGAAAGGACCGATCTTTTCGTCTGCTGACGCGCTAAGGCAGCACGCAAAATTCAATTCATTTCACCAAAGCCTGAAATTCACGAAAAGGGTACTAATATTATAAATGCGAAAGTAACTCTGTCTGTCTGTTACGCTTTCACTCCTAAACCGATCAACCAATCGTCGAAGTGGCAGAGATATAATATAGCCAGGGATATGGAGCAGGACATGAGCAACTTTTATACGCGATAACCAATATTCACGCGGGCGGAGCCGCAGGCAAAAGCTAGTATCTATGTAAAACTACGCATCAAATTATTTAATGCTCGATCCCAGTATAGAGAGCCCGCAGGCTCTCACAGTACTAACTTATTTAAAAAAATTAACATAAAATTTCCTTGCATACATTTATCAAGAAAAAGATGACGAATAATTATTTTAAAATATTTCGGCAAACGGTAAAGAGAAATTACCGTCAATATTACTGTAGTTTACCGCTTAACAAAGTAAGGGTTAGGTACATTTATTACTATTTATAACTCATCATGAATGGTTTGAAAAAGAAATTTCTGTTCATCGTTTGAGTCCTTTCACAACTTTCTTGTAACAGTTTGTAATGAACGAATAAAATAATAAAACAATTGTTTGTTGGGCTGTTAACCTGCGCCTCTACCCTTTCTAAAAGGGTTTGCTTGTCATAAAATTATCTGTAAATAGAAAGACTGTTGTGTCCTTACAAATGTTGCAATTACGACTGTCTTTTTTATTATGATTCAGTTCCGGAAACTCATTTTAGGAGAAAGTTTATTACTAACATGGTATTGACTAAAATTAAAAAGAGTATGCGAGGACGGTTTGTTCATTGAGAGGATGAAGAATTGCCAAACTTAAGGTGACACTTGTCTACATTTTTTCCATACAAACTTCGGGAGGGTTTTACTCCACTGTTTGACTATATACATCAAAAATTAAACATGGTATGGTTCTGTCTCATTATTAATATTGTCTGTACGGAAACAGAATACTAAAATAAAAAGCCATTAAAAAGTTATGAGCCAACAAAGATTAGTTTTTCTTGCTAATTTAACCTAACTTTGGGCGTGTTTAAGTAATAAAAGGAGTGTAAAATCTTGAAAACCAAGTCTGTACCGACTAAGCTCAACTATCGAAAAGTTCAATAAACTTAATTGGTCATTGATTTATGAAGTGTTTTTTTTCAGAAAACCGGATCTTCCGAATGACTCTTCTTAATTTTTACACGCCTGTTTTACTTTAACTGATCCTGCAGCTCATTCAATAATGTTGTGCGCGTAGACTAGCGTCTAACTGCTCATCACTGATCCTACCTCTGTTAGACACGAAGCCTGGTGATACAGCGTGCTTTTTAGCCAGGCCCACCAGTGAGTTCGAGCCTGCGACTAGTGTACCCTTAAGGCTTGTATCCACGCTAAGGACCTTCAGCACTTGGGCGCATTAAATTTGTGGGCAAGTGCGGGGTGATGTAGCCGTGCAGTCTTTAATCGGTCGCATTTTTTATTTTGTTATAATAAAAATAATGCATATTTGTAAAAGTAACAAAATCAAATCATTTTCCTTTGTATTGCAAAGCAGTAGACATATTTTTTTTACTCTTTTGTTAAAAAAATGAAGGAGTAAAATGGTTTCATCTCAACGATTTGGAGGTGATTTGGTGTTTTTTTTTTCTTATTATATAAGTTATGTATTTGTAAGTTAGGTATGTAGATTACTAACAATTTTTTTCAAATGTAATTTCTTTGTAAACCGACGAAAAGTGGTTTCATCTGCATGCTGTTTTTAACAATTTTTTTGAGAGGGCTGCCTCAAGGGGAATCTAGTCGCTGGCTCGAACTCACTTGTGGGCCTGGCTAAAAAGCACGCTGTCTCACCAGGCTTCGTGTCTGACAGAGGTAGTATTAGTGATGAGCAGTTACACGCTAGTATACACGCAAAACGTTATTGAGTGAGATGTAGGATCTTTTATAGTAAAAATTAAATTTAAAATTTAAAAAACCCCCGACCCTAACAAAAACTCTAAAAAGTAAAAATATTAATATTAATAGGCCTTTTAAGATGAAGGTAATATTTTGATCAAGGCATTGTAAAGGCGGGGGACGGCTAATGAAAATGCTAGGCCTCTGTTTGGCGTTTTCATTGACCGTCCCCCGACTTTACAATGCCTTGATCAAAATATTACCTTCATCTTAAAGGCCTATAAATATTATTATTTTTACTTTTGAGTTTTTGTTAGGGTCGGGGGTTTTTTAAATTTTAAATTTAATTTTTATTTCCTGCTTTTTAAACTTAATGTCACGCTCGCTTAAATCTGCGCATCGTTCCGTATTTTTCTCACAGTGAAGTTTGTAACTAATTTATCCCCATTCCTCGTCCTGATCACTATTTATCTATAATCTATGCATTGAGACCTTTTTAATGAGCCCAAACACGATACTTTTGCTGTTTGTTGGTGAGTAACTTGGGCATCCTGGAAATTTCAGGTGTTACTCCAGCATCATTTCAATGTTACCCTGTTCGTCTAATATCATTGAAGTAATAGAATACAAAATTTCGAGTTGATCAGCCCGGTGGAAGATGCACAAATCACTTCATCAACCAGAAAAGAGCTGATAATCTTCAAACGGCTGAACCGATTTTGATGAAACATGTCTAAGAACACTCCCGACTAATACACCTTTCAAACAAAAAAAAAAACAAAATCAAAATCGGTTCATCCGTTCGGGAGCTACGTTGCCTCAGACAGACACACACACACATACACACACACACACACACACACACACACACACAGACACGTCAAACTTATAACAGCCCGTCGTTTTTGCGTCGGGGGTTAAAAACAGGTGCGTAAAAAAATTTAGAAAAGTCCTTCGGAAGATCGGGTTTTCTGAAAAAACCACTGCATAACCCAATAATCAATAAAGTTTAAGTCGTACAGATACGATTTAAATATCAACCATCAAAAAATCTTTTATTCTGAACAACTTATCATTAAATGAACACGAAGTGAAAAATATATATTTCACTCATAGATAGCTAACATTTCTTTTTTCAATCCTTTCACTCTAACTGCGGTATCAGTGACATTTTTTTGTTCAGGAGCCCACAGGCCTGGCTTTTTGAAAATACATATTTCTGTTATAATAGGTCTTTACCTATGAAATTGCCGTTTTGTATGAAAAAATTTAAACGATTTTTTTTCATGAATTTTTTATTTGTATTAATCGAAGTAATCACCCATGCAATCAATGCATCTTTGCCATCGCAGTGGCAGTTTATTGATGCCCTTCTTAAAGAAATCAGCTGGACGGGAGGCAACAAATTCTTCAAAGGCATTTTGTACTGCCTCTCGGGTATTAAATTTTTTTCCCGCCAAGAAGTTATCCAAATTCTGGAAAAAGTAGTAGTCTGTAGGCGCAAGGTCTGGTGAGTAGGGCGGATGACGGAGAGCTTCCAACCCCAGTTCTTGCAACTTGGAGACCGTCTGCTGTGCAGTATGAGGTCGCGCGTTGTCGTGCAGGAGCAGCGGAGACGAGCGATTGACCAATGCTGGTTGGAGATGCGCCAGCTTCAGTTCTTGTTGTGTTCAGTTCTTCACAGTACACATCTGCAGTAATGCTCACCCCGTTTGGTAAGAAGCTGTGATGAATCACACCGGCGCTAGACCACCAAACAGTGACCATCACTTTTCTAGGGGTAAGTTTTCGTTTAGGGCATTGTTTAGGTGCTGAACCAGGATCCAACCAACTTGCTGAGCGCTTACGGTTATCAAACAGAATCCATTTTTCATCGCAGGTAACAATGCGGTTCAAAATTCCTTCATTTGTGTGTCTGTTGAGCAGTGCAAGGCACGTCTCGACGCGTACTTCGCGCCGGCGATCATTGAGTTCGTGGGGCACCCATTTGTCAAGCTTTTTTACCTTGCCAATTTGACGCAAATGGACCAATATTGTTTTGACGCTAACGTCGAAAGCTGCTGCTAATTCAGCCGTAGATTGTGTATCATCAGCTTCCACAATCGCCTTTAATTCGTCATTGTCGACCAAAGTCTTCGGACGACCGCGAGGTTCATTTTTCAGGTCGAAATTTCCAGAACGGAAGCGAGCAAACCAATAACAGGTGGTGCGTTGGTTTGTAGTGTTAGCTCCGTAAACGTCGTTGATGTTGCGTGCCGCTTGTGCCGCGTTGCTGCCACGACGGTACTCATATTCCATAATTACTCGAATTTTTAACGTATCCATGATGACGAAAAAGATTGAAATGCGATGAAAATGTAACACTAATCAATAAAGAAATGACTACTTTTAGAAAAAAAAATCCATGTTTTTAAAATAAAATTAATTTGAAATTAGAATTCTTAGCCAAACAAAAATTATTTTGATTTGAAATGGCCAGTACTGCAGAACGGCAATTTCATAGGTAAAGACCTAATATTTCAAAAATTAAGGAGTATTTATTATTGACAATTATAGTTCAGTTTAATTACTTGATAAGCTTCCGAATTTTAAAGTGGCCTATGAACTGAGTTATTGTTATATTTGTCAAAATATACTTGTCGTATGCAATGCGAGCACCGCGCCTGTCACGTTGATTATAGCATGGTTTGTCAACCTTTTTTTATCTTTAAAACCGTGGTAAGATAGCTGTAACAGGTCGCTTTAAATATTTAATTAAAACTACAGTCACTTCTCTGGCCAAGAGGTACTTTCAGACACACCAGTAGACACATAGTCTAGTGTTTCCAGATCCGAAATCAGATAATTTTAGACTACACAGCCGGACTGGAATATCTAACTGACTTCGGTTTACATGGCGGGAAAGTTTGGAGCTTAAACGCTATTCTATTCAGTATGGTGTTTCTTGTTGGGACCATAAAATAGAGGTTTTTTTTTGAGAACTGCTCCAAGGCATTAAAAATATACTTTTTAGGTTGCAGTGCGTTATAGGTAACAAATATATGTATATTAAGAAAATTAACTAAACTAATATTATGTAGTAGCCCCGAGTTGCCGTGTCACAACGGTATGGCCAGACACGGCAACTCGGGGCGAGTTGCCGTGTCTGGCCATACCGTTGTTAAAACCGCGATGGTTTGTGTCGTATGTTTAACAAATACTTAAATGTAATATGATTATGTTTTTGATTAATAAAAGCTTAAAAAATGGAATTACTGTGAGGTTCTTTTTTTATTTTTGCTTTTTGTGATAAGTTGTGATGATCTAGAGTTTAATTTACTTCTTTGTCGCAATCTTAGGTTACATTCACAGCAGTTTAACTTAACTAAGGGCCGATTTTTCATTAGTAACATTTTATCTGAAGAATAAATCTGACAGTTTGGCATATTATGTTCTACACAAAAGCTGTCAAACCGACATATTTATTCTTCAGATAAAAGTTGTCTGACTATTGAAAATTCAGCCCTTAGTAAAGTAAGCGTTTCATACGAACCGACTGAACCACAAAACGAAGATGAAGTATAAATATTAAAAAAACTGTTAGACCTCCGGACCGTATGACATTTCAGTTGAACAAAATATGGGTCCGGTGATTTCAAAATGACTGCCAGTAAAGACAAGTTTGACGTTTGACAGATGTTTGGTTTCTTGAAACTTCCATTGAGAAACGATCGTGTTTCCTTCTGACTCTGCAGTTTATGCCTTTGGCGTGAGCTGGTTCTTTGTCTACCATTTGACTCACGCTAACGTTCAGCGGGCTTAGCATGACGCTTTGTATTTCTACGAAGAATAGACAGTGCTTATTCAATACAAAGTGACATTTCTTTCCTACATTTTTGTTATCGCACCGTAGATATCCTTCTACAATCTGTCATTTAGTCTTTCGTTTCTAACGATATTTGTCTAGGTCCTTATAAATGTAGACTATTTCAGAAGAATATTTCTTCCCAAACTGTCAAAATCACACTGATAACAAAACTTTCTACTTGACGGCTACAAAGTATATATGATTATCTACAAAATCATGATTCGTTTAGAACGCATAATTGTGATAATGAATAGAAAAACATAGCTATCTTATCCTATTGTACATCATTTATTTAATAGTCATGTCTATTCTTCCGTCGACAAATCGGTGCTCGTGCTAAGCCTGCAGTCCATACGTGTGCGGAAACACGTACCTATGTATTTTGTCTAGGGCTGCTGTTTCGTGGTTGCTGCAATTTTTTAACCACTGTTTCGAGTTGTCAAGTATTCCTGGCCTTTGGAGGAGATCAAGTCATCTCTACGAACCAATGTTTGTTTTTCGATTTTTTTGGCACAAACCTACTTTATTGAATGGAAGTTGGTTTTATTTTAATTTATCATAAAAACAGATAATTGTCGAATTATTCATTAATTTAAGGCAGGCCCTATATGAGTTGAATCATCAATACTCAAACGGTCAAAAACATTGCGCGATTCGCAACATTGCGCAATGTTTTTGATCGTTTCAATATTAATGATTGCGCAAGTATTTAAATTGCTTCTTGCTTTAATTATGGCGATGTGATTTTTTGGTTTGTGTTCACACCATAAATTATAATTATAAGTCTATACTTACGTGAAGATTTGTTATTGTTTTTTTGGTAAGTATGGTTTTCATTTTGTCTGTTTTTATTAGCTGTAAGTCCTCCATGTAGTAAAATAAATAAATAATAGTACAAAAAATTAGCGAGTATTTTTTTTTTACACCCGGGTTTACTCATGCGAAATATTGGGCTGATTCGATCAAATTGCGCTATAAGCACATATATTGCGCAAACATATCATACGTTTAGGGGCATAAGACAAAATCATTAGACAGTATAAGCTCATCTCACAACATAGATATAGTGGCATAAAAATAAATAAACTTTACGCGTTTCTATAACCTTAAAACTTTACCTACTTGGTCCTTTTCTATACATCATTTTTCATTAACACCACAAATACCCCCAATTTTCTTATAAAAACTCTAAGTAACGAATAAAAGCCCTCTGTCCTCTGGGACTCAGAGACGAGGATAATGTTTTAGCAGAATACTTGACACGTAGCGCAAACACGTAATATTAGTGCGCTAAGTTCTGGGAGCTAAGTGTTAAGGTCGCTGTCTGTTGGTGTGTAACATTTCTAAAGCGGAAAATTTACGAGCTGTAAGTTGTAGGTTCAAACACTAACAGGCGTTTTATCACGTGTAAATTATGTCATCACCACTGGTAACAAAACGGTGAAGAAAAACATCGTGAGGAAACCGGCATGTCCTAGAATCAAAAATTCGAAGACATGTGACGTTTACCAACCGGCACTGGGCACGCGTGGTGAATTACAGTCCACTCCCTCTCACGGAGAGGATGCCTCGTTCCCAGTAGACGGGAACATTTGTAAAACTATATTTATTGGAACATTTGGAACAAAAATCAGCTGTTCCACACATTTTGACCGCTTAGGTATTGTACTTTTCTATGAAATAGCTGTTTTTTTTTTGTGTAACCGACGAAAAATTTCTGCGCTGGGGGTTTAGAATGATATGCTGAATTCATGGTTGAAGTTTGCGCACTGGATAAAAACTTATCCTGTACAAACTGCAGTGTACTGCAACCCTAAGACGCAGACTATCAATAAAGTAAACAAACAAACAGGAGATATTAAGTTACTAATGTACTGTGAAACTTTAAACTTGCACTTTATGACTCGTCAAACTAACGCTAGCTGGCGCTAGTGGTATACTTATACATCTTTAAAGGTTATTGGTATTGTACTTTGTTGATTTATGGATTTCAACGATGAGTGAATGATAAAATATAAATAGTAAAATGCATATTCAACTTAACGCAAACACAGCTGGCACATAATTAAATAAAATCAGAAAAAAAAAATACACCACATGAATCAAAATCATCATTTAGCCTAGCCTTTTCCCATACCAGTATTTTACATGGAGCGACTGCCTATCTGACCTCCACAACCCAGTTACCGGGTAATACGATACCCCTTGGTAAGACTGGTTGTCAGATTTTCGGGCTTCTGACGACCCGTAACAACTGTCAAAGATCCACAAATGACAGCCGGGACCAACGGCTTAACGTGCTTTCCGAGGCACGGAGGGGTCTTAGTATATAAAGATGGTCACCCGTCCACGGTTCAACCGCGGCAAGCGTAGCTTAACCTGATCGATCGACCCGCGCAGCTATTGTTACTTAGCCACAGGCCAATCAAATAAAATTTAAATTAATGAATACCAACAGAAATAGATAGTATTCAGTATTTTGTTTAGTATTGAGGGGCTTGCCGCGGTTGGCTTGTGGATGAGTGACCTTCTTTAGATACCAAGATGCTTCCGTGCCTCGGAATGCACGTTAAGCCGTTGGTCCCGGCTGTCATTTATAGATCTTTAGCAGTCGTTACGGGTCGTCAGAAGGCCGAAAGTCTGACAACCAGTCTTACCAATTCATTATCTACCTTGCCTTTTCCCAACCATGTTGGGGTCGGCTTCCAGTCAAACCGTATGCAGCTGAATACCAGTATTTTACATAGAGCGAATGCTTATCTGATCTCCACAACACAGTTACTGGGTAACTTAGTAGGTACATTTTTGGTAAGACTGGCCTAAGACTGGCCTAGGTAGGTAGTACATTTTTGGGAAGCCCGAAAGTCTGATAAATCTAAAGACTTTCGGGCTTCTGACGACCCGTAGATAACGAATATCAAAGATCCACAAATGACAGCCGGGACCAACGGCCTTTTTTTTTCATGAGTGTGGGAAATCATCAAATGATTTCTCCCGCTCTGGGTAGAGCAGGAGGGCGTGTCAGACTTTTACTGACTAAAACCCACCCGTTTTCCGTCAGTTGCCTGCGTGCCAAGGGCAACGGTATCTCTTTCGAACAACCCGCACCTCTGGCAGGCATCGGCCCTTGCGGACCCCACCAGTTGGTGCTGACATCTCTGACGGCACGCGTGGAACACAACGCGCCGTCCCGCCTTCAACTTTTCGGCCGCAGGAGATAGGGAGAGGGGCCTATGTTGTACCGACACTCCTCCTCCCTTGCTGCCCCACCGCGTCCGCCATCAAATGGTGGCGGCTCCGTCCAGGCCACGGAAGGGAAGATTGCTACTCAGAAGTACCGGCACTCCTCCTCCGCCGCAGCCTGTAACCCTCAGCCGCGATGCCTCCCATTCGACATCGCAGCCCGCCTCAGTTGCGATGCACCTCACCGCAACCTACTTAATCCACGCTACGTCGTCGACTTGAAGACAAAAGCCCTGACGAGCGGCCCCACCTTGGGGTTCCTCTTCGCTTCACCGTGGCTGGGAGACCACGGCTACTGAGCCCCCGCAATGACAATGCGGTAACCCACTACGGGGAGGCACGGAGGGGTCTTTGTATGTAAAGATGGTCACCCATCCACGGACCAATCACCAACCAACTACCAAGGGATATGATAGTATTACCCAGAAAAGGAGATGTGGTCGTCAGATTGATAGTTGCTCCATGTAAAATACTAGTATCCAGCTGCGTCTGGTTACATTAGAAGCCGACCCCAACTTAGTTGGGGAAAGACTTGTACAAGTTGATAGAAACTTGGAACAGTTGGTCCCTTTGTAAAAGTCATTTTTAAACCCCACCAATATTAAAAAAAAATGGCCTTTTAGTAGTATTTTAATCAAAGTATTGTCACGTACCGTGTGGTGCCGGACGTAAAGAATAGCATCATCCCATTTCTTCCCGTGGGTGTCGTAGAAGGCGACTAAGGGACTTACTAGACAATGGGCAGCAGCGTTCTCTATGCATTTTACCACCATACTGCGATCGCCAACCCGCCTGCCAAGCGTGGCGATTATGGCAAGCCCCCCCAAATTGGGGGAGGCCTATGTCCAGCAGTGTACGTCTTCCGGCTGAAATGATGATGATGATGATGATGATGATTATCACGTCGGGGGAAGGCCAATGAAAACGCCAGACGATGCCCAGCAATAATGAATGTTACTATGCTATTTTAGAAAGGTTATTATTTTAATTAGCCATCCCCCGACGTGACATTGCTTTGATCAAAATATTACCTACAACTTAAAAGGCCAATCAATATTTTTTATTTTACACTTCCTTAGAGGATGTCCGTTCTACCATTTTTTTTTTAAACATTCTATTGACAAATACAAAAATCGATAGCTCCTGATATCGGTAGAGCCAAACAAAGTGACACATTACAAGATAGTGGCTACTTATCATGCAGACAAGTTATAATATTTACCTACGTAACAAACATAGGTAGCTTATCTACTACTTAAGTATACATGTTGGACATGACATAAATAAACACATGGCCTAGGTATTTAAACATAATATCACGCCTAAATTGCCAGAAAGGATTGGCAGAGATGAATAGTTGCAATACCTTTCACCAGTCATTTTAAATTTAATCGAGTTTTTAAATAGATTATTAAATTTAAAAATTTAACTTTATAATTATTTACTTATTATAATATTAAATTAAAAAGGATAACTTTATCTTCATTTATTTAATACTAGCTTTTGCCAGCGGCTTCGCCCGCGCGGAACTTTCATCCTCTATTTAACTCCCCTTAGGGGTTGAATTTCGAAAAATTCTTCCTCATTCCTTGTCTACATTATAAAGGGAACCTCTGTGCAAAATTTCAGCTTTCTAGGTCCAAGGGTTTGGGCTGGGCGTTGAAGAGTCTGTCAATCAGTCAGTAAGGACTTTTCTTTTTATCTATAATCTAGATAATATTAAATTATGCCACCACTGCCCAAAAAATAATCTTCTCCTCGCTGGGAATCAAACTCGGGACCTCTGGGTCTGCGACAGGTGGTCTTACCACTACACCAAATTGGCGGTTAGGTTAGAATATCTTACATTATTGGTATTTGAAACTCAAAATAAATGTAAATAATAAAATGTTCTTGGGCTTAGAACCTAGAGCCTGTACTTGTCACTGTTGATGGCAATAGGCTCACCCCCTACATGGGACAGAACATAACTTAGCATAATCATCAGCCTATAATGTTTCTACTGCTGGCACACAGGCTTCCTGTGAGAGGGAGTGGGCCAAAATCGACCACGCGGCCCAGTGCGGATTGGTGTTTGTCACATGTCTTCGAATTTTTAGTTCTAGGACATGCCGGTTTCCTCACGATGTTTTCTATCACCGTTTTCGCAGCAGTAGTGTTGAAATTAAATATCTAATTTTCATTCATCACAAAACATAGGAAAACGGCATGTCCTAGAACCGAAAATTCGAAGACATGTGACATCTACCAACCCGCACTGGGCCCGCGTGGTGGATTACGGCCAAATCCCTCTCACATAGAGGAGGCCTGTGTCCCAGCAGTGGGAACATTACAGGCTGATTATGGATGGGTTACCACTAGGCCACCACTGCTATCAAATGAAAGAACAGAACAACTCAATTGAATAATGAATATTCATCAACAATTAACCACTTTTGTTTGACGGATTCACAAATCCGGTCTTTGGGCAATCCTATTGCGTTCGGATGGCTAAATGGCTAGTATATTCGTTAATAGGATTTGTCAAACGTACGTATAATACGTATTAGGTGACACTAAAGAACTGGGGCGGAATGTTATGGTGACCATGGGCTGATGGAGAAGTGAGATAGGCCTGTTTTGACAGCGAGACAAGTCAGTAAAAAAATTAAAATGTGATTGTAGGAAAATCACGCTCTAAAAAAATTAAACCGCCGAAAAACCGAAAAGTAAAAAATAATAAACTTGCTTTGTCCAACCCCAATAACTAAGTTCGGAAGGCGGTGACATATAATTAAATACCTATCCAAAGTCACCGACTTCCGAACTTAGTTATTGGGGTTGGACAAAGCAAGTTTATTATTTTTGTACTTTTCGGTTTTTCGGCGGTTTAATTTTTTTATTAAAAAGTTTTTCTTTTATAATTTTTTGTGGCTCTAATCTACCAATTACTACATGCTTAATTTTTTATTACTTTTTGTAATACACAACTCAGTATTAAAATCTGTGAGTTAACAATCAATCATCCCCTGTTTTCTTACCCTTAGGGTTGGAATTTTTCTTCGAAATTTATATGGGACCAACTTCGGGGTATATCCTTTCCAATAAAAAAAGAATGATCAAAATCGGACTTCTCTGGAAAAAGTTATGCGTGGTCATACATAAAAAAAATAAAAAATATACGCGTCGAATTGAGTAACCCCTCCGTTTTTTCGTCGGTTAAAAATGAGAATAATTTCCTGAAATAAATGATTATTTAATTTTATTTATTTAAAAAGTTGAAAGAAGAAAATATTCTCATCCGAAAGCCATGGTCTTATGCCACGTAGGTACTTTAACAATACAAAGGCAAACTGGCATAGGGCCACGACTTAGGTAGGTTCTAGTTTTTCAGTAGTCACTTATTTGACAAATAACGATAAGGAGTTTAGAAGTTATGAGAGATAGATTAACACACTTACATACCTAAATACATATACACATAATCACACACACGCGGTCAAAATCTTAGTCCAGTTAAAACACGATATTATGGACAGATGGGCAATGAGGACGAAAGGTTCTGGAGTGGCGACCGCGTACTGGAAGACGTAGCGTTGGATGGCCTCATACAAGATGGATCGAAGATCTGGTGAAGGCCACACAAATCCGTTCGATACGAGAAACACAGGCCTATTTCGAGAAGTGGACGTCTTGCGACTGAAATGATGATGTCGGTCCTGGAAAATCAAGATCTAAAAAGTTTGAAACATGTTAATATTTTCATCTGAATGCCGTGGGTGTGTACAGTCACGAGCAATAATATTATGTATACACTTACCATCTTTTAAAAGTGATTTTTTCCACCTTTACTAATTGTAATCTCATTTTATTATGAAAATAATATTTTGAAACCCACACTATAATGAAATACCTAAGTTATCTCAAGGTTGCAATCGCTATTTAAAAGAAAATCGCTTTTGAATTTGGGGATGTGTCTACATATTAATGCTCGTGACTAAATGCCAGTACCTTCGCCTTTGTATTTGTTGTTTTTGCCTTTAATCTTGCTCAAGAGTTGGGCTTTCAAACACAAAAATTCTTTTTCAATTTTGACTGGCAGTTTCGGTTTATTAGTCGATTTGCATGAATTTACTCGCCCGAAATGTGCAAATCGACACTTTTACACGGTCAAACCCCGGCCACACCCGATAAGGTACGATACAATAGAAAATCAATTGTGTCTCATTAGCCGTATAAATCTTCTTCTTGAATCACTCTGTCTATTGATGAAAACCGCATTAAAATCCGTTGCGTAGTTTAAATGCGACTTCGTTTTAGACTATGTAGAGATAAACTATTTATTATTTGTTTTATAAATTCTAGATAATATGTTTACTTATGTATAAACGTACTTGAGTGAGATAGCTGAATCACAGCAGGTTTATTCCTAGTTCAGGTAGAATACAATTACTTCTACCTACCTCTAGTTTAAGACCAGCACCCTAATTTTTTACCTAATGGCTACAATAGGGCTGTAATTTAAATTTATAGTTCTTTTAACTATGGCATAATTTTACAAAAGTTGCACACAATGCGTGGCATACCTATCCAATGAATTATTACAAATATTTTTTCAGGAAATGGAAAAAAAAAACTGTCCCACGTATTCCTGAAATTCACACAGCCCCTACACCAAACCAGAAACCGTATCATCTCTAATTAAGTAGGATTTGTTGCATAATGCTAATGAGTCTCTGTGTCGGGAACCGAACCTTGGACTCTTTGAAAACATACTTTAGTATTGTGTTATGATAACATAAGATATCATCACGCCTAAAGGATACTCTAATGAGGTAGGCAGACATACAGGGTTAAATTAAATTAGCTGGCAATACTTTATCAAAAAAAAGGTACCTTAGAGTTTTCATAATCAGCTTACATCAGTCCACTGCTGGACAAAGGCGTCTTTATTCGCACGCCATTCGGTAATTCTTATCTAGCTTTAGGCATGCTTTGATATTCTTTTGCCTCAATAAAATATCAGTAGGTACCTCTAAGATATCATCATCTGCTTAGCCTTTTCTCAACTATATTGGGGTAGGATTCCTGTCTAACCGGGTACAGAAGAATACCAGTATTTTACATGGAGCAATTACACAACTCAGATACTGGATATTACGACACCCCTTGGTAAGACACGTTGTCAGACATTCGGGCTTCTGACGACCCGTAACGACAGTCAAAGATCCACAAATGACAACCGGGACCAACGGCTTAGCGTGCTTTCTGAGGCACAGAGGGGTCTTGGTATGTAAAGATGGTCACCCATCCACGGACCAACCGCGGCAAGCGTAGCTTAACCTGATCGCTTGACCTGTGCCACAAGCCACAAGCCCCTCCGGCACCAATAAGATATACAGTGTGTAAATAAATAAGTGGGTAAGTAGTTTATTTTGTTTTAAAATTATAGATGAAACTATGAAACGTTTTTTTTTTCTTAATTAGTAATGAGATAGAACCTCAACTGTAGGATAATATTTTGTCCAATATAATCGACCTATTAATATTTATTAGTAGGGTTTGTACAATCAGCGGCAAAAAAAAAAATTATTAACTCTGCTATTTTTACATAATTATGCTTATGTACCTACGCTTAATGTAGATTGACAAAAAATTATAGGTAAATTGTACTTCAGCATTTCTTGATAATTATTAGCCAAGAGTAAATTTTATTTTTATTCTGTTTTGTTTTTAATTTAATAGTTAGATAAATAAGTGAAGTCAAGTAACACTTTTTTTAAATCTTAAATAAAAAACAGGATTTTATTGTATTTTGTAGTTTGTGAATAGTTTTAGGTTATCTAGGATTTAATTTTACTTTTTTTGATTAATTAAATTAGTTTATATTTTTGTACAAGTAAACTGTTTACTCTTACAGAACAAAAAGTGGTACTTATATGACTTTTGTAGCTTACTGTACCTACAATAAATATTGTAGTATGTTTCTACTTTAAAATTAAAAATGTAGAGGTCGCTATCATTTCCTTAATTTTGAGACCAATTAAGTAAATATAAATTAATATTAGAGGCCCACTCTAATATTAATTTATATTTACTTAATTGGTTTACCTATTTTATTTCACGCTCTAGTAAATAAAATACAAATCACAAAGTATTGCCATACCTAGATGATAAATAACAGAATATCTAAAAAATAAGGAACTAAAATCCAATTTTACCTAAATTGTGATATACCTACAGCATTACATAAAATCCTATAATCTAGTCATTATTAAAATATAATTAATAATCAATCAAAATGTTCCAACCATAAAAAAAAAAAAAAAAAAACAGATTGTAATCATTATTCTTTTCGGCCATAATAATCGATTCTTAATTGTCAATGGAATCCTCAAATCGAATACTAAGAGCTTCATTAATAACATCGATGGACAAAAAAGAAAAATTTTATGCTAAATAAAATCATTTGGCATATTAGCATAAAATTATAAATGATTATTGTGTGCAATATCGTCTGCTGTACGGCGTCATAGTCATACCCTTTTACGACTGTATAAACCAGTTGTGGACTTTTTTCAATGGCCGCTAACGGTTGCGTTCGTGTCGAACCTAAAAGCTCTATATTTAAAATTTCGAACAAAAATAATTTATTATTCCAAAATTAAAAGAGAAAATAAATAGATTAATAGTAAAAAATACAGCTTGGTTAGTTAATTTGCGGGTTTAATATCGTTTTATATTTTCTCACAGGGCAACAACCAAAATGGTCACGGAGCGAAAGCTCGGCAAAGCTCGGAACGCGTCGGTAACACCGGGGGTACAGGGGCGCGAGAGGGGCGAGCATGCGTACCGAGCCCGCAGGTCGCATTCCAGTAGTTCGGCCGACCACCGCGCGGCGCTTACGTGCCCGTTCCAGTCCGCGTCGCCCGTTCCCAATACAAAGAACACCTCTGTATTGTAAAAAATCTGTGATGTATTGATTAATTTCAACTTTATCCTCATACTAATAGCCGCCTAACGCAACCGTGAAGTTCAAACCAGTGTTAAAATCAACGAAAGCGTCGTTTTCAACGCGTTTTGAACGGGCCACGTCCTATGGAATTCCACATTTATCGTTGAATAGAATCTAGCGGACGGAGTAACATGGAGGACCCATCGCGTCGCCTCTGAATGGATTGATCGTGTTTTATATGTGAAATTGTGGACGTTCAGTGATGTATAGTGATCGTGAAATATAAATATGGATTGGTGTATGTGCGCTATTGTGTAGCAAGCAGCGACTTTGTAGCATCTTCATCGAATAATGCTAGTCGAGTAAACCCGTCAGGATGGTGTCGCTTACTTACTTTGGGCTTCGTCACACGCCATGGACCGTCCTTGTGCTTATTTTCTTCATCGAGAGCGTGATGGGGAACTATGCAAAGTCCTTCTACATACATTGGAACACAACAAATAGCATATTCAGAATAGATAACACTGATCATGTATTCGACTTGAATAAAGGAAACGCTCAGTTTGAATACGACCAAGTGAACATAATTTGTCCAGTATACACCCCAGGGACGTTTGAAGAGGACACAGAAAAATATATAATTTATAATGTAAGCAAAGAAGAATATGATACGTGTAGAATAACTAATCCGAACCCCAGAATAATCGCTATATGCGATAAACCGCACAAATTGATGTTCTTCACCATCACTTTTCGGCCGTTCACTCCGCAGCCGGGTGGTTTAGAATTCCTGCCGGGCAAAGACTATTATTTCATATCGACGTCCAGTAAAGATGACTTGCATAGACGTATCGGGGGTCGATGTTTGAGTCACAATATGAAATTGGTCTTCCGGGTGTGTTGCAAGCCGGAGGACCAGTCTCCGGCGCCACTTCCTCAGCCAACGCTACCGCCACCCCCACCGCCGCCGACGACCCCAGCGACCACTACAACGACCACAACATTGAAGCCAGTGACTAAAAAGACGCACAAGTACGACAAGACGCCGAATGAGGTGATCAAGAGTGAGGAGCTGTCTCACTCTCGCGGGGCAGCGCTGGCTTCGTCGCTCGCTTTGGCACTGGCAGCGAGTGCTGTGCTAGCTCCGCTGGCTCGGTGAATGTGCGCCCGGGCGGCGCGACCACCGCGTCCCGACCTAGCTGACAAACCAGGCCCGGCCTCCACACAAACTTTACACACGCTACATTTACGCCCTGACACTCTAATTTACACGTGAATCTGTGCGTTGTGTGCTAAAAAAAGTAAAGTGGTGTACTGCATTAGTGATGTGCCCTAAGGATTGTGGATCTTATCGAGTTGTAAGTAATGGAATGGTGATTTAGGGATGTGCAAAACTGAAGTTCCGAACATGTTCCAATTTGACAGGAGTTTAGTCTGTAAGGAACACGAAAGCCTAATTTTTATCTAAATATAAAGGGCCTACTCAGTAATCGAACTAATTTGTGAAGTTAATTTCATTAGAGGACATCAAACTGTAGTCTATGATCAGTTAAATATATTTATATATAAAGAAATGTTAACATGTATGATAAAATTAGGTTTCTTAAACCATTTAGGAATTAACGATTTTTTATATTTTTCATTATGCAAAGGATATTTGAATAAGACTTTAGGGTTCTAAATGGATCAAAATGCAGATATAGGAAAACGTATATAAAAATTAGGTAGCTTTTTTTAATTTTTAGTTCAAAAGACAAGTTTTTTTAATTCTTTTCACAACGGATAATGCATTAATTAGAATTTATTTATATTATAAATGAAAAACTTTGGACAAGTTAAGAATCTTGTCTAGAAAACTGTGATTTTGGTTTTAGTATTTGTTCTCTTTATAATATGCTTTTACTATGTGATATATTTACATTTTATGTATTAAAAGTGAAGCCTTTTCACCTCATTTTTTCTTGACTGATTTTTGCATTTCAGCTTTTTTCTTTTATTTACTTAACGAAAAACAAATTGCTTGAATAATAAGCACGTCACTATCTTTGGAAATGGCGGTAAAAATCAATGAACTGTCAGTAAATCCGCCATTTTTTAATAAAAAATTGCAAAATTAAGTAACAAAGATAGTCACATGTCTTTATAGCTAAATAAATCATAATTCTGAGACCTACACCCATTCGAAAAGATGGAATTTTCATAAATGTTTGATGGCAATGAAAATTTCATTCTTTTCCAAAAATACGGATTAAGCACTGTGGTGCCATTACTAAAACATGTGAAAACCATGTTTAACATAATAAAGAAATAGTCAAATAGTTAAATAGTAGACGAAATAGACCGGTTTTCTTTTAGCCATAACTCAATAGAGACAGTTGATATATTTTAGGTAGTTTTTAAGAAGAAAACGACAGAGTTTCAAATTGTATTGAGAAAACACGTAAACGTGATAAATAATTACGTGAAAGAAACGTCGGAAACGCTTAAGCATTACCCACGCAAACTGACGCAATTTTTAGTAAAGAGACACAACGATATCTCTCAGATAAGTCTTTTAAGGAAACTGGATAAGATAAAGGTGTACCAGAAGAAACAGATGCTAATTATGATTCTAAAAATACAACAAAATAAGTATCAACTTGCATATTCCAAGGGTTTGAGCACAAGGCTTATTATAATAAGTCAACTCATAGAAATGATATTCGACCTAGCTAAGATGAGCCTATAATTCATTCCGAATGTGACAGACGAAGCTATCTGTCTCAATTCTCAGAGATTTATACACAATAAATAACCGTATGAAGTAATAAGAAAAATGGCAGGAATCAGTTTCATAGCAATGGTAACTACAAAAATAAAAATGTTACCAGAAAGAATAATGGAAACATCTGGCCACAACAGCTAAGAAAGTCTTTTATATCGTTCCAAAAATAAAGCTAATTAAAGATAAAAAGAACGTGACACATAAAAAGGTTTTATTCTCTTTTTTAAAAACAAAATGGTTTCAACGGTGACTTTGGTAGTTTGGTCATGCATTGTTTTCTAAACAAATGCGTGCGAGTTTAAATATAGAATCCGGCCATGTATGAGCGTTTATGATGTTAAGTTGAACACACGCAGTTGACTAACTTAATTTTACAAAGATAATATTCCTGATTATCTTCGATACCTTATCTCAATCTATTTTGGGGTCGACACAGAATTACTTCTTTCATAGATCTTTATCTGCCGTCATATCGGTGTCATCTTTCGAAAATCTTTGATCCATTGTTCCTTTGGTCTTTTGCTACTCGTAGAGCCATCTTCTAACTCAAAACTTTTCTTACAAAATGTCCAAGACTGAATATTGGACCTTTCTTTGTGCGATGTCAATACAATTAGTGCTGGTAACCAGTTTCTGTCACCCAGTTTTTTGATGACCATGAAACGAAAATTGTAATGGAAAATCGATTTTAGATTATGCATATTTGAGCGTTAAAAATAAATAGTAGGCAATGAGGCCTCACTCAGTCGTGACTTGTAGAATTTCTGTTCTCGATAGCTATGCGCAACTAGAAAAAGAAATATTGGAATTATGGATTTCTCCTCAAATGGAAACCTTGATAAATGTACCCATTTTTCTTAGAAGTCACTAATACTTGTTTGGTGGGTTGAAAGATAAATATGGCTAATTTTAGGTAAATGTGTTTCATCTTCCTTAGTGTTTAGTTGTCACTGCTTTAGCTGAGACCGTTGAGAGATAATCCTTAAAAGGAAAATACACTCTTGTCAACCTTAATATCTTCTTCAGTGAGTTTAACCCACGACACCCACGACTGGCGAAAGTTTTACTCCTAAACATTGCTAATAGTACCAATCATATTCAAAAACTTAAAAAATCCATAAGCATAAGGTGAATCAGACTATAATGTTCGTAATCACAGGTCACACAGGCCTCCTTTCTGTGAGAAAAAGAACTACGTGGTCCTTAAAAAAATACTTTGACATTTGGTGGACGGATATTGGTATCGTAACAAACGCTCCTTATGTGTACATTTCACACGTAGTTACCGGAAGATACGCCCCAAACACTTCGATGGTTTAAACAATACGCTTTAACACACCTCGGTCCGGGAAAAATGCGTACACACCTGACGCAAATACACAATGCGTCACAATACTGAAAACTTGGAAGGTGTAGCTTATGTATCCCCGAATTCTGACCATGACGTGGACCTAGTTATGACTGGTTGTTCAGAACTGAATTTGGTCTAGCGAGTCTTTAAATGCACACGCAAGAACGTAATAAGGGTTGCTGATATCGAAATCTACAAGGATGACAAAGCTGTAAATTGCAATTCCTTGTCGGACTCTGTAGTTCCTGATAGCTATAGTGTCTTTAAGTTGAGAGTGAGAAGTAACCTAACTTCTGGGCAAGCGTGTTCTATCGTCAATCCCTTACCATCAAATTAGATAGTGGTCAAAAAGAAAAAGTATTTCTGTCGCTGCAACACTCCTTTGAGTAATAAGGACAGCATGACTTAAAAAAACTCGAGTTGCATTTGAGAATTGGACCAATAGTCTGGTGTGTTTGGCGTGTTGTATATCTATGGAAATATGAATCTCACAATTTCTTTTAAGCTCTAACACAGCTTCAATAATCTGTGTTACTGGTTTAAAGTTGTGTAGAAAGCCGAAACTAATAGTGATTATGAAGAAATCTGTTCTTGTGTCAGAATAAATATTTTACAAGCTTTTATGACGACTGTTGAATATGATCATCATGAATTGCTAAACATAAAGTCATCCTTTCATGTGCTTCATTTTCTCTTTAAATCTCCTGCCTCCTTTTCATATAACCTCTAAATATTCGCATTTACTTCCAACTACACAATTCAAAAGCATAGTTTAGACTTGTGCTAACGCAATTAACATTAGAACGTCTGGAGTATTGCTCAAACCTTTAGAGAAAGCGTGAAGCAATAAATTATGGAGAACAATAGTCTTATGCCTGATTCCTACATATGTCTTAGTTGGAACTAAGAGCCGTATCTTTGCCAATAATGAAGCGTAACCCATATAGTTGACTATAGTAGCCATTTTCTTCTTTTGAAAGTGGTTTCTAGTTGAATTAACTAAAGCTCCATTTACATACATCTGTGGTATACAATAAAATTGAAGCAGGGAGTGACTTGCATCTTCTAAACACTACTTAGACGGTGTATCTTTTATTGTTGCTTCAACTTATGATATGTCTGATGGGTATGCTTCAGACCATTTAATCGCATCGTGTATATCTGGTTTAAGTTTGACTAAACAGGACAGCTTGTTAACAACCAATGCTTTGTGTATAAAAACGAGGCTTAAATTGCTTTGAATAATGGTCACCATTTTGGCAATATGAAATGCTAGCTCGGGGTATCAAAGGGCATACTTTTAGGACCAATTCTTTTAACGTATCAGTTCCCACCGTATTTCCAGCATGAAAACTGTTAAAGGCGAGAAAATAATCCCCAACACAGGTATACGAAGTAACCAAGTCACGACTGACGTTGAGTGCTTCTATTTTTATTTTAAACCAAACAGTTAAACGTCTACTTAGCATTTCTGGGTACAGCTCGTTTGTTTAAACTTGTCTTAAGCTATTTTCAGTGTCTGAAGGGATTGTGAACGAACCAATCTCCTGGCATGTTTGTAATAATTTAGACGTTTAGCTTTTTTTTTGTACACACCTTTTTGATGTTTCGGGACTTGTTAAAACGTCGTAGTCTTTCCTTTTTTAAACTGTAGTAATGGTTTATCTTTTTGGTGGCGTATAGAGATGTTTTTGGAAAAGGGTTCGTTCGTCATTAGTACGTTAATGTCTAACAAAGGTCTTTCTGTAAACAAATAGTTCATTCATTATGCCAGTCCGGAACACAAAATGATTAAAATGTTAGAGTCAGCACCTCGGGAAGTCAGATTGATAAAACTATAAATGATACTCTTTGTTTTAAGATGGATACTGTTGCTTGTCCTATCAATGAATAGACTCTGTGTAATTTTTCACCAAAAGAAGTTAACAGTACTCTTCTTTTGAAGAAACCGACTCGATAATAACGTCATTGATAAATTTTGTAGCGCAAAAACAGCGAGCGTATATATTGATGATTTTAATTGTTCGTAACTAGTTTCAACAATTACGATGAAAGAACTTAATAATATCCATTTCAATTTTATCTGTACCTTGCCAAATCGGCTTGTAGCTGTACTTAATGGAATAATTATTGTTGGTTTCTCTATGAAAAGGCCGCAATCAAATCAGTTACAACTAACATTGCAAATTGCCAAAATTATTGAGCATTAGAATCTTTAAAATCATTGATACTTTTTTTTCCTTTTCACTTATATCATTAAATGTTGATCTAACGCTAAAAATCCACCAGTTTTTTTTACTCACTAAGTGACTGTAGATGATCTATAAAAACATGAACTCAAACTCAAATTCAAACTCAAAGCATTTATTTCAATTAAACCTTATAAAGGCACTTTTGAATAAAAAAAAAAATCGAAGTTGAAGTTAGGTGCCCATTCCAAAACGTAGATCTCTATGGAGAAGAACGGGCAAGAAACTCCAAGGACACTCTTTTAAATCATGGGTATTACAAAATCTTGGGAACATTATTCTTGGTGGTTCTATATGTGAGAACAATGTAAAAAAAAATAGGATTCAAAATAAGCCACGGCAGTTACGAGATGACCAGTCTCAACTGACGGCGCCAGTTCACGAACTTGACGCGTGGATCAGCACCATCCAGCTCAACCATTTTCTAGGGAACCGAATAATCCAACACACGCGCCACCATCCCTGAGACACTTAAGTGAGCATGACGTACTCTCAACTACCACGCTTTTTCAAGTCGACGTAGGTACATCAGAACAACATATTATAAGGATACATGGTACTCACATTTACAAAAACACACACATATATAATTAATCATATAGTGGCTTCAGCAAAGTGTATTTTTCTTGCATGCTCCTCTATTAGTTGTCATCTCACTAGACACTAGCCATTTATTTATAAATCAAAGCCCCAAAATCATACCACATCCAAACTGACTTACATAATAATAACAATAAATGTATCAACTCATTAAATTTTATGTTCAGCAATTTAGCTAATTAAATTATTTGAAATATATGGGTTTAAAAATGGACTAATGATGGATATAATATGATCGTGGACATAGTTATGAAGTATTAAAGATATGTTAAATTCTTGTATTCGAGTAGGGGAAAGTAAACTTATAAAAGGTTTTTAGAGTTGCCTAACTATTAAGCATACGCACGCAATTATGTTGGGTCGGCTTCCAGTCTTACGGGATGCAGCTGAATGTCAGTATTTTATGTGAATGGAGTGATTGTCTATCTTACCTCAACAACTCAGTTACTGGGTAACACGATTGCCCTTCTAAGACTTCGTTTTCAGACTTTCGGGCTGCTATTACCCAATCAAATGAAATCAAAATATTTCATTTCACATAAACCTGCATGGGCAATTATGAAACGTCAGAAGCTACGAGTAGGGGCACGGTTCCAATTTGCCGCTTCCTATGTAGAAGAGCCGGCAAGAAACTCCACAGTTACTCTTTTAAAATAATTGGCTTTTACAATGTTTTCAAATTACAGTGATAATAGGTATGGGAGGACTCGATAGAAAGACCCCATAGAAATTGGAATCTATTTTAGATTCATTTTTAAATTCTTTATTCCTATTGCTATTTTATTGAACATCAAAATTACGAACTTCTATACTAATCCAAATTTCTAAAGTTTAGAGGGTGAATTTTCAAAAATCCTTAGTGCTTACTTTTACTGTAATATTTGGAAGTCTTTTGCAAAATTTCATGCCTCTAATTTTCCATCGGATGTACGTTGTCTGTCAAAGAATTAATGAATTTAAGATTTTTATTATGTAGATGTTCAACCCTTTAGGCCTACATACTTCAAATATCTTTCTTATGGTCAATAAGAACTTGGAAAACGGCACTGTGAGTCTGTTATAAGTTGATTGTACTTCTCAAAGGCCCGCTGTAACCGGTTCAGTAAATAACGTACTGGTTTTAAAAATAGCACCAGCTAAATGATAGTTTGCTAGTTCTTGGCGATAACACAATGTTATTAACTATATATCCCTGAGTTATAAAATTACGTTTTTTTTCTCTGGAACGCAGAGGTTTAGAGACACCCACATTTCACCAGATGATAAATGTGTATGTTACTAGTCCCATACAATAAGGAGCGAGGATATTAAACCGGACACAAATATAGACTTCGGACTGCTAAGAACTGACTATTTAATAATCATATAGTCTGCTATTGTCCCGCTGTAAGGCTAAGGCCTCTTCTCATAGAAAGAAGGCATTTGAGCACTGTCCACGCTTTGTCAATGCTTGACTCAAAACGGGTTGGCGATTTTAGACTTTATTAATTTATAAGTCCCAGTTTCGTGTCGATATTTTCTTTCACCGATTTTAGTTACGTCCAAAATAAACTCAGAAACTACTATAAAAAACCAGTAATACTGCAACAGCATCATCAGCCTATAATGTTCCCACTACTGGGACACAAACCTCGTCACTCTTCAGATGTCACGGGTTCGATTTTTTTTTTTTTTTGATCTATGACACAGCCGGTTTCCTCACGAAGTGTTCCTCGCCGTTTTGAGAGCAGGTTTCTCAAATCTTTCACTTTATAATAATAATAATTGTGTATTCATCAAAAATTATACAATAAACTTAATAAGCTCTAATATTATTACGAAACTTTTAGACATGAGACTTCATGCTAGAAAAGTTTTGTACGTGTCACGTCAATTACAAAAGTTTCACAGAAGTCGGTTCTTCAGCATGAAGTAATCTTTGCTCTTGAATTTAAGATCCTCACAAGCTCATAGAAAGAATTTCTTTGATTTAATGGTGACTGGGTTGTGGAAGTCAGATAAGCAGACGTTATAGAAGACAACCCCAAGATGTTAGGAAAATGCTAGGATATTAATGGTCTCGCTAGAACTCGTAACTTCAACCTACTCTTTAAGCATCTTGAGAAATCTCGAATGATGTTACCTTTATGGAGTTCAAAGAATACGTTTCTGTCTTTCCTATCTGAAAGACTCTTTTTCAAGAATTCGAAATGCTATGGTTAAAAAATCATGTAACTTAATACCCACTATAGATACACGTCTGACTGACCCTTCCCGTAATATAGGTAGGCGTCTCATTGTGTTACGTTACTACGTGACTTTTTCAATTTATTAATATTCTTTCAAGTTTATCTTCGACATCACTGAAATACTCCTCATCATCATCATCATCATCATCATTTCAACCGAAAGACGTACACTGTTGGGTATAGGCCTATTTGGGAGGGTTTGCCATAATCGCCACGCTTGGCAGGCGGGTTGGCGATCGCAATATTGTGGTAAAATGCATTTAGAACGCTGCTGCCTATTCTCTAGTAAGTCCCTTTTGGTGCCTCTTACAACACCCACGGGAAAAGATGCGATGGTGCTATTCTTTACGTCTTGCACCACACGGAATATGAAACACTATGGACTTATATCACAAATTCGCAAGCAAGCGTGATGATAAATACTCGAGCCTTCTCTGTATGGGAAAAGGACTTTTCTCTGCAATGAAACTCATAGCATTTGTTACGATTATACCTATATAGGCACTTTTGAACCATCGAAGAGTTGTTCAGCTAATAAAAAAGTTGAAAGTTGTTACCCATTCCAAAACGTACTCGTAGATCTCTATGGCAAGAAACTCCAAGCACATTCTTTGAAATCAATGATACATTACAAAATCCTGGGTACATAGTGACATTATAGGCTGGTTTTATTATTATGGTCCAAATACTTTCCCTCAATTTCAGTCTGTCTACCAACTAGTCTAGTTACAAAATCTAGATTTTACTCAAACTTAACATTATGAACTTATGTATAACAATTACTAGGCGTGTCTTAAGGCGCACCTATTTCAAATTGTTTGAGAAAGATATTGTACTAAGATACTGTTTTTGCCCGCGGCACTGCTTGCTTAGTCCAAAATCATGTTGTAGTTATGGTCAGTATCTATCTTAGTGACTGTTATAGGTGTGGTAATAATTGTTAGGCTTATTTCATCACTTGGAAGTATTTTATTGGTAATGTTAGTTTCATTTGGCTATATTTATTCTTTTGGATGTTTTGAGTCATTGATTTTTTCATTGGTCAATGCTGTTTCTATATCTGGTGTATTATATGGTATATCGTGGTCTGTCATAATTAGGACTATATCGATCGTTCCAAAATTGTCTTTTTTTTTTAATATCTAAGTATTGCTTTTTTATAACCTGCCATACAGCAATAAAATCCATGTGTTTGATTTACAAGTTAAATCTACACGCACTGTTCTATTACTCGTATTATTAGGTATTTATACATCTCATCACTCGCTAAAAACCTCAAATCAAGGTAGGATAGGTTTCAAATTTGTTATAAATATGATTCGTAATTATATAGTTCTCATCCACATCCGCTATTTCTTCCACCATCACAAAGCATATTTTCTATTACTTTCGTTGTTAATATCATCACCTTTGCCTCAATATGTTGGGGTCGACTTCCAGTCTAACCGGATGTAGCTGAATACAAGTATTTTACATGGAGCAATTGCCCATCTGACCTCCACAGCCCATTTACTATTAAATTCGTTGTTATTTCCAAGAAATTCTAACAATATTTGAACTGGTTTCCATTTTACGACATACACTGCTTCTTTTGCTACTATTCGTAGATCTACCATAAATCTTCGAAGCGTTTTATCTAAAAATGTTTATGCGACCAGTCTTGTTGCAATAAAATTTGATTATTTCCCATTAATTTTTATTTCATACACTTCTGTTAGTTTTTGTGTGTCTGCACAAGACTCTTTTCTCGCTATTTAGGATTTTTTTCCATGTTAATTGTCTTTTAAACTGTAAAAATACGTTTGTCGAAAACAAGAGGCATAAAACTCTCTACTGTAATTATCTTTTACTTCAAAATGATTAGAAATTGAGTTTCAACTAGGTCTTTCCTTTCAAATAAATATGTTGTTTTTACAGCCACTATCAATTTTTTTAATAATTTTAATAGGAATCAATGGAGATGGCTTGGTCTATTAAATCTTCTTTTAATCTGGTGATGGGCCGTTAGTTTTATTGCTCATACTTAAAATAGCAAGCGTTGACTTTTCGATAACATATTCGATTCCGAAATAATGAAAACGATTTGTGGAACATAAAATAAAGTTAGAGAAATTATTCTTCGATCATATAGACTACCGACTTCAATTGTCCAAATAATCAAATTACAATTGACATTCTGCCAGTTGTTTGAAAAAGAAAATTGTTGAAGTCTCAATATGATTTTTTTTAAACTGCAGAAACAGCCTTAGGGGGTAAAATTCTAAAAGGGTCAAAAGCCCGAAATACCTTCGCTAGAGCAATTCTTAACTTGATGGCAGACACGGCCCTCTCCTAAAGAGGAAAATAATATCCATAGCCACCTCGCCAGCCAAACGGGTTGTTGACCGTAACTAGTTGAAGGAAAATAAAGATCGTTCTATCTTCTTTGATATATTCGCTCAAAGTACGTCGGCCATTTTTCTTTTAGTTCGAATTTCGAACAACACAAATGCAAATGAATCTTGTACCGACACAGGCACGTCTTCGTATAATGATTTATCGAATTCGATATTTGAAAATGTTTATTTTTCTACTAATCTTTTTTTGATATTTCGTCGGTGTTTTGTTTTTTTAGTTAGTTCTACCTCTTTTATAGGGCCTTTTTATGTAAGCATTTCTTACTTCTGTTGTTGTGCTATTCGTAGATCTTTGACAGTAGTGACGGGTAGTTATAAGCCCGAAAATCTGACAATCAGTCTTGCTAAAGAGTACCGTGCTACCCGGTGACTGAATTGTAGAGGTCAGATAGGCAGTCGCTCCATGTACAATATTGGTATTTATTCAGCTGCATCCGTTTAGACTGCAAGCAAACAAAGTTGTCGAAAAAAGTTGGAAAAGGCTAGGCAGATGATGATGTCATATTACTGCTGCTAGTTTCTTTTTCTAGTTTCTCTCTCTTTCTTGCTAGTTTCTCAACACAATCTTTTGTTTCGAAATCTTTAAAGACAATTTCCGTCCTTTGGTGTCTTTTCAAATTGACGTCCAATCAATGATGACAATCTTTTGCGTGTATGTATTTATTTTGTGCTGATGTCCTCATTTATAACATTGGACAGTGTTTCATTTGAAATACCTCGGTTGTCAGCGAATGTATTATAAATCGATCTCTCATTGAGTTGCATAATATGTGCAGTAACTGGTTCAGTTGTATTGATTGAGTTTGCATCACTTTAACATCACGCTTGCAATCTCCCCGCGTCGACGGCGCGTTGTGTTCCACGCGTGTCTCAAAGAGATACCAACTGGTGGGGTCCGCAAGGGCCGATGCCAGCCTGGGGTGCGGGTTTTTCGAAAGAGATACCGTGGCCTCTGGCACACAGCCATCTAAAGGAACACGGTGGGTTTTAGTCAATAAAAGTCTGACACGCCCTTCCGCTCCACCCAGAGCGGGAGAAGTTATTTGATGATTTCCGACACTAAAAAAAAACACTTGCAATCTCCAAAGGGAGGATATATAGAGTGTATACATAAAACCATTCAGACACCCATATTTTTGAGTAATGTTAAAGTGCAATCTATTTAACTGGGTACAATTCGAGACTGCCTCGTTATTCTTGTAGTCGCAAGTGATACTGCCGAGAATGAGGTCTTGGGTTTTATTCCGAAGTCGGACAAGTTTGTTATTGGGTTTTTCGGTCAGGGATCGCTTAGTAGCAGCCCGGTGTACCCGGATGATGGCAATAAGCTCGTCCCCTATTACATGGCACTAAGTTATAACTGGCGAAATGTGGATGTACTAAAGGTCCTCTGTCTTACCCTTGGACTTGTCTTACCCGTGATTTATGTTGCTACTGAAAAACTCCAAATCCTTATACATTTGCTTATTTCGATGGTGATATAACCAGTTCTTCCCGTGGGTGTCGTAGAAGGCGACTAAGGGACTTGCCCATTCTCTAAAGAATGGGCAGCAGCGTTCAGCATACATTTTACCACCATATTGCGATCGCCAATCCGTCTGCCAAGCGTGGCGATTATGGCTAAACCCCCCTTTTGGGAGAGGTTTATAGTCAGCAGTGGACGTCTTTCGGCTGACATGATAATAATGATAGCGAAATCTATTTTGTTTTAATAGGTAATATGATAAATTACACTCTAGTGAAATTGATTATTAAATAATAAGTCACATAACAGACCCCGGGTCTATCATGAAAGGTCACATTATTGATTGTCACCATTAATAAGTAATTATATAAGAAGTATTGATGCTTCTATTACAGATAATATAATTGCCAGTCTATACTCAACACATTTTATCAATGCAGTATTAATTATAATAGAAAAGCTTATTTTCTGAACAAGCAATGATTGTTTCTCATAAGTACAAATATAATTAATGATAAATAATAATAAAATGTTAGTACAAAACACTAGTAAAATTGACATAAAGATGGAAAAAACTTTATTCCGATACTAGCGACCCGCCTCTGCTTCGCTCGGGTGTGATCTACTGATGTGGCGATTTTTCAAAACATATGAAAACATTTTTGTGCTTATTTCTAAGGTATTATAAAACATAATTTCGGAATAAATCCTCTGAATTATTGTATAGTTTAGAAAACCTTAGCGCACATGTAGACGGAAAAGCGATGTTTTTTTAGTAGACGTAGATGTTTATATTTAATATAATATTTATTAATCCAGGATGAAAGTAGCCTATGTCCTTCTACAGGTCCTAGGCGAGCTATCCGTCAAGTTTTTTAAACGAGAATGGCCAAAAATGTCCATTCTCCTTTGTATAATTAAATTCGATTTTTGTGTATCTGTGTGACTGTCTTGTTCTTCAAAACGTATTCCGGAAGGTTTATGCGCATGATACTTAATTATTCAACTTTTAACACGTAATAAAGAAATCTCGCTAATTGGTCAAGTGATTGATACCAACCGTGCGAAGTAGGGCCGGCTCGCTAGTCTATACTTAGTTAAAAAAAGCTCAAGAATTGTTTGTTTGTTTGAACACGTCCTGTCGGATGTATTCACATCTTTCATTTCTTTTTGCATTCGATAGCCCATTTCTTAAGGAAGATTATTGACTAAACAACATCTCACTATGAGCCAAGCAAATAAAAAAAGTAAAAAAGAACGCAAAGCGAAAACCGAGTGATAGTGCGGCCAGAAGCTAGTATAATACAAGTACGAATATTATGTAGACACAGATATTAAAAAACAAACTACACAAACAAAAAAAAAAAAACTACACAAACAAAAAAAAAACTACCTAACTAAAAAACATAGCCATCACAAACTTGTAGACAGCATTGTTTGAATACAAAACAAAACAAAAAACAGTCTGTTATTATAAAAAGAGGATAAGCAAGAAATAGCAGTAAATTATACGCGAAACTAGAAGATAAATCATAGGAACGCATTAATCTTGTGAATCAAACGACCTTATTCGTTCTTTGTTATTTTTGGAACAGCGATGCTCAACATTTTGACGCCCCTTTAATCCTATCCTACTTGTAATATTACTAGCTTTTGCCAGCGGCTTCGCCCGCGCAGAACTTTCATCCCCTATTTCACTCACTTAGGAGTTGAATTTCGTAAAATCCTTCCTTATTCCTTGTCTACATTATAAAGGGAACCTCTGTGCAAAATTTCAGCTTTCTAGGTCGAAGGGTTTAGGCTGGGCGTTGATGAGTCAGTCAATCAGTCAGTCAGGACTTGTCTTTTTATTTATATAGATAGATAGATAAATGTGAAAGTTTGGGAACATGTTTGGATGTTTGCTACTCAATCACGCATAAACAGCTGAACGGATTTGGATGAAATTTGGGACACAGATTATAACCTAGATTAACACATAGGATACTTTTTATCCCAGCAGTACGTTACCGTGGAATAATTTCCGATCTCCACGTGGGCGAAGCCGCGGGCGTGACATCATGCCTTGTTTCCCCAATGGTTTGGGCAGAGGAACCTTCATTTCGCCAGTTATGTTTAAGTCCCATGTAATTGTGGCCTATTGCCATCAACATAATCAACCAATAAATCTTTCTGCTGTTAAGACACAGGCCTTCTCTCGTTGAGAGGTAGTGGGCCCAATACGGGTTGGTAGATGTAACCTGTCTTCGCATTTCTGGTTCTAGGACATGCCGGTTTCCTCACAATAGTTTTCCTATTGCCATCGACTGGGCGGAAATGCAGATTCCAGGTAGCTACTGACAATTCACAGATAGAAAAAGCAATAACACTGTTCGACCTCAGGCTCAGCAGTAGCGCTTGTGCCTAAACCAAGGAGGCAGTAATTTGAAGAAATGTTGATATGATTGCTTTGTCTTACGATAATAATTTGGCTAAATCAAAGAGCAATGGTGGCCCAGTATTAGCCCAGACTTACAAGTCGTGAGTAAGAACCCAGACAAGCACTTATGTGTATTTAATTTCATCACCACTGCTCTCAAAAAGGTGAAGAAAAATATGGTGATGGAACCTGCTTGTCTATAGAACCAAAACTTTGTAGATATGTGACATCTACCAACCCGCACTGGGCCTGCGTGGTGAATTACGGCCTACTTTCTCTTACAGATGAAGCCTGTGGGGAACCAGTGGAAACGTCATAGGCTGATTAAAGAAACCATTAAAACAAATAAATCATTCAAATAAGATAGAACAGTTACGAAGAACAAAAATTGAAACATTAATAAAACCATAAACAATTTTAGATCCGCTGGCTAATTTGTTTCGAAAATTAACTAATAATTAAGTCTTAAAACTTAATGTAAGTATACAATTATTAAAGATACCGATAACATCGATGGCTTGCTAAAAGATAAAAATGATAATTATAATAAAACGCTTCTAATAAAGATGGCAATTAAGAACTTCATTTTTTTAAGCGCGCGCGCAAAATAGCAGCTTGTTCTTAGTTTATGGTCATTCATTGCTTTTATATTTGGAACTAATTCTACCATTGGCGGATTGTAATCGACAAGTTTTTGTTCTGGTAACAATTAAATACTTTTTTTTTGTCTGTGCCAAGATATAAACTTTTTGGGTTACTTGCCAATTTTTCGTCTTTAACTTTATCCATTAATGCGGTCCATCAAAGAAGTTTTCATAGTGAAACTACATAGTTTAGATATAAAGATATTAGTTTATGTCATTTGTGGATTTTTGACAGTCGTTAGTGGTCGTCAGAAGCCCGAAAGTCTGACAACCAGTCTTACTAAGGGTATCGTATTACCCAATCACTGGAGGTCAGATAGGCAGTCGGTCCATGTAAAATACTGGTATTCAGCTGCATCCGGTTAGACTGGAAGCCGATCCCAACATAGACCTAAAACATATATTTAAGTTTTTGATGGGAATTGGAACCTAACCTGACCTTTTTGTATTTCGAAAAAGTTCCTTACTGACTGACAACGTTTCGGACAGTTTGGAGTATTTTTCAGAATATTATTACGCAACTGCTGAGCTCAAAATCTTTCTCAAAGATTTCCTCATAATTATCCTTATAAGTTACCTTTTTTGGCCCATATCTCATGAGATCATCCAGGACATCAGGAATCCTTGGCATCCCTCGACAACCACATTCGTCTTTCGGTACACTGCAAAGATATACAGAATTGTCTATATTTCTCGTTCTTCTGACGCTAAATATGTTTTAAGAAGCACGGTTTTGAAAGTAACCATTAAGAGGATACAATTTTTAAATTATAACGGACATTTCTTAAAAGAAATGAGCCGATTCACTGAATACTGACATCAAAGCGAGCGATTGATGCCCCCGTCAGTTTGTCAAGAAAATATGGTGGGCAAGCTATTTTTACATAATAACGTTACTGAATTTCAAGTCTTTGAATCTTACGTGGATTAATTTATTGGATCCATTTCAAAACAAAAGGTTTATTTTTGACCTGCTGCGGTGGATTTGGGAGTGAGTATTTAACACGATGTAGATTATTTCAATTCGTGCCAGACAGTAACAGTCAAAAGACCTGATATATTGCTTTAATCACCTCATTTGGCAACTGTACTGGCCTTTGTAATTAAATATCTCTTACTCACTTTATACCTCTTATTCATGGAATTATAACTTTTCTTTATTCTCGAAAGGTAATTATCAAATCTAACATGATCATCGTCATCTCCATAGCTTTTCCCAACTATGTATCGGGTAGGCTTTCAGTCTAGTCGGCTGTAACTTGATACTAGTATTTTACATGGAGCGATTGCCTATCAGCAGGCTGCGCACGAGAACCGTAGACAAGCGTTTTGTCGTCGAAAGACTAGACAAAACTGACGTTACGCTAAGACGAGAGTAGTAATACAAAGCGTCACGCTAAGCCTGCTGGTCTCTATAACCAATTACTATATAACAGGATACCCTTTCGTTCTTCTGGTAAATATATCTATCTTAGAAAATATGTGATTCTCAAAATTACGTACCAAAGCGATCCCGACAATCTTCAGAATCTAGCAAGTCTCCCAGATGAATCATACGCAATACTTTTCGACATAACTAATCTAATTACTCGAATAATTCCAATCCGTTATGTGGCAAATCGATTAATATTTTATGAGTCATACATACAAGCTCTGTAATCTGCAAGCTCCGTCAAAACTTCTAATTTATCCCGCTTTTAACTCTCACACAATTCAATTCGCATTTTTGATCTCTTAAAGTTTTCCGGGTAATCCATTACACGACAGATTAAAATGTTTCTTTTTTGTTGAATAAAAAATGGCCGGCCTTGGTTGAGTTCATTCCCAGTATGGGCGTAAAATCGTTGCATTAGTTCGATGGTATATCTTTTAGATATCTAAGATATTCTTTTCTTGATAGTTTTTGTTCGCTGAATGATTCTTTATGGTTATTGTATTGATTTTAAGAGTGGAATTAGCGAGAATTTTGCTGTATATGTTGACGATTTTGTTATTTTCTTTTACGATCTTGGTTTTGTCTCTATCTTCTGCAGTATACATAAAACAATATTTAATCCATGAATGAATTGCTATATCCATAGTGAAGGTTTATTTTTGATTGACTGTTTTCCTTTAAGGATGGGAAATCATCAAATACCTTTTCCTGTTCAGGGCGGAGCGGGAGGGCGTGTCAGACTTTTACTGACTAAAATCCACCCGTGTTGCTTCAGTTGTCCGTGCTAGGGCCACGGTTACTCTTTCGAATAAATCCGCGACCATGGCAGGCATCGACCCTGGCGGACCCCTTCAATTTTGCTGACATCTCTTTCTGCAATTCATTCTTTTCTGAATTTCTATTATCATAGTGAACGTTTATTTTTGGTTGACTGGTTACAGTTTTGTCGCTAAGTTCTTCTTTCTGTCACTTCATTCCTAAAATTGTATTCTTCACTAACATTAATTACCATTTTGTCTACTCCTACTCCATCGCTTTCTTTAAAAGTCTCATTTCAACTCTTCATTTGCCATTCTAAATTCCGCCATTATAATTTGGCAACGATTCAAAAGACTTTTAAAACGAAAATCAAAATTCAGTACTAAAATTGTGTAGGAAACTAATTTATGAACGAATGCAATGGACGAAAGGGAAGTCTTAATACCCCATAATGAGCAGATAAACCCTATGAATTGGGTTTCAAAGGGTTGAAATCCCAGTATATACCAAAATCTATAGCACGAGTTGATACCTTCGTTGACGACGATCTAAATGCATTAGTGACGTCTCTTTCTGATGCGTATCTAGTAAGACCTTCTCTTTCTAAACGATGATTTGTAGTAATACGTGTACCAGCATTTATAGCGATTATGAGTGTACGTATTTCATTTAGTAGGTCTATTTTAGTTTAGGGAGATATATTCTATGCCTAATATAAAATTGGGTTCAAAATATCCTGTGACATGTACTTCGCGTGCATACGTACTTTTATCCTTTTCTCAAATATGATAAGTTATTTTCAAAATCAAAAAGTGAACACACTTCTTTTTTGTTTGTGTTGTCAAATCTATTGCTACGATCTTCATTTGTTACGTTCATCAGCTTTTAAGATAGATTATTATGTATTTAGTTAACTAATGCTCTGAAAACATATTGACCTTCTAATGATGGATACTTTTTTGAATAATTGAGACTCTATTTAACTTTCTCTCAGTTAGCCGCAGTAACTAAGCTAGGCTACTTGGACCAAACGGGTTAGGTTAGACCTGTGAAAATCATTGTAATTAGAGTGTTTAATAATATTTTAAAAATGGGAATTAATAGGGGTTTGATTATATAGATAATCATGTTTACACAGCGATGGCTGTCCTTCTTTACAACTACAGCAGGCTTAGCACGAGCACCGATTTGTTGACGGAAGAATAGACATCACTATTAACTAAATGATGTACTATCGGGGAAGTTCATATCTAAGCACCTTAAAGACTATTTCTGCTTGCAGCGCTCGGCCGCAATAGAAATCTCATCAACCAATAGCATCGCAGTATCAGATTTTTGATGCGTCCCTTGTTTTTGTACATGAACAAAAAAGACAGTAAAAAACCAGCTGAGGTAGTGCGTATTTTTTCAATAGAAATAAATATCAATGGACCTTCGTTCGGTCGTAGTTCGAGCACGTTTGGGACAAGTTTATGGGTTTTTTTTGACGAATAGGTTTTCTATGCTGTCAGAAAAGTATAGCATCCAAAGTTGAGTAGATTTCTCACAATTATATAGGAGTTTTTGGGTGAGAGGCGGAAAATTTCCATAAAATTTTAAAAGTGCAAAACCTTTGTTTTAAATTAGCTCTAGCCATAAACCCCTTTTCAAGGAATGCACCTAATTAGAAACCTGTAGACAAAGCAGTTTGATTGAATAAACTGGGAGCTTACTCATGAACCACTTAAAATTATTATAATCCGTGCCTAAAGAAACACTTACAACTTTCTCATCTTTGTTTCTTTTGTTCTATTCCTAGTGTTCGAAAAAGGGTCAGACATCTGTGATCATTGTAACAGAGATTGTAAAACACACGAACAACAAAAAAACTTAAACGACAAAATATTTGCTACGTATTTTCGTTTCATTGGTCGAGGCCAAAAGGGGCGCTAAACAGATGTGGTCATCGTGCTCACGGGATTTTGTTTTGAAATTGCTTAGATATGAACTTCCCCGATAGTACAATAGATGAAGATAGCTACGTTTTTTTATTAATTATCACAGTTATGCGTTCTAAACGAATCATTATTTTGTTGATAATCGTATATACTTTATGGCCGTCTAGAAGAAAGTTTGTTGTCAGTGTGATTTTGACAGTTTGGGAAGAAATATTCTTCTGAAATAGTTTACATTTTTATGGACCTAGACACAGATCGTTAGAAACGAAAGACAAAATGACAGATTGTAGAAGGATATCCAAGGTGCGATGTCAAAATGGAGGAACGAAATGTCACGTTGTACGGAAAAAGCACTGTCTATTCTTCGTAGTAATAGAAAGCGTCATGTTAAGCCCGCAGCAAATGCCACAGGGCAATCAAGAGTAGACAGTATACGCTGAAAGTAGAAAAACGCTAAAGTTAATCAAGTCGGTAGGACGACAGCCCTTTGAGGGTCCTTCATTAACATTATCAATTAAACATTAAAGACAGCTTTGATGTTGTTCCGACAAATAACATAGTTATTGCCACATTACCTTTCTTGAGAAGGTTTAAAGATAACAGAATTACGCGTGAATCTCTTTTTTGAACATATGCCTACATGATAAATGTAGTCCCATAAAACGATGTCCCGGAGACGGTGGCGCTGCCGGTGAACATAAAACTACAGATTTTGTCACCCTTGTCACTTTCCGTAATGATTTCGTTAGTTCCAATTATTTGGCTCTCTAATTCTGTATTCAAAACGATATAAAGTTTTGCACTGACATTGACATCTGACAGTTTTGGTAATAAGTCTAAGCATGAACAGCCTATATGTGCAGGGACACGGGCCTCATTCTTCGAAAGGGAGTGAGTTGGCTATAATCTACTAGGGCCAGTGAGGGTTGGTACAGTTTCGATACCTTGAAGTAATAAAAAATAAACAAAGAGACTGTTTACGATCGATAGTAGCTACATTTGGTCACTTTAGTCAGTTCTTAGACTTACAAGCATTCAAAAACTATCTCATTATGAGGGCTTTCACAAAGTGACATTTTGTCAGTGATAACGATACTGGAAATGTCAAAATTTATGGTACTGACTTAAGCTACCGAAAAGCGTATGTCAATCCTGTTGAAAGTTGTTGTAGAAATCTAGGACTGAAACTGCCACTATCCTGCCATACCTTAATAGATACACACCGCCGTGTAAATACACTGTAATTTGAAAACATTTTAAAAGGTAATCTATACTAATATTAAAAAGAGGAAAGATTTGATTGTTTGTTTGCATTGAATAGGCTCCGAAACTACTGAATCGATTTGAAAAATTCTTTCACTGTTGGGAAGCTACACTATCTCCGGGTGACATACGATAGATTTCATCCCTGTATTCCTACGGAAACGGGAACTACGCGGGTAAAACCGCGGAGCGCAGCTTGTTATTTATAAAAGAGTAACCGCGGAGTTTCTTGACGGCTCTTCTCCATAAGAAACGACCAATTTTAATCGTGCACCTAGCTTTTGATGTTTCATAAGTGCCCATGTAGGTTTATGTGAAACAGAATATTTTGGTTTTCACTTTGAAAAATAGAGAGACAAAAAGACATTGTTTTTATCACTCCTATTAGTTTTTTAATCCAACCCTCACTGGATCCCCATTGTGGATTACTGCCCATCACCTTTGACAAAGACTAATTTTCCAGCAGTGGGAATGCTATTAGGCTAAAAATGCTGGTTACTTTATGTTGGATTCATAAGTGTCATAATAACAATGATAGTCGGCTTTTATTGATTTTTAACACTGAATAATATTGCCATAAAGATAAAAGTATGTAGCAGAATGACATTAGAATTTGACAATGTATTTGAAATTCTCAATACAATTTGAAACTCGGTCGTGACAAACAAACATTTTTTCTTAGTAATCTCTCTGATTAGTTTTGATTAGTTGTGCTGTGTACTTAGAAATAATAATTATTGCCTGATTATTGTTATTAATAAAAATAAAAAATGATGACCTCATTTGCAGAATCTCGAAAGAAAATCAGTCCGCTAGTTTATAATGAAAAAAAAAAAAAACATAATTTTTATATTTAAAACTGAAATGTTTCCCAGACAAGAATTGGAATTTTGACACAAAGTGATTAATTTTTGTAAGATTAACGCTGTATAATATATTTTTAATTGAAAAAATAAATAAATAGTGATTGACAAAAAAAAAACAGACTAGAAATCTAGCCTGTATTAGCCAAACTTACGAGCCCGTGGTATATTTTAATTGCTTACGACAACGTTTATTATTATAATGGCTACTTAGGCCATAATGTAATTCTTAATATTGTTGTTATGTACGTTAAAATTTGTTTTATAGTCGAACATAGCATAACCTTTATAACCTCTAAATTTTACTACCTCCTCGACACATTATTTTGTGTAGCTTATAGGTATACTATGTAATAACGATAGAACCTCGTTTTTTTTACAACGGCCTAAGAAAACGTTTATTTCTTAGTTACACTGAATTATAGAAAGTCTTATTTATGTAACTGAAAAATCAACAAAAAATGTCATCAACCATTTTAAATCTTATGACGTAATGTTAACAGAAGTCTGTCTGGGAAATATTTTAAAAATAATTGATATTGTGTAAGCCTAAAATTAATTGTCTGTGACAAATTTCCTTTAACGCTAATTGTTAGTTGATACTAAACTAAATGATCGATCTAGTAACTCAAGTTGAGAGCAACAATCCTATAACTTGTGCCTGGTTTTATCGAAATTTCGTTGAAGCTTTAAAATATTTTTTGCAAAAAAAGATATCCTACGGTATCTTTTTCTTTTTTTCAATCTTTTTTCTTAAAGACTTAAAGCTTCAACGAAGAGTGTTGGTAAAACGTTTGTTTGCTCAGTAAAGGTTGTAAAATCTAAATGTTTCATGACCCAATTTTGTATTTATAATCTTGTTTTACTCGAAAAGCAAGAGCAATGAACTATAACTAGCCGTTTTCTATTAATAAGTTCAAATAGGTGAATTAAATTTGATCGAAGACTAGAAAATGGATTATCAATATTATTATTTCTGTATTTTATGTAAAAGATTTTTATACTAAGAGATTAATTATATCAAAAATGAATTTAGAGTTATTTGAAAAGTAGTTTATTGCTCTTGTAATTTTTTTTACTATTTTTAATGAAATAAAAGTTCCGTTTTATTAAGAGATATTCGCATTGGTGCTACTAGCGATCGCTAAAATAGGTTTTACATTTTAATTTATTGATACGTTTGTACTTATTTCTCAATTTTTTATAGATTTTTTTCGATGTACTTAATTTTTTTTACGTTTTTATTAGCGAGAAATTCTAGAAATACGAAAAAGCTTCAGCTACCTCTTTAAACTGTTCTAAAGGTATTTTTGTAAAAAATAACTAATCTTAGTATTAGTGAAATAAGCTTTATGTCTTGGGTCACTAGGTCGGTCATTGCGATTTCCTAAAACGAAAAATTAAAAAGATTCAAAATCCACACTTTTCCTAAAATTGGATTGTCATGCGAAAGAGGGTTTCTGTAGATTTTTTCGGAACAAACTTTTTTCTCATTGAAACAGTTTAAAAAAAATCGTAATATTTTTTTGCTCAAAAAAGATAACACTGAAATGAAATTGTATTATATTGGAGTATGATTTTTATTTGTTCCTTAAAAATCTATGGAAGCCTTAATTAAGATTTGAAGATACTTAATAGGTTGTAGGGCGACGGTGAAAACCGTTAGTGTATTGTACAATATATTTTGCAGCTGTATTGTTAGTTAATGCTGTAACTATTAAAAATACGCGGCCATAATGTCTCTGGTTAGATTTGGAAAAAAAAATGTAAATTTCTCGGTAGGGGCAGAGGGTGTGTTTTATATTTTAATGTACTTAATTTTAATTAAATATTTAATTTGTAAAAAGTATTACTAATTCATGTAATTACATTTTTCTGAAAAATATGTATGTCCATTTCTTACATAGACCATTCTGTAATTTAAAAAAAGAAAAACTATGTTACAAAACATTTTGTAAAAATGTTAGATATTTTTTTTTTTCAACAATATCTCTGCCTTTCTGCCTGAATTATGGGACGAATAGTAATAAAAGAAAATTGTTATCGAAATTGATTAAAATTTTCACTAGGCCAACACATTCTGTCAATTGAATGTGCTGTCAAAACCACGACGCCATTTTGAAAATAAAAACTACATTTTCTTTGCGCTTTTAACTATAATAATATTAAGCTCAATGCTTTATACTGCAATATTTTAGTACTATTGTAAAAATAAACTCATTTGAGCACATTCAATTGGTATAAATGAGTTGAGGCGTCGTGGAAAAGTTAGGCCACAAACGCTAGAACAATGCTGTAGAAAATGGCCTCGGTCGCACTACATGTCGAATATTCACTGATTAGAAAGAGATAGAATGTAATGTGATCCCATTTTTCACTCATGAATATTTGGCTTGCAGTATTGGTAGGACCAGTCCACTCTGTAGATATTACGACTCGATATTATTAAATGTAGGTATTTATCACTTGAAGTGTATAGGCGTGAGGCCAGAAAGCACTTTTGGACTATAGAAAATGTGTTGGGTTTTAGAGTTCGTGGCCTTTCGAGCACATTGTTTTCGAGTCAGTGGCCTAAATGAGATTTGTAAAAATAGTACTGGAGGTTCGAAAAATAAATGTACCTACTAAGTATTTGGTAATAAATAACTTGTAAATATGTTGTTAAAATAAGTGTAGTCCCTGTAGGTATTTATTTGTACGATTTCGGGCCTTTGTTGAAATCCAAAGTTTTTAATTTATTTTTCGACCAATAAATGTTGGAGAGAACTATTTTTTTTGTTTTATTTCTATTTTCTCGGAGTTGCCTGGTGAGTTTAATGCATCATAATCATCATCAATTCAGCCGAAAGACGTCCACTGCTGGACATAGGCCTCCCCCAGGCTCCTCCACATCGACCGGTCTCATGCTTCCCATTGTTTAATGCATAGCGGTGGACAAATCAAACACAAATATCATCTCATCTGTCTAGATGTTTCCCAACTATATTGGGGTCAGCTTCTAGTCAAACCGGATGCAGCTGAATACCAGTATTTTACATGGATCGACTGCCTATCTGATTTCCACAACCCAGTTACTGGGTAATACGATCACTCTTGGTAAGACTGGTTGTCAGACTTTCGGTCTTCTGACGACCAGTAACGACTGTCAAAGATCCACGAATGACAGCCGGAACCAACGGCTTAACATGCTTTCCGAGGCTCGGAGGGGTCTTGGTATGTAAAGATGGTCGCCCATCCACGCACCAAACGTGTACAGCGTAGCTTAACCAGATCGATCGAGTCGTATACATTTAAACAATATAGCCAGTAACAGAATGGTTCATCAAAGTTAATTGGAATTGTAATGCCAAAAAGTATCAAAGACTACGAAAATGAATTTCTGCAGAACGGTTTTAAAAACTTGTTGAGAAAAATCGATGACTTTGTTCATTTGAACAAAATACTGTCAAAATTACAATTCAAAAGTTAAACATGAAGAAATACGATGGTTGTATAATTAGCATTAATGTATGGTCACCAAAAAGTCTTGGACACCGTGAAATGTGTCATGAATCATTCATAGGGTAACAAAGTTCCCGTGAGTATTTTGAGGGTCTTTTTTGTTTCAAAAATCTTAACTAATTAATCCCGATTAATATTATAAATGCGAAAATAACTCTGTCTGTCGTTACACTTTCACGCCTAAACCGCTGAACTGATCTTCATGAAATTTGGCAGAGATATAGCTTGAGGTATAGGAAAGTATATAGGCTACATGTTTACGCGATAACCGACACCCACGCGGATGGAGCCGCGGGCAAAAGCTAGTTTATTAAAAATGCGCAAGTGATGTTGTTTGTTTGTTACACTTCCACACTAAAACGGCTGAACGGATTAGGATGAAATGTGGAACATGGGTAGACCATGAACTGGGTTAGGTTAGTGGGTAATTACTTAGTAATTACGGACATGATCAACGACGTCATAAACACCGTCATGATCACTTATGCCACATCATTATGATGTGTATGCACATGTAGATATACAGCAGTGGTGGCTTAGAGGCAACGGTCGGGACTAACAACTTGTAGGTCATAAGTTCGAACCTGATCCGAACCCAGGCAGGCGCTATCATCATCATTTCAGCCGAAAGACGTCCACTGCTGGACATAGGCCTCCCCCAAGCTCCGCCACTTCTATGGATTCTGTGCTTCCCGCGGACTCCTGCTGCCCTCACAAGGTCATCCGTCCACCTTGAGGGAGGCCTTCCAAATTTACGAGAAGGCTATACTTGGAGTTTCCCTATGTGGTCGAATCAGGAATGAAGAGATCCGCAGGAGAACGAGAGTAACCGACATAGCCCGAAGAATTGCCACACTTAAGTGGTAGTTGGCAGGGCAGATTGCTCGCAGAACAGATGGCCGACGGGGCCAGAAGGTTCTGGAGTGGCGATCGTGTACCTACTGGAAGACGTAAAGGCGCTGTGCTTTCTATAAATTATTTCATCACCATTGCTCTCAAAACGGTGAAGGAAAACGTCGTGAGGAAACTGGCATGTCCTAGAACCAAAAATATGAAGACATGTGACATCTACCAACCCGCACTGGGCCCGCGTGGTGGATTACTGCCCACTTCCTCTCACAGAGAGGCCTGTGTCCCAGCAGTGGGAAAATTAAAGCCTGATTTGATTATGATAGTTAGACACGAATCCAGTTGAGATCGCAAGTACCTGATATAAGACAAATTGTTTCACTAGAAGTAAGTTAGAGTTCAACTCGGTTGGTGTTTTTGTATTGCACTGGTAAGGGTCGCGAGTCGCATGTTCGATTCCTGCTCAGGGCAATGAACCTTGAAACTAAGAGTCGGGCAAAGTAAATTATCTAGGTATTATTAGGTTCTTCCTTTTAGATATTTTCAGTATTTAGAATGCTTTGTTGGTCTTGTTTTCGCAAGCGCTACTGCTGTACAAGGAATCCTGGCTTCGATTCCCAGGTCGGGAAGTGATATAGGGCTTTTCCATAAGGAATTGTGGCCTGTTGAAGTAAATAGTATAGCTCTATTATATCATTTCATCATCATCATCATCATCTGCCTAGCCTTTTCCCAAATATGTTGGGGTCGGCTTCCAGTCTAACCGGATGCAGCTGAATACCAGTATTTTAGATGGAGCGACTGCCTATCTGACCTCCACAACCCAGTAACTGGGTAATACGATACCCCTTGGTAAGACTGGTTGTCAGACTTTCGGGCTTCTGACGACCCGTAACGACTCTCAAAGATCCACGAATGACAACCGGGACCAACGGCTTAACATGCTTTCCGAGGCACGGAGGGGTCTTGGTATGTAAAAATGGTCACCCATCCACGGATCAATCGCGGCAAGCGTAGCTTAACCTGATCGATCGACCCGTGCAGCTGTTGTTACTTAGCCACAAGCCCCTCTTTTATCATGTAAGCTTCTGCAGAATATTATTCATTAGATAGCGGACACTGAATGACGGACCTACAAAGAGCAAAATACTTAAATACGACCTCGGTGACTCAATAGTTCTTGGTTTAGATTTTCAGATTTACGACTGACGTAGGTAAGTACAGGCTAGTATTGTCCTGAGGCTTGTAATTATGTTGGAATTTATTTGAAATTGTCTGTTGTTGCAGCTGTAAGACAAAAGCCTATCTCATTAAACTATATAGTACCTAACGTCACGCTGGTATCCCTCAAAAGCCCAGGCAGAGATGTTTATTAAGATAATATAGCCATTGGTCCCGGCTGTTATTTGTGGATCTTTGACAGTCGTTACGGGTCGTCAGAAACCCGAAAGTCTGACAACCAGGCTTACCAAGTGGTATCGTATTACCCAGTAACTGGGTTGTGGAGGTCAGATAGACAGTCGCTTTGGTTAGACTGGAAGCCGACCCCAACATAGTTGGGAAAAGGCTAGGCAGATCAAAATCAAAATCTTTTTATTTCCTACAAACCTGCATGGGCACCTATGAAACGTCAGAAGCTAAGTGCACGGTTCCAAATTGTTGTTTCGTATGGAGAAGAGCCGGCAAGAAACTCCACGGTTACTCTTTTAAAAATAATTGGCTTTAACAATATTTTCAAATTACAGAGATAAAATGTATGGGAGGATAGCGCAGGCCTGTCGATAAGTACCAGGTACTTAGACGAATACAGAATAGAAAATCGTCTACAAATCTACAGTCAGTAAGGCCTACAACGTTCTCTCATTCACAATTGTAAAATAATCTACATAAATAAAATGAACCTAAATAAAATTGATGTATAATGTCAATTAATGACGAGATATTATGTCAGCATTGTAAAAATAAAAAGAATAAAAAAGAACATTGTATTTGAGAGCAGTTAATAGACTTTCACATAGTTATGCTGTTAATGAGGTACCAGGGAAGCCACATGTGCAGAAGGAATTAATGCCAAACTTCCCTGTCTTCAACGTAGTCTTTTATCTTATATTATGCTTTTTTGGTAAGGATACGTTTGATGTGCGTTTTAAACTTTCCATCGCTAAGTTCAGTAACTGACTTTGGCAACTTGTTATAGAAGCGGATACTGTTTATTAGAAATGACTTGCTAGTTTTAGTCAGTCTAAATTTTGGAATCACAATTTCATCTTTACTACGTGTATTCAGATTATGGAAATCGCATAGTTTTTTGAAAAGACCTAAGTTTTTGCGAACATACAAGATATTTTCTAAGATATAAAGAGAAGGCAGAGTTAGTGTTTCAATTCCGCTGAATTTGTTTCTAAGAGACTTGCGAGGCCCCATTTTATAGATTGCGCGGATTGCCCTCTTTTGTAATATGAAAACTGAATCTACGTCAGCTGACGATCCCCACAGCAGAACGCCATAAGACATAATACTGTGAAAATAAGCAAAGTAAACTAACCTAGCTGTGGCTACATCAGTCAACTGCCTTTTTTTTCTTACTGCGTAAGCAGCTGAGCTTAATCTACTTGAAAGAGCTCTAATGTGAGGACCCCATTGCAATTTTGAATCTAAAGTAATTCCCAAAAATACAGTTTCCGAAATAGCATCCAGTTTCTTGCCATCAAGTTTTAAGTTTAGACCTACTTGGGGTACATTCGGTAACGAGAACTTAAGACATTTGGTTTTGTTCGCATTGAGTAAAAGATTATTAGCAGCAAACCATTTCGAAAGAACAGCTAGACTATTATTGACATGTAAGACATCCGTATCTTTTTTATCTATTCTAAAAATAAGAGCAGTGTCATCAGTGAATAAAATTATATCCGAGAAGTTAGCCATCAGGTAAGGAAGGTCATTTATACTAGAAATAAAAAAGGGCCAAGAATTGAACCTTGAGGCACGCCCATCTTAACTAGAGACCCCGAGGACGTCGCCCCATTAACGCTTACTTTTTGCTGCCTGTTTGATAAATAGGAAAGTACAAGATCAGCAGCTTGTCCACGAACTCCGTCGTGGTGTAATTTACAGATCAGTGTATTGTGGTCAACGCAGTCAAACGCTTTTGAGAGGTCACAGAAAATGCCAATTGCGTCCTGGTAATTCTCCCAGGATTCCACAATGTGACTGATGAGTTTTACTCCTGCGTCAGTCGTCGACCTACCTTTCGTGAAACCAAACTGTCGACTATGTAAAATCCCATCCTGTAACCAATTTAGTATATGATTACGGCCTGTGTCGAAATTTTATGCAGGTTGTAAAAATTGCTCTTGAATACATTTTAATCTTGTGGGTAATTAAATATTTCTCTTTTTAACCGACTTCAAAAAGAAGGAGGATATACATTTCACAGGTGTTTTTTTTTTAATTGTGTGTTCGTGCGTAACTCCGTCATTATATAGACGGAGATGCGCAATTTTCGAAATGGTCCCATATAAATTTCATATATATCGGATGATGGGTTTCGGAGACAGACAGCGAAACACTGCAAAAAATGACAGCAAATCAACCGCGATTGCTGCATAAATATGCATTGTTTTGACCCCAAGGATGATGAAATTTCGAATTGGTTTGTACTATAACTAAAAAGTGAAAAATAAAAACTTTTTTTTTATTTAGTTTTTATTATAACTAGATGAAGTTGTGCGTTTCCTATCTGACTACTCTGAGAAGAAAAGCCGAAACAAACTCAGAGGTCACAGCCTCTTTTAAAGTCCAGACATATTCTTGGTCAGATCATGTGAAGACCATGTGGATCAACTCAGAACTTCAGAAGCTTAACAATTTGACGAACAAAAAATAATTTCTGGGTAGGCCGCATAAGTTACTCAAACTGCCAGACCATGACTTAAAGAGGAAAAAAAGATTCCAAACAAAACAATAAACCCACACAGTCATCACATTCACGAAAATGCCACGAAAGAGATACTGCTGAATATAGCTCTCTCCCAACCATCGCCAGTTCGACCAGTTCTGTGCTTCTCGCATCCAGCGGATTCCTGTGGCCTTCACCAGATCATCGGTCCACCTTGTAAGGAGATCTCTCAATGCTACCGTCTTGCGCTACATGGTTGGCTCTCCAGGAGCTTGCGGCCCGATCGGCATCATTATTATAAGGTGTTAATTGACAGCCTCGCTGTTCAGTGGTACTACTGAGCATATTCGGGTTCGATTCCCAGGTCGGGCAAATGTGCGGAGTCTAGATATGTGGGCAGTTGATGGCAATAGGCTCGCCCTATAGGACTTAAACATAACTGGAGAAATCCTGCACGACCGTGCGATCTAATCCAATTGCGCCCTCACGGCCCTAGCCTCTGCAGGAGACGCCTTCGGCGTCGGAAATCCCAGGCTAATTCCCGGTCACCGCTGGCGCGGGCTTATGGACGGCGAGTAATGGTAGCTCGCTGTCCGGTAACACAGCCCGGCTCGACGGCGCGTTGTGTTCCACGCGCGCCTCAAAGAGGTGTCAGCACCTACTGGTGGTGTCCGTTCGAAAGAGATACTGTTGCCCCTGGCACACAGGCAACTGAAGGAACACGGGTGGGTTTTAGTCAGTAAAAGGCTGAGACACCCTCTCGCTCCACCCAGAGCGGGAGAAGTTATTTGATGTTTTCACACCCAAAAAAGAAACTCATAGCTCGCGCTCAGTAGTAGCGCTTGCAACAACTACACCAAAGTAACGTCCTACCTACCAAATGTTACAATTCCACTAATCGATCAGCATCAATGTCTATTGAAATCACAAAAACAAACGCTTGTGATCTAACAAGGGTATTAGAAAGTGTATCCAACCGTTCTGTAACAACCATTGTGCAACTACTGCGACCATTTTAACTTGACACATCGGGTTGGCACTACTTGTGTAAAGCTTTTGCCCAAGGCTTCACTCACGTGGACGTTAAAATGTATCTCACAGGAACTCACTACTGGAATAAATAGTTAATCCAGGGCAAAAACTATTTGTGTGCAAACACTCAAATCTGCTTAGCCGTTTTTATGTGATTTTGTAACAAACATCCAAATAGACAAAGTTTCACATTATTTTATCATATACAGGATAAGTTTTTACCCAGTGCGCAAACTGTAACCATGAATTCAGCGTATCATTCTAGAGGTATCGTAGACATTTTTCATCGGTTAGAAAAAATGAAAATCGCAGTTTCATATAAAAGTGCAATACCTACGCGGTCAAAATGTAAAGAACAGTACTAAATATATATATATTTATTTTTTAAACTTTTCCTTTATGTACTAGGTTTTTCTAGCGGCTTTGCCCGCGCGGATGTTGAAAATCATCCCACGGGAACGTGCTACTGGGCAAAAACTATCAAATGTGTTAATCCAGGTTATATTCTATCTGTGTGCCAAATTTCATCCAAATCCGTTCAGCCGTTTTTACGTGAATGAGTAACAAACATCCATCTATCAATCCATCCATCCTCACAATTTTTCACATTTTTAATAAAACTTGCTTCCGCCCGCGGCTTCGCCCCCGTGGAAGTCAAAATTATCCCACGGGAACGTACTACCGGAATAAAAAATATCCTATGTGTTAATCTAGGTTATAATCTATCTGTGTGCCAAATTTCATCCAAATCCGTTTAGTCATTTTTGCGTGATTGAGTAAAAAACATCCAGATATCTTCACAAACTTTCACATTTATATAATATTTTTATAGTAGGATTTTATCAGTAGGATGATGGAATACGTTGAATTATTTCGTACTCACAGTTTCTGACCAAGATTTAAATCATTAGAGTTGCCCTCGGTATTTATACCTAGGTAGCTCACACATTCCTTATGAAACGAAAGATATGATTTTCAGTAAGAATGAGCGAGATAATACTATTGAAATATCATTGTCAACGAAACAAGGGGGGCTCCTAGCACAAAATACGTAGTGTTGGTCGAAGTTACGGGCTTCTCCTATTCCGTATCACCTTCGGACATAACTATGTCGGCAACGGTTTCCAGTTTAACCGGAGGCAGCTGAATCATCATCATCATATCAGCCGAAAGACGTCCACTGCTGGACTTAAGCCTCCCCCAAAATGGGGGGATTTACCATAATCGCCACGCTTGGCAGGCGGGTTGGCGATCGCAGTATGGTGGTAAAATGCATAGAGAACGCTGCTGCCCATTCTCTAGTAAGTCCCTTAGCCGCCTTCTACGACACCCACGGGAAGAGATGGGATGGTGCTATTCTTTTACGTCCAGCACCATACGGGACAGGCAGCTGAATACAAGTAAGTATTTTACATGTAGCGACTGCCTATGTGACCTCCACAACCCAGTTACTGTGTAACACGATACCTATGATTGTGCTAGAGCGAATCTAATGTATTAAATTTTTATCAAATATTATGTAGGTACGTATAATGAAAACAGAACAATTAGAAGTCGTTCCTTATTTAGTCGTGTACCAAGTTATGTTGGCCGCTTTAGTATTGTTTACATGTATAAGTAAATGTATTGTCCATTGTGTACTTTCGATTGTCATTCTTGTATCTTACACAAATGTTTGGGGCCAATTTCACCATACTTTGTTGAAGCATTTTGACCGCACTGACTACTTGCAACTGAGGAGAGTTACGCACATGTTCGGGTATATGATTCGGCACTTCATTTCAGCCGAAAGACGTCCACTACTGGACATAGGCCTCCCTCAAAAGGGGTTTTTGGCCAAAATCGAAACGCTTGGCAGGCGGGTTGGCGATCGCAGTATGGTGGTCAAATGCATAGAGAACGCTGCTGCCCATTCTCTAGTAAGTCCCTTAGTCGCCTTCTACGACACCCACGGGAAGAAATTGGATGGTGCTATTCTTTTACGTCCGGCACCACACGGAACCGACATTCGGATTGCGGCACTACCGAACGACAAAATTGAACCATCATCGTCATCATCTGCCTAGCCTTTTCCCAACTATATTGGGGTCGGCTTCCAGGCTAACCGGATGCAGTTGAATACCAGTATTTTACATGGAGTTACTGGCTATCTGACCTCTACAGTCAGTATAGTCCAGTCATCGGGACACACGGTACTCCTTAGCAATACTGTATGTCAGACTTTCATACATTATATTTTCATGCACAAATCACGCACTGAATCCATGCCAGCAGGGTTAGCATGACGCTTTCTATTTGTACTCTACCGTAGAATAGAAATCGCTGGTCTACCTTTCTCGGTTCAAAACTGTCAACTGTCTACACGGAAACGTAATTTTTGTCTACTCTTCCGTCGACGAAACGCTTCTCTACGGTTCTCGTCCGAAGCCTACAGGTCGCGTATACAAGGTGTAACAGAATAGACGCAAGACCTGGAAGTAGTTTATTCCTAATTGACTTCTGAAACGATTTTAGTAACTTTTAATAAAAAAATATTATGTATTTTGCCATAACTACCACTGATTGAGCCAAAGAAAATTCATTCTTATCTCAAAAGAAATAATACTCAATTTTAAATGCATAAAGTAATGCTTAGTTCGACACGTTTTTCTTCAATCAGTAAGCTTTAAAAAAAATAGTTTTGGTCATCGTATTATGCTTCAATACTCTAATTGGCCCATTGTGAGCGACCAAGTTTCGGTTCCATATGTCATCACTGGCAACACGCACTGGTCAAAAACTTTCGTCTTGAGACACTGCGGTATGTGGGACGAGAAGATATTGCCCGAAGGGTGATGGAAAGGGCTATGCTTGGAGTTTCCCTGCGTGATCGAATCAGGAATGAAGAGATCCGCAGGAGAACCAAGGTAACCGACATACCCCGAAGAATTGCCAAACTTAAGCGGCAGTGGCAGGGCACATTGCTCGCAGAACAGATGGCCGATGGGGCCGAAAAGTTCTGGAGTGGTGACCGCGTACCGGAAGACATAAGTTGGAAGGCCTCCCACAAGGTGGATAGATGACCTTGTGAGGGCCGCGGGAGTCCGCTGGATGCGAGAAGCACAGAACCGGTCGAAGTGGTGGAGCTTGGAGGAGGCCTATGTCCAGCAGTGGACGTCTTTCGGCTGAAATGATGATGATGACTCTAATTAGGGTGTATGAGATCTTGCCTTAATTATGTTACTCGTTGTATATCTCCCTGCCACGTTGCATAGACCATCAATGTTTCCAGATGTTTCCACGAGCTGGACTACGGGGCCACTGTACGTCTATAACGGAATTTCAATAGAATGACAAACCAGCGTATACTGTATTTGTAACTATTGAGTTATTTAGCCGTGTGTACCAGTGGGGGAAGAGCAAAAATACTGTTTTGTGGAAGATGATATTGCTGGAAAAGGAGTACTACTAAGATAATGATATATGACGACTAATAGAGAAGTCTCTCCAATTCTGGAGCCATAGCGCTTGATGGCGCGCTTCTCCCAGTCTGCTCCGACTTTCGGTATCTCGGTTCACTCGTGCAAAGCGATGGCGAAGTAGATCGGACGGTTAAGCACAGAATTAACACCGGATGGATGAAATGGCGGCAGGTCACGGGAACCATCTGCGAATCCCATATTCCCCTTAAGGGGAAGATATATAAAACCATGGTAAGACCTGCTGTCTTGTATGGGTCAGAATGTTGGGCCACAATAGAGATGAATGAAGGGCAATTGCATGTAGCCGAGATGAGAATGTTAAGAGGAATGTGTGGTGTTACACGAATGGATAGATTAAGAAATAAGTACATAAGAGGAAGCCTGAAAGTGGCACCGATAACTGAAAAGTTGTGTGGAAATCGGCTGTCATGGTATGGGCATGTGATACGGAGGACTGAGGAAAATGTCGTGAGGAAAGTTTTGAGTATGAATGTCGATGGCTATAAGAGTAGTTGGAGACCAGAGAAACGATGGATGGGCTGTGTGAATGATGATATGGTTAGAAAGGGTGTGACTACGGAGATGACGACTAATAGAGAAGTATGGAAGAAAATAAATAATAGCTTAAAAAAAAACACAGGTTGCTTAGTATTAATTGATTATAGAAATACCTCACAAAGCACCCCACGCTTTTTTTAATAGAATTAAATTATTTTCTACTTTTTTAGTTCGGTTTTTAAAGTGTGTTTTTTTTCTATTATTTTTATTTTTTATTTTTTAGTTCTGCTAACTGCAAAAGCGTGACTTTAGTTCTTCGTTTTTATTTTGAAATTATTGGATTTTTCGAATCGGTCCTCCATAAGTCTACAAAGTTTACATGAAATCTGACCGTTTGAAGTGTGTCAAAATCAAGTCCAAAGGAGTCGGTTACAAACAAACATACAGCTGAAGCTAACAAAAGTGTGTTAAAATCAATCAATTCATAATTCTGCTACCCTATGGGCACCCAATAGATTTGAGGTCAACGCAACCTGACCTCAAATCTATTGGGTGCCCATAGGGTAGCAGAATTATGAATTGATTGATTTGTTTATTTGTATGGGTATGTCTGCCTTGTCATCATCATCATCATCATTTCAGCCGAAAGACGTCCACTGCTGGACATAGGCCTCCCCCAAGCTCCACCACTTCGACCGGTTCTGTGCTTCCCGCATCCAGCGGACTCCTGCGGCCCTCACAAGGTCATCGGTCCACCTTGTGGGAGGCTTTCCAACTCTACGTCTTCCGGTACGCGGTCGCCACTCCAGAACTTATCGGCCCCATCGGCCATCTGTTCTGCGAGCAATGTCTGCCTTGTACTTTCGAGTATTCGCTAGGTCGCAGGTTTGGACCTGTCAGCTAGTCCGAAATAAAAAAGAAATGACAAGACTTCGGACCTACAGTGTTGGCAGTTTCAGACCTATTATTGATTTCTCCACGATGTTTTCCTTCACCATAAGGCAGTACGGTCATTCGCATTACAACTTGAACTACAAAAACCAGCCTTACTGCTATGGAATAAAGGTTATGTCGAAACCAACTGTTGTCAGTCACGTGCAGTTGATATTCGGTTCGTTATTAGCAGTGATAGGAATAGGTAGTGCCTATTTGCCTAAACTTCGAAGAACAGAGACAAAAAACGGAGACTTCCTTAGGACTAAATTTTTTTTCCCGGGATTTGGGAAAAATCTTCAGTAAGTTAAAATTTGCGCACTGGATAAAAACTTATCCTGTATAAGATGTGTAAAAAGCTATTTTTAACTAAACTTGCAATTACCAAATTTTCGGGATTTTCAAGTAAAATCCCGAAATAAATAATCTAACTTTAATTCATGTATTCGAATTATATTTACGATCCAACTAACCGTTGTATCAAATCATGAATTAAAGTTAGATTATTTATTTCGGGATTTTACGTGAAAATCCTGAAAATTTGGTAGTTGCAAGTTTAGTTAAATATAGCTTTTACACATCTTAAATAAAGCTTATTTTCAACTTACTGAAGATTTTTCCCGAATCCCGAGAAAAAAAATTAGTCCTAAGGAAGTCTCCGTTTCTTGTCTCTGTTCTTCGAAGTTTAGGCAAATAGGCACTACCTATTCCTATCACTGGTTATTAGTTCTTACAAACGCCTAGGATGGGCCTTCATTATCCTACACTAATTCTCCATACCCAGTGTTTATAGCACCTAATAAATCGTAACTTGTTCCTACATTCTTAATTCTACATGGAAATGCTACATGCTCTTTAGTAATTAACATGATAATTTAGGTCTGTGAACAGGTAAAAAATCATAGAATAATCATCAAATTAACAATATCCTTTTTTGAAAGTCGGTTAAAAAGAGGAGTTCGGACTGGTTTCCTTGGATCGCAAATGTACGATGATGAGCTTAGATTTGTGAAGTTGGATAGGCATTGTTTATTTTAGGTTTTTTGGTGCTTTTTCTGAAATGGTGCTCAAGTATGAATCTCGTTTCAAAACTGATTACTGTCAAACGTTTATGCAACTTACTCCATTTGAAATAAGATTAGAAATTTAAATAAACCTTTTTTTACAGTTCGTTCAACTGATTTTGACCTCTATGCCGGACATTCGCTTCTTCGCACTGTTTTCTTTCACCGTCTCAAGAGCAGTGTTGATAAATTTTAACTTTAATACCCAAAGTGAAGTGCATACCTGGGTTCGAAGCTATGGTATATAACTCGTCAGTCGCTGCCGTTTATCTCTGGGTCATCTTTACTCTCAAGAAATTGTTAGGTATTAATTATACTGAAACAAAGCTAGACACAATACTTACTATTATTCTAAAGTAGAATAAACTGTTACAAAATCAATTACCTATTGACCCATTCGAATATGCCTTTCTAATCGATTCTTTCTGGTCATGTACTAGACCGTTTGGCAATTTAAAGACTGGCTATGACATAATTTTACGTCATACCCAAGTCTGATACATTTATTTATAAAACTTTTATTGGTCATTAATTTATACAGTGGTTTTTTCATAAAACCCGTTCTTCCGAAGGACTTTTCATATTTTTTACGCGCCCTTTTTACTATAACCTGCATCTCACTCAATAATGTTGTGCATGTAAACTAGCGTTTAACTACTTATCACGGGTAGTACCTCTGTCGGACATGAAGCCTGGTGAGACAGCGTGCTTTTTATCCGGACCCACCAGTGAGTTCGAGCACGCGACTTGACTCCCCTTAAAGAACTCAATTAAGTATGTCACAATGCAAAACAAACTGACCAGAAAATTACGATTGCATTTCCACATTTCTTTAATCCAAGTTGTATTTGCAGAGCGTTAAAGGTTTTAAAGGTAAAAAAGTTAATAGTTTTGCATGCGCTCAACGAGTACTGGGTTCAATACTTGTGCAATTAATTGTGACTGTGTCTAAATGACTAGTTTCGTTGTATCGTTGTTTGTGCAATGAAAGATTTGTTTTGCGTTGCCATTTGATCTCATACTCGTAAAATTCAGGTTTATTATGATTTTGGAGCCTTTTCCCAAATTAAGTTGGAATAGGCTTCCAATGTAACCAGATGCAGCTGAATGCCAGAATTTTTAACCGACTTCAAAAAGAACGACGTTATCAATTCGACATGTTTTTTTTTTATAACGGTCATAACTCCGTCAATTAGAGACGGATTTTCAAAATTCTCGTTTTATTCGTAAGGGGTTTATTTCGGAATAGTCCCATTTAAATTTCATTCAGATCAGGTGATGTGTTTCGGAGACAGACAACGGAACTCTTAAAAAAATTACAGCAAATCAACCGCGATTGCTGCTATCGCATCACAATGCATTGTTTTGACCCCAAGGATGATGAAATTTCGAATTGGTGTGGGGTAGGTACTATAGCTAAAAAGTGAAAATTGAAAACTGTATTTAAAAAAAAAAAACCGACTTCCGGAAACACAATACAAAGTGAAAAATAACTTTAATTTCGGAAGTCGGTGACTTTGGATATTGTATTTAAATTTTTTATCACCGCCTTCCATAATTCGAAGAATAAGAAGACGTCGATTGTTTTTATGTTTTTGGCAAAAGTTTTTTATATGAAGCGAGTGTCTATCTGAACTCCACAATCTAGATACAGATACCCCTTTGTAAGATTTGATGTCATACTTTTACGCTTCTGACCTCTCTTAACGACTGTCAAAGATCCACAAATGACAGCCGGGACCAACGGCTTAACGTGCTTTCCGAGGCACGGAGGGTTTTTGATATACAATGACACACATCCACGAACTGACCGCGGTAAGCGTAGCTCCCTCGATCGACCCGTGCAGCATCAGCCTATAATGTTCCCACTGCTGGGACACAGACCTCCTTCCTATGAGAGGGAGTGGGCCATGATCCACCAAGCGAGCCCAGTGCAGGTTGGTACCTAAATGTCACATGTCTTCAATTTTTTGGTTCAAGGACATGCCGATTTCCTCACGATGTTTTCCTTCACCGTTTTTAATATAGCGGTGATGATACATTATTTCTGCAAGTAGGTTTGTACAAACACTTTTACACGTCAATCATATTTTTTTATACTAGATGAGCTCGGCGTTTCCTATCTGACTACTCTGAGAAGAAAGACCGAAAAAACTCAGAGGTCACAGTCTCTTTTACAGTCCAGACATAATCTTGGTCAGATCATGTGAAGATTATGTGGATGAATGGTCTTTTGAGGAAAGAACCACACAGATTGAGTGGATAAAATAATTTACACAAAGTAAAGCGCCTCATTGGGTTCGAACTTACGACTTACAACTCGGTGAGTCGCTACTGTTACCACTGGGCCAGTAATGCGCAGAGCATCCTGATGTATACTTGTCTATTATATTATTAGAATGTCCGCCCGCGTGCAAGCTGGAAATGATCCCGCAGAAAACTACTACCCGGATAAAAAGTATCCTATATATTAATCCAAGTTATAATCTAGCCAAATTTCATCCAAATCCATTGAGTAGTTTTTGCGTGAAAGAGTAACAAAACATCCATACATACAAATTATCGCGTTAGTAAAGATTAAAATAAAAAGCTACAATATTGTGGTATAGCACGTGTCCAAGTGTCCATGTGCCAAAAAAATGGCGCATTTTTTCACCGATATTTTTATTTAATAATTAAAAAGTGCCTCCCGAGTTTTAATTAAGTATATTTTCCATTTTATTCAAACAATATCGGATTTCTAGCTACCGCAGAATATTTTGAGGAACCATTTACATTAATTTTATATACTAACTGGTACATAAAGAACGAGATATAGATCAGCTGTTTATCAAACCGTTTGAAATAGTCTATGGAACAGGTTTTAAATTACCTATCTATGGTCTAGCCTAATATGGAGTATTGAGTTATTAATTTAATGTAATTGGCTATGACATGTCTTTCTAAAGCGCAGGCCACACCGCAGCTAGCGAGCGATCTTTTTCTTTTTAGATGGGAATTCTTTTGACAGCTCCCGTTTTAGGCGGAGCGGGAGTGCGTAACCTACCCGTGTTACTTCAGGTGCCTGTGCCAGGACCACAGTAACAATTTCGAACAAAACCGCGACCCTCGCAGGATCGTTTCACCTCTTTTCATACTTCGGTTCGCACCCCGAACTACAGAGATAAGCTACGTCAGCGATACAAACGATGCGAACTAATCCAGCGATGCTATTCGTTCACCTCGTTAGCGTAGCTTTAACTCTGTAGTTCGCGGTGTGAACCGAAGTATGGAAAGAGGTGAAACGATGCTCGCTCGGATCTATGACGTGCGATATGCAACTGCGCGCGCGTGACACTGAGACGGAAGACGGGACGCTCTCCCGCTCTCCAGCCGCCCACTCGCCCATCCATCCGTAGTTTTCTACGCGAGCCCACATAACTTACCTCGCCAAAGCATCGTTGTATAGTTTCCCTCGCCTCGCATCGCCCCTTTCAGTCCGATTCAGTTTGTCCCTTGCTGCCCTCTACCAGAAATGCCCCTAAGTCGAGGTCTGCCCTTAGCGAGCAGTTGCTCTAGTTTTAAGTATTTTAAGCCCTTGCCGGTACCATCGTAATTTATTAAGATTATCACAGGCAAGTCCGGTTAAGCAGACGACAACCTCGTAGGTTGAACTGCGAGATGATATTCACAAAAAAAAAAAAAAAACATTGGCACTCCTGGGCCTAGAGACAAAATACATTTCTGTTAGCGTTCACGCCAAACGTTACGCCAAAATGTATGGGAATGACATTACCTGCGGAAAGATTACGTCGTGTCCTTTCCGCACATAATGTCATTCCCATACATTTTGGCGCAGCGTTTGGCGTGAACGCTAACAGAAATGAATTTTGTCTAAGCCTGCTGTAGTGCCGATAGAAGTGAGAACTTGAACAGTTACGTGTGTATTTTTTAAATCGTCAATACAGGATTTCACATTGGGTCCTTGGGTCCTGATTGCTCTCGGTAAAAAATAATAAACTAGCGATCGAATTCAGCCATAAAAGGTAACAGCACAGATTTTTATGATAAAAATACAAAGGGAAAGAGAAGGATAAAAGAATTAGAATTTCCTAATGAAAGAAAGGGACTTTTCCAAAAGACATCAACGCGCGACTCATCCGTGTGCTCGTTCACCCATATATACTCAGTATACATATAGCTCATGGAAAGCGTTCGGTGACGATGATGCGAACCAGCTCGCTCGCTCGCTCACTAGTTGACGGTGTGGCCTGCGCTTTAGAGTAATATTATTATATTTATCAGCCTCTAAATAGCTATGTGGTCTTAATGACCATGCTTGGCTAACGAATCGGTGATTATGCAGGGTCAAATTAAATTGGGCTAGCGAAACTCCACAAACGATGGGTGATCGATATTTAAACATCCGACTAATCAGACTAATATTATAATGTGAAAGTTTCCATTTTGTTTGGATATTTAGATGTTTGGATGTTTGTTACTCAATCACGCAAAAATGGCTGAACGGATTTAGATGAAATTTGGCACACAGATAGATTATAACCTGGATTAATATATAGAGTACTTTTTGTTTCAGTAGTGTGTTCCCGCAAGATAATTTTCGAAATCTACGCGAGCGAAACCGCTGGTCAAAGCTAGTGATAAAATAAAAATATGACTGCCTCGTTGGTCTAGTGGTTGTAAGCGCTACTGTTGAACATGAGTTCCCGGGTTCGATTTTCAGGTCAGGCAAATTTTTAGGTAATTGTGTTTTACTATCTGAAATTTCTCAGTAGTATGTATGTACATAAAAGTAAAGTAAAAATCGTTTATTTCAACATTATTATTAAAGTATTAAGATAATCGTTGGTCCCAAACTCGGCACCGCCTGTATTTTGGGCACCATTTTACGTTTAAAACATTTTTGGTTATTTTTAAATAAAAGTTGAAATCGGCGACAGTAAATATAGTAGTTAGCGTCTTCGAGACTGCAAAACTAAAAATACAAAAATACAAAAAAAAAACTCGATTTCAAATTCAAGTAAGAAAACTATTATATAAAATCCATTTATGAAAGATCAGAAGGCCAATTCTCGTAATTAAAAACGTTCGCAGTGTCATCTCGGCGACAATCGAATTTCAATTTTTTTACAAAAATGTATAGGAATTTTTGACAGATTGACACTAAGATCATACTGTGAACGTTCTTCAAATTACCAGAATTGTCCCTCTGACTTGTTACAATTTCTATATTTTGCTGTATTAGTATTCATTATTTTTCGAGCTATCTATCGTGTATGTTGCACCTGCCATGTTTTGTTTCTGCATCACCATAGGGTTTCTTTTTTTTTTTGAGCGGGAAGTCATCAAATAACTTCTCCCGCTCTGATTGGAGCAGGAGGGCGTGTCAGACTTTTATTGACTAAAACCCACACGTGTTCCCTCAGTAGCCTGTATACCAGGGGCGGCGGTATCTCTTTCGAACAAACCCGCACCCCTGACAGGCATCGGCCCTTGCCCCATATGTTTGTGCTGACATCTCTTTGAGGCGCGCGTGGAACACAACGCGTTGTCGACCTGGGCTTGCTCCTTATCGGACAGCGAGCTACCCATTACTCGCCGTCCGCAAGCTCACGCCTACGGTGGCCGGAAATCAGCCTGGGGTTCCCGACGCCCAGGGCGTCTCCTGCGGCGGTTAGGGACGTTAGGGCGCATATACTGCCTCTCCCTCACGTGCGCCGCCTCCCTCTTCGCGAGCATTATTGTTTCCCAGAAGGAGGTGAAGGCTACCCATTCACTCTGGCTCCGTACCATGGCCATGGCATGACCGCCACCGTGTGCTCCACCGTGTCCTCAGGGCGATCTTCGCAGTGGAAACACCCGGGCGTTTCCTCCCGCCTTTTCCGAAACAGGAACCTCCCGAAACATCCGTGTCCGGTGAGGACCTGCGTCAGGCGGAAAGTGAGGACGCCATGTCGCCTCTCAAGCCATTCCTCAAAGAGGGGACTTACCGCCGCAATCGTGGCGTGCCCAATCACCATAGGGTTGACTGGTACAAATTGTTTCAGGCTTTAAATCCGCCTTGTACGTTATTTTTTCTTGTGTATGAAGTTCTCATAAATGATAAATAAAAACTGAGAAATTAATTGAAAAATATAATAACACTGCCTGACTTGGGAATCATACCCTGGTGAGGTTTAGCTGTCACGTTTGCTTTATTTGATGATTTCCCGCCCAAAAAAAAAAAAAAAAAACTACTACATTTATACCAATGTGGCACGTGTCAGTGATCATCTATATTTATCATAATTATATTTCTATAATAAACGATCTTTATACGTAAAATAAATAAAACATTGCCATATTCTTAACAACAGATGTTTCTAAAAAACCCACAACAAAATATTAGATCGTTTTCTATTCCAATATTTCTTTTTAAATATATTTTTGCTACGTTCCTAAATGTATTTAAAATAACATAAGTAATAAATAAAATGCCTAATTATCATATTTCGACTCTTGTCGACACGTTGAGACCGGTTCTAAATGTCTATGCTTTAAAAAAAAACATTAAAAAAAGTTGTTGAACATCAATTTGTGTTAGAACATCACTACTTATTATGAGTTTGCTTATGATAATATTGATTGTGGAGAATTAAAAAACAGTGATATTTTGATTCATAAATGCCTTAAAAAGTTAATAAAAAAGTCAATTACATGTCTCGGAAATCACTAATTTTTTTAATTGTTATTTATAACTAGCTTTTGCCAGCGGCGTCGCCCGCGTGGCGCTCGAAAATTATCCCACGGGAACGTACCTACTACCGGGATAAAAAGTATCCTATGTGTTAATCCTGGTTATAAACTATCTGTGTGCCAAATTTCATCCAAATCCGTTAAGCCGCTTTTACGTGATTGAGTAACAAATGTCCAAACATACATAACATACTTTCACATCTATACTAATACTAGCTGACCCGGCAAACGTTGTTTTGCCTTAACCCTTATCACTTATGGGTATGGAAAATAGATAGTAGCCGATTCTCAGACCTACTGAATACGCATATAAAATTTGGTAAAAATCGGTAAAGCCGTTTCGGAGTAGTACTGTAACTAACATTGCGACATGGAAATTTTATAAATAAGACTAGCTGACCCGACAGACGTTGTCCTGTCCGTCCAATAGTCATTCATACAAAATACTTTCCCTACTTTCCCTACCTACCCTACCTACCCTACCTACCCTACCTACCCTACCTACCCTAACTACCCTACCTACCCTACCTACCCTACCTACCCTAACTACCCTACCTACCCTAACTACCCTGCCTACGCTATAAACCTCACGGAGCCTTTCCAACGAATGCAAAACCGTGGAAATCGGTTCGTGCGTTCTGGAGTTATAGAGCGTCAGGAAGGAAAACCCGACTTATTTTTATATAGTAAGATTATATTCACATCAACGGATCAAATCGGTTTTTTCGCGCACTGACTCTTCAGAACCTACCCTACCTACCCTACCTACCCTATCCTACCTACCCTACGCTACCTACCCTACCTAATAGGAAAGGAAATAGGCCGTAATAGATACACCACGCGAGCCCAATGTGCATTGGTAGATGCTACATGTCTTCGTTTTGTTTCCATGTGAATATTGAGATAGATGTGGAGAAGAAAACTGATATTTAACGTATCAAGTATAAAAAGAAGTCGCCCCCGGGTGGGCTCGAACCACCAACCTTTCGGTTAACAGCCGAACGCGCTAGCCATTGCGCCACGGAGGCTGTGGAGATGTCACTGTAATTTAAATGTCACTATCTTCTGCCCGCCGACTTCTTGACGCCCCGTCTAGCATTACATGACTCGCGCTAAAACTTCCTCTTCGCTTAGCGCTCTTTCCGACTTTGTATCTTTTTTCTCGGCTCCCAAGCATTGTAGCGCGATTATAAATAACAATATATATATATATATATGTATTAGCAAGGATTATAGGCGAGGACTCTGGCGCACCACACTTAAGTTAAATCTTACATTTTGTGCCAGAGTTCATCGAAAACACTCTCTCCTTTAATTGTAACGCTGCATTGTATAATGAGTATTTTGGAGTTTTTGGCGGGATCGCGTTGGAACATGTCGCACGAATGTTCATTTTCATGAAATTTCGTGAAATAGCGAATGAAATTGTATAATTATTTTGGTAGTGAATTATTCAATTTAGTTACGTGTGAGTGCACAAGTGTAGTGAAGGTAAAAATAAGTGACTAACGTGGACTTTCGTGTTCCCCTCAAAAACACCTAATAGGTTGTTGTATCATCGTATCGTTGTGGCATCGCAATTCATCTTGGCCAACATCTTATATATAAGGCAAAACATTCACTTGTACACTAAAAACAGTGATTTTCATAATATTAATACTAGAAATAAGGACAAACTACGTGCTCCCTTTCACCGGCTTCATAAGGTTCATAACTCATTTATTGGTCTTGGTATAACCTTTTATAACAAGCTTCCCTCTTCTGTGCTAGATTTGAATTTTGTTGCGCCACTTCTTCTTCCCAGCTAAAGCACTAGAAAGTGGTGAAGGGTGGGCGTTTTTGGGGGACTGTGTTTTGTAATTTTTGACGTTCAAAAAGTGCTGACACCAGCCTAGTTTGAATAAATGACTCTTGATTTTGATTTTGTAAAGTTACTACCGCTTTACAATAACTTTGACTTCACTGATTATGACCGGGCCATTTACTTGATTGAAAAGTAAAATTACTTGACACTGGCTAAATGCACAAGCCGTGCGAAGCCAAAACAAAAAAATAAAATAAATTGTGTTTATGTGCAACTGAATGTATTTTTTTTTTTAATAATGGGTGTAGTGCAGGTACTAAAGGTAGATACATCTCTGCTTAACTCACAGGGGAAAACAGGCGTGATATTATGATATTATTCTAATTATGTAAATATAACCAAAATATTGTGAAGAAAACCTAATTAATAAAAAATAATTAGTTCTATTATTTATACTAACCTAACGAAGGTTCCCACGCGGCGTTGTTTGATGTCGTGTGGGTTTGTTACATTATTTATATTTAATTATGTACGTTTCATTGTTTAAATCAATATTTTATATGGAACTGTTATTTGGAAAGCGTAGGAAGCCATTGATGAGTTATCGAATCACTGTAGATTCACTAGGTAACTACAATGTGTTTAAAAACAAAGTCATCATCATCTGCCTAGCCTTTTCCCAGCTATGTTGGGGTCGGCTTCCAGTCTAACCGGATGCAGCTGAATACCAGTATTTTACATAGAGCGACTGCCTATCTGACCTCCACAACCCAGTTACTGGGTAATACGATACCTCTTGGTAAGACTGGTTGTCAGACTTTCGGGCTCTTGACGACCCGTAACGACTGTCAAAGATCCACAACTGACAGCCGGGACCAACGGGTTAACGTGCTTTCCGAGGCACGGAGGGGTCTTGGTATGTAAAGATGGTCACCCATCCACGGACCAACCGCGGCAAGCGTAGCTTAACCCGGCCGATCGACCCGTGCAACTATTGTTATTTAAATGTCTTAAAACACCTCTATGAAAACTGGTCAAATTAATTCTATTAATAAAAAAACACCTTGTATTCAATTCGTCACCCATCTAAATCCATACCTTGGCCACATTAACTTAACCTCAACAAAACACGTACATTTTTTTTTAGGTATTATTAATGTTAGGAATTTTCACGACATTAATCTTTTCTTTATAGCATCCTGGGAGTGGTTACCCATCCAATTTCATACCTCGGCAACACTAACTTAACTTTTATTTGTTCCAACTAAGTGACAACATAAAGTTCCCAGGCGGTATGTTTGATGTTGTGTGCCCAGAGTAATATTTATCTATCTTAAACAACGTTCACAATAATAATTTACCGGGATGATAGCTAAATTTAAAATAAAATGAAATAATATCTGTAGTAGATATTATTGCATTTTATTTTTAAATTTAGCTTTTTCATTTTATTTTAAATTTAGCTAATTATTGATTAAAAAACAGCCTGTGTGTTGGCATCCGCCTTGAGGAAGATCCTTTACAAAGCGTGGTCACCCATCCAAATCCATACCTTGAAAACATTAACCTAACCGAACGAAACTCTGCACTCAAGGATCCTCACTAAAACACACTTTATACAACTTTGAAAATGTAGTTTTTAAACGGCAATGGTCACCCAGCCAATTCCATACCTCGACAACACTAACTTAACTTCTATTTGTTCTAACTAAGTGAGTACATTAAGTTCCCAGGCGGTATGTTTGATCTTTGATGTCGTGTGCGCTTGTAACATTATTTAAAAAAATATGAACCCATCCATTTCTTGACCTTAGCAACATTCCTTAACTTATTGAACCTCATACATTGTTTGTTTAGATGCACTAATTTAAAAAAGGCTGTTGTTTAAAACACCCTGTACAAAAATGATCACCCATCCAAATCCAAACCTCGGCAACACTAACTTAACTTCTATTTGTTCTAACTGAGTACATTAAGTGCCCAGGCGGTCTGTTTGATGTCGTGTGCGCTTGTAACATTATTTTAAACAATATGTACCCATCCATTTCTTGACCTTAGCAACATTCCTTAACTTATTGAACCTCATACATTATTTGTATAAATGCACTAATTTAAAAAAAGGCTGTTGTTTAAAACACCCTGTACAAAAATGATCACCCATCCAAATCCAAACCTCGGCAACACTAACTTAACTTCTATTTGTTCTGAGTAAGTGACTATGTTAAGTTCCCAGTCGGTCTGTTTGATGTCGTGTGCGCTTGTAACATTATTTTAAACAATATGTACCCATCCATTTCTTGACCTTAGCAACATTCCTTAACTTATTGAACCTCATACATTATTTGTATAAATGCACTATTTTTAAAAAGGCTGTTGTTTAAGACATCCTGTACAAAAATGATCACCCATCCAAATCCAAACCTCGGCAACACTAACTTAACCTCTATTTGTTCTAACTAAGTGACTATGTTAAGTTCCCAGGCGGTCTGTTTGATGTCGTGTGCGCTTGTAACATTATTTTAAACAAAAAATCAATATTATTTTGAGAGGATATCGGTGCGGTCCGGACACGCGTCGGTATGGTGATTGATCCGGTAAGGTTAGGGTGTTCGATACTGATTTTAAAACTATTTTCTGTAATGGTTTCTTGCACTATGTTTTTTTACCTAACGTTAGTCAAAGTCAAAGTCAAAGCATTTATTTCAATTAGGCACTTATAAGGCACTTTTGAACGTCAACATTTACATTTAAAAAATAGAATTGATTCTAGTCGCCCATTCCAAAATGTAGTTTCGTATGGAGAAGAACGGGCAAGAAACTCCACCGTTACTCTTTTAAAATGTTTTACATACAAATTATCATAGTACATTAATTATATAATTATATGTGAAGACGATGCACCCAGAATAAAAAATTACTATACCAAAAAAGGTAACAAAATGCAACTGAAGCAATAAAGATAAATTAATTCTATGATAGATACATGGTGCTCACATATTTACAAACATTGTAAGAGTAAGTATACGATTTTCCTAGAATATTAACAAGAAATTAGTCAGTGTGTGAGTGTAAATCAATGTCATAAAATATAATTATTTATATAATTCAATTAGCAACCAGTTTGATTTTGTCTAGACTCTGGATTGTCCTATGGAGCAGGACCAGCATGTTTCCAAGCATTCTTATCTTGGATATAATCCTCTAATGTATAATACGCTTGTTTACAAAGTGTACTTTTAATATGAGTTTTAAATTTCCTTTCATTTAATTGCAATATATCACAAGGTATTTTGTTATAACATTTAACACAGTACCCCATAAAAGATGAATGTACTTTAGCTAATCTGAAAAAACGTTAACCTACTTTAGTCACTTTATTTAAGTCAGTTTAGTGTTATTATGTACCTACCTATCTAATTTAATAGAAGGCAAGCCGAACTTGTGCCTTTGAAAAATAAGAATCGAACCCCGATTGTTTTCGAATAAAAATACCTATTCAGGGGCTTGTGGCTAAAAAATAACAGGTGGACGGTTCTATCGATCAGGTCAAGTTACGTTTGCCGCGTTTGGTCCGTGGATGGGTGACCATCTTTTCATATCAAGACCTCGGATGTGCCTCGGAATGTACGTTAAGCCGTTGGCCCTGGTAATCATTCGCGGATCTTTGCCAGTCGCTACGGGTCGTCCAGAAGCCCGAAAGTCTGACAGCCAGTCTTACCAAAGGGCGAGTCTCATCCACCAATTGAGTTGTGGAGGTCAGATAGGCGGGTGCAAGCGGTTAGACTGGAAGCCGACCGATAAATGAGTACAGTCACGAGCATTATTATGTATAAACATAGCCAAATTCAATAGCGATTTACTCTTATTTAAAATAACGGTTGCAACCTTGAGATAACCTAGGTATTTCGTTATAGTGTGGGTTTCAAAATATCATTTTCATAATAACATTAAATTACAATCATCATCATTTTTTGAAGAGTTCCGTTGTCAGTCTCCGAAACTCATCATCAGATCTAACTACATATATGAAATTTAAATGGGACCATTTCGGATTAAAACCCTTTCGAACAAAAAAGAATGACATGACGATACGACGGAGTTATGCCCGAACATACATAAAAAAAAGTTTGAACATATCGAATCTCCTTCTTTTTTAATTCGGTTAAAAAGAGGAGAAAATTTGTGCTCATGACTGTACGTACCTACTCATACATTTCAACAGTAACAAATTGTTAATAATCATGTGCTACGTAAGCATAAAGCAAAGCGTCTAACACACCGTCGGCACCGCGCGTACCCACAGTCGCACCGCATGACACATCCTCAGTGCCATACCTTCATACACTCACATGCCCGTTCACAGAACCAGCACCGAGATGTTTCATTGTATTTTTTCTTTTTTGGTTTAGGCTTCGCACGGTTTGTGCATTTAGCCAGTGTCAAGTAATTTTACTTTTCAATCAAGTAAATGGCCCGATATCAGGCACGAAGTTACAAAAAAGTCATAGTCAGTCCAGTCAAAGTTATTGTAAAGCGGTAGTAACTTTACAACAACCTATTAGGTAATTTTTAGGGGGAACACGAAAAGTCCACGTTAGTCACTTATTTTCACCTTCACTACACTTGTGCACTCACACGTAACTAAATTGAATAATTCACTGCCAAAATTATACAATTTAATTCGCTATTTCACGAAATTTCATGAAAATGAAAATTCGTGCGACATGTTCCAACGCGATCCCGCCAAAAACTCCAAGTTTCATTGTTAAACACATGCATTCTAAGCTCAGCTCTATTAGTAACATCGGCATGGTCATGATTTGCAAACAATACTACCAATATTTTAAATGTTGTATGTTTGTTAATCATCATCATATTTTTTTAAAAGACCATTTCAGACACCAATCCACATGGTCTTCACATGATCTGACCAAGATGATGTCTGGACTTTAAAAGAGACTGTGACCTCTGAGTTTGTTTCGGCCTTTCTTCTCAGAGTAGTCAGATAGGAAACGCCGCCCTCATCTAGTTTAAAAAAAAAATGATTGACGTGTAAAAAAAATTGTTTGTACAAACCTACTTACAGAAATAAAATCATTTATCATTTATCGTTTAATTTTGTGAAAACTAGTTTCAAAATCAAAAGTCATTTATTCAAACTAGCTACTTTTTGAACATCAAAATTACATAAGACAGTCCCCTAAAACGCTAGCCCTTCACCACTTCCTAGTGCTTTAGCTGGGAAGAAGAAGTGGCGCAACAGACTCCCATAATTTCAGCTGAAAGACTGGAAAGGCGAGGGGTTTGCCATAATCGCCACGCTTGGCAGGCGGGTAGGCGATCGCAGTATGGTAACAAAATACATAGAGAACGCTGCTGCCCATTCTCTAGTAAGTCCCTTAGTCGCCTTCTACGACACCCACGGGAAGAAATGGGGGCTTTGTTACTCAATCAAGCAAAAACGGAACGGGTTTGTATGAATTTTCGCACATTTTTTTTTAAATCTTTTCGTATATTTTGTTTTATAATTGTTTATTTCTAATTAAATACCTTATTAATCTAGCAATTAATAAATTATACATTACTATATAAAAAAGAGTCAGTTTAAAGGATCTATTCCCATCCAATACCAAGACCTAATACCATTTGGTATTAGTTTATTTCCGAATTTATTTTCTATTCCCAACGAGTACCACATTTTTTTTATAAAAAATCTATTACTAACGAATACCAAAGCGTGACTTTTTGTACACTCAGCTACACAAAGTTTTATTTTATTTTCTAACATTTACATACTATAGGTACTATCGTAATTGAATGCTAAAACTTTCCAAACTAAAGTACGCGCGTTATCACCTGAGTCGTCAGGTCATAAAAGTCAATTTAAATGTTAGCAAATTATTTATATTTGACGTCTTTGCAAAAAAAAAAAAAAAATGCTGATTTATTACTACTAAGCTACATCATTATTTTAAAAGTTGATTGTCTGTGATATTTTATAACTATTGTTAGATTTTCAGTACTTTAACTATTCATATTCGATTTTTTGCCAAATTTTTAGGTGATTTATTATTATGAATATACGCTAATAGTTACATGAAAAGTTGATTATCTGTGATATTTTATAACTATTGTTAGATTGTAAGTAAAATATCCATTTTTGAAGTTTATGCCAAAAACATTGTTACATTAAAAGTTGATTATCTGTGATATTTTATAACTATTGTTAGATTGTAAGTAAAATATCCATTTTTGAAGCTTTTGCCAAAAACATTGTTACATTAAAAGTTGATTATTTGTGATATTTTATAATTTTGTTAGATTTTCAGTACTTTACCTATTCATATTCGATTTTTTGCCAAATTTTTAGGTGATTTATTATTAAGATTTATATTCAAACCCTAATCTTGATTAAACATTACTTAAAATCACTCAAAGCATTTTAATTTTACTGAACCTGACTGTATCTGATTTCTTCAAACTTGTTTTGGTATTGGTTTTAAAATGTGGTACTCGTTGGGAATAGAAAATAAATTCGGAAATAAACTAATACCAAATGGTATTAGCTCTTGGTATTGGATGGGAATAGATCGTTTAAAGCTGTGAATCATCTCTTCTAATATAATTTGTTTTTTGAATACAATAAAATATAATTATAATTTGCTCGTTGGTCTAGTGGTTGCAAGCACTACTGCTTACCATGAGGTCTTTGGTTCGATTACCACCAGGTCGGGCAAAGCTTTGTTGTGTTTTTCTTTTTAGAATTTCTCAGTAGCAGCTCGCAGTCTGGATTTGTGAATGGTTGATGGCAATAGGCTCGCCCCCTATTATATGGGACTTTAACATAACTGGCGCAATGTGGGAGTACTATAGTTACACATCTGCCCGTCCCTTCAGGGAAACAAGGCGTGATGTTATGTGTAAAAAGAACGCTATTGAGTTATTCTTTTTTGTAGGTATTCTGGCCCTTAGATTGTAGGTACATTTGTTAAATGTTAAACCAATCGCCAAGGTATTAATCGCCGCAGGAGACGCCCTGGGCGTCGGGAATACCAGGCCGATTCCCGGCCACCGTAGACGCGGGCTTGCGGACGGCGAGTAATGGGTAGCTCGCTGTCCGGTAAGGACCAAGCCCGGGTCGACGGCGCGTTGTGTCCAACGCACGCCTCAAAGAGATGTCAGCACCGGTGGGGTCCGCAAGGGCCGATGCCTGCCAGGGGTGCGTGTTGTTCGAAAGAGATACCGTGGCACACAGGCAACTGAAGGTACACGGGTGGGTTTTAGTCAGTAAAAGTCTGACACGCCCTCCTGCTCCAACCAGAGCGAGATAAGTTATTTGAAGATTTCCCAAACTCAAAAAATAAATAAAAAACCTGTGTAAGTGTTTGTACAAACCTACTTACAGAAATGAAATCATTTATGATACATATTGTACCGCCAAAGTATTGTCAATGTCATTTACTAACGAAATAAAACAAAGGAAAATACTAAAACCGTGTTTCAGTCATGTCATGACTAATATTGTTTAACATTATTAGTCAACTGACTATGAATATAAATTAAGTAGGACATGGGTATGTAGATCACTAAATGTTAAAACCACAGACGAACGTGTATATGCAAAACTAGCCTCAGCTCGCGACTTTGTTCGCGTGGACGTCGTGAGATACATAATAAAAATAAAACATAAGGTTTTCGTTAGGCAGTTGGATCAAAGGCCTAATTCAGAAGGCAGTACTCCTCAATACGGCTCGCACCGTGAGGGGTGCGGGTTGTTCGAAAGAGATACCGTGGCCTCTGGCATACAGGCAACTGAAGGAACACGGGTGGGTTTTAGTCAGTAAAAGTCTGACACGCCCTCCTGGTCCACCCAGAGCGGGAGAAGTTATTTCATGATTTCCCAACCTTAAAAAAAACTTTCCGCGAGATTTGGGCTATCTAATAGAAAAATAATTTTTAAATCCGACCGAAACTTCTAGAGATTTACGCGTTCAAACAAACAAATATACAAACTCTTTTTTTAGTATAATGTAAATATTTGAATGAAGTGGAAAAAACATTATGAGTAATGCCAGTTTGTCATTCATTGTTTTAATTCTTGTTGGCAAAAAGACAGCTAACTTGCAGGTAAGTAATAATATGCCATAAATTATCAACCGCATAGGTATACAGTACAGCAGTGGTGGCCCATTGGTGCCGGTCCCGATTTTCGAGTTGTAGGTGTTGGGTTCATCCCCAGATAGGCTCTTTTTTAACCGACGAAAAAACGGAGCAGGTTCTCAAGTCGACGCGATTTTCCACGCATAACTTTTTCCAGAGTAGTCCGATTTTGATCATTCTTTTTTTATTGGAAGTGGTATACCTCGATATAAATTCCCATATAAATTTCGAAAAATAAATCCATCCCTAAGGGTAGGAAAACAAGGGGCGATTGATTGTTTACTCACAGATCTTAATACTGAGTTCTGTATTACAAAAATTAAGCATGTAGTAATGAGTAGATTATAGCCACAAAAACCCAACAGTGGGAACATTGTAGGCTAATGATTATGCTTAAGCTAAACGTAGCACAAATGTTTACAATACAATATAATTATACAAAAAATAAAAAACCGGACATTTGCGAGTGAGACTCGCAAACGAAGGGTTCTGCTTGCACCACCGTTCAATATTTAACACTACGATTTTTAAACACGTTTATTATTTGTTGCAATCATCATCATCATCATTTCAGTCGAAAGACGTCCACTGCTGGAAATAGGCCTCCCACAAAAGTGGGGTTTTACCATAATCGCCACGCTTGGCAGGCGGGTTGGCGATCGCAGTATGGTGATAAAATGCATAGAGAACGCTGCTGCCCAGTCTCTAGTAGGTTCCATAGTCGCCTTCTACGACACCCACGGGAAGAAATGGGATGGTGCTATTCTTTACGTCCGGCATCAAACGGTACAATAGTTAGTTGCAATTCCCTTGAGTGAGCGATCGTATGAAAACACCAACAGAACTGCACCCTAATTGCGTAACTCACGATTCATCATAATCTGTATCGTTTTGAAACGGATTGTTAAACCATTGCTTCACATGTCCGAAAAATGTGTCTGTTCGACAACATAAATAACGCAATGGATATTGTTTAACTGTGAAGACGAAACCAATTATGATCAATCGTGAGTTACGCAATTAGGGTGCAGGTCTCAGGACTTTTCTGTACAGTTCCTTTTCTACATTTTCTTGGGTGCGTGAGTCCATCGCAGTCAGTCAGCCAATCCAGTGATATTTTTGCAAGAACTGCTTTACAGAACCCAAGTAGGCTGCAGCAAGGACGACCTCCACAAATGGAGGTTCATGGACGGCTCGGTATGTATGCGGCGTCTCTCCAGAGACAATGGCTCACCTCCCATCTTGCAAGACATACCCTGTCACCTGCACACGTGAGGAATATAGCAGGCATTCGCGCTGTTTAATTTTTAGCCAAGAGAAAAGTTGTTTTGCCATCGACACGCCAAGAAATTCCTTTTCTCATTCAAATGACAAGAGTCATACAAAACTATTCCATCTTACGAGGCCACTTAAAATTCTGCTCACCTTCCTAGCACTATAAAGCTAGATAGCACACATAAAACCACTGACCGCACATACGAACATTATGACGGAAAAATAAAGCAATATTAACTAAAAAAATGCGATTTAACGACTCGAGACATGTGTCATAAAAATACCTATTACTACATATATAAAAATATAGTGTGTATGTATTGTGCACCGGGTCATAAATTTTTATAAATATAACTTTGACATTTCAAGATGTAACGCTAAGCCAATTCGATTCCTGGGAACAGGCTAAATAAGTTAATTTATTAAGACACGTTTCTTTGACACCTTGGCACAACAAATCTATCTATTTATATAAAAAGAAAAGTCCTGACTGACTGACTGACTCATCAATGCCCAGCCTAAACCCGTGGACCTAGAAATCTGAAATTTTGCACAGAGAAATCCTTCCTTATTCCTTGTCTACATCATAAAGGGAACCCTTTATGATGTAGACAAGGAATAAGGAAGGATTTTTCGAAATTCAATCCCTAAGGGAGTTAAATAGGGGATGAACTTCTGCGCGGGCGAAGCCGCTGGCAAAAGCTAGTAAAAGAGAAAATAAAATGAAATATAAATAAAAACAATGTGCAAATAAAGTAACCCTAGATCCCACACTAGGATACCCTTTTTTTTGAGTGGGAAATCATCAAATAACTTCTCTCGCTCTGGGTGGAGCAGGAAGGGCGTGTCAGACTTTTACTGACTAAAACCCACCCGTGTTCCTTCAGTTGCCTGTGTCAGGGGCCACGGTATTTCTTTCGAACAACCAGCACCCCTGGCAGGCATCGGCCCTTGCGGACCCCACCAGTTGAAGCTGACATCTTTTTGAGGCGCGCGTGGAATACAACGCGCCGTCGACCCGGGCTTGTTCCTTACCGGACAGCGAGCTACCCATTAAAGTATTGGACAGTGTGCTGAACGTACAGCTCGAGAAACATTTGCGGTTGCACGATGCACAGTTCGGCTTTCGGCCCGGCCTATCTACCGAAAGTGCAATTGCTTGCCTTAAGCACACTGTCAGGTACTACACTAGCAGGAGTACACCAGTTTACGGGGCGTTTTTGGATCTTTCCAAGGCGTTCGACCGGGTCTCTTATGACATTCTTTGGAAAAAGTTAAAAGCCACAGGTGTCCCGAGCGAATTGCTTAACGTTTTTAGATACTGGTACGGCAACCAAACAAACATTGTAAGGTGGGGGAGCAAGTTCTCTTCACCATACAGGTTGGAATGTGGCGTAAGGCAGGGAGGCTTAACCTCCCCTAACCTATTTAATCTGTATGTGAATGCATTGATTGAGGAACTCAGCAGTGCGCATGTGGGCTGCTATGTTGACGGGTTGTGTGTTAACAACATAAGCTACGCCGATGATATGGTCCTGCTGGCTCCCTCGGTCAGTGCACTCAGAAAATTGGTTAAGATATGTGAGGATTACGCTGCCAGCCATGGGTTGCTGTATAATGTAAATAAGTCAGAACTCATGGTCTTTAAGGCTGTTGGCAAGAAGGGTCCAGAAAGTGTACCACCAATTAAAATAAACACTTTATCGATTCGTCTGGTACACCAGTTCAAATACCTTGGACATGTTATTGCTGACGACCTTAAAGACGATGCCGATATTGAGCGGGAACGCAGGGCATTGGCGGTGCGGGCGAACATGCTGGCCCGTAGGTTCGCGCGATGTACAGATGCGGTTAAAATCACGCTTTTTAAAGCATACTGCACATCCCTGTACTCGAGCGCGCTATGGATCAGCTGTACTAAACGTGCCGCCAATGCGTTGCGTGTCCAATACAACAACGCCTTCAGGACGCTGTTGCGACTGCCGCGTTATTGCAGTGCATCTGCAATGTTTGCTACAGCCAGAGTAGATAGCTTCTCAGCTGTCGTACGGAAAAAGAATGCTTCTCTTCTCACCAGATTGCGGGACAGTGGCAACAGCCTTCTGAAAGGTATTGCTGATGGGCCTGATGAAAGCCCCATAATGAGGCATCTCATTAAAAACACCCTGTCGGCATTAGAATTTAATTACTAACATAGCAAATAAGTTAAATTGTTACTAACATCTAGAATTGTATTTTTATTGCATTGTAATTACATTGGACCTAGTTGTCTGCTAAATAAATAAATAATAATTACTCGCCATCCGCAAGCCCGCGCCTACGGTGGCCGGGAATCGGCCTTCCTGATTCCTGACGCCCAGGGCATCTCCTGCGGTGACTAGGGCCGTGAGGGCGCATATACTGCCTCTCCCTCACGTACGCCGCCTCCCTTCGCGAGCATTACTGCTTCGCAGAAGGAGGTGACGGCTACGACACAGGATACACTAGACATTTTCAGTAGGTAATGTGGGATGTAAGGAATTAGCAGGAAAGTGTGCCTTACGGGTGTGGCACATTGCCAAAATGGCCCAGTTGCTGGGTTGGCTGTTGCTGGGTTTTGCCCAGCCTAGAGTCTGGATTTATGGCAATGGTCGATGGCAATAGGCTTGGCCCCTGTTATCTGTGGAGCATAGCTGCCGAAATGTTGGTGAAGACAGCATTTTTAAACCTCCTAGTCCATCATTGGTCATTAGGAGGTTCTTGTCGACCAGTAAGTTTTTTCACTCAAATGATAATTTAATACAAACTTACATTACAAAAATAATAATATGAAATCGATAAAGTAACAAATACAGTTCTTAATATCAATATAAAGTCCATCAAACACGAAAGAGGCGTTTTAAATACACATAAAAAAACAATCACATTAAGTAACATATGGAGGACAACACCGAGCTGGATGGGCAAAGTCATATCAATCAATTTTCATGCTGTAATCACAGAAAACCATAACCATTGGTTTTCAACAAAATTGTGAGAAGTAACTAGCTAAATGGGTCATATCGTCAGTCGTGAACGAAACTCGGTACACCACAGATAATTTGAGAGACAAACCATTATGAAGCTCGTGCATTCCCAAAAATTCAATTTAAGAAATTAGTCAACTCGTGACTACCTTCAAACGGCGGAACACATTCTACCCAATCAGCGGCCCGTGACGTAGTTCTTTTTTTCGAAATCCGAATATCGAACGCGACCCGTCACGATGTCAGATTCACACGGGTCAGACGTCATAGGTTCATTGTCACGAACGCTCGAAGGAGGTCGAACACTTTTGTCTAAAAATTATTTTTTTTTCAATTTATTCGAAGAAATGAAAATTCTTTGGAGCGTTCTAAATTGTTATTTTCGGAGGGATACTTGAATCTCACTGTTTCGTTGTTTTCGTTGTTTGTCTTGGCATTTTTTCTTTGATAGGTAGTGCTTTTATCAGGATTTTATAGAAGCTATAAGCAATAAAGAGTTGTATTTACATTTTGACTAAAATGACTTGTCCTGACTGGTTTATTTAATCTATGAACTGTTGTTAGTTAAAGACATCCTACTATCCTAGATATTAATATCATAAATGTGAAAGTTTACATGTTTAGATATTTGGATGTTGGTTACTCAATCACGTAAAAACGGCTGAACGGATTTGGATGAAATTTGGCACACAGATAGTTTATAAAGTGTACTAACACATAGGATTTTTATCCCGGTAAATCGTTCCCGTGCGTTTCCGACCTCAACGTGGGTGAATCCGCTGACAAAGGCTAGTAAGTAATAAGAACGAATTTTACTTACTAGCATAATTAGCCACAACAGCACAATGGGCCTTATCAGAAGGCCAAAAGTCACCTAAAGGGCAATGGAGAGGGCTATGCTCGGAGTTTCCCTACGTGATTGAACCAGGAATGAAGAGATGCGTAGGAGGACGAAGGCAACCGACATAACCCGAAGAATTGCCAAACTTTAGTGGCAGTGGGCAGGGCACTTTGCTCGCAGAACAGATGGCTGATGGGGCCGAAAGGTTCTAGAGTGGTGACCGCGTACCTGAAGACGTAATGTTGGAAGGCCTCCCACAAGATTGACCGACGACCTTGTGAAAGTCGCAGGAATCCGCTGGATGCGAGAGGCGCAGAAGCGGTCGAAGTGAAGGAGCTTGAGAGAGGCCTATGTCCAGTAGTGGAACTCTTTCGGCTGAAATGATGATGATAATCAGCCTCAAATGTTCCCACTGCTGGGATACAGGTCTCATGCACACCAACAGAGCCAACGTTTGCTTATACAGGGGTGCCTCTGGGATAGTAAGATTTATTAACCTTTAGTAGTAAAGTAAGACATACGGTCTAACGTTAGAAGGAAACCTATTCGGCACACTAGCAGTTTGTCAGTATATCATCATAATGGCTTTAAGCCGGTCTTACAGCCATTTTGATCATAGCACTGTTTCACAGTTATCTAATTTAATTTGTCGAAAAAACTTTTTAATAAAAAATAAAAAACTGAGTTCGGAAGGAGGTGACATATAATTAAATACATATCCAAAGTCACCGACTTCCGAACTTAAATATTGGGGTTGGACAAAGCAAGTTTATTATTTTTTACTTTTCGGATTTTCGGCAGTTTATTTTTTTTTATTAAAAAGTTTTTATTTTATATTTTTTGTGGCTATAATCTACTAATTACTACATGCTTAATTTTTGATTACTTTTTGTAATACACAACTCAGTATTAAAATCTGTGAGTAAACAATCAATCATCCCCTGTTTTCTTATCCTTAGGGTTAGAATTTTTCTTCAAAATTTGTATACCCTTTCCAATAAAAAAATGATTATTAAAATCGGACTACTCTGGAAAAAATTATGCGTCGAATTGAGTAACCTCCTCCGTTTTTTCGTCGGTTAAAAAATCTTTCATCTGACGATTTTAAGTGTTGCGTGGTCGTGTTTGGGATACCATGTGGAGCGACTGTGGATCAGCCGTCTTCGGGGAGATCTCGATATAAATATAAAGTTCACCAGTTATTAATTATTAGTAATACTTTATATAGATAACTTAGTAAAAGCGAGAATTTCCGCCATTGCGTCTCTGGTGGTAACCCAACGACAGTGTTGTTACACTATATTTTTGGGTTGTACCACCTAACACTACGCAATCTCTGCTACGTTTTGTTCACTAAGCCGCAGTGGTAGCCGCAGTTGAAGGTCTCAGGTTTGGAACCTCACAGGCGCTTTACTTTGTGTAAATTATTTCATCACCACTGCTCTCAAAACGGTGAAGGAAAACATCGTGAGGAAACCGGCATGTCCTAGAACCAAAAATCCGAAGACATGTGACATCTACCAACCCGCACTGGACCCGCGTGGTGGATTATGGCCCACTCCCTCTCACAGAGAGGAAACCTGTATCAGGACTGCCAGGGCATTTTAATTATGCTGATTGTGATGTGTGTGATAAAGTCTTTATCTAAATTATCAGTTTCCGTTCATTGATCTTAAGTAGGTATCTCTTCACCTCCTAATCTGTCCGATTTGATCTTTATATTAAAATATCAATCAAAGTTGAATTAAAGTTTTAGCTTCCCGATGGCTAAATGATTAATTTAAAGATATGTCTTCAAGATTATAGGCATCTGAAGATCTTATTTTATTAAAGTGAGTGTCTTGGAAAAGTATAATCACTGTTCTCAGATATTGCCAAGAAAATGGGTAGAATTAAGAAAGAAAGAAAATACATTTATTATCTTCTTATTAGAATTATATTCTAGAAAGTTAATAAATTAACAAATTATGTTTGCCAATCTCTTTTGCAAAATAAAATGACTGCTCAGAATAAATGCTTCATCGAAAACAAGATGGCCGACGATTTTCGGGAGTCATCGGCAACAGTCGGTGGCAGTCGGTTATCATCGTTGTCCATCCAAATTTCATCGGTTCATTATTTCAAAATCTGACCAGTCCACCTGTAGTTTGAGACAACGGACTTAAAAAAAAAACACTATAAAGTGTAAAATAACTTTAATTTCGGAAGTAGGTGTTTTATATTATGGCATCATCATCTGCTTAGCCTTTTCCCAACTATGTTGGGGTCGGCTTCCAGTCTAACCGGATGCAGCTGAATACCAGTATTTTACATGGAGCGACTGCTTATCTGACCTCCACAACCCAGTTACTGGGTAATACGATACCCCTTGGTAAGACTGGTTGTCAGACTTTCGGGCTTCTGACGACCCGTAACAACTGTCAAAGATCCAGAAATGACAGCCGCGACCGACACGGCTTAACGTGCTTTCCGAGGCACGGGGTCTTGGTATGTAAAGATGGTCACCCATCCACGGACCAACCGCGGCAAGCGTAGCTTAACCTGATGGATCGACCCGTGCAGCTTGTTATTACATAACCATGAGCCCCTCTACAACATTCCTACTCTAAACTATAACTCCATGTAGGTACCTACGACCTAAAGTTCTGCCCACACCATAAAGTAATACAGGGCGTGATACAGATCATATCAACTACATTATATTGGCGCGTCAGAATAAATATTTTAGTTTTTAATGGTTATACTTAATTGATATTTCATCGTTAGCTTTAAAAACAAAAGTTTTGGTGGTTGCATAATATTCCAAATGGGGTGTATGAGATGTTATATGTTGTATAGGTACAAACTTGTAGTAATTATGACAACCCCCTTATACGTTCGCTATTTAATGGGAGGCTCATGTCCGGCTTATAGGGTTGATGCATAATATTGCAATAAATGTCACAATTTATCACATAATCGTGAGAGGGTTAGAGGTGTAATGTCATTCACCCACGATTGCCCAATGACAGATATAGGGGCAATGGCATTACCATTTACGCTCCAAAATTAGATGAAGTGCCTCTGAATATTATTCTATCCGTGATGCCTCGTTGGTTTAGTAGTCGTAGTAACGAGGATTTGTGGTAGCACACCTTGGGGTCATAGTGGTAGGAGGTGTCTGCAACGATGTTGAGTAGACGATGAAGAAACTGGGTCTTGGCCTCAAGAGCCAGTGAGACTTCGGGCTGCACATTCATCGGCTGGTCCCCAGGTTGATAACCATCGCAGCTGCTCTTGCCCGACTGGATCCCAATTGGGGGGCCTAACGCCGCCTATAGTAAGTATGTTTGTAGATATGTGAGCACTATGGCTTCATTTTAATTATTTTTACCTTTTGTGGTATAATTGTGGTAATTTTTATTCTAGGTACATCGTTTTCACATATTATAATTATGTGACGAATGTGTGTAAAATATTTTAAATATTTTAAAAGAGTTACTATGGTGGAGTTTCAGAGTTTCTCTCCATTAACTCCATCGAAACTCCTTTAGAACCCTTATGGAAGGTGCAACTAGAATTCTATCTATCTATATAAATAAAAAGAGAAGTCCTGCCTGACTGATTGACTGACTCATCAACGCTCAGCCCAAACCCTTGGACCTAGAATGCTGAAATTTTGCACAGAGGTTCCCTTTATAATGTAGACAAGGAATAAGGAAAGATTTTTCGAAATTCAACCCCCAAGGGAGATAAATAGGGGTGAAAGTTAAGCGCGGGCGAAGCCGCTGGCAAAAGCTAGTTCGAAATAAATGCTTTGACTTTGCCTACCGGAGACTGTACGCGGGGATATGGAGGTCCATGGCTCTGTATGGGGCGCCTGCTGGCCTGGTCTTGGTTTTGATTCCCTAGTAGGGTAAAGTATTATTATTGCAGCTACAGTGGTACACAACATATGAATTAAACAAAACATGGTTAGCCAAGCACGCAAACAATTCCAGAAATATAATTATAAATAGGCAATTGGCACGTTTCGTTAAAAATGTTAAGGAAACAATGTACACTCGGTAACTTTATTACCATTACTAAAACACGATTTAAACGTGCCTGCAAATACGTCATACGTAATGTCTGAAATTGTCGATTCGCACAAAAATTAATTATCTTCGTGCGAGTCCGCCTATCGAAAATGTTGCATTATTTAATAGTGCCGATTCGTACGAGTTGACTAATAAGCCATTTTTGCTTGACTAAATCTGCAGCTGCTAAATGAACAATCATATACTTAATTCATTATACGAATACATTTTCAAATTCAACATCTAAAAATAAGATAATATCTACCCATTCATACAGATACAATTTTGAACAAATTCTACTGAACCCCGTATTTATGATAAATCAATTACATATACACACGTACACCTGTCTGTCAGGGGTACTCAATAAAGGGTTGTTATCAGATCCTGTACCCTTGTGACACCCCTCACAGTTGTAGCGAATTAATTTATCTTTTAATACGATGTGTATAAAATTTTATTCGGAGGGTCACTTTTGTTAGGGTTGGCACGGACTAGTTTTTGGGTTGAATAATTTATTTTTATACTATCTTTTGCCAGGGGTTTTGCCCGCGAGGAGGTCAATTATTATATCACAGGAACGTACCATCGTACTTTGTGTTTTCTAGGCTATGAACTACAAGGGTGCCAAATTTTGCAGAATAGACGCCGCTGTAAAAAGTGTATGATAACTTCATGGTATATTTATTAAGATTCGCAAAGTGCATTAAATATCTACGTATTATCAAAGCTAACGGATAAAATTCAAGGGCACTGCTATTTAAAAAAATGGGCACCACTTCTGAGGCTTAATTTTTTTTTTTTTTCAAATGGATAGGGATCCATTTGAAAAAAAAAAAATTAAGTCGATTCGCAATTGCCGAAAATTTATCGGAATATACATTAAAACAAAACATTGACGGATTAAAAACCTCCTTCTTTTTGAAATCGGTAAAAAGAATAAGCATCTGGTTATAACAAAACAAATAACTAACAATTTAATCACAACCACAGCATACCTAAACCACAAGGCTTACCCGAACCCACGTCGCTATATTGTCTCCACAACAATCACTGGAACTTCTAAGGCCATATTAGTCATAGCCATCGTATGCATCAGCTTAGGACGGTGATAATGTGTCAACTTATATGCCTACCACCTACAGGTTATGTGTGGGTAGTTATGACATACTATCTTTTCCCCGCGACTTGACTCAAGTGCAATCTTCGCTCTTACCTACTGATGTTAAATGCTTTACTCATATTTTAATTTGTCTTAATTTATCTCTGTGTTACCGATGTATCTCAATAATTTGTATTTTTTTATATTAAATATTTTTTCTTAAGTTTCCAATATTTTCAATATTCGACTTACATAATTATCATCATCATCATCATCAGCCTATAATGTGCCCACTACTGGGACACAGGCCTCCTCTCTGTGAGAGGGATTGGGCCGTAATCCACCACGCGGGCCCAGTGCGAGTTGGTAGATGTCACATGTCTCGAATTTTTGGTTCTAGGACATGCCGGTTTCCACACGATGTTTTCCTTCACCGTTTTGAGAGCAGTGGTGATGAAATAATTTACACAAAGTAAAGCACCTGTCTGGGTTCGAACCTACAACTCGTAAGTCGCAGCCGTTACCACTTGGCCACCACTGCTCCACATAATTATACATATACTAGCTGACCTGACAGACGTTGTCCTGTCCGTCCAATAGTCATTCATACAGAATCCCTACCCTACCTACCCTACCTACCCTACCCTACCCTACCCTACCCTACCCTACCCTACCCTACCCTACCTACCTACCCTACCTACCCTACTTACCCTACCTACCCTACCTACCCTACCCTACCCTACCCTACCCTACCTACCCTACCTACCCTACCTACCCTACCTACGCTATAAACCTCACGGAGCCTTTCCAACGAATGCAAAACCGTGGAAATCGGTTCGAGCGTTCTGGAGTTATAGCGTCAGGAAGGAAAACCCGACTTATTTTTATATACTAAGATTATATTCACATCAACGAATTCAAATCGGTTTTTTCGCGCACTGACTCTTCAGATAGGAAGTCACTCCATGTAAAATACTGGTACTCAACTTCGTCTGGTTAGATTGAAAGCTAACCTTCGTTTTTAAAAGGCTAGGCAACTGATGATGATTTTATGAGAAGATGAGATCAACAATGATGCACAAAAATCAATCAAAATCAAAATATTTTTATTTCATATAAACCTGCATGGGCACTTATTACTCACTCGTTTATAGGTAACCTCTTGACATTCATAGGTCACAAATTTAGACTCGATACGCGATCGTATCAGAAATGAAGAGATCCGTAGGAGAACCAAGGTAACCGGCATAGCCCGAAGAATTTCCTAAATTAAGTAAAAGTGGGCAGGGCAAATTGCTCGGCCGATAAAGATATTTCAGCACCAGCTGGTGGGGTCCGCAAGGGCCGATGCCAGCCAGGGGTGCGGGTTGTTCGAAAGAGATACCGTGGCCTCTGGCACACAGGCAACTGAGGGAACACGGGTGGGGTTTATTCAGTAAAAGTCTGACACGCCCTCGTGCTCCACCCAGAGTGGGAGAAGTTATTTGATGATTACCCACTCTCAAAATATAAAAAAATGGTTATGGAGTGACGAACGTGGACCTAAAGACGTAGGGTTGGAGGGCCTCTCATAAAGTGGTCCCATGATCCCCTGGAGGCGAGAAACACAGAACTAGTCGAAATGGCGGTGCTTGGGTGAGGCCCTAGATCTTGCAGTGGACGTCTTTCGGCTCACAGGTTTTTGACATCGTCATTTCCAAGTAACGCCGCCATGACACGTTATTTTGTGTCATGTCCGACTGTATGTGAATGGATTATTATTATTGCCGAAGGCCGTTCGAATTCTAAGTGAGCACATCCGCTGGTTGGATACGTGATGTGCAGACTAGGTTATTGTTTTGGGTATATTGAACGTAATTCCTGGGAGTATTCAATTAGTACTCAGCTCAGAGTATTGCCAGTTGCAGGTGCGATTGTGGACAGCCAAGTAAATTCAAATTGAATTTATATCAGGAACAATTCACATTGTGTTTGAAAACATATATAACAAATAAATAAAAACAAGCTCATTCAAATTATAAACTAACACATTAAATAATACAATAAATTCAATGACATTCTAAATAAAAAAAATCAGTACACTTAAAAATTCAATATCATTACAACTATTACATTCTAATATTACCCAATCTCACATTAACTAATATCACATTTTTTAAACGTAGATATGTCATCGTCTTTCGAATACAGACATTCCTCCAATAGGAACGCTATGAGTCTTGACTTCTAAGAGCCTGCGTAACACACGATTAATCATAATCGGTTTCATTTTGACAGTTCCACAATATTCATTGCATTATTTACGTTGTTGAGCAGACATATTTTTTGAACATATGAAGCAATGGTTTAACAATCTGATTATGATTAATTGTGAGTTACGCAACTAGGGTGCTGTTCAAAATCCGTACTGCTTGATATTGAGGACTATGTTGAACGACATTAATTCGGGGTTTTATTTTGTTTTCAAAATCTTAAAAGGCAAGGGATGCGTCAGGGGTTTGTAGATTTCCATTGCCTGTAGGGTAATTGCACACTACACACTAACAGTAACAATGAATTTCATTTAAACAGTTCACCAACATTCATTGCATTATTTTCAGAAGGCTTGTTCTTGTGAGTAACCGTCGACCTTAAAACTCTGGCTTAGTAGTCGATTCGCACGAATTTACTCGCTCGAATCAGGCGAATATCATCATCTGCCTAGCCTTTTCCCAACTATGTTGGGGTCGGCTTCCAGTCTAACCGGCTGCAGCTGAATACCAGCATTTCACATGGAGCGACTGCCTATCTGACCTCCACAACCCAGTTACTGGGTAATACGATTCCCCTTGGTAAGACTGGTTGTCAGACTTTCGGGCTTCTGACGACCCGTAACGACTGTCAAAGATCCACAAATGACAGCCGGGACCAACGGCTTAACGTGCTTTCCGAGGCACGGAGGGGTCTTGGTATGTAAAGATGGTCACCCATCCACGGACCAACCGCGGCAAGCGTAGCTTAACCTGATCGATCGACCCCCGCAGCTATTGTTACTAAGCCACAAGCCCATCAGGCGAATACACACTTAAAAATAAAATATTCTATAGGCAACTCGCACGAAGCTGATTTATTAGTGGGCGAATCGACACCTATTAGGCGATTGGCACTGTTTGTATTTTTTGCAATAAAGTTATAAAAAGGGTCACTGCAACTACATGCAATAAAGTGTAAAAAAATTAAAACGTCCACATCGCCTAATTACGTATTTTTCGAGTTGTCGACCCACAGAAAACAATTAAAAATTGTCCATTCGCTCAATTTCAATAAGCCAAAAATATTCAATGTTTGGCATTGGTAACTGTTCTAAATAAAAGTGTCAAAATTTTGTTTTATTCCAACTTTTCAACCGTTCAACCCTAGATGAATGAACGAAATTGAATGAACGTATTGACAAATTCTCTGGAGTGGTGTAAAGTTACGAGAGCATTGCTTGGGATTGTAAATGTTTTGTGCAATTTTATTGTATTTCCATTATTGTTGTTATTTGATTTATTTTACTATGTATAGATATTAGCTTTTCCCCACGGCTTTGCTCGCTCAAAAGTCGAAAGACAAATTAACAAACCTTCTCCATCCAAAAATACATACAGAGTAGCAAGGACATCCACGCACAACCCAGTTACCATACGTTGAAAATTTGTTTCAGTTATTATAAAAAACTTTTTTCAAAAAAAACAACCGACTTCCAAAAAAACACCACAAAGTGAAAAATAACTTTAGTTTCGGAAGTCGGTGACTTTTGATACCTATGTATTTTATTAATTTCTGGTCACCGCCTTCCGAAATTAAAGTTATTTTTCACTTTCTAGTGTTTTCTTGGAAGGCGGGTTTTTTTTATGTTTTTATTTTTCACTTTTTAGTTATGGTACTACCCCACACCAATTCGAAATTTCATCATCCTTGGGGTCAAAACAATGCATATTTATGCGATAGCAGCAATCGCGGTTAATTTGCTGTCTTTTTTCGAAGAGTGCCGTTGTCTGTCTCCGAAACGCATCATCAGATCTATATGAAACGGAGTTATGCCCGAACCTCCACCTAACTCCTAACCGTTAAAGAGTTGTACCTTCCTTTATTAGCTCAACGTCATGAGATGATGATGACCATACGCATATGTGTCAATAGCTTTAGAAAACATATGAAAAACATTGTTAATACCTACAAATTTTGAGGGTTGCCCTCGATTTGCCTGGGATTCCATTATCAGATCCTGATTTGGTGCCAATAGGACCACCTCAGGAATGTACGCTTTCAAATAAAAAAAAAATATTGAGAATCGGTCCACAAATGAGGGAGAAATCGGGGAGCATACATACAAAAAAATACGTGCTGTGGAACATAATAACCTCCTTCTTTTTTAGAAGTCGGTTAAAAACAAAATTAGCTGTTCAGTACATCCGCGTATGTACCTACTGCACTTTATATAAAACAGCAGATTTTTTTGATTACCATCCATACATTTCTACGCTAGAGGGTCTAGAATCATATGCAGTAGGCTTGGCAAGACGCTTTCTATTTCTACTCTACCGTAGAATAGAAATCGCTTGTCAAAATTTCTTGGTACAAAACTGTCAATTGTCTACACGGAAATGTCATTTTTGTCTACTCTTCCGTCGGCAAAATGCTTCTCCACGATTCTCGTGCTGTCTTCATTGTTACAGTTTGCGCGTCGATGTGCCTCAACCTGCTATCAAACGGTGTTGGAGTTTATCAATAACAGCAACATGAATTTCTGTACGTGGAATTTCGGTTTTTAGAAGTCACCGACAGACTGGCATCAAAAAAAAAAAAACACTGGTATCAATGACAGTGACACCATTCGCCCAGATCAACATTTTTGTTTGAAAAATTTGTCAACCCTAAAAAGCTAGGCTATGAGAAGTGCCGTCACTACGACTATCTTATAAATAGTCCAGTAAAAAAAAAAAACTAGATGTACTTTATAAACTAGTTGCGAAAAAATTGTTCTCCGATTTTTAGGATAAGCATACGGTACCTACGACTTTTAATGAAAAAGACGAATAAACATAGGCCTTTTTTTGGGTGGGAAATCATCAAATAACTTCTCCCGCTCTGGGTGGGGCAGGAGGGCGTGTCAGACTTTTACTGACTAAAACCCACCCGTGTTCTCAGTAGCCTGTGTGCCAGGGGCGACGGTATCTCTTTCGAACAAACCCGCACTCCTGACAGGCATCGGCCCTTGCGGACCCCATCGGTTTGTGCTGACATCTCTTTGAGGCGCGCGTGGCACACAACGCGCCGTCGACCTGGGCTTGGTCCTTACCGGACAGCGAGCTACCCATTACTCGCTGTCCGCAAGCCCACGCCTACGGTGGCCTATACAGAACATTGGCCTCGGGTGGGTTGTTTCGTCACATGACATAACATAGCTTGAGGCAATGTTGTCGATCTTAGGAGTTATCGCCAACTCAGGTCTTGACACCAAACTCAAAGAAAATTTCAGTCTAATTCTAGTCTTGTTATAAAAAGAATCGCCCCCGGGTGGGCTCGAACCACCAACCTTTCGGTTAACAGCCGAACGCGCTAGCCATTGCGCCACGGAGGCTGTGGAGATGTCACTGAAATAAATATTTCATTTCGCCTGAAAATGGGATACTCTTGTAGTATTTAATTAATATCATTAAATAATAGACATAGTTTTTGGTTAATAAGAAATATCGATCTTCGGAAAGAAACGCAGGATTGAAAGAGAGTCAACGCTACACAAAACATAACGTGACAAACATAATTAAGATATCATAACTTCACCCATGCTTTCCTCTCAGAGCGGTGTTTCTATAGTACGGTCACCCATATTTCACCAGTTAAGGCTCGCGCAGACAGACGTCACGCGATAGCGCGACGCCACTTTGCACAAAGCAATTTCGATGAAAACTTCATGGAAATTGTTCTACTATGATCGGTCTGCGGAAGTCTTCATATTGACTTAAGTCCCACTTTAACCCCTTATAACTTAACTTGAACTGCCAGGGATGCGAGCTGTTCGAAAGAGATACCGCGGCCCTGGCACACAGGCTACTGAGGGAACCTACCGGGAGGGTTTTAGTCAGTATAAGTCTGACACGCCCTCCTGCTCCACCCAGAGCGGGAGATGTTATTTGATGATTCCCCACCCAAAAAAAAAAGCCCTTATAAGGGGCGAACCTATTGCTATCAACCGGGCACAGATCTAGACTCCTGGCAGCGACTGAAAAAATCCTAATGGAAAAACTCAATAACACTCTGCTCGATCTGGGAATTGAACCCAGGACATCACACTTGCGGCCACTAAATGGACATTCACACCGGCGTAGAAATATCGTGGAGGGATTTTATCAATGGATATTCAACTCTCGATGTTGAACCGAACATTGAGAATACAACAGAGTGCATCTTAGCGCTTCGAAAAACCCGCTTAGTCCAGTCTTGGCCCCTCGACCCCTAAAAAAAAGATTTGTTTATTTGTTTCCTCTCAACCCTTAAACATAGTTTACACTCGACCCCAAGGAGGTGAGACCGAGTTTTCATACAAAAGACAGGTATACCTTGTCCATTTTCGACCCTTAATTTGGTAAGTACCTCAAATTAATATTTTTGTACAGGGTACACGTTAGGGGTCGACAGGAAATTAAAATTTGGCTGGAAAATAAAATCCTCTTTTGACCCCCCCGGGTCGAGAATAAACCATAGTCAGGGGTCCAGTGGATACATTATTTATTGGGCGTCGAGGGGCCGAGAGCTGACCAAACAGAAAAACCATATTATTGGATTTACAACTCTTGGTTACAAGCAGTGCGAGAGAAAATCCACGATTTTATTACATCCGTGTGAACGATGACTAAGCCAAAGAGACCGTCAAAACTATTTAAAAAAACCTCGATGTCCCATTTCAACCGGCTGCTTACCGTACCTACGTACCTACTTATTGACTAACTGTATTGAGAAAGCCAATAAATCTGCTTACCTCGTAACGGAAGAAGGGCGTGAAGATAATACATACTATGTTGTCAGTAACAAACAGGCCAATTGAGCAATAAGCGTGATTAGTGTTTTGTACCATAATCGTTGATTTGGTCCATTTTAAATTGACCCTTCTTGTACAAGAATATGTGCGAAAGCGCGGGTCAACCTTAATTGAGCAATGTTGAGTGCAGACAGGACCATTTTAAAATGGATCTTCTTTAAAAGGAAGTGGTACGAAGATGTGGTCCAAATTTAATTGGTTGTGTTATATAATCTGTGGAGGTCAGCAAGACCATTTTAAACTGCACTTTCTTGGGGAAGAATTTGTTTGAAGATATGGTCCAATTTAAATTGATGGCATAGTACCACGTAACACGTTACCTACCTACTTAACACTTAATTAAATAAATTGACAAATTTTGTAAGAAAAAAAAAAGCAATTATTGGTAAATGATTAATTTCATAATGTATTGCATTTTCCTATTGCAATAATTTCACGTTAAAATATTTTGTCGTGTAATAATTAGGAAAATTTGATATTAATGTATTCTCGCTTTAGTGTTTTTATTTAGTTGAGTGTAAGCAGAATCACAATAGTAAAAGTTCATGGTGTATTCCTTTATTTCGACACAAATGTATTTTTGTTTATGAAATAAATGAAACTAAATAAAGTAAATAAAAATATCAATATTATATCCTAACTTAACTAAAACTATTGACAAAGTTACAAAAAATTTAGAGTCGAAAAATGTCGTTGTATTTTTGTTTTCACTATTTCGGAGTCAGTTGGTTCTGTAGTAGAAGTTCCTCATATTCATAATGCTTATATCAGCCTGTAGGTACCTAGAAAAAAGAAAGACGATACTTAAAGACTCCCATAGGCAGGCGCGAGGCGAATCTGGTGGAACAATTTCTATGAAAACTTCACAGAAATTGTTCTACCGGTGTGGCCTCACGCCTGTTTGCGGAAACCTTTATCATCGAATGTAATGGGTTATTTGTTAAATTCCTATCAAATAATTTTATTTTCAATCAAAATGCATACTTACTTCAGGTTTTTATAGGTACGTGATTCCTATGACTTAATTCTAGATTGACATACTATAATATAACCTTATACTCTAGGGATGTCCAATGACATTAAACTAGGTCGAGTATAGTTCATTACTCATTCGGTCATTGCTCATTATTGACTGGTCAATCGCTGATGGTGTGTGGAAACATACGGGTGGGTATTGCGTCGAACTTTCAAATGGACACTAGATTTTATAAATGGATATTACGAAGTAGGTATTCTATAATTAATATTACTCGGTCGCCAAGTGCTCGAAATTTGAGCATACCTATATATAAAACTTAATGTATTTCTAATACACTATTGTAAAAAATATTAGCTTTCTGCACTCGTTCTTCATTTACATTTTAACTGTACCAAATTTTGGGCACGCCACGATTGCGGCGGTAAGTCCCCTCTTTGAGGAGTGGTTCGAGAGGCGGCATGGCGTCCTCACCTTCCGCCTGACGCAGGTCCTCACCGGACACGGTTGTTTCGGGAGGTTCCTGTTTCGGATAGGGCGGGAGGAAACGCCCGAGTGTTTCCACTGCGAAGATCGCCCTGAGGACAAGGTGGAGCACACAGTGGCGGTCTGCCCAGCTTGGGTGGAGCACCGCCGTGTCCTCGTGGAGGCGATCGGCGGCGGCGATCTCTCGCGTCCGGCCCTGGTCCAAGCCATGGTACGGAGCGAGAGGGCATGGGGAGCCGTCACCTCCTTCAGCGAAGCAGTAATGCTCGCGAAGAGGGAGGCGGCGCACGTGAGGGAGAGGCAACACATGCGCCCTCGCGACCCCAGCCGCCGCAGGATACGGAGACGCCCTGGGCGTCGGGAATCCCAAGCCGATTTCCGGCCACCGTAGGCATGGGCTTGCGGACGGCGAGTAATGGGTAGCTCGCTGTCCGGTAAGGACTAAGCCCAAGTCGACGGCGCGTTGTGTTCCACGCGCGCCTCAAAGAGATGTCAGCACAAAAAGTGATGGGACCCGCAAGGGTCGATGCCTGCCAGGGGTGCGGGTTTGTTCGAAAGAGACACCACAGCCCCTGGCTTAAGGGCTACTGAAGGAACACGGGTGGGTTTTAGTCAGTAAAAGTCTGACACGCCCTCCTGCTCCACCCAGAGCGGGAGAAGTTATTTGATGATTTCCCACCCAAAAAAAAAAAAAAAACTGTACCAAATTTCATACTTCTCCACCGCGTAATTTTCGTACGAGTAAATAGATAAGGAGGTCCAATTTTAAGGTTTGTATGTAGGGGGAAATCTTCGAAACTACTTAATCATGCGATTTTAAACATTCTTTCACTATTACACAGCTACACAATTGTAGAGTGACAGGGATAGCTTAAATCTTGCGGGTTAAGTCGCACACCAAATTGCCTAATACTTATTCCTGGAGTTTTTTGTTCGCCCACAAATTTATTAACAACGTGCGAATAATAATATATAATAATATAATATTATAAATATGAAACATTGTGAGGATATGATGGAAATTTGTTACTCTTTCACGCAAAAACTACTGAACGGATTTAGATGTTTAGCACACACTACACAGAAGTTTTATGACCTCGATTAATACATTGGGTTACTTCTTATCCCAGTAGTAAAATCCCATTGGATAATTTCCGACCTCCACGCGATCATAGTTCGAATTGACTAATAAGCCGAAAGTTTGGATGAACACGCCACGTTTGTGGCGGTAACGCCCCTCTTTGAGGAGTCTTGAGAGGCGGCATGGCGTCCTCACCTTTCGCCTGACACAGGTCCTTACCGGACACGGCTGTTTCGGGAGGTTCCTGTTTCGCATAAGGCGGGAGGAAACGTCCGGGTGTTTCCATTGCGAAGATCGCCCTGAGGACGCGATGGAGCATACGGTGGAGGTTTGCTCGGCCTGGGCGGAGCACCGCCGTGTTCTCATGGAGGCGATCGGTGGCGGCGATCTCTCGCGTTCGGCCCTGGTCCAGGCCATGCTACGAAACGAGAGTGCATGGGTAGCGGTCACCTTCTTCAGCGAAGCGGTGATGCTCGCGAAGAGGGAGGCGGCGCTCGTGAGGGAGAGGCAGTATATGCAACCTCACTGCTATAGTCGCTGCAGGAGACGCCCTGGGCGTCGGGTAATGGGTAGCCGGCTGTCCGGTAAGGACCAAGCCCAGGTCGACGGCGCGTTGAGTTCCACGCGCGCCTCAAAGTGATGTCAGCACAAAGTGATGAGGCCCGCAAGGGCCGATGCCTGTCAGGGGTGCGGGTTGTTCGAAAGAGATACAGCCACCCCTGACACACAGGCTACTCCACACGGGTGGGTTTTAGTCAGTAAAAGTCTGACACGCCTTCCTGCTCCACCCAGAGCGGGAGATGTTAATTGATGAATTCCCAAGCAAAAAAAAAAAGCCGAATGTTTGGAGAGTCTTCAGACTATTCAGATAGGCAACGATTACCAATTCTGTAGTTTTAAAATATTTTTTGTTTTACTTTTAAATACAATTTTAAAACAATGCTCGTAATTTTTAGCTCCCGTATATTTAATTCTAACCTAATAATAACCCCGTACCTACCACTAATAATTATTATTATGACCTTCCTTTCTAATTGCGACATTTAATATTATAATGAATAGTATGGACTGCAACTGGCATCCATTGTTTTAATCGTGAGTTAACTCTTGCCTCCAGGCGTTACTTGCGTTTGTCTTTTGTTAATGACTGTAGGTGTTTGATTGCAAAATACATACACAGACATATAGTTTGTAGACTGAAAACAGTGGTATCGACCCTGACTCACGAGTTGTAGGTATTCCAAACATGATAAAACTTTTCATTGGGTCACGAGCAACATTAAGATGAAACAAGTCCACATTTTTTCCATACAAACTTCGGGAGGGTTTTAGTCCGCTGTTTGACAATGTACCTACATCAAAACATAAACATGGTATGGTTTTGTCTCATTATTAATATTGTCGGTACGGAAACAGAATACTAAAATAAAAAGCCACTAAAAAGTTATGAGCCAACAAAGATTCGTTTTTCTTGATAATTTAACCTAACTTACTGACCACGCTACTACTAAACACGCCCAGTGTTTATGTAATAAAAGCAGTGTAAAATCTTCAAAACCAAGTCGATACCGACAAAGCTCAATTATCGAAAAGTTCAATAAACATAATTAGTCATTGATTTATGCACTGGTTTTTTCAGAAAACCCGATCGTGTAGACTAGCATCTAACTGCTCACCACTGATACTATCTCTGTCGGACACGAAGCCTGGTGAGACAGCGTGCTTTTTAGCCAGGCCCACCAGTGAGTTCGAGCCCGCGACTAGTTTACCCTTAAGGCGCAATTTAAATGTCAATCATGGGCTAGTCAATGGTGCTATGGGAGTGATCTGTAACATAGATTGGCCTGCTTCACGCCGTGACCAGCTGGAAGTGGGAGAAGTGCCACTGCCATATTTCTAGAGTTTGACGACTCTCATCATCATCATCATTTCAGCGGAAAGACGTCCACTGCTGGTCATAAGCCTCTCCCAAAGGGGGGATTTAACATAATCGCTACGTTTGGCAGGCGGGTTGGCGATCGCAGTATGGTGGTAAAATGCAAAGAGAACGCTGCTGCCCATTCTCTAGTAAAGGGGCGTCCATTAATTACGTGAGGCGTTTAGGGGGGGGAGGGGGTCGAGTCGAATCTCACTAAATCTCACGTGGGTGAGGTCTATGCAATTATCACGTAATTAAAAAAAAAAACCCGCAAAGAAACAATGTAACATTACGAGAAAACCGGGTTAAATAAAGTAAAACATGTTTATCCGTCAATATGGGTAAATCCTACAAAATAATATCTATCGCGGTTATGCGAACGCCAAAAAGTAGCACAGTAGCTCCTCGATGGTTAAACCGCCACCGGCCAGCCAAGCCAGCCAAATGCAACGCATAAATCCAACGCAAATAGGCACAGATTAACGTTTTTACACTAACAGCACGTATTTGAAATATCTCACGTGAGATTATGAGGAGGGGGTTTTTTTTTTTTTTTTGGGTGGGAAATCATCAATTGACTTCTCCTGCTGAGTAGAGCAGGAGGGCGTGTCAGACTTTTACTGACTAAAACCCACCCGTGTTCCCTCAGTAGCCCGTATGCCAGGGGCCGTGGTATCTCTTTCGAACAAACCCGCACCCCTGGCAGGCATCGGCCTTTGCGGACCCCACCAGTGGTTGCTGACATCTTTGACGGCGCGCGTGAGGAACACAACGCGCCGTCCCGTCTACCACTTTTCGGCCGCAGAGGATAGGGAGAGCGGCTGACGCTATACCGACACTCCTCTTCCCCTGCGGCCCCACCGCGTCCGCCATCAAACGGTGGCGGCCCCGTCCAGGCCACGGAAGGGAAGAGCGCTGCTCAGAAGCACCGGCACTCCTCCTCTACCGCAGCCCGTAACCCTCAGCCGCGATGCCTCCCATTCGACATCGCGGCCCACCTCAGTTGCGGTGCACCTCACCGCAACCTACTTTTTGGCCGCTACGTCAATGGCTTGAAGGCAAAAGCCCTGACGAGCGGCCCCACCGTTGGGTTCCTCTTGGCTTCACCGTGGATGGGAGACCACGGTTACTAAGCCCCCCCGCAACGACAATGCGGGAACCCACTCGGGGGGGATGAGGAGGGGGTGAGGGTCGAGCCAAATCTCACGACATCTCACCAAAGCGGGGGTGGGGGTCGAAAAATCCCCAAAATTGCCTCACGTAATTAATGGACGTCCCCTAAGTCCCTTAGTCGCATTCTACGACACCCATGGGAAACGTCCGGCACCACCCGGAACAACGTATTTCTAGAGTTTGACGGCTCTAGTCAAATCTAATTAAATCAAATCAAAATATTTTATTTCACATAAACCTACATGGGCACTTATGAAACGTCAGAAGCTAGGTGCACGGTTCCAAATTGTCGCTTCCTATGGAGAAGAGCCGGCAAGAAACTCCACGGTTACTCTTTTGAAAATAGTTGGCTTTTACAATGTTTTCAAATTACACTGATAATAGTTAAGGGAGGACAGTGCAGGCCTGTCAATAAGTACCAGGTACTTAGAGAAATGAAAATGCAGAATAAAAAATCGTCTAAAAATCTAGTCTGTAAGGCCTACAACGTGATCTCATTCACAAATTTTATTGAAAAAAGAATCATTGTTTTTCTATAACCGATTATTTTTTCACATCCCTACTCAACATAACTGAGGAAAAATATGTGTGGTAAATCGCCTCTGCCTAACGTTTCGGGGAATAGAGGCGTGATGTTGTGTGCCCACGTAATAAAATCGCGGCGAGCTTTTTTCGCTCATTGGATCTTGAACGAAATGCTTAGGGCCTAGAATTCAAAATCGAACAGTTTGTTTTTCAACGCACTGCTGGGATGTACGAGTACTCCGTTGGATTCTCAGTGTTCGGCTCAACACAGAGAGTTCAAAATCGAGTGCGCATTTGAGAAACTCCGTTCTACGCTCTAGCGTAGAACGGAGTTTCTCACAACTCAACAACAACTACTGTAATAGCAGACTTGAAGCCCTGGTCTACCAGGGCTTCAAGTCTGCTATTACAATAGTTTCAGATTGGTCTATCATTGATTTCATAATTCTTGATTTTGACAAGTTTGGTAATCTACTAATATAATGGCGTCATTATGACTTTCCAGTGGTTAGCCACTGACACTCCATTGAAAGAAATGGAATTTATTGGTAATCTCGTACATAATGAGTATAATGACAAATAAATGACTGACTTAGGGGGTAATCTGCAAAAAAAACATCCGTTCCTAAAATAATATGTTAAAAAATAATATGTGAAAATATATACATTTATGTATAAATGTAATCAGGCATGAATGAATGTTCAAATTTAGTAGTATTTTTTTGAAAATCATTTCTAGTAACGGGTTTTATAATAATGGCAATACGACAATGCCATTATAACACAATTTTATTAGGATACCATTGACCGACCACTGATCGACCATTATGAATTTAGCAGATTACGAACTTTTAGCAAAATGACGATGGGATCGTGTTGGAATGACGAATTTATAAAAATAGCCGACTAAGGCCCCTTGCTCAAAGGCATGGAGTTGCCTGAGACAGTCGGCTGTACCTTCATTGAACATTTAAAAAGGAATGTTTAAACTACTATAAACAGTACAAAAATTGTTTAACTCCCACAGAAGTAAAAACATGAGGCATGCGTAGTGCAGGATGTCCTACTGGTCGAGTTTTTTACCTTTTAAAGATGGGCACAGTTCAAGCGTAATTCAGGCTCATCTGGTTATACTGGTAACTAGTACCACATAGTTGGGTAAAGGGTTTAATGAGAATTTATCTACTTTTTTAATATTTTTGTTATGGTAACTAGCTGTTGCCCGCGACTTCGCTCGCATGGAGGTCGAAAATTATGCCAAGGGAATGCGTTACCGGGATGAAAAGTATCCTATATATTAATCTAGATTATAAACTATAAGTGTGCCAAATTTCATCAAAATCAGTTTGGTCGTTTTTGCGTAATTGAGTAACAAACATCCGAACATCTAATTTCATATTTAGGATATTAGGATACACACTCACATACATACATACAAACATACCGTTCGAAGTCATAACCCTCCTTATGCTTCGCTGTAGTCGGATAAAAATATTGCCTAAGTGTCTTTTCGTCCTACGTTGGGCGTAATGGTGCGTGATTTGCCTAGATGCTTTTACGTCCAGATCTGAGTCTAGACTCAGCACTCTTTTACCCTATTGACTGTCCGGTCTGCTGGACATCCCTGCCATTTTAGCTTGTAGCGAAATTCATATCTAACTTTAAAAATGATCGAAGGATTATCTTCGCATTCCAATATTGTATTAATAACAAACCTTCATAATTCAAACGACTAATAAGTAAAACTCATTTAAAAAAAGAACATTACACAGCCCACATTTTATTAAATCATCACATATTTTTTTCAACTGACATGACTTAACTTTGAATTTCGAACGCATTATTCTACCTGGCCAGTCAGCGGCCGAAATAAAAAATCTTTGTAACAGCGGGGTATCGATCCGAGGGATACCACACAGCGAACTAAACATAATAAGCAGTAATGGACGTTGATAGGACATAATAAAAAATACTGCCCAAAACATGTTTCGATTCAAGAATTTATTAAGTAGTTGCGTTTAGATGGAAAATGTGGGAGCAAGGTTTGAATTTGGAATAGTGAAAAAATTGGATGAATGTGAGTGTTGCTTGTGCCGACTAGAGGTATAGGCACAAGCAACCAACACATTCATCCTACTTCTTTTAGAGTCCTGAATTTCGCAATTCTATTTATACAGTGGATGTCAAAGTTATACCTACTTGATGATGATGATGGGACTCCCTTTTCCGCACCTAGACTCCCATTCGGTCCGTTGTGCGTGGTACATTACAGAATACTTACAGAATAAGTAATTACTATTTTAAAATGAATTTATAGCGATAGTTATTATTAATGAATCCGTAGCCAGAAAACATTCTATGTACAAGAAATTATTGTTTGAACCAGTGCTGCCCTGCTAACTGTAAATACAGCACTTGCAAAAAAGCGGTTTAAGAAAAACGCGGAAATCAAAAGTAAAATTTCCATGCAAGTAGGTACCTACTGTGAATATCGTTTTCAAAAAAAAAAAATCTGCCAGTACCCAGATATTTTTATATTTCCCTTATTAGGTTTCCCTCAAAGGATGCCATTTCTGCAAAAAGGTGAAAACCCATAGACAGGTAATAAAATACCTACTATTTACCCAATGTATTCTGTTTACATAAAAAAACCGGTCAAGTGCGAGTTGGACTCGCGCACCGAGGGTTCCGTACAAACCTGTGGGTATATAAGTAAAAGTTCAAAATTGTCAAAAATATTTTTTTTTTATATGACGAAACTAAAAAATTTCGGTTTTCGTAATTTTTCCTATATCTGTACTATAAGACGTGACTTCGTACAAAATTTCAAGATTCTAAGTTCACGGGAAGTACCCTGTAGGTTTTGATTCCCGTGCGAGTTTCGAAAATTTGCGGAATTTTGCGGCCTAAATGGCTGTATCTTTTGATTGCGTTGACTTAGAAGGTTGATTTTTCTACAGCTTCTAGGGACAGTAGAACTAAGTATCATATAGAAATTTCAGTTTGATACCTCCACGCGTTCCTGATAAAAACTGTCTTGACAGACGGACGGACGGATGGACGGACAACAAAGTGATCTTATAAGGGTTCCGTTTTTTCCTTTAGAGGTACGGAACCCTAAAAATACCTAAACGTGCAGATCTATCGAAAAAGTAAAATACAAACTATTAAAATAAATCATTTCAAACTTAAAATGACGCACAAAACTCAACTTAAACGCTAAAAAAAGTTACAAAACACAATCAACAATTTTTCGAATTTCGAATTCGCATTCCGTTTATTGTAACGTGCGTTTAGCCAGCGGGCGTCGAATTTATTTGAACGTTTCAAATGATTTCGAATTAGGAACGTATCAATTTTTTAATATGCTAACTTTTTAATGATTATCGGGCTAAGCTGAATTTATTGAGCCTCGGTCACATTGAGTATGTTAAACGCATTTTTGTATTGGCAGATTTATTAGTACACAATGTTTTGTGGAATAATATTATGGATAATGGAATTAGCGTTTTTACATTGCAGTCAATACTTAGTGGGATATTTCAAGATACTTACAGAAAAAAAAACTTTGACATGAGCGACGATGACATCATCCATCAATAATTTTAATCTCTATCAAAGAGACCAGCACCCTAATTGCGTAAATCACGATTGATCATAATTGGTTTCTTCTTCACAGTTAAACTATATTCATTGCGTTATTTATGTTGTCGAACAGACACATTTTTCGAACATATGAAGCAATGGTTTAACAATCCGTTTCAAAACGATACAGATTCTGATGAATCGTGAGTTACGCAATTAGGGTGCTGGATTAGTGAACATCACTACAAGCGTCAAAGGTGATTTAAGGAAAACAAAATACCTATTAGGTAAATACCTAAGTTTCAAATCGTTAAATTCGCCCTACGTGTCAAAAGACAGTGTCGCGAACCTGTTTCGTTTCGACACCTGACACAATGACGGAGTGCCTTCACTGGATTGTCATGGAAACGCTTTTTTAACCGACTTCAAAAAGAAGGAGGTTATCAATTAGACATGTTTTTTTTTTTTTTTTTTGTGTATGTTCGGGCATAACTCCGCCGTATATAGACGGATTTGCAAAATTCTATTAGACCCCAAGGATGATGAAATTTCGAACTGGTTTGGGGTAGGTAACTAAAAAGTTAAAAATAAAAACTTTTTTCAAAAAAATCACAACCGACTTCCAAAAAAACACTACAAAGTGCAAAATAACTTTAATTTCGGAAGGCGGTGACAAAGAATTAAAATACCTACACATCCAAAGTCAAAGTTTTGGAAATTCGACCTTTAAAGGGGTGAAAAGGGGAGATTTTGTTTGTATGAAAAATCTTATTCCTTGAGTTAGTAAAATTGAAACTTGGCACAAATACTAAGTTTAAGTAAATTATGAGGTTGGCTATTTATAGTTTTTCTAAACTACCCCCTAAAGGAGGATTGGGGGGTGTCAAAGTTTGTATGGAAGAATTTTAACGCGCGATCTGATTAACTCGAAACTCAGTATTTATACCTAAAACCAAAAATAAAGAATAAAGTGAATCATGCTTTTTCGAAAATCTACCCCTAAATGGTAAAAAAGGGTAGTCCGTAATATTATAAATGTGAAAGTTTGTGAAGATGATTGGATCTTTGTTACTCAATCATAGAAAAACGGCTAAACGGATTTGGATGAAATTTGGCACACAGATAGATTATAACCTAGATTAACACACAGGATACTTTTTATCCCGGTAGTACGTTCACACAGGGTAATTTTCGACTTCCACACGGGCGAAGCCGCGGGCGGAAGCTAGTTTTAAATAAAGCAATTATACGCACATTTTAATTGTCAAGGGCTTATTCAGACAGAAAGACGAAGCTAGTTGCCCATTCTAAAGCGTAGTAGGTACCTATGGAGAACAGGTATTTCACATGGTTTTTCATCAAGTTTTGTATGGATTCTACACACGCGTATGGCGGGTAGGTGCCATCCGCTACAGAAGTACTCAACAGCGCAGCAAGAGGCGACAGCCACTGTCGATTGTGTCGTCTAGTGCGGGCTTTCCTTCACTCTCGTAGCAATCCAAATCACTACCTAGAAAAATAAAAGTAAGTTGAAAAACGAAAACCCGACTATTTAATAATCTAGCACTAATTAAAATAATAAAAATCAACCAACTTCCAAAAAACCGTTACGGAGTGTAAAATAACTTTAATTTTGAAAGTCGGTGTCTTTGGAAATGTATTTAATTTTTTTGTCACCGCCTTCCGAAATTGTTTTCTCTAATATTTTGAGGTCGTCTTCCAGTCTAACCGGATGCAGCTTAACACTGGTATTTTACATGAAGCGACTACCTATCTGACCTCCACTACCCAGTTCTTGGGTAACACGGTTCTTTGGTAAAACTGTCAAAGATCCGCGAATGACAGCCGGGACTTTCCGAGACACGGAGGGGTTTTGGTATGTAAAGTTGGTCACCCATCCACGGACCAACCGCGATAAGCGTAGCTTAACCTGGTCGATGGTCCCGTGCGGTTGTTATTACTTAGCCACGAGGCCATCTTAAAAGTGTGAAATAAGAAAATATTATCATCTGTAAGCCGTGATGGTACACTGAAAAACCGAATAGGTTGAATTCCATAATGTTGATTTCATGTAAGTTACGTTAACCTAATATTGTGTTTAAATAACTATTATATGACATTTATTTCTACAAAAATAAAATTGTTAAAAATTATTAGGTTAAACCAACCACTTATAGAGGTTAAAACGACACAATATTCGAATCTTAGTAAGTCTAACTGATAATATAGTCAAGTCAACATATTAACGAGGTAGAGTCAACAAAATAACTAAGTTATTTATATAATCAGTTTAAACCAAACTGAACACAGGTTAAATTTACCTTGATAGTTCAACTATTTTTATTTTTTTAATTCAACAAATCATGTCGGTAGGTGTTATATTAACCTAAAATAAAGGTTGAAAAAAGGTTAAAACAACCTTTTCGGTTTTTCAGTGTAACTGTTCCAATTCGCACTTATTTGTTTACTTATTAGAAACAAAAAACGGTTACATGCTACAAAATACACTTAAATTCTTAAAACTAAGATTTAATAAACATGTAGGTAACCATTGTCCACGATTTAACTAAACGTTAATAGAAGTGCTGAAGACAAGTGATAAAGAAAAGAAAGAAAATTAAACAATAGTCGCTGCCACAATATTGCTGTGTTACTTAGCTTAATTTAACCTAAATAACTCACTAAACAAAATATGATCGCTTACTAAGTACTGTTAGAATGTTTTGTTTAGGTGACATACGACCAAGGTTTTCAGGTGAGAATACTTTCTGGTTATAAAGACGCTTCCAACGATACTTATGATAAGCAGTTTACAAGTTATGAGGGAACCGATGAACATACATATAGGTACATAACCCATAGAAACATACATACAGGCATATCGGTAAAAATCATAACCCTCCTTTTTGCTTCGCCATAGTCGGGTTATAAAAATTATCTACACAATAACGTAAAACAAGTTCGCAATCGACCAATATGGAACAGACCTAAAGTATTTATGCAAATTAGATTATTTGAGATTTCGTTCCGTTTATTAATTTCTTATATTTTATTGTGAAAAGAAATAAAAGTTGTTGACATTATTATAGACTACTGTTTTATGGAACGATTTGAATTTTTATTGTTCCAATTTCAAAATCGACGATCGTTTTGAATGATTTGAGTTTTTTTTTGCGGCCAGTTCGTAGTATTCCAGATTTGACCGTTTAAATGTGTGTTCGATTCATGTATTAACGTTCAGTGGGAAAATATCTGATTGCACGGTTGAGATTGATAATAATTAGTTATTACTTTTGGAATTAAACTGTTATTGGAACAAAATACTTGAGAGCCTTGTAAAGGTGCGCAGATTTTTGTCGGGAACGTGGTATAAATTAATATTATTGGCTTATGCTCGGTTCTTATAAATAAAAACGAACCGTTTTGCTTACTAATGGTAGCATTATTTTGTTGCCAAACTGCGCATGTGTGATAGCTACTCCCATAAGGGAGGGTCTAGGTACTATGCAAAGCTACCGATGAGGTATTTGCTTCATTATTGGTAGGTACGCACCGCTACACATCAAACTATACATTTCCAGTTTACACTGATCTCCCACGGTACGGAAATCCAATACAATGCGAGATCAGCATGTACTGGAAATGTAGGTATAGCTTGATGTGTAGCCGTGTGTACAAGAGTCTTAACTATAACCAATAGCGGTCCAAAAATTATAGGAATCGGCAATAAGTCATACATACTTAACTCCATAAAAAAAATATGAAAGTACTTACGTATAATAATTTACATTAGTTAGGTATACACATCAAGCATTTTGTTTATTTATTTATTTATTAAAACTTAATGCACAGGTAAAAAAATACTGTACAAAGGCGGACTTAATGCCTGAGGCATTTTCTACCAGTCAACCTTAGGGTGATGCAGAGAGAAAACATGGCAGGTGCAACATAAGGGATAGGTTACTGGAAAATAATACAAACTAATACATAAATACATACATACATACATATAACGAACACAAAACTTTGTCTTGAGAAATAACGATAGGTAGAGGAGAAAACGAATCTAGCATATCAGCGCTGGGATGATTCTGACAACTTCTTACGAATATGCTCACGAGCCTTCACTTTAAACGATAACCGACTGGTTGCCATCCTGACATTCAGAGGGAGCGCATTCCAAAGAAACACCGCCTGGACAAAGAAAGAAGATTGAATGAAACCAGAGCGGTGAGAGGGACATCGTAGAAGACGATTATTGGTGGACCGAAGGTTTTTACTATGCGCAGCGCACAAGTATTGAACCTGGGAGGTCAGGTAAGAAGGAGAAGTGGGTTTATCGAGAATGGAAAACAACATTGACAGAGCCCTCAACTCTCTGCGCTGACGGATGGGTAGCCATTTTAAAAGCAACCGGTGCGCGGACACATGATCATACTTCCGAAGATTGAAAACGAATCGAATGCAGTTATTTAGAAGGCGGTCAAGTTTATTGAGGAGATCTGCATTCAGGTCATAGTAACACACATCGCCATAGTCAATTATGGGAAAGATAAGGGACTGTACAAGCATTGCCTTTATGTGTGATGGGAGAAGGTTTTTCAACCGATAGAGCGACCGCAACGTTCCGGTGACTTTTTTACTTACAGTCGTGACCTGCTTTCGCCAGTCCAGACAAGTGTCGACATACAGGCCAAGATCTTTAACATCGGAGCTAAACGGGATGACTGAGTTGTCAAACATTACAGGTGGCACAGTTAAGTCATTCATCTTCCTCGTACTGTGTGGGCTCCCTACAATGATAGCCTGACACTTGGCAGGGTTAACGGCCACCCCAAACCGATCAGACCAGTTCTTAACCACTACTAAATTACGGTTTAGCTCCTCAATCGCATCTGCTATGTTGTCAACACTTGCCTGGCAGTAAAGCTGCAAATCGTCCGCATAAAGATGATACGCAGTTCAAACATAAACACCATCAATTTAAACGCATATCTAAATCAATACATACATATCAGTCCAGACATCAATTAACAGCCAGCCATATCCATCAATAAAATATTTTCCAAATGTCATCGTAGCGGCAGCCATTTTAAAAATTCAAACATCGAACACAAAATCGCGCTCCGTTCTGTGTTCGTGAATTTGCGTATTTTAGGCGCGTTCGCTTTAGCGTTCATTTGTGTTAAATGTCTCGGCACTAATGGAGTATCAATGGCGAACAGATAAGAAATACGCCGTAATTAACGCGAATATCGACCTTAACGCCCGGGTTACACGAGGCTTGGGTAGCAAGCTAATAATATCCTGGTTTCGCACATCATAATCAGCCTATAATGTTCAGTATCCACCACGAGGGCTCAGTGCGGCTTGGTAGATGGCACATGGCTTCGAATTTTTGTTTCTTGTACGTGTCGATCTCCTCCCGGCGTTTTCCTTTACCATTCTGAAAGAAGTGCTGATGAAATAATTTCCACAAAGTAAAGTGCCGGGTTCGACCCTACGACCTACAATTCGTTAGTCGCGGCTGTCACCACTGGGCCACTGGGATTGCTCTACTGAGCCACCAGTGCTCTAAATAAAGAACCCAGTTCTAAAAACCTATGCCATTCATTCAGTATGGTGCCGGACGTAAAAGAATAGCACCGTCCCATTTCTTCCTGTGGTTGTCATGGAAGACGACTAAAGGACTATTAGGGAATTGGCAGCAACGTTCTCTATGCATTTTACCAACATACTGCGATCGCCAACCCGCCTGCCAAGCATGGCGTATATGGCAAAACCCCCCTTTTGGGGGAGGCTTATGTCCAGCAGTGAGCGTCTTTCGGCTGTAATGATGATGCCATTAGTTTACTATCGTTCTCACTAGCTTAATACCCTGAAAATGAGGATAGTTTTGTAGACACGAGACCTCAGTGACTAGCTTGCTAGCTTACTAGCAACTACTTGATACGCAGGCCTAGCTTTTCAAGTTTCCTACCTTGAAAAGCTAGGCTCGTGTAACCTGACCATTAGCTATTCAAAAGCGTTTACGATACCATATTTTTGTTGTTCTCTAACTTATTGGGCGAGTGGTAATGATTTGGAAGGGTGTTTTTTGCTTGGCGTTATTTTGTAAGGGAGGTGAAATTGGGGAATATTAAAATACCTACCTATGCTCAATGCAGTGTATGTTACTCGTACCTTTTGTGGTCTTATGTGGTGTGAATAAATAATGGCTTGGTGCCAATGGGACCACCTCAGGAGTATACTCTTTCAAATAAAAATAAAAAAATTGAGGATCAGTCCATAAATGGGTTCGGTGGAAAATATAACCTCCTCCTTTTTTGGAAATCGGTTAAAAAAGGGTAAATTCGCTGATTTATTTATTGCGTATAATTTTATTTATGTGAAAAATGAAACTCGAAAATTATTTATAAAATACAGAAAAAATTAATTGATTGGAATCGCTTTTTGGTCAAATTACGTAAACTGTACACTGAATATTATCGCCGATACATTTAAGGTACTGATTAAAAAATGTACTAATAGTATTTAAATATTAACCCCGGAGTTATTTATCCATTAGGTACCTACAGTAACTAATAAATAAATGTAATGGGTGAAAAATAATGAGGACAATTCTCGCATTTCGTTCACAGTGTGATCTCAGACTCAATCCGTCAAAACGACGAACCGGTGGCCTCAAAGCGTTGCTCTTCTCGTTGGAATTGCAGTCGGCTTCACCTTGAATATCCCGTAGGTTAGTTGTAGAGGTACATGTTTTTGACGAACAAGCTAAATAATGTGGTATAATATTAATTTAATTGTAAAATATTAGCCAAATATTTTCCAATTCAATAAAAAAGCTCTACTCCGTTCTATGCAGTAAATGTTCTCACCTATTAGTTCCAATTTCTCCCAAAATAGGACATCGATTAATCGAATAGAACCATGAATCATTTTCAAAGTAAACATCTCGAGTAATCTTTAGTTCATGTCATCACTATTCTACATGACGAAGCATTTCAAACTTCGAACAGTCACGATTTCCGATACACGATTTTGCATTCTCATTTCGAACATTTGAAATTTTCCGTGGATACCATATTGTTTGACGGCCATTTCTGTTTTTGTTAGGACGGAGGTTCGTTTTGTGGTTCAATACAAGCAATGGATGTTGTTTTTTTGGAAGTTGTATTTTTTCAAGGTGTGTTCCAGAAAGTTTTTGTATGAACGACTGTATGCTTGTTTAACAAAATATGGACGCTTTTACTTTTGCGTTACATATTTACTATTATTTTTCGTTTTATTTGTTTAGAGAAATTGATATGATAGGTAGGTAAGTACCTACGTTAAATATAGAATATTTACTGGTGTAAATATTTCTGAAAGAAATAAAATTATCTATATCTATACTAATATATAAAGAGCAAAGATTTGATTGTTTGTTTGCATTGAATAGGCTCCGAAACTACTGAACCGATTTGAAAAATAATTTCACTGTTGGGAAGCTAGACTATCCCCGGGTGACATAGGCTATATTTTATCCCCGTATTCCCACGGGAACGGGAACTACGCGAGTAAAACCGCGGGGCGATGCTATTAATTTAAAAAAGCAACTGTAGCGAACTAGCGACCTTGCCTCTTCGCACGTTTTGACGACTTGTCAAAACATCGATATTTCTATATTATATGTATGCCCATAATGTTTCCCACTGCTGGGACACAGGCCTCCTCTCTGTGAGATGAGAGTGCGGGTCCAGTGCGGGTTGGTAGATGTCTCATTGTCTTCAATTTGGTTTTAGGTTTCGATGTTATCTTTCACTATTTTGAGAGCAGTGGTGATGAAAATCAAATCAATCAAAATCAAAGTATTTTTATTTTATATAAACCTGCATGTGCACATATGAAACGTCAGAAGCTAGGTGCACGGTTCCAAAATGTTGTTTCCTACGGAGAAGAGCCGGCAAGAAACTCCACGGTTACTCTTTTAAAAATGATTGGCTTTAACAATGTTTTCAGAGATAAAATGTATGGGAGGACAGTGCAGGCCTGTCAATAAGTACCAGGTACTTAGACGAATATAGAATAGAAAATGATGAAATTAAATGTAGGTACAGAGTGAAGAGCTAACATCATAGGGTGATTTTGCCATGCTATTAGTGGTAATTAGTGACCGACATTTAAACATATGATTGTACTCATCATTATGAACAACTTTTACTATGGGACCAAACCTGAAATCGCAAAAAAAAAAAACAGCTGTTCCCTACATTTACGTTCGCATAACTCGTCAATATGTAGGGAACAGCAGATTTTTTTTTTTCGCGATTTGTGGTTTGCTCCCATGGTAAAAGTTGTTCATAATGATGAGTACAATCATGTGTTTAAATGTCGGTCACTGATTACCAGTCACCCTATATATTTGTATACAGGGTAAGTTTTTATCCAGTGCGCAAACTGTAACCATGAATTCAGCATATCATTCTAGACCCCCTACCGCAGAAATTTTTCGCCGGTTATTAAAAAAAAATCAGCTGTTTCATAGAAAAGTGCAATACCTACGCGGTCAAATTGTATGGAACAGCTGATTTTTTTTTGTATAACCGGCGAAACCGGGGTCTAGAATGATATGCTGAATTCATGGTTACAATTTGCGCACTAGATAAAACTTTTCCTGTATAAGGGCTAAATAATCTTTTGAAAAATGTTGCCCTGTACAAAATAGCTCGTCCTAGAAATAGTATATTTTAGCCACGAAGCAGCGTTGTTGCTGTATTCCAGTTTGAAGTAGAAACTAAGCTCGTGTAATTCTAGTACACGTTCGCTAAGAATTAAATACGAGCCTATTAGCCCATCGAATGCAAAAAGTATACCAAGGCCCCGGCGAGATTCGAACTCACGATCTCCTGTTTACTAGACAGGCGCTTTAACCAACTAAGCCACGGCGCCTGTGATACATTTGGCGATTTTTTGGATGATAGTACGAGAGCTACCGTGTGGTGCCGGACGTAAAGAATAGCATGATCCCATCTCTTCCCGTGGGTGTCGTAGGAGGCGACTAAGGGACTTACTAGAAAATGGGCAGCAGCGTTCTCTATGCTGTTTACTTCCTTACTGCGATCGCCAACCCGCTTGCCAAGCGTGGCGATTATGGCAAGCCCCCCCAAATTGGGGGAGGCCTATGTCCAGCAGTGGACCTCTTCCGGCTGAAATGATGACGAGAGCACACAAGACATATCAGCCATACATCTATACAAATAAATAAAATCGAAGTGTCCGTTTATAATGCCAAAATATCAGCTTCCAACTACATGAGAAAGAAAGTATAATTTACGGTATTTATTACAAAAAACAATTTTTAAGATTTTTGTCTTTAGGTCTGTTTGTTACGGCTAATATCTGAAAAGGATCGACCAATTTTAACAGGACGTTCCCTAGTAGATAGCTAATGTTATAGGGAGTAAATAAGGCTTTTTGTCCCGGTAGCAATTTCCCGTGGGATCATTTCCGAGGGGCTTGTGGCTAAGTAACAATAGCTGCGCGGGTCGATCGATCAGGTTAAGCTACGCTTGCCGCCGTTGTTCCGTGGATGGGTGACCATCTTTACATACCAACACCCCTCCGTGCCTCGGAAAGCACGTTAAGCCGTTGGTCCCGGCTGTCATTTGTGGATCTTTGACAGTCGTTACGGGTCGTCAGAAGCCTGAAAGTCTGACAACCAGTCTTACCAAGGGGTATCGTATTACCCAGTAACTGGGTTGTGGAGGTCAGATAGGCAGTCGCTCCCTGTAAAATACAGGTATTCAGCTGCATCCGGTTAGACTGGAAGCCGACCCCAACATAGTTGGGAAAAGGCTAGGCAGATGATGATGATGATTTCCGAAATCCACGCAGACGGAGCCGCAGGTACAGCTATATTTAATCAACAACGCTTGCCTAGAACGGTTTTTGGATGTGTTCATCATTCATACATTACTTACCTACTCGTACATACGAGACCCCTCCGTGCCTCGTGAAGCGCGTTAAGGGGAACCTAGTCGCGGGCTCGAACTCACTGATAGGCCTGGCTAAAAATCACGCTGTCTCACCAGGCTTCGTGTCCGAAAGAGGTAGTACCTACTCGTGATGAGCAGTTAGACGCTAGTCTACACGCACAACGTTATTGAGTGACCTGCAGAAAAAAATATGAAAAGTCCTTTGAAAGATCGGGTTATCTGAAAAAAACACTGCATAAATCAATGACCAATAAACTTTATTGAACTTTTCGATAATTGAGCTTTGTCGGTACCGACTTAGTTTTGGAGATTTTACACTTCTTTTATTACTTAAACACGCCCAAAGATAAGTTAAAATAGCAAAAAAAAAAAAAACTTTGTTGGCTCCTAACTTTTTAATGAGTTGTCATGTGACTAACTGCAATAGCATAGATGAAATGTTTCAAATAGCTTGAGAGGCAAAATGGCATCTCGAAGGTCATTAACAGTTTGTTCGATTGAGTAACAAACATTGAAACATGCAAACACTGACACTAATATTAGTAGGATTTTCTTTCTTGAAGGCAATAATGTACTCAACCAAACTAAATGTATACCAAAATATTGCAAAATCTATTCTCGAAAGTACTTGATTCCATAATCTCAGGTAGCCATTATCACCCTAATTTTTTGTCATCAAATTAATCTTTCACACCGTATTTAAGACCTTTGTGTGAATTCAATGGACCCTATTGCTTTGGGGACAATAGATTTCTGAAGTATATTGTTACTTCTATCTTTTTTTATTTATTGTGTTATGCATAGGGTAGCGAGCGTTCTGATTTCTTATTGAACAAACCCACCTATATAGAAACACGGGAATTCACAAGATCCTCAAATGACTTCTGTGTGGCGGTTTTATTATTTTGTACCAGCTTTTGCTCGCAGATCCACTCGCGTGGATATTGGTTATTGCGTATAAAAGTAGCCAATGTCAAAATCAAAATCAAAATATTTTTTATTTCATATAAACCTGCATGGGCACTTATGAAACGTCAGAAGCTAGGTGCACGGTTCCAAAATGTTGTTTCCTATGGAGAAGAGCCGGCAAGAAACTCCACGGTTACTCTTTTAAAAATGATTGGCTTTACCAATGTTTTCAAATTACAGAGATAAAATGTATGGGAGGACAGTGCAGGCCTGTCAATAAGTACCAGGTACATATACGAATACAGAGAAAATCGTCTACAAATCTACAGTCTGTAAGGCCTACAACGTTCTCCCTGTCCTCCCTCTCTCCTGTCCTTCTCCATATCCCAGGCTATATCTCTGCCGAATTTCATGACGATCGGTTTAGTGGTTTAGGCGTGAAAGCGTAACAGATAGACAGAGTTACTTTTGTTTTTTATATTATTAGTAAGGATAGTGGGATTATGGGGTACGCAAATGTCTTACAGATCTGGTAGCGTCTTGTGACGGGTTGTTGAAGTGCCTAAGGATTGAGCTATGCGGCTGCTGTTAATTGGCCACAAGTACGCTTTTATATTAATTAGCAAGGTTGGTACATATAAATTATATTATAATATTATTATAATGTATAATCTCGCAAATTCGGGGAATTTCTCATTTTAACATAAAACCGTTGTTTAATATTTTACAAATATCTCCATATTTACGGCTTCATTATACTAACTAATTAAGTAGGTATGGTTAATATAATTTATAATATAAGTAATTAATACCGTTGGTTGACAAAAGGCAAGCGGTGGATTATGTTATTAACTGAATATACTTTTAAATAATGTAAAAGTGAATTTAGTTAAATTCTAGTCACAGAGACAACAACATCACGAACTGTTTGGCAACTATCTGACAATGTCACAAACCTTTTGACAGCTTCACAAACTACACATAACATAACATAACATCAGGCGTTGTTTCCCCGAAAGATTGGTCAAAGGTGTACCAATAGTACACGCACATTTCGCCAGTTACATTTAAGTCTCATGTCATTAGGGGGTACCCTATTGCCATCAACCGGGCACAAATGCAGATTTGGGGCTGCCACTGAGAAATTTGTGATAGAAAAACTTGTGAATAACTTTTTGTCCGGCCTAGGAGTGAAATTTACGACCTCATGCTCAGAAGAAGCGCTTGCGAGCGAGAGAGCAACGAGGTAGTCATTACAAATATTGTAAAGGTGAATTCAGTCAAATCCTAGACGCAGTGACAACATCACAACTACTTTTACAACTGTCTGACAATATTACAAACCTTCTGACACCATCAAGTCCGTCACTAACTAAACTGACAGCTTCATAATGATTATTATTTTAAGGCTGATTTTCAATAGTAGATAGATATCTTTTATCTGAAGAATAAATCTGACAGGTCGACATAATATATTTTCTATACAAAAGTTGTTAAACCGCGATATTTATTCGTCAGATAAAAGTTATCTGACTATTGAAAAGCCCTTCAGCCTAATTCAGTTCTACTAAAAGTATCTCGAACTGGTTGCCATTTACCTATTTCATATACCAAAATCACATCAATATAATCTGGGGTAATATAAGTTAATAGGATATCAGCCCGCATAACTCGAAATCCAATATTTATCAATACGAAACGAATTCAGAGTAATGTATGCAAGGGAGATTGTTAATAATCCAATAAACATTAGAGATAGGGGCAGTGTGGGAATCTAACTTAAATATTTTCGTATCTCGTGTCGGCACGAGCTGTAGGTATGTGAATAAGTCGCTGTATCCTTGAAACGGAGCTCATCCGGGAAAGAGAGTCAATATCATCGTCTGCCTAGCCTTTTCACAACTATATTGAGGTCGGTTTCCAGTCTACCCGGATGCAGCTGAATACTACTATTTTAGATGGAATGGAGCAACTGCCCATCTGACCTCCACAACCCAGTTAACACGATACCCCTTGGTAATACTAGGGACCAACGGCTTAACGTGTTTTCAGAGGCTTGGGAGAGTCTCAGTATGTAAACAAAAGATGGTCACCCATCCACTGACCAACCCCGGCAAGCGTAGCTTAACCTAATGAATCGATCCGTGTGGCTGTTATTACTTAGCTACGAGCCCCTCTATATGCATGTTTCTGGTTGGACGGGTTGTCAGACTTTCAAGCTTCTGACGACTTTCGAACTCACGACCTACAAATCGTAAGTCGGGGCGATACCCCTGGGCCACCTCTGCTCTTCATCATCATCATTTCAGCCGTAAGACGTCCAGTGCTGGACATAGGCCTCCCCCAAGCTTCGCCACTTCAACCACGGTTCTCTGCTTCCCGCATCCAACGGATTCCTGCAGCCTTCACGATGGATTCGCAATATTCTTCAAAGCGATTCAAATTCTGACTGATACTCGTAGTGTGTTAGGCAATGTGTGGGAGGGGCCTGTGGCTAAGTAACCATAGCTGCACGGGTCAATCGATCAGGTTAAGCTACGCTTGCCGCGGTTGGTCCGTGGATGGGTGACCATCTTTACATATCAAGACCCCTCCGTGCCTCGGAAAGCACGTTAAGCCGTTTGTCCCGGCTGTCATTTGTGGATCTTTGACATTCGTTACGGGTCGTCAGAAGCCCGAAAGTCTGTCAACCAGTCTTACCAAGGGGTATCGTATTACCCAGTAACTGGGTTGTGGAGGTCAGATATGCAGTCGCTCCATGTAAAATACTGGTATACAGCTCCATCAGGTTAGACTGGAAGCCGACCCCATAATAGTTGGGAAAAGGCTAGGCAGGTGACGATGAGTGTGTTAGGCAATAGGCTGCAATAAACGGGTAAAGTGCTAATAAACAACATTTTTATTTAATCGATTAGTGCCGTAGAAATGTATTTATTAACATTTTCAAATTTCGAGCATAATAATTTGACGAAATTGCTGGACGTAGTGGATGCCATATTGCTCTGTGGGTATGACGTCAGTTTGCTACGAGTATATAAACAAATGCGCTGATATTTTGTATCATAATTGTTTATAATTTAAAAAATGAGTTATTATTCTACTTATCGTTGGTTTGCAGCTCCTGAATGCAAAATATTATTTAAATAAAAATTACTTTGGTTACGAAAATAACAAAAGTACAATAATGTTCAATTGACACGCCGTATGACGTAATAACATGGCGGCTACTATTTCATGGTGTTCAAAAACAGATTAAAAATATTGAAATCTTTGAATTGAATTTTAAAATGTATTTTGTTATTTCATGAACTAAAACTAACATTTTCCGACTGCATTTTGCCTAAGCTATCTCAATATTATACTTTTAGATTTTTTCTCAAACAGAGTAAAATTTCCTATTACACCGCAGTTACTATTGTGTGGGCTTTCGTCATCCAATAATAAAAAACTCTAGTATTTCAGTGACATTCCCACAGCCTCCGTGGCGCAATGGCTAGCGCGTTCGGCTGTTAACCGAAAGGTTGGTGGTTCGAGCCCACCCGGGGGCGATTTTTTTACCCATAGCTGGAATCAAAACTGTTCGACATAAGATGCACTGACCTAACTGTGGGTCTAGCATGAAACACACAGAAAAACCTATAATAAAATAAAATTGGAAATTATCGTTTCGCTTACAATTATTATTGACTCAGTTTTAAGAATTCATTCATTTCTATGGGCGATCGTGACACGAGTTGTAGGTACTTGTCGTAAAAAAAATTAGGCACTGCCCAACGTAGGAAACCGTAAAACGCTACATTTTTTATCGCAGTTAGTCGTATTCTGCATATTGGTACATAACTTCAAGCCTGAAAAAAATTTGTCAAATGTTTTCCAAGCAACGGAAGGGTCTCAATGTTTAATGGATGGTCACCCATCTAAGAACCGACCGCGGTAAGCGTAGCTTAACTTTCGAACCCGTGCGGCCATTATCATTTAGCCTTGAGCCCCTGGAGTGTTTCAGTCATAATATATGTAAGCATTGCCACAGATGGAGGTTATTTCAATGCTTTACAAGCATTTGACGCGAGCCACGGCGTCAAGCGGCAGTCGCGGCGACTAGGGCAGCGATCAAACGAGTTTAGTTGTTTTCGCCGCGAATAATGAACACTGAATGTTACACCTTAAAATCAAAATCAAAAACCATTGATTCAAACTAGATTTAGAGTCAGGAATTATTAAACGTCAAAATTACATAACATAGTCCCCCAAAACGCCCGCCCTTCACCACTTCCTAGTGCTTCAGCTGGGAAGAAGTGGCGCAACAAACTCCTCAGCAGCAGTATGTTCAGTTCGATTATGAACTTGATTCTACACACTAGTAAGTATGTGACTACGAAACACAAAACAATAAATTAAATTATTTTCCCTTATGTCAGCTAGCATATGGCAATAGACAAAACATTGAAACTATAGGTACTCAAGCTGAAATAAATAGTAAAGGGTGTGGAGTGGGTACTATAACTAAAAAGTGAAAAATAAAAACTTTTTCCAAAAAAAAAAAAAAAAAACTACCGACTTCCAAAAAACACTAGAAAGTGAAAAATAACTTTAATTTCGGAAGTCGGTGACTTTGGATATGTATTTTATTAATTTCTTGTCACCGCATTCCGAAATTAAAGTTATTTTTCACTTTCTAGTGTTTTTTGGAAGTCGGTTGTTTTTTTTTTTGGAAAAAGTTTTTATTTTTCACTTTTTAGTTATAGTACCCACTCCACACCAATTCATCATCCTTGGGGTCATAACAATGCATATTAATTTATGCGATAGCAGCAATCGCGGTTGATTTGCTGTCATTTTTTGAAGAGTTCCGTTGTCTGTCTCCGAAACGCATCATCAGATCTATATGAAATTTAAATGGGACCATTTCGGAATAAAACCCTTTCTAAAAAAAATAATTTTGCAAATCCGTCTATATATGACGGAGTTATGCCCGAAACTGCGGCTAACTCCTAAGTTAAAGAGTTGTACCTTGGGCTGCCCTCGATTTCCCTGAGATTCCATCATCAGATCCTGACTTGGTGCCAATGGGACCACCTCAGGAGTATACTCTATCAAATAAAAAAAGAATTTTGAGAATCGGTCCACAAATGGGGGAGAAATCGAGGCACATACATAAAAAAAAAAAAGTTCGTTGGAACATATAACCTCCTCCTTTTTTGGAAGTCGGTTAGTAAAAGCAAGAAAGTAAACAGAACTTAAAACCTAAATAAAAGCCTAGGGCGTGCCTGATTACATCTATCTATATAAATAAAAAGAGAAGTCCTGACTGACTGACTGACTGACTCATCAACGCCCAGCCCAAACCCTGGGACCTAGAAAGCTGAAATTTTGCACAGCGGTTCCCTTTATAATGCAGACAAGGAATAAGGAAGGATTTATTTTTATTTTTTTATTAAACTCTAGGGAGTTAAATTTTCGAAAAATCCTAGGGAGTTAAATAAGGGATGAAAGTTCCGCGCGGGCGAAGCCGCTGGCAAATGCTAGTAGGTTTGCAATATTACATTACGTTCATTTAGCTGTAATTTTGAGTCACATGAATGTTAAACAAGGACATCGTCATTCACTGCTGGGGAGTTTGTTGCGCCACTTCTTCTTCCCAGCTAAAGCACTAGGAAGTGGTGAAGGGTGGGCGTTTTGGGGGACTGTCTTATGTCATTTTGATGTTCGAAAAGTGCTGATTCTCAGCCTAATTTGAATAAATGAGTTTTGATTTAATGGCTGTTTTCATTTAGCCACGGACCCTTGGAGTGTCCCAGTCATATCTACATAAGCATTACCACACATGGAAGGTATTTCAATGCTTCTGCAATTCTGCATACAGAATTTGACACTTTAAATCTTGCATTAATCAGTCCACGCATCCTTGACCGATAAACCGTTTTATGCCAAGATAATCCGAATATAAGACATGCCAATGACGTCAAGCTACGCCCAATAACCGGACAGGCTTAACAAGAGTATTCGTGTAACAATACGTCGTAAAAATAATGAGCCATTGTTCACAGGGCTTGAGGGCCCGACGTATTGCTGCGGAGTTAGGGGGCTGGATGTGGCTAAGGGCTACTGGTAACTCAATGGTAAAAAAAAGTGGAATGATTTTTACCTTTTTTTTTTTCTATGGAACTGAAACGGGCACGCTCACAATCGGACTTTTTAGAGGGGTAAAAATTACCCAAAGGGCTTTGGAGAGGACTGTGCTTGGAATGAATGAAGTGATCCGCAATCGAAACAAGGTAACCGACTTAGCCCAAAGAATTGCCAAACTTAAGCGACAGTGGGCAGGATACATTGCTCGCAGAACAGAATGGCCGATGCGGCCTTAAGTTTCTGCAGTGGTGACCGGGTACTGGAAGTAAGTCGTAGAGTTGGAAAGCATCATACAAGGTGGGCCAATAACCTTGTGAAGGCCGCAGGAATCCGCTGTTTGCGGGAAGCACAGATCCGGCCGAAGAGGCGGAGTTTAGGGGCAGGTTAGTTGCAGTTACAACTTAACCACGCTCAAAAATACAAGCCACTTCCATCACCTCTACATCTGCTGACAATCTTCGATAGCCAGCGTATATTATAATATAAAAACAATGCCAATGGCTTGGAAGCGCGACTTTCACTGATGCACCGATTGTACTACAAGGCTGCCCTGCGGTGTTGCCTGCTACACTCGCGTCTCAGCTTCCGGGATGGGCAAGCAAGCAGGATAAAACAAAAGAAAAAAAATTACTAACGATGACGGCAAAAGGTCTTGAGTTCAAACCTCGTAGCGAGAACGAGATGGAAGAATATTGCACATTTAATTTGTTTCCAGCTGTTCAATTTTATTGTATTTAATTCTTTAAATTATACATACATACATACACTCGAAAAACGTAACCCTCCTTCTGGCGCAGTCGGGTAAAAAGAGCCAGTCTGGTTTCGAACCCATAACCTACATCTCTTAAGTCGCGGCCGTTTCCACTGAACCACAACTGCTTGTATGACACTCAATAAAAAATGTTTTTTTTTTTTAAATTCCAAGGGTACTGAATCTTTTCAAGGAAGAAAATAACAGTGGTATATATATTATATTCTTTCCGGGGAACTGTAAAACTACAAGAGTCAAGTAAAGTACGAAAACGCGTTTTGGCAGCCGATCTCCGTATTAAATCTTGCAAAGAACTGTGTCGCTTAACCTACCCTAGTTCACAAAGTGATAGCAATAAAAAAAGTTGTAAAATCAACTACAGTAAAAGTCTTCTAACATTTTATATGTAGTTTCTACTAGTTTTGATACATTGAGCGTAGAAAAATGGAGGTACAATCGACATATTTGAATTATGACCCACCATAAGCTTATTTTCTTACTGACATTCAAATACAATTAGGTCGACATTCGCGTACACATACATTTCCATGGTAACGACCTTGTTTTCTGCCATATAAATATACCGAAATATACAGAGAATTATCTGTTGCAGTCTCCATCTTTATTAAGAGCTTTTACACACGAGTACGCTCTATAGCTGAATGTACACCCAAAATAAATACGACGCGTATGCATTATCGTACTAAAAACAATGTGTTTTTAATCTAATATATCTGATTTATTATTTATTTTAATATGCGTTCAACTTAAGTGTGCTAGAAAACGAGATTCCGCCATCGTTGCATAAATCTTTACTGAATTTTGTTTGCAAAGTGCGTTAAGGCAACAATAAGAAGTGGGGAAGTAAAACGCTTAAAAATCTAGAAAAATTATAATGTTGAACTCATTATTATTTCACAATAGTTAATATCGGGTGTAACTACCTAACTACAATTGCTTGCAATAACAGCCAATAGTCTCAAACGCATTGATCCAATAAGGCGACTCCAAACGTCGTCGTAACGTGCCGCAAAATATCGAGTTCCAGTAAACGGATCTTCTTCGTAATGATGACGCATGTTGGTTTTCTGTTGATTCGTGATTTGACGAACGCCATAATTATATCTTCCAGAGTATCCTCTTCTTCATATCGCTTGATCCAGGTGTTGATTCGTGATTTGACGAACGCCATAATTATATCTTCCAGAGTATCCTCTTCTTCATATCGCTTGATCCAGGTGTTTAGAGATGTCCACTGTGTTTCGAGATTATACCTCCCCCTTACTCTCGAGATATTTCTCGTATACCGTAGCGTTGCTTACTGAGAACTATAATCCGAGCTCTTTGTCTTGCCACTATACGATATAAATAAAAACGAACTATTTTTTATTCTCATAGGAATTATTATTTGACAACAATTTCTGAGTGACTTTTTGATGCTTTGTCATTTCATACTCGAAAGAGTTCGGAACATGGTTTAAAAAAAAAGAAACGTTTGTTCTGAGTTACACCAGTTAATTCCAAAGAGTTTGGATTCAAAATCGATTATGAATGCTTAATCTAAAATATTATCTATTGCAGTGATGACAAAGGTTAAAATTGCATTGATCTTGGACCCGTATTGACATAGCTTGCTTAGTATTTAAAACGTCCTAAGTGCGGCATGCACTGTAAAGGAGGGAAATCTTTGTTATTTTGCGGTTTCAAACGATTTATCGTCAAAGTGGGTCATGATTCAAATTTGTCGACTGTACTATTGTCGAAAAAATTAAAAAAATAAAATAATGTTTTTTTTTATTTATTTAACCATTTATGCACACACATATAAACAGACAAGCATAAAGGAACAGAAAAATACGTACAAAAGTAATGCTTATTTCTACAGAAATCTCTTCCAGCACACCTGCGATAGGAGAGAAGATAACAGAGATGTAGACAACGCGTGTAATAATAATAGAAGGGAAAACATAATATCACAATTTATAATCTAATTTATAAATACACATATCATTTATGAATATACATAGGTACATACAAACATACATACACACTACTAAAATAAATATCAACGAAATATTAATATAATTTTAATCATCATCTGCCTAGCCTTTTCCCAACTATGTTGGGGTCGGCTTCCAGTCTAACCGGATGAGCTGAATACTAGTATTTTACATGGAGCGACTGCCTGTCTGACCTCCACAACCCAGTAACTGGGTAATACGTTAACCCTTGGTAAGACTGGTTGTCAGATTTTCGGGCTTCTGACTGTCAAAGATCCACAAATGACAGCCGGGACCAACGGCTTAACGTGCTTTCCGAGGCACGGAGGGGTCTTGGTATGTAAAGATGGTCACCCATCCGCGGACCAACCGCGGCAAGCGTAGCTTAACCTAATCGATCGACCCGTGCAGCTATTGTTACTTACCCACAAGCCCCTCACTTAAATTATTAAAAAAAAAAAAAAAAAATTTAATGTAATTTTAATCTATATAAATAAAAAGAAAGGTCCTGACTGACTGACTGACTGACTCATCAACACCCAGCCCAAACCCTTGGACCCAGAAAGCTGAAATTTTACACAGAATTTCCCTTTATAATGTAGACAAGGAATAAGGAAGGATTTTTCGAAATTCAACCCCTAAGGAAGGTAAATAGAGGATGAAAATTCCGCGCGGGTGAAGCCGCTGGCAAAAGCTAGTTGATTATTAAAATACCTCAACAAGCACCCCACGCTTTTTAATAGAATTAAAATAATTATTTTCTACTTTTTTTGTTTGGTTTATAAATCGTGTTTTTTAGTTTTTTAATCAGCCTATAATGTTGCCACACAGGCCTCCTGTCTGTACGATGAAAGAAAGTGGGCCATAATCCACCACGTTGGTGGATGTCATATGTCCTCCATTTTTTGGATTTTGGACATGCTGGTTTATTCCCCAACAAGCAAAATAATCCTGGAATGCGATTTTATAATGCTACGTGGACTTATAACACTCCGATGATAGTTTTGGTGGCCGCTACTGCGCTTTTAACAGCATAAATATATGCTGTTTTTACTCAAGTACGTTTAATCCTAAAATTTGTACTTATATCGGTATATAGGATCATATTTCCTGACAAATATAGGATCAAGACTCCTATAAAAGCATGAAACAAGAGTAATTGCACTCAGGAGTAATTACTCCGGTAACTCAGACTTATATGTGCCTATAAGATATCATCTGCGGACCATTTAAATCTTTATACTCCTGTAGGAGCATGTACCAGGAATATATACACTGAGGAGCAATTACTCTTGTTATTTTTACTTATAACCTCTTATAAGCTAAAAATGTATGACCAATTTAAGTAAATTAAAGTTAAATAACTGTAAATCATTTATGTATCTGGTTTGGTTTTACAGAAACTTAAAAGTAAGCGTTAAATGAATTTCATATCCACGTTTAAAAAATAATTGATCACCAAGATTATAACAGCACTCGGTAGGAAAAAGTGTTCTCTATATCGATTTATCGTATGCCGTTTTAACCTAGACATATTTATATAGGTATTCCACAGTAGTGTTATTGTCTAAGTAATCTCAAACAATCCTGGTTAAATCTCTTAAGAAGCCACTTTTGCTTGAAACGGCCAGTACAGGTGAAAACACGCTTTATATAGTTTTGCAAATTCTATTGTAGTATTTAACATCAGCCATTTTGATTACAACTGTTTTTGTCTACAAATATTGAAAATGGATTTTAATAAGTGGAAGCAGTTTAAAAAAGTCGATCTGATAAAAGAAAAGTAAAAAAAAAACATATAAAGAAATGTTAACCGCAGTGAGCAACGATTTTTTAAATTTAACTGGTGAAGACCGTATCGCGAATTCTAGCGAGGGTTCCGGCAAGATAATTGTAGTACTTACTACTTTAGATGGAAGAGGTTCAGACTAGGAAAGTACCAAATCTTTGAGCGATGTTGAAAGTGATCATAAGGAAGAACTTTCGGATTATAACAAAATTTAGAACTGCGTGATTCTATTAATAACATGGCCTTAGATTTCAATATTTCTCATGCTGCATTTAACTCTTTACTTGAAATTTTAAATAATAATATAAACAATGTTTTGCCTAAAGACGCACGAACATTACTAGATACCAATAGAGAAAACCTACACATCAGTATTTCAGCCCCAGGACACTATTAGCACAACGGTTTGATCAAATGTTTGAATTTTTTTTTCACAATGTTCCTTGTTTATCAAATGAGATTTCTCTAAACAAATGTTGATGGATTACCAGTTTTCAACAGTTCGACATACCAGTTTCGGCCTATATGATGTACACTGTTAATAGAAACCACGCTGTGACAACCGGGACATATCTCAGACAACAAGAAATGTGTAACACTCCGAGGCCATTTTAAGTTCTTTCAAGGTCGGAAATCTTTTTTGATTAAAAATCGATCGATATCCAGGAACATATCCGGCATAGTCTTGTTTAAACCATCGGCAACCTGTTATATAATTAAGTCAAATAAAAACCATGTTTAAACTGATGTTTAACCTTGCACGTAGAACAAACCCTTAAATTATTCCTTTAACTTACTTATCTATAAATATCAATCGATTTTCATCTGGTCATTGCGGAACCCTAATCGGTAACAATGGCGAATCTTTTTCGGTTTTGAGATAACCCAATATAGAACCAATATACTTATATTGGTATTATGTCACGCTTGGAAATGCTAAAATTACTTATTTTAGCACTATATCGTACTTGGAAATGCTCACCAAGAAAATGGCAGCTGCCTTATTAATATTTATTTAATATTAATTAATACTAAAATGTAAATAAGCAAATTTCAAGAGGCGCTTTATTTTTTTATCAAAACCATGATAGATTTCACAGAAAATTTACATTCCCCGACGACTAAGCTATAAGACTAACAATTTGACAACAATAAGATTTTGTTTTTCTACTAAGGTTGACATTAATAAATTCTGATTCATATAAATACTACCCTAAAATATTTTTTTACAGAGCACAACAAGTGATACCTTCACTTCGACTATTGACAATATACATTTCTAATCTAATTTTTGACTATAACTTACTTATATTGAGATTTACAGGAGTAATTGCATTGACGTAACTCAATTACAGGAGCATTATAGTCGTATATGGCATTTCAGCGGTCTGATATAAATACCTTATAAGTAAAAGTAGACTTATAAAGTGGGCCCTTTTCCAGGGTTATATGAGGATATAAGTCTCATATAGTCCTCGATAAATGATGGTTCTAGGATAGTTTAAAAACCACTTTTTGCTAGTTGGGTCACGATATTATTCTTCACCATTTTAAGAGCAGTGATAACGAAATCAAGGCCGCGGGTATCCGCTGGATGTGGGAAGCACAAGACCGGTCGAAATGGAGGAGCCTGGGGGAGGCCTATGTCCAGCAGTGGACGTCTTTCGGCTGAAATTATAATGATGATGATGATGATGACGAAATTAAATACACAAAGTAAAGTGCCTGGGTTCGAATTTATGACCTGCAAGTCGTAAGTCGACGCCAAAACCACTGGGCTACCATTGCTCTTCAGCAGGCTTAGCACGAGCACCGATTTGTCGACGGAAGAATAGACATGATTATTAACTAAATGATGTACAATAGGAGAAGATAGCTATGTTTTTCTATAAATTATCACAGTTATGCGTTCTAAACGAATCATGATTTTGTAGATAATCGTATATACTTTGTGGCCGTCGAGTAGAAAGTTTGTTGTCGGTGAACTTTTGACAGTTTGGGAAGAAATATTCTTCTGAAATAGTCTACATTTATAAGGACCTACATAAATATAGTTAGAAACGAAAGACTAAATGACAGATTGTAGAAGGATATCTACGGTGCGGTAGCAAAAATGTAGGAACGAAATGTCACTTTGTATAGAAAAAGCACTGTCTATTCTTCGTAGAAATACAAAGCGTCATGCTAAGCCCGGTGAAAAGAAAATAATAATTATTATCATAATTTAATTCAGACAGTGATTCTAGTTTGATTGAGTGTGCTGCGAGTGATTTCCCATCGACAATGTTTTTATTATTTAAATAATTTGTTACTTTTCCTGATCATCGTCATTTCGACGCAAACAAATATTATCTTATCTTTCTTTCTTTTCTTTGTCTCCCATAACTTTCCGGAAGGCTGCCCATTCAGAAGTCCCTGGCTCGGTGGGTCGGTAGCCACGACTCGAGATGTTAAGTTTCTGTGGATACGATTTTTTAGTCCAGTGGGTAGCTAAATGCCGTGTCCGTTAGGGTAAGTAAGTGGTTACATAAGTACTCTATGTTAAGGCGTAGCACTCTGGTCTATTGATCTCATTCTAGCATAATCAGCCCATAAAATTCCCACTGCTGGGAGACGGGCCTCCTCTCTGCGAGTGTAAGTGGGCCGTAATCTACCACGCGGATCCAGTGCGGGTTGGCAGATGTCACATATCTTCGAATGTTTCGTAAATTCTTGTGAGAATAGTTGTAAAGCAACTTTAAATCGTTATACTTAATGGCCGTTTAAAACGAAAAATTATAAAAGAAACCAAAATACGATTTTGAAAGACCTTTTCAATGATACCTCACTTCCCCCCCGAGTGGGTTCCCGCATTGTCGTTGCGGGGGGGCTTAGTAACCATGGTCTCCCATCCACGGTGAAGCCAAGAGGAACCCAACGGTGGGGCCGCTCGTCAGGGCTTTTGCCTTCAAGCCATTGACGTAGCGGCCAAAAAGTAGGTTGCGGTGAGGTGCACCGCAACTGAGGTGGGCCGCGATGTCGAATGGGAGGCATCGCGGCTGAGGGTTACAGGCTGCGGTAGAGGAGGAGTGCCGGTGCTTCTGAGCAGCGCTCTTCCCTTCCGTGGCCTGGACGGGGCCGCCACCGTTTGATGGCGGACGCGGTGGGGCCGCAGGGGAAGAGGAGTGTCGGTATAGCGTCAGCCGCTCTCCCTATCCTCTGCGGCCGAAAAGTGGTAGACGGCGCGTTGTGTTCCTCACGCGCGCCGTCAAAGATGTCAGCAACCACTGGTGGGGTCCGCAAGGGCCGATGCCTGCCAGGGGTGCGGGTTTGTTCGAAAGAGATACCACGGCCCCTGGCATACGGGCTACTGAGGGAACATGGGTGGGTTTTAGTCAGTAAAAGTCTGACACGCCCTCCTGCTCTACTCAGCAGGAAAAGTCATTTGATGATTTCCCACCCAAAAAAAAAAAAAAAAAATGATACCCCACTTGACATACTACGTCGAGTTTCTTTTTCACAATATGGCGTCTGGTTGTCGCTATAGTGAATATGGCATGTCTTTAGTGACGCTCACAAGATCAAGACAAATGGATTAACGGAAGAATCATCAAAATCGGCCCATGCGGTTGGTCTCTAGAAGTACCTCAACGGAACAAACATACATAAATACATACAAAGGCTGATAAACACACACACAAAGTAAAACATACGCATTCGTGGTCCTATCTATTTGCGCGTTAATTATACGAAAATAGAATAGAAAATAGAGAATACTCTTTATTTTTTCTGTATTCTTTGAAAACTACAATATATAATTATTATGTTCTGTTTTTTGAGGACGGTCTCCGCCTTAACTCCATTGACTTGCGCGTTCCACTCGACCACGTACAGACAGACATTCAAATTGTTATTATTTACATCAATGCGTAAGTTTACTTTTCCTTTGTAAGTTGTGCAAATTATAAGTGTACCTATGTGTAGGCTGTATGACCGTGGATAAGCTTGTTGGAACAATAAGAACCTGATTTTACGTCAATATAGAAAAATTAATGTTACGTACATGTTTATTACTGTACCAGCTTTTGCCAGCAGCTTCGCCTGCGCTGAAATTTCATCCCCTATTTAACTCTCTTAGGGGTTTAATTTCAAAAAATGCTTCCTTATTCCTTGTCTACATTATAGAGGGAACCTCTGTGCAAAATTTCAGCTATCTAGGTCCAAGGGTTTGGGCTGGGCGTTGATGAGTCAGTCAGTCAGGACTTTTCTTTTTATTAATATAGACAGATCAATTTTTAATTTGTACTTGTAACTAATATTTTCTTTGTTGGACACACCTTGTTTGATTCCTGCAATACCTACCTACTTACGTCTGAAACTTCAATTTTTCATCACGGATTTAATGTATCAAATCAAGGTGTAATCATTTCCTATTGTTCTTTACTTCTCCTACTCTTACAGCCATCGCCATTATTTCTCAAACTTTCCTCACGACATTTCCAAATTCCTCCATATCTAACGTGACCAGACGTCCCGTTTTGAACGGGACTGTCCCTTTTTATAATAACGAGTCCCGGTGTCCCCGAAATGAACTCTGGGACGCGAAATTGTCCCGTTTTCTGAAACCGCGCGAAAATTTGAGTAGTCGAGCCGGCCGGACGTGAGCGGTGTGCAAGAGCGAGACCGCGTCGTCGGCCGACACGACGATAGCCGAGAGTGGCCAAGACGTCATCGCTCGCGCTTTGTTGACTAATAGAGTATTTTCCAATTTATTAAAAAGTATTTTAATTTGAAGATTGGGATGAATTATGTAACAGAAAAATAAATTGATTTATATCCATTTTCTCAATTGAAAACGTTTTATATCAAACATATTTTTCATTGTTTTGATTTTACCGCCAAAACGCTCCTTAAGATGACTTTTTTTATCACTTGTCGGGTTGTTCGAAAGAGATACCGCCGCGCGCCGCCCCTGGCACACAGGCAACTGAGGGAACACGGGTGGGTTTTAGTCAGTAAAAGTCTGACACCCCCTCTTGCTCCACCCAAAGCGGGAGAAGTTATTTGACTATTTCCCACCCAAAAAAAAAACACATGTGACGTCAACTTTGTGTAAACTAAAGTAGTTGTAAAACGAGGGAATGTCGAGTTTATAATTAACAAGCTTGTTAATGGATAGAAAATGGTATTACTGGTGTGCGGTGCCTCTTTGCACAAATACTTCTAAAACTGCGCCACATAAATTATTTTTAACAGTGCCATTTACCCAAATCTGAAATCTGACGTCACGTCTGGGCCTCAAGTCTGCTATTACAATAGTGTCAGAATGGTCTATCATTGATTTCATAATTGTTGATTTTGACAAGTTTGGTAACCTACTAATTTAATGGCGTAATTATGACTTTCCAATGGTCAGCCACTGACACTCAATTGAAAGAAATGGCATTTATTGGTAATCTCGTACATAATGTCAAAAGAATGACTGACTTGCGCGGTAATCTGCTAAAATTTTGACAGTTCCAAACAAACTCTTTTGTTTTAAACAAAAATCTAAAAACACTCAAATGTAAATAAATATCTATCAAAACACCGGCCGCTAGAAATAAAAACAGATAACGTCAGTAAGCAGTAATATCACATTTGACTTTGACAGCTAAATAGATAAAATATTATTGAGTTGTGAGTTTTTTTGCTATTTACGAACTTCCTACTACTTCAGATTGCTTATAACACTAATCAATAATATGTTAAATTATATATAAATGAAATTGGGCTTTAATAAATGTTCAAATTTAGTAGTAGTTTTTCGAAAATCATTTCTACTAAAGGGTTTTATAATAACGGCAATACGACAATGCCATTATAAAACAATTCTATTATGAGACCATTTACCGATCACTAATTGACCATTATGAATTTAGCAGATTACGAACTTTTAGCAAAATGACGATCGGATCGTGTTGGAATGACGAATTTATAAAAATAGCAGACTAAGGACCCTGGTCACGTGATTAAAAAAGTCAGCGGAAGGAGCGTTTTGGCAGTAAATTCAAAACAACGAAAAATACATTTGATCATAATCGTTTTTAATTGAGAAAATGGATATAAATCAATTTATTTTTATTTTTCTGTTAAATATCTCTTTCCAATCTTCAAGAGGTTAAAATAGTTTTTATTAAATTAGAAAAACCCTATTGTTTGACAGATTTTTCGTTCGCCCACTTCACGATATATATTTTGTTGATGTTTGATGTTCGTGTAGGTACCTATTAAATATTTAAACTTCTTTTGTTTTGGAACCTTAAGTTAGGATGCCGAAATACAAGTGTCCGTTCAGTGTTAACTTACAAGCAAAATATTCGTTTATCAAGCAAATAAATACATAGATACTCCGTCAGATATCAGTTGCGAAAAGTATCGTAGGTACAGAACTTTCAAAAAGTGTTTTTTTTATTGACTACCTGTAATTTAACCTAAATAAACCAATGTCCCGTTTTGAGTCAAAAAATTAATGGTCACGTTATCCATATCACATGCCCGTACCATGACAGCCGATTTCCACACAACTTTTTAGTAATTCGGTGCCATTTTGACACTTCCTCTTATGGACTAATTTCTTATTTTATCCATTCGTGTGTACCATCACACATCCCTTTTAAAATTCTCATCTCAGCTAAATGCAATTGCCTTTCATTCATCCCATTTGTGGCCCAAAATTCTGACCCATATAAGACTGCAGGTCCAAACATAGTTTTATATATCTTCCCCCTAATTTATGTTCCCCTTACCACTATGCTCTATCTCATAGTTGTTAATAGATAATTTTATATCAATTTAATTTTAAATGTTAATGTCCTAATTTAATTGAAATGTAAAGTGATGGCTTGAAACACAGGTTTAATTAAACCTAGATCGGGCGGGTCGTTACCTAAAATTCGAATTCCGAAACATTATCACTTGCAGTTGTTTTTTTTTTTTTTTTTTAGAAATCGTTTATTTTTAGGCACTAAAATTGTATGGGTTTATTACTGTTGACTAAATGTACTTTTTCTTGTACATGTTTTTATTAAATAAATAAATAATTATCATTATTAATGCGAGAGTCGCAGTTTGTTTCCGTGATTTGCCGCCGTTTCATCCATCCAATAATTATTATGTGCTTAACCGTCCAAAATAGTGTGCCATCGCTTTGTCTGCATCATAGCAAGGTAAATAACGCAAAGACAGTTGTTGAACTGTTAAAATCAAAGCCATTCCTACTGGCAGTGTGTTAAGCAATAACCTCGCTGCCAAAAAAAAAAACAGGGATTTTTCATAAATTATATATTTATTGTCGATAATTAAACTGTTATAAGATATTGAACTTAAGTTAATTATATGAAAGTTTATAGAATATGTATCCTTTTATTATTACTTGGCTGGGGTGGGTGGGGCGGCTGGCGCAGCTGGCGCGGCTGCGGCGGCTGGCGCGGCTGGAGCGGCTGGCGCGGCTGGCGCGGCTGCGGCGGCTGGCGCGGCTGCGGCGGCTGGGGCGGCTGGGGTGGCTCGGGCGGCTGGGGCGGCTTTGGCGGCTGGGGCGGCTGGGGCGGCTTTGGCGGCTGGGGCGGCTGCGCCAGCTGGGATTGTTATTCTTTCGCATTTGTTTTTCTGATCAGCTGGCCGGGGAGGTGGTGGAGGTGGCATATCATCACGGCAAGGCAGCCTTTCCCGCATAACGAGTTTCCTCCCGCAGACGCAATTGAACAAACAAACCGCGAATTTGCCGACCCTGTAAGAACCTTCTCTGAACGTTTCATCAGTCTCTTTCGGAAAACATAAGGCACCCGCAGCCAGTCCTCCTGCAGTAGTGAAGAATATCCTTCTTAATGCACCAGCTCCTCTCCCAATATAGTAACCAGTCGCTAGTCCTGTGGCCAAGAATACTTGTCTCACAACAAGATTTGAGTCACTCCTCATATAAGATACGAAGTTATTTTTCTTTTTACATAAGAAAGCACAGCTATCGTCTTTCAGTTCTCCAGCATCTTTACTAAAATCGGCGATGGAATCAGCCCAGCTTTTTCTCCAGCTTGCCACCTTTGGAAATAGATAGGTATGCAATATCTTCACATTACTCTTCGGGCATTTTCTCTGGTCCTCTACATAGCTTTTGTATTCATAGTGTGGACATTCATATATTGGCAGATCCTTATATTTCATCTTAGGTGGTTTTTGAGGGGCTAGTAGTTCCGTTTTGGCTGCCTTCACGACAGGGATGAGAGATAAGTCTGCTCCTACCAGGACAGTTCTAAGAGCCTGGATCCAAAGCCTGCCGATGACGTATAGGTCTCCGTGACATAACATTGAGATTTCTTTTTGGAAATGTTCCTGGGACTGAAATATTGCTTCTTCATCTTGTTTATCTATATCTAAACCCTCTTTTATTTGTGATTTTTGCATTTTATATCAGTCTATGTTGATCTGTTTGTTTACAAAAATTTTGACAATGACGTTTTAATTTTTTCACTTGACTTTTTGGTACATGATCTGCGTGTTAATTTGGCGTTAAAAGAGGTTGGTTATAAAGTTTGAATAATGTAAGGAGGCCATTCGGTAGCTCATTAACTTTATAAAATATCTTGAAGGCTTATATGGAACTGGAAAACAATTTAGCTACAACGCGTTCAGTACCTCAGATAGCACGTTAAGCCGTTGATCCCGGCTGTCATTCGTGGATCTTTGGTAGTCACGACAGGTTGTCAGAAGCCCGAAAATCTGACAATCAAGGGTATCGTATTATCCAGTAATTTGGTTGTGGAGGTCAGATAGGCAGTCGCTGCATATAAAATACTGATATTTAGCTGCATCCGGTGAGACTAGTAGCTGACCCCAACTTAGTTGCGAAAAGGTTAAGCAGATGATGAGATCAACAAGTAACGATACTGAAGTAGGTCTGATCGTCTCAGTCGCACGGATTGTCTCGCAATCAACTCCACTGGATGGATTTGCAACCAATAAGGCCATTAAAAGTGGTCACGACAGAGGCAGCATTTTATAGGTCGCTGGTTCTGATCCGGCTCGAAGGACGAATGTACAGCGGTGTAATTCGACATTCACACGGACGTAATCAACAACAAGTAACGACACTGAAGTAGGTCTGATCGTCTCAGTCGCACGGATTGTCTCGCAATCAACTCCACTGGATGGATTTGCAACCAATAAGGCCATTAAAAGTGGTCACGACAGAGGCAGCATTTTATAGGTCGCTGGTTCTGATCCGGCTCGAAGGACCAATGTACAGCGGTGTAAATCGACAATCGCACGGACGTAATCAAATTGCGGTGGAATTTTATCGCACACTACTTCTTCTCAGCGTATCGATAGCAATCTAAATACAGTCAGCCCAGAATTTGGCTACGATTTTAGCACTTTCAGTAGCGTCCATTAGCTCCTGTAGCGTGCAGACAGCAGGACACGCTAGACAAGGTATTAAGCGTCCCATTGTTTGTGGGACAGCACCACATTCATACTCTAGGGCAGAGTCATCGGTGAATCTCCACCTGAGCAGGTTTTCTTTACGGCCTACCTGAGTCCGGAGTCTAATTGAAGACTTCCAGCAAGCTTAGCACGAGAAACCGTAGACAAGCGTTTTGACGTCGGAAGAGTAGACAAAAATGACGTTTCCGTAAAGACAGTTGACAGTTTTGTACCGAGAAATGTAGACAAGCGATTTCTATTCTACAGTAGAATAGAAATAGAAAGCGTCATGTTATGCCTGCAGGAAAGCTAAGGCAACTCATGTCCAGGTGCGAGATGTTCTGCGGGTGGAACAAATGGGTTTGACAAGGAAGCACCGTCTCGTCACTGGCTTAGCTGTTCCTTATAGGCTGTTTGCCAGTGAGAGACACACACTTTAAAAAGCTTTTGCGGCTTTTCAGCCTTTTCGAAACGAGGATGTTATTTATATCGCACACTGTATTTTCAACTCTCGACGTTGAACTGAGCGTCGAGAATCCCCCAGAGAGCAGCGCGAGTGAGTCTCAGCGCGTCGAATAACACAGTGTTAGATTTTCAGCGCAAAGCGTTCAGCAGTGCGTCGAAGATCCAGTTTTATTACGTCCATGGGAAAGTGGGCTAAGTGTGTGGTGTGTGTTCAAGAGCTGCAAATAGCGTTGATGCCGAGTAAATATAAATAGAAGAGGTGTGTGTTACCACAGATAACATAATAATTTACATTTTAATGTTGCAACATTTGTTACTAAATTCTCCAGCACAGAGGTTTTAGGATAAGAGTTTTGTGAACCATGCTCAACCTCCTATGGTAGGTATAGGCAGTTGCTCCATGTGAAATAGGAACTGGCTCCAACTGCATTCAGATAGATTGGAAGCTGACCCCAACATAGTCGCGGGCTTGCGGATGTCCAGTAATAGGTAGCTCGCTGTCCGGTAAGGACCCAGCCCGGGTCGACGGCGCGTTGTGTTCCACGCGCGCCTCAAAGAGATGTCAGCATCAATTGATGGGGCCTGCAAGGGCCGATGCCTGCCAGGGGTGCGGGTTGTTCGAATGAGGGCCCCTGGCAAACAGGCAACTGGGGGAACACGGGTGGGTTTTAGTCAGTAAAAGTCTGACACGACCTCAACAAGTCATCAAAACTCCTATGGTTTAATATAACCGTTAGAACAATACGTGTAACTACATGTCTTTATTATAATGTCCGTATGATTCATCTACAAAAAACCTACGAAAATATATACTTTAACTACAGAACCAAGTAGTTCTTGGAACTGCGTCATTACTGTTGTTCACATTTTAACTTTTGAACATAAAATGCATTTTATTACTTACCCACGACCTTAAGGTATTAAGATCTCTGTATTTGAAACCTTTGTTGTAACGTAGCATAGTTACAGAAGGCCCATTTCGATAGACCTGTTGCTGTTGATACCTACAGTTATTTTTATTTTGAGCCACATGGCCCACGGCACAGCCGCACGGGTCGGTCGAAATGAATGCCATTTTTTCTACTTTTTAGGGTTCCGTAGCCAAATGGAAAAAAACGGAACCCATATGAATTCGTCATGTCTGTCTGTCCGTCTGTATGTCACAGCCACTTTTTTCCGAAACTATAAGAACTATGCTGTTGAAACTTGGTAAGTAGACGTATTCTGTGAACCGCATTAAGATTTTCACAAAAAAAAAAAAAAAACAATAAATTTTGGGGGTCATATACTTAGAAACGAAACTCAAAAAAAAAATCATCAGACCCATACGTGTTCTATAGATAGCTCTTCAAAAATGATATTGAGGTTTTAATACATATTTTTTTTCTAAACTGAATAGTTTGCGCGAGAGACACGTCCAAAGTGGATGTACCATGTAAACTTCCACCGAAAATTGGTTTGAACGAGATCTAGTAAGTAGTTTTTTTTATACGTCATAAATCGTATTATGTTACTTGCTGCTACTTAACTACTTCATGGGCGAGTCCGACTCGCACTTGGCCGCTTTTTAATATTTATATTAGTAACTAGCTTTTGGCATTGATTTCGCCCTCGTGGAGGTCGGAAATTATCCTGCGGGAACATACCACCGGGATAAAAAGTTTCTTAAACACTTATATTAATACAGGTTATATACTATCTGTTTGCCAAATTTCACCCAAATCTCTTTATCCGTTTTCCCGTGATTGAGTAACAAACATACAAACGTCTTAACATGCAATCTTTCACATTTATATTATTAGTAGGATATATACAACGTGTAATGGAAAGGGTATATACATACCAAGGGTACGGCTTCTTTGGATGATATCAAACGATATTGGAAGGGTTTTTACTCCTATCTCTACATATTCGGAAGTTATGAGAATTTTTAATATCTACATTGATACCAGAAACCGAGGGCCTTGTGGCTAAATAACAATAGCTGCACGGGTCGATCGGCCAGGTTAAGCTACGCTTGTCGCGGTTGGTCCGTGGATGGGTGACCATCTTTACATACCAAGACCCCTCCGTGCCTCGGAAAGCACGTTAAGCCGTTGATCCCGGCTGTCATTTGTGGATCTTTGACAGTCGTTACGGGTCGTCAGCCCGAAAGTCTTACAACCAGTCTTACCAAGGGGTATCGTATTACCCAGTAACTGGGATGTGAAGGTCAGATAGGCAGTCGCTCCATGTAAAATACTGGTATTCAGCTGCATCCGGTTAGACTGGAAGCCGACCCCAAAATAGTTGGGAAAAGGCTAGGCAGATGATGCTGACCAGAAACCGTACTTTTCAAATTGAAATAAACACATCACTCGGAAGAGATTTATCGTGATATTGGCAAGTAACGTGGAAAGTTATTGACATACGTAGTGCGGTGACACGTTTGTTGTGATTTGGAAAAATATGAAATCGTATTTTTTTTTTTTTTAATTGTAATTCACAAAACTGATGTACAATGACAATTTCAATTACATTTTAAGAGTTACCATAAATACTTTTGATTGACATCTACTAGATGTGAATCTAGCATTTTATATAAAACACTTACAAATAAAAATTAAACATACACAAAACTAAAAAAAATGGTATGGTATCAATATTCTTAGAGTATTTTATTTTGAGCTGAAACTTTATATAGTGATTCTATACAAGCTGTTATCTTTAGTGCGTGGATAGCAATAGGGTTACTGTTACACCTCGTATATAAGTAGGATATAGTGGGGCTTATGGCTAAGTAATATTAGCAGCACGGGTCGATCGATCAGGTTAAGCTACACTTGACGAGGTTGGTTCGTAGATGGGTGACTATCTTTGCGTAGAAAATAAAATTTTGAAGGTTTAATACATTGCTTCATATGTTCGACAAACTGGTCCGGTCAACAACGTAAATAATGCAATGAATGTTGTAGAACTGTCAAAATTCAAGCTTCAAGTATACTGTAGTAGTGTAACGCGCTCTCACTCCGCTGATTATCACCTCTGGCATTGCAAGTTCATTTAAATATCAGTGTTTGTCCTTTTAAACGTGAGCGATCGAAACGATCCCATTTCTTTCCGTTGGTGTTGTAGGAGGTGACTAAGGGACTTACTAGAGAATGGGCAACAGCGTTTTACATGCATTTTACCACCATACTGCGATCGCCAACCCGCCTGCCAAGCGTGGCGATTATAGCAAATCCCCCCAATTGGGGGACGCTTATGTCTAGGACGTTTTTCGGCTGTAATGATGATGATGATGATCGAAATGGGACTTCTGATATTTATTTTCGTGACTATATGTTTTTGGAATTATTAACTTGTAACTCTCACGCCTTTACCCTTAACGGGGTAAGCAGTTAACGTAGTCATAATATGTTTTAGTGACAATTTCATTAAACTTTGCAATTGCGGAAATTGCGTCATATTTATGTCTATTCGAGCCTACTGCTGGACATTTAAACAATACAATAAATAATCATCCCACATAATACAATAAATAATGGGGCTTTTGGCTACGTAATAAAACCGCACTGGTCGATTGATCAGGTAAAGCTACGCTTGCCGCGGTTGTTCCGTGGATGGGTGACCACCTTTACAAACCAAGTCTCGTTCCTCGGAAAGCATGTTAAGTAGTTGGTCCCGGCTGTCATTCGTGGATGTTTGACAGTCGTTAAGGGTCGTCAGAAGTCTGAAAGTCTGACAACCAGTCTAACCGGATGTAGCTGAATACTGAAAGACGGCCCCAACATAGTTGGGAAAAGCCTAGGCAGATTTTCCACCTATTATTCAAAAACTGGAGACTTGGTTCTTAGCAAAATTTGAGCCTTTTTTACTGACATACCTACGTATGTGTCAGTTAGTCTAATGACCAGTGATTAGGAATAGGTAGTGCATATTTGCCTAAACTTCGAAGAACAGAGACAAGAAACGGAGACTTCCTTAGGACATTTTTTTTTTTCCCGGGATTTGGGAAAAATCTTCAATAAGTTAAAATTGGCGCACTGGATAAAAACTAATCCTGTATAAGATCTTAAATAAAGCTTATTTTCAACTTACTGAAGATTTTTCCCGAATCCCGGGAAAAAAAAATTTGTCCTAAGGAAGTCTCCGTTTCTTGTCTCTGTTCTTCGAAGTTTAGGCAAATAGGCACTACCTATTCCTATCACTGTTTATAACAAAGGAAATATACCTACCAGCTAAAAGACTCGCCCCCGGGTGGGCTCGAACCACCAACCTTTCGGTTAACAGCCGAACGCGCTAGCCATTGCGCCACGGAGGCTGTGGAGATGTCACTGAAATACAGTTTTTGGGGGACTGTCTTATGTAATTTTTGACGTTCAAAAAGTGCTGACACCAGCCTAGTTTGAATAAACGACTTTTGATTTTGATTTTTTGATCTAGTACCCAAGTCCTTCAGTCGCCTTTTCCGACACCCTAGAAGAAATGGGATGGTGCTATTCGTTTGAAGTGCTAGTGGCCTTTAAATAAAGCTTGCTCTTATGTCATTTGTTTTCAAAAGCAGATAATGATTGTAGGTAATGTTACTAATACATCAAATTGTCGTCACAATGTGAGAATTATTTCTCTCTGTTATCAAAAACAACATGTTTTTGTCGCACGATTTCAGATTGTAACGAAGAGGGTTTTTAAAATGTACCGCACTTCAACGAGTTTATTTTTTTTGTGACATTTCCGGTGCGGCGGAGTTATTACCCTACTGCGCCAGAAGGAGGATTATATGTTTCGAGTGTCTGTATGTATGTACGTTTTATTTTGTATTTATTAGATTTCAGAGATGTCCCAAAGTAACAGGTACATGACATACATTTTAAGCCGGAACACGGCATCGTTGGTTATCCGCAAAAATACGAACTATGTTTATAGAAGTATGGCAGTAGCTACTATTTTCCTGGATGAACGGATCTTTGAATCATTGTTTAACATTAAGGGTACACTAGTTGCGGGCTCGAACACACTGGTGGGCCTGGCTAAAAAGCACGCTGTCTCGCCAGGCTTCGAGTCCGACAGAGGTAGTATCAGTAATGAGCAGTTAGACGATAGTCTACACGCACAACATTATTGAGTGAGCTGTAGGATCACATAAAAAAAACAAGCGTGTAAAAAATTAAGAAAAGTCCTTCGGACGATCGGGTTTTCTGAAAAAACTACTACATAAATCAATGACCAATTAAGTTTATTGAACTTTTCGATAATTGAGCTTTGTCGGTACCGACTTAGTTTTGGAGATTTTACTCTTCTTTTATTACCTAAACATGTCCAATGTTACGTTAAATAATCAAGAAAACGAATCTTTGTTGGCTCATAACTTGTTAATGGCTTTTTATTTTAGTATTCTGTTTCCTTACCAACAATATTATTAATGAGACAAAACAATATCGTGTTTAGTTTTGATGTACATTGTCAAACAGTGGAGCAAAACCATCCCGAAGTTTGTATGGAAAAAATGTGGACTTGTTTCACCTCAAGATCCTCGGTAAGAAAATGCTACAATGATTAGAGATTGTTATTCTAGACTCGCTTTACGACGATTTTGGCATGGCTAGCTGACACATGACAAATTATTTATATAATGTTCTGTGTCTCGTAATGTTTATTACTTTGCCTACCTATGTATAGAATCAAGTCTATTGAACTAAACAGACAGCTGTGCTGCTGGGGAGTTTGTTGCGCCACTTCTTCTTCCCAGCTAAAGCACTAGGAAGTGGTGAAGGGCGGGCGTTTTGGGGGGCTGTCTTATGTAATTTTGACGATCGAAAAGTGCTGATTCTCAGCCTAATTTGAATAAATGATTTTTAATTTTGATTTTGACCACGAGAAATTTTAGCCCCATAGCTCCCATGACTTCCATCGCCCGCTGGCACTATTACTCCGTTTCGCTTGGCATCCATTCTGACTTTTTTTCATTTTACTCGGGTCCTAACAGTAGTAGCGTGATGATAAATAGTTTGTAACCTTTCTCAAGAATTAGGCTATTGAATACCCTAACTTTTTGAAACAAAACTCTAAAAAAAAGAAATTGGCCCTTTAAGTTGAAGGTAATATTTTGATCAAGGCATTGTCAATTGGGGGACGGCTAATGAAAATGCTAGACGTCTTCTGTTTAGCCATGTATCCATAACTTATTCATTGAGACCTTTTCAATGAGCCTATACACGATACTTATGCTGTTTGTTGGTGAGTAACTTGGGTATCCTGGAAATTCCAGGTGTTGCTCCAGCATCAGTTCAAGGTTACTTTGTTCATCTAATATCATTGAAGTAATAGAATACCAAATTTCGACTTGATCAAACCCGTGGAAGATGCTCAAATTCCTTCATCAACCAGAAAAGAGCTGATACTCTTCAAACAGCTGAACCGATTTTGATGATACATGTCTGAGAACACTCCCGACTAATTCACCTTTCAAACAAAAAAAAAATTCATCCGTTTGGGAGCTATGTTGCCTCAGACATACACATACACACAGACACGTCAAACTTATAACACCCCATCGTTTTTGCGTCGGGGGTTAGAAAGAATTTTCTGAATCCGACTGGCAGTTCCAGAGACGAGCGTGTTCAAACAGACAACCTCTTCAGGCGACAATAGATGACATCGACCTACAGCGATGCACTGCCGGCCGTCGCCCGCAAGAGACCACGCCTCAACGCGCATCAAGTTTTTCGAAAAACAACCCATGTTGATTTATCAAACACTATTCAAAGAAAAGCCGTATACTAAAATTTGAGTAGTTAAATTGTCTTTCAGATGGTGAAAGTTTCATGGAAATACGCCCGACAGTTTTTGCGTGATTATCGTTTTTATGTCCGCGATAGACATTACTTTACCAATTAATTACATTATGTTATAGAAAAAGGATTGAAAATATTCACATATCAAATGACGAAAAAAATTGTCTAGTTTAACATTTAATTTTTTTCAAATACATAAGACAAGCCGTTTAGACGTGATTTTCAATACAAAGTCCTTAAAAGTCGGCTGTCTGCGCCTTCAGCTAAATTAGTTTTGATTTGATGTCATCATTATTATACTCGACACCGACAGACGTGTCAACGCTGACGTCACAGTGTATTTTTGGATCCCAATCTATTAATATTTCACCTAAAATCAAATCTGAAGACCCTCAAGTTACCGAGCCTGCCAATCCTTACTCAAATCGATGGAAAACTTCATCGATACTTGATTCCGACTATTCGATTAACCGATGCACCGTTCTCGATTGCACAAAAAAAAAAAACATTCGAATCGAAAATCGGTCCGTATGCGCCACGTAGACCATTCGTCGATCACCAACTTTTGTTTGCACCTCAGAATTGGCTTCCTTACTCTTGTCACCAACTTGTAAGGTTGAAAATTGAATGGTTACTAGTTTTTGAGCTGTAAATAAGGTATGGTTTTGAACGTAAAGATTGGGTCGTTTTGACCGTCTCTTTCATTCCGTATTGACGTACTTTTGAATAGGATTTCCATTCGAAGTTACTTTGTAAGTGTGGAGTGTATGATACTCCGATATTAATTGTTTGTTTGCTATAGCTATTGAAGATGGAAATAACAAAGACACCATCGTTATCATTCTACTACCTACTTTCGGCGCAGCTTGCCTTTTACTTGTATACTTATCTATTAGTCGTAATCTCGATAATCACTTTCTTTCTAGCCGTAACAAAGACAGCTTTATAGGAAAGTAAAGAAAAGTAGATCAGAATGCCAATTCTCGTAATCAAAAACGTTCGCAGTATCATCTTAGCAACAATCGAATTTCAAAAAAAAATTACAAAAATGTATGTAAACTCGAGAAAATTTTGACTGATTGACACTGAGATCAGACTGTGAACGTTCTTAAAATTACGAGAGTTGCCCCTTTGATATCTTGATATTTTTCTTGATAGTAAATATCAAGATAGTTGTGGCTGTCACATAACATCCACGCTTGTATTTTCCGCAAAGTCGTCTCTAGCTGTCTTACTAATAAACTCGGAATAAAGTTATACCAGGAATAACAAGGTTATACCATAAAGTTTCATAGGTTTAAACTTGGAATGAATATAATCTGTGTTTATTAGTAAGAGGGTACATGTATAGTTCACCCGCATACGCATTCATTTTACCAGTTAATTTAAATTCGAAAGGGAGCGAGCCTATTGCCATCAAGCTGGTCAGAATCCAACTGAGCTGCTAAAATCTAAGATATTAGTAAGATGGAAAAACCGAATAAAGGCTTCTTCAGTAAGACGCGGCGCGAGCAACAGGGCAACTCTTTCTGTGAAAATTAAATGGAAATTATTCTACAAGAGTTGCGTTTACGCGTCACATCTGTGTATGAGAGCCCAGGACTCCGGTTGTTATAAAACAGTACAGCTTAAACATCATCAAGGTAATGTATAAAACAAAATTTTTTAATAAAAAAATTAAACCGCCGAAAAACCAAAAAAAAAATCCCGACTTCCGAACTTATTTATTGGGGTTGGACAAAGCTAGTTTATAATTATTATTTTTTTGGTTTTTCGGCGGTTTAATTTTTTTATTAAAAAATTTTTATTTAATATTTTTTTTTGGCTATAATCTACTAATTACTACATGCTTAATTTTTGATTTAATACACGACTCAGTATCTGTGAGTAAACAATCAATCATCCCCTGTTTTCTTACCCTTAGGGTTGGAATTTTTCTTCGTAATTTATATGGGACCAACCCACGCACAACGGACCGAATGGGAGTCTACGTGCGGAAAAGGGAGTCCCATCATCATCATATGGGACCAACTTCGAGATATACCCTTTACAATAAAAAAAGAATTATCAAAATCGGACTACTCTGGAAATAGTTATGCGTGGTCATACATAAAAAAAAAAAAAAAAAAAAAATACGCGTCGAATTGAGTAACCTCCTCCGTTTTTTCGTCGGTTCAAAAATAGCTATATACGAATGTTCAATTCATCCTCAAGTATTGGTGAAAGTTAAATTCAAGAAGATTTGTTATTAATACACCTTTCTTTTGTTATTCAAGACGTGCAGAATTAATCATCGTCTAACATTCAATTATAATCTTATTGTGTAATCAACTGATCCATTGTTCTATCGGCAGCGCAGCTTTTGAATCTAAACTCTTCGATTTCAGGGTCAATAAAGTACCTAATTTTAGGAGACAGTGTTTGCCAGTTCAATGAGTTCTGGAACCCCAGTGGCAAAGGTCGAGACTTACGAGTAATGGGTTTGAACCAAGCCAGGCGCTTTTTTTTTTTTGTGGGTGGGAATTCATCAAATAACTTCTCCCGCTGTGGGTAGAGCAGGAGGGCGTGTCAGACTTTTACTGACTAAAACCCACCCGTGTTCCCTCAGTTGCCTGTGTGTCAGGGGCGACGGTATCTCTTTCGAACAGCCCGCACTTTATTTTGTGTAAATCATTTCTCATCATTTTGTGAAAACATCGTGAGGAAACATAGGACATGCCAATTGTATCGGTTGCTCCATGTAAAATACTGGTATTCAGCTGGATCTGTTGAGACTGGAAGCTGACCACGACATTGGTAGTTGGAAAAAGGCAAGCAATTGATTTTGGTGAACAAGCTAGAAAGAGGTCAATTGTCGAATCCGACTCGGCTAGGCAGGCTTCGCAATATCTTCTCGTCCTAAATTTCGCAATGTCTCAAGACGAAAGTCTTTGACCAGTGTGTGTTGCCAGTGATGACCTATAGCACAGAAACGTGGTCGCTCACAATGGTCCTTATCAGAAGGCTTAAAGTCACCCAAAAGGCAACGGAGAGGGCTATGCTTGGAGTTTCCCTACGTGATCGAATCAGGAATGAAGAGATCCGCAGGAGAACCAAAGCAACCGACATAGCCCGAAGAATTGCCAAATTTAAGTGGCAGTGGGCAGGGCATTGTTCGCAGAACAGATGGCCGATGGGACCCAAAGGTTTTGGAGTGGCGACCGCGTACCGGAAGACGTCGTAACGTGGGAAGGCCTCCCACAAGGGGGGAGCCCTATGTCCAGCAGTGGACGTCTTTCGGCTGAAATGATGATTATGATGAACAAGCGACAATTTGACACAAAACTGTTGTGTTTTCGACTCTGGTATGCACACTGTCCAGGCATAGTCAAGCACGGGCGTAGCCAGGTTTTAGTATCGGAGGGGGGTTCAAGAATATAAAAAGACAAAAAGTTGGCACATAAAATAACCCTTACTTATTTAAGAAAAATATTAAAGATGTGAAAAACAAATACAGAAAAAATCTCCTCAAAGGAATTAGGGGAGTCCTTTTTCGAGCAGTGGGACAGTATACACTTTACAGTTTAGTTTTTTTAGCGTATGCTAAATAAAAAAATAACTATCCAAAACACCGTATATTTTAATCTAGGTATTATAGTAATCAATGAGATAAATGCCGCACGCCTGTTCTTATTTTAATTCTATGAATGATAATATCTGAACTGTTATAGGGGGTTTTGAACCCCCAAAACCCTGCCCCTGGCTACGCCCGTGAGTCAACCTATACCTAATGTTCGCATTGCTGGGACACAGGCCTCCACTCGGTGAGAGGGAGTGGGCCGTAATCCACCACGCAAGCCATGTACGAGTTGGTAGATGTCATATGTTTTCGAATTTTTGGTTCTAGGACATGCCGGTTTCTTTCACTGACTTTGAGAGCAGTGGTGATGAAATAAACTACATAAACTAAAGCGCCTGTCTGGGTTCGAACCTGTGACTTACAAGTTTTAAGACGCAGCCGTTTACTATTGGGGCTGCACTGCTTACTTGGCCATGTGGTGAGTGACGTGGGTGAATGTTAAGTATATTCACCCACATCACACAAATGCTTCAAGAATTCATGCTTAATGCGAGACTACAGTTTTTAATCTTCTTTCAAAGACATGTAGATTTAATCATTTCATACAATACATCAACTAAACACGTAATTAACCAACGCCAAAGTAATTGCAATAATGTCAAAGGCCGACAAACGTTAAGTATTAATCAAAAAACACAATAAATACACGATATAATCTTCAAAAAAACTATAAAATAAAACTTTTTGCCGCGCATTATTAGCCGCCATTTTGAACATCTCCAAATGTCATTAGCAATATAAATGAGTTTCGCGCCATAACGAACGCTGTGTTGCCACAATGGAAAATCATAAATCAACTGTCATTTTGATATTCGTTGAAAGGAGGTCTGTCAATGCATCGGTGCAAACTTTTTAAACTCTTAGAGAGGTTTTTTTTTTGTACTGGCACGTTTGATTAATTGTAAAAAAAGAGGCGTGCTTATGTTTTTTTTTGGCTGCCTTTCAATGGAGATCTTTTGAAGTAAAGATTTTTGACGTGAGCGCTGGTTAATATGTTATTTCGTGAGTGCTAAGATGGTTTGCAGTTAAATTAAGTTTATACGTTTATTTATTGTTGAGTAATGTACTTGTGGAGGTTTTTGCGCGGTTCTTTTCTTTTATGGTTTTGTTTTTGCTTGTAATGCCTTTTTGTCTTATCTTGAGTTATATTGTTACTTACGTATTGTAACACGATGTTCGGGAAGACAAAGTGTGGTACTTGACCTTCTTTTATAAGGAATCAAAAGAAAAAGATCAGCATGAGTGTAGTTAGAACTCCTTCGGAGAAGCCAGTTAATGTTTCTTGAATATACACAATACTATGATGACCTTTATGCAGGGTAAGTTTTTAACCAGTGCGCAAACTGTAACCATGAATTCAACTTATCGTAGGTTATTAAAATAAAATAAAAAATCAGCTGTTCCATAGATTTTGACCGCGTAGGTATTGCATTTTTCTATGAAAAAGCTGTTTTTTTTGTATAACCGACGAAAAATGTCTGCGCTGGGGGGTCTAGAATGATATGCTGTATCCATGGTTACAGTTTGCGCACTGGTTAAAAATGTATCCTGTTTAATACTTAATCTTTGTTATTGTTCGTACGCGCTAATCACTGGAATATAGGTTGTATTTTTTTTTTTGCAATTGATAACTTAATTCTTGAGGAAGATTATGGACTACTTAACATCAAATTACGAACCTGATGAGCCAAACAAAATTAAAATAAAAGTCAGAAAGAGCGCTAAGCGAAAACGAAGTGGCGAGCACAGCTTTAGGATTTATTTAATTTGAAAACAATATATCACACGAACAAAGTCGTGAAGCAAAAGCTATTTCTGTAAATTATTCTTATTAAGAAGTGGAATGCACTGGCTTTTTGTGCGGCGTCAAAGCCAGTCTCATTGAAGGCTTTGAGATCACAATTCAGATCAGACAGAAGATAAATGAGCAGTCGCAAACATAAAATCTTATAAAAGTAAGTCTTAGCTAGAATACGAGTTCATGAGTCATAGTCTATCTCGTTGGCAACACTTCTGCTGATAATGCCGCTAACCCGCTAACCGCCCATTCTCTTCATTTAGAGCCAGAAGCTCGGTGGCTCTTAAAATTTGTTCATAATTAACATTAATCTACCTATTAATGTATTAAGCAACCTTAGAAATCATTTCTAAACTGATTTCAGTTTGAGATACTAGATAATCATACGATATTTATAAGGTAATTGTTGTACTGGTATCTATGTACTTCATCCTACCCCACCGAAGAATACCAGCACGATGGTAATAGAGCACCTTACCAAAGACCTGGGAACTGCAACCGAGCCACAACGGAAACACACGAACGCACACGATGTGGCCCGATTTCACGTGTTCACTAAAGCAACAACCATACGCCGTATGACATCAGCATATACGTTCGTATCGGAACATTTTCCCCGTACATTGCATTTAGTCTCTTTGTTGAAAAAAGACAATATTTTCGCACCGCACATTGCTGGCCGGTGGAAGGGTTATGATCCGAAATGTCGGTAGGGTTGTTCCTATTGAACCTTTTGTAAAATGCGAAATTAATTGAGATAGTTTTTCGTCTATAGTTTCTAATGCAGCTATTCAGCCTTTAAATAATGTTCGCATTACTGGGACACAGACATCTCTCTGTAAGAGGGACAAGCCGTAATCAACCACGCGGGCCCAGTGCGGGTTGTTATATGTCACTTATCTCCGAATTTTTGGATCGTAGACATGCTGGCTTCCTCACGTTGTTTTTCTTCACTGTTTTGACAGCGGTGGTGATGAAATAATTTACACAAAGTAAAGCGACAGTTTAGCTACGAACCTACGATCGATAAAATGCAAGCCGCGGCCGTTAGATACCACTGGTTTTCGAGATTTTTACCAGAGAAGACGAAATTTTACTCATCAATACTTTTACCAGATGTACTGACTGGCATGGAAGTCTACGGGCTGATGAATCAATCCAGTGTCATCCTTAGAACATACCATACACTTGGACAAAGGCCACATCATCCAACAAATATCTTAAGCCTTCACGACAACAAAACATTCTTCTACAAAGAAACGTCTACGCAGTAAACGATTTTCTAAACAAACCGTTCCGAATTCGAAATACAAAACTTTCAAAGCGCCATCCAATCATTCACAGACTATAAACAACAATAAACAAAAGGTTGTAAAAATATATTTTTGCACTGGCAACCCTTGCATTTCTGAACGATAAAAGGAACAAAAGAGTGGTGAACTGGACACGAGTTTTCGAACGAGCATGGAACATACTTTTCTATTACCTACGCGTATGGAAAACGATTTAAAAAAATTGTTTCGTCTGTTTCGCGTATTGAGGTTTTTATACTTGATACGGTATTTGGTTTGAATACACTTTTGGTCAATTTGGAAAGGCGTTTACCGAACGCTCCGTGAAACCATATCGTAACTATTACGTACTAATCACGACTTATTAGTACTGGTTTGGAGAACCGTAGAGAATCGTTTTGTCGGCGGAAGAGTAGACAAAAATGTCGTTTCCATGTAGACAGTTGACAGTTTTGAACCGAGAAATATAGATAAGAGATTTCTATTTTACGGTAGAGTAGAAACAGAAAGCGTCATGGCCTGCTGACGTTTAGGTGAAGAAAGATTACTGCCAGAAGAACCAGAAGATTTAAAGCAAATGATGATCATGTCATTTGCAGGGGCTTGTGGGTAAGTAACAACAACCACACGGAGTCAACGGTAAGGTTAAGCTACCCTTGCCCCGGTAGGTCTGTGGATGGGTAACGACTGTAAAATAACCACGAATGACAGTAGGGACTAACGTTTTAACGTGCTTTTCGAAGCCCGGAAAGGTCTTGGTATGTAAAGATGGTCACCAATCCATGGACCAACCGCGTCAAGCGTAGCTTAACCTGATCGGTCGACCCGTGCAGCTGCCACAAGCCCCATTTGAAACCACAACTAAATAACATAAATAATAGGTCAACCCAAAAAACAGAACATCTTTTTAACCCTACTACAAAATTATAACGTCCTTCACACATACCAGGCCGTTATAATTAAGTTAAAAGTAATTAAAGACAAACGATTTTTAGTACAAGATTGATGATCTTAGGACCCGCCTTAAAAAGCATTGTGTTCGAAATATAATAATTATAAAGTCTTCCATTTAAAATGGTCACGATTTTTGTTCTGTCAAAATGAGATGAAGATTTTTTAAGGGAGTTTGAGTTCATGTCTGTGTTGCAAGCAGGAAAAAATAGTTTTTTCGTTATAATGTAATGAAATAAAATTAAATAAATTGTCATTTTGGTTACTGATATTCGTATATATTTTTTAGTTGTGGAAATACAATATGTCCCGGCAATAACGCACACCAACAAACACCCAAATTAGAATATTATGTTACACATACACTGAATGTTTACGCATAAAACATGGTTTATTTATTCAATAAAGTAATTGTGGGTGAAAATTGTCACCTTACAAATCTATGCACCACACAGTGGTACTCGCATAAGAGTCTTGTGTAATAGGTACCTACTTCGTCAATTTTGGTTTGTTTTGACTGAACAGCGGAAGTGCAACTGTAATTTGCGGAGATTTAAATACTTTTGGGATACAAAATTACCAATGTAAAAATTGACAGCAATCAAATTAACTAGTGCGCAAACTGTAACCATGATCGAAGCATTTCATTCTAGACCCCCAGCGCAAAAATGTTGGTTATACAAAAATAAAAAATCTGTAAAAAAGAAAAGTGCAATGCCTACGCGGTCAAAATGTATAGAACAGCTGTTTTTTTTTTTTTTTTGTAAAACCGACTAAAAATATCTGCGCTGTTGGGTCTAGAATGATATGCTGCATTTATGGTTACAGTTTGCGCACTGGTTAAAAACGTATCCTGTATCCGTGGTGCAATTTGTTAGGATCGACATCATTTATTTGACGAAATAGGTAACGTTTCTTACCAAATTGATTTTCCCCTGAATTTTTTATGAAATACCACATGAAATGAGGAAGTAAAGAGCAGGTAATTATGTAAAAGTAAGTGAAAAAATTTCCATGAAAACATAAAAAGTTGATTTAATAGTGTAGCGTCGCAATCGCAACCATCTACACGTCCCTTTAACTAATTTTTATTTACATTATAGGTAGGCTCGAGACTATCAAAAATGTGACCATGAGCTCCATTTTAAAATGCAAACTATTTTTTTTTAACTACGGTCAATTGTGGTGTCTGTGTGGGTCCGTGTCCGTGCACCATCCCATTTCTTCCCGTGGGTGTCGTGGAAGGCGACTAAGGGACTTACTAGAGAATGGGCAGCAGCGTTCTCTATGCATTTTACCACCATACTGCGATCGCCAACCCGCCTGCCAAGCGTGGCGATTATGGCAAAACCCCCCTTTTGGGGGAGGCTTATTTCCAGCAGTGGACGTCTTTCGGCTGAAATGATGAATGATGACGGTCAACTGTGGCATCTTTACTTTTCATAGAATCTTTACCCATGAGTACTGTCATCAAACTGTCAAATTTCTTTGATAGATTTTCAACTTTATTACATAAGCATAAGGTTCATGTTCAATTGGGAAACGTTGACAGTTTGGGGTAGCTTGATGTGCTGGCGTCTGTACTTAAATTTCTCTCGATAACTAAAAATCTGTATTACTGAATTAAAATAATCTACTATTTGTAACAATTAATATTTAGTAATCGAGAGATATTTTAGCTGCGCATAGAAACTAAAGATGCCACAGTTGTCGGTACCTATTTTAGTAATCCAAAAACATTTCCTCAATAATCTTACATAGAAAAATTGACAAAAACTCCCCTAAAACAAAGTAAAACAAAACCTGTTGACATTTAACCCTAAAAATCCGCTTGGAAAAATATTTTCCAGCCCCCGTCTTATAATTCGCGCTATCTCATCTCGATACGGCCCAAGATGGCACAAACACCTCCAGGCCGTGTTGTGGATCGCCTTTCAAACCACATAGCTTATTCATGTGTTACTCTAAGGTAACGTAATGGCTTGATAAGGGTCGGTATGCACGGTACTTTTTTTATGCGATTTTTTGTATAGATTATTCAGTAAGGGCCGATTTTTTGATCCGTAGTTAACTCTACCAGTGGTTAAAAATAGTAACTAATGGTTAAATGACTGACAAATGGTTTTACGGTTGTGTCTTTTTTACGTCGTTAAGCAGTTGTTCCCGGGTCTCAGTCGTAGATATTTGACAGTCGTTACGGGTCGTCTGAAGCCCGAAAGTCTGACAACCAGTCATACCAAGTATTGTGTTGTGGAGGTTAGATAAGCGATCGTTCCATGTAAATATTGGTACTGAGCGGATTTATGATTGTGATGATTTTCCTTAATTATCACAAGACAACGGTCTGTCGCACCACGAATAGCACGCTTTACCACCTGACAGGCTAGTACCTGCCACACGGCCATATGCAATAGTCGCTCTTAATATTATTTATGTTAACTACGAGGCAGGTTCGTCATAAATCTTCAGAATAGGCCGAATTCCGGCACCGTCTCTGAAAGCCAACGAACTAATTATTAGTCTTCCTTTGAATATCTTCTTCACTCAATAGACTCACTTTCTGAAAACATGCGTAGCGAAGTTTCTCTGTATGACAGGAGGTCTTTAAAAAAATCGAAAGTCATTTATTTAAAATAGGCTGAGTGTTGAAAATTAACTTTAATTTCGGAAGTTGGAGTCTTCGGACCTGTATTTTAATTTTTTGCCACCGACTTCCGAAATTAAATTAATTTACTTTTCAATTTGTAGTGTTATTCTTTGGGAGTGGGTTATTATTTTATTCAGTTTTTAGTTATGGTACATTACATACCTCACATCAATTTCCTCACAGCACCTGGATAGGAACTATTTAATATAACATCACGAAGAAACACAAAGTGGATTAAATGCGTATTATCAAAGCTAACGACAAAACAATCTAAACAAGGTAAATAAAAAAAATTGGACCATCGTGAAGCATACCCTATCCAATAAAAAAAGATTTTTGAAATCGATTCACAATTGTCGAAGATATTGCGGAAAATACATACAAAAAAAGTCAGACGAAATGAGAACTTCCTCCTTTTTGAAGTCGGTGAAAAATTACACCATATTATTAAGTCGGGACTCCATCTCCTCACCCCGCTTTGTCCTCTGTAGGACAAAAGCATGCAACAATTTTTAAATTTTAAGCCAAAATAAAACTATTTATTTCAAAAAGGCCAGTATGCGCACTCTTTTCAATGTCAACATTTACAACATGGTGAAGCACGGGTAAGAAACTCCATAGACAAACTTTTAAAATGTTTACCAATACATACTTGGATTGATTAAGACACACTACCTACGATTACGTCCACTTTGTACGACTAAATCAAAAGTGGCAAATTAAATGAGGATTTTTTATCGCAATTAATATTTTAACGTTGCCAGACTGCCAGAACCTTCATGCTTTTACTAAAATTAAACAATAAAAGTGAAAATATATTTTTAACTACACAGATGTGAACAGTTGTAATAGGAGTGAAATTAAAAAGCATAAAAAAATTACAACATAATGAAAATAAAAATAAAAACCACCCATAAAAAGTGTTTTTTTTTTTTGACTATTCGCGAACAAATTAACGTCATTTCTATCTATAGCGTGACGACTTCGTTTAGGGCCATTCGAGTTTTCTTTTCCTTTTTTTTTCTTCCCTTTTTTGTTTTGGGCCCGGCATTTTTTTATTTATTTAAGCTTTAATGAATCTTATTAATATTAAAACTGTGAAAGATTGTGTGGATGTTCGTTACTCTTTGACGCAAAAACTACAAAACGTATTTGGATGAAATTTGGCACACATATACACACGAAAAGAAGATACATACACCTTTCATTTTCCATAGTCAGGTAAAAAATACTAGCCGTAGTTCAATATTTGACCGTAGGTATAGGCACACATCACCCGATGAAGCGGTATTGATGACCGCATTGCCATGTATTATTGTAGGTATTCAATTAACTCTAAAAAACCGATGATGGTGCTTTTAACGTTCGAAAAGATCGTAACAATAGCACTAAAAGGTCGTGTAAATTACAATAATTCATGGTAAATCTATTAAAATAGACAACCATAGGTATCGAGGTTCTAAGTTTTATAGGGTTCCGTATCCATTCCAACAACGATACCCTAACGAATCCAACGAACCTAAATTTTGAAAGGTTTGAAAGGTAATATTATAAATGCGAAAGTTTGTATGTATTATTATAATGGATGTTTGTTATTTCTCTTTCGAGCACAAAACTACTAAATGGATTTGGATGAAATTTGGCACACAGATAGATTATAACCTAGATTAACACATAGGATACTTTTTATCTCGGTAGTACGTTCCCGAGGGGTAATTTCTCACTTCTACACGGGCGAAGCCGTGGGCGGAATATTTCAGTATTGTCTCAGATGATGCTTCTGGTATTGCAGTTGTACAAAGGCAGCAGAGAGCAGTGGTTTGAGCAGTGGGGTTCGAACCCCAAGCAGGCATTTCAATTATTTCAGCACTACACTCTAGAAGGTGATGGAAAAACCTGCCAATCCACAGCATGCCCGCGTGGTGGATAATGGCCTACTCCTTTTCACTAAGAGGACACCTGTGTTTCAAAATTAGAAAATGACTCAGCTGATTGTGATGAAACTGAACTGAACCTTCTCCGGCGCACACACAATAACGTTTTATACGTTGTTGTGTGTGCGCCGGAGAAGGTTTGTAACCAAAAAAAACCGGTCAAGTGCGAGTTGGACTCGCGCACCGAGGGTTCCGTACAAACCTGTGGGTATATAAGTAAAAGTTCAAAATTGTCAAAAATATTTTTTTTTTATATGACGAAACTAAAAATTTTCGGTTTTCGTAATTTTTCCTATATCTGTACTATATGACGTGACTTCGTACAAAATTTCAAGATTCTAAGTTCACGGGAAGTACCCTGTAGGTTTTGATTCCCGTGCGAGTTTCGAAAATTTGCGGAATTTTGCGGCCTAAATGGCTGTATCTTTTGATTGCGTTGACTTAGAAGGTTGATTTTTCTACAGCTTCCAGGGACAGTAGAACTAAGTATCATATAGAAATTTCAGTTTGATACCTCCACGCGTTCCTGAGAAAAACGGTCTTGACAGACGGACGGACGGACGGACGGACGGACGAACAACAAAGTGATCTTATAAGGGTTCCGTTTTTTCCTTTAGAGGTACGGAACCCTAAAAATAATTAAGCTTATTAATTATAAACTCCAGGTTTTCTCACGTTGTTTTTCTTTCACCGATGTCAGTAAAATTCAAAATAAACTTAACCACATTCAAACTCAAACTCAAACTCAAAGCATTTATTTCAAATAAACCAATTACAGGCACTTTTGAATTGTCAAGGTCGGTGAGTTAGAAAGATGAAGCTAGTTGAAGCATTATCAACAAATTCAAGTAAGTACATATGAATTGATAACTATTATTGATCGAAGCCTTGTCAATATCTTCTCGTCCCAAATACCACAGTGTCTCAAGACGAAAGTCTTTGAACAGTGTGTGTTGCCAGTGATGACCTATGGTAGAGAGACGTGGTCGCTCACAATGGGCCTTATCAGAGGGCTTAACGTCACCCAAAGAGCAATGGAGAGGGCTATGCTCGGAGTTTCCCTACGCGCTCGAATCAAAAATGAAGAGATCCGCAGGAGAACCAAGGCAACCGACATAGCCCGAAAAATTGCCAAACTTAAGTGGCAGTGGGCAGGGCACATTGCTCGCAGAACAGATGGCCGATGGGGCCGAAAGGTTCTGGAGTGGCGACCACGTAGCGGAAGACGTAGAGTGGCAAGGCCTCCCACAAGGCGGACCGATGACCTTATGAAGCCCGCGGGTATCCGCATGAAGGTGGGAAGCACAAGACCGGTCGAAGTGGAGGAGCCTGGGGAGGCCTATGTCCAGCATATATCCTATGTCCATTGATCGAAGATAAAGACACATTGGTACTTGCCCGAATTTGAACACAAAACCTTGTGCATGAGAGTCGAGGCCAAAACCACTGGAGCATCCATCAAAGACCGAAAATCGGCAAAAACATAAATCACATCAAAACTACGGAACCATTCGAGACGTCGAATTTTTACTTATTTTTGTCCGTTTTTTTAACCCATAATATTAGGCTTATTGATTCCATGGGTCACGCAAATCTATGACCTTATCCACCTTTGATCCTATTAATATCATTGTCAACAAAATCATAATATTTTGACACCAATCTAAATGGTTTTTTAAACGCTTTTTCTGAGATATTTATAAACCCACATAGTTTTTAACTGTCAATTATCGAAATGTATTTTTTATGGTGCAAATGAAATATTTTATGACCAGCACCCTAATTATGTAACACAGTTTCAATCACAATCCAAGAGTATTAAAGAATAGTTCCAATACATTGCTTCATAGGTTTATTAAATTCGTTCGGGCAACAACGTAAAAAACTGAAGGATCTTACTGAACTGTTGAAATGAAAACATGAAAGAAAATGCGATCAAATGTTATCTTATTTGTGTTACACAATTATCCTACTGGGCCTAAATTCACTATGACCACTTTTCGTAACCATGTCAATCACACACGACATCTGCTAATATCGACAAATTGTCTTGGAACATACAGAATATTAATTTTTGATTCCTTACCGTTACATTGGTTTCTAAAAAAACACGATATTGACGTAGTTTGAACGTAGTAAGATTCCGCGGGGAATCATTATAACCATACAGAATTGGGGCCCTGAGCTTTCTATTTTCACGCTTGCTTATGCCTGTTGCGTGTTACCATTATCTGCACACAGATCTGGTTTTCTCTCGATGTTCTCGTTTATCGCCAGCCAGTAGGTTGTATTTTCTTTAAAATTTTGCTCATGTTTCCGTTGAGACCCTTTTTAAAATTCAAATTCTGAATCATTTATTTGAAAATATGGGTAACACAATATGCTGATGTTTTACATTCATGTTGTGATTGTATTTATCATTCTTGGTAACACCATATTTTAGTTTTGGACGTGCAAACTACATAGAGTGAAAATACCAAAAAAAAAAAATGGTAAACAAAATAATAAGAATGAGATCAATTAGGGGGCTTGGGCTAAATAACAATAGCTGCACGGGTCAATCGACCAGGTTAAGCTACGCTTGCCGCGGTTTGTCCGTGGATGGGTGACCATCTTTACATATCAAGACCCCTCCGTGCCTCGGAAAGCACGTTAAGCCGTTGGTCCCGGCTGTCATTTGTGGATCTTTGACTGTCGTTGCGGGTCGTCAGAAGCCCGAAAGTCTGACAACCAGTCTTACCAAGGGGTATCGTATTACCCAGTAACTGGGTTGTGGAGGTCAAATAGGCAGTCGCTCCATGTAAAATACTGGTATTCAGCTGCATCCGGTTAGACTGGAAGCCGACCCCAACATAGTTGGGAAAAAGGCTAGGCAGATGATGAGATCAATTAAATAACACTCGTTTAAGAGAAATCTTGTACTTTACCCTATAAATATTCAGATACGCTGTATTATGCTTTATTTATTCTAGGACGTATAGTTTTAAATCTACTCACAACGGTTAGAAAAAAAAAATCAGTCTGAATATTGTATTGGTACTTACCGAGTTCGAACTCTTAATTTCATACTTGGGAAATCGTGTTTCTTAACCTCCAAGACATCAATATCGAGTGTCTTTAGTAGCATAAAATCTCAACACTATTATTATTGTCGGCTTTCTCAATAATATTTCAGTCAAAGTTCATTAAGAAAGGCGACAATATTAAATCTCAGGTAGGTACTTGAATTGCTAAAGACATAATATTAGTAAACTAAATAATACTTTGATTGTAACTGATAGGGCCCAACTGAACTGTTAGCAAATTAATTTCACTGTCATTTGTATCAACTTCGTAATAGTGTCATTGGTTCAGTGGTTACAAGCGCTAATTGCTGAGAGATCATGGTTCAAATCCCAGGTCAGGTAGAATGTTATTAGGAGTGTCACAGCAAAAACCCCAGACTCTGGATTTGTGCGTGGTTAGTGGCTTGAGCCTTCTCTTCGTTTTCATGGTTCTTAAACATTACTAGCATTAGGCGACACTTTGCGCGGGCTCGAACTCACTGGTGGGCCTGGCTAAAAATCACGTTGACTCACCAGGCTTCGTATCCGACAGAGATAGTATCAGTGGTGAGCAGTTAGACGCTAGTCTACATGCACAACGTTATTGAGTGAGATGCAGGAGCATTTTTGGAAAAAAAAAAATCGCGAAAAAATTAAGAAAAGTCCTTCAGAAGATCGGGTTTTCTGAAAAAACCACTGCATAAATCAATGACGAATAAAGTTTATTAAATTTATTGTTAATTGAACTTTGTCGGTACCGTCTTGGTTTTCGAGATACTCGTATTACACTCCTTTTATTAATTAAACACGCTCAAAGTTAGGTTAAATTAGCAAGAAAAACGAATCTTTGTTGGCTCATAACTTTTTAATGGCTTTTTATTTTAGTATTCTGTTTCCGTACAGACAATAATAATAACGAGACAAAACCATACCATGTTTTATTTTTGATGTACATAGTCAAACAGTGGAGTAAAACTCTCCCGAAGTTTGTATGGAAAAAATGTGGACAAGTGTCACCTTAAGTGTGTGTTTAATAAATCAGGTCAAATATACTTAATTTCGTATTCTTTTTTAAGAAATCCTTTTTTGGTATTTTTTTATCGAGGAATAACAACGTCAGACTAGACAACTATTTTTTGTTTGTTTTACTTAGCCTATACTATCCCACAGCTGGGCAATGGGCTCAAGTCCTTCCAGGAACTCTTTTCCCACGCCACATCGAAACCGCGTTTCGCGTTCGCGTCCAGCAGGCATAGCATGACGTTTTCTATTTCTACGAAGAATAGACAGAATTTTTTCAATCCAAAGTGACATTTCGTTCCTCCATTTTTAGCATCGCACCGTAGATATCGTTCTACAATCTGTCATTTAGTCTTTCGTTTCTAACGATCTTTCTCTAGGTCCTTATAAATGTAGACTATTTCAGAAGAATATTTCTTCCCAAACTGTCAAAATCACACTGACAACTAACTTTCTACTCGACGGCTACAAAGTATATACGATTATCTACAAAATCATGATTCGTTTAGACCGCATAACTGTGATAATTAATAGAAAACAGATCTACGTTCTATTGTACATAATTTAGTTAATAGTCATGTCTATTCTTCCGTCGACAAATCGGTGCTCGTGCTAAGCCTGCAGGTCATCTCGCCACCGCTTTCTGGGCCAACCGCGGCGGCACCGTCCATACTCAGGCATCCATTGTGCAGAGAATTTTACCTAGCAGTCATCCTGGATGCCATTGGTGTATTTCACAAAAAAAAAAACATAATTAAAATTTCGCTTAAATAAAGATTAATTTTACCTTCATTCTTTTTTTAATCTGAGCTAAATTACCTAGCTTACCCTGTCAAATACCTATCACCAAAAACTTTTCAAAACCCTCGAAAACAATATCAAAATTCACTCCAATATCGCAACTCCAAGCGTCCGTTTTAACTCAAACACGTTACACGAAGCAATTCTCTTAATTATTGACCAGCAAAGTTATAGAGCTATTAAACAGAATTGGTTTTCTGCAAAATGTTGAATTTATAGTTGTCTATTAGGCCGCGCGGTGAGGGTCGGGGGTGGAGTTGTCGTTCTATATCGATATTACTTTATAGGAACACAAAATCGCGGTCGTTTATTTTTAATTTGCTTTTTTAATTTTGGGGTTTGTCATCTGGCTTATTTGTATTAATGTCTTAGAAGTTAATGTTTAGAACGCAATACTTAGAAACATTTCTGTATCGTATTAAACCAACATTAAGTACTCCATTTAGGGGTCTGCAGTTACACAGATGGGGTCTTGAGGTTTAAGCGTCAGGACCATGATTATTACCTGGCTAACCATTTCCCAACTATATTTCAGTCGGCTTCCAGTCTAACCGGATGCAGCATTTTACATGGAGCTAGCCAAGCTACTGGGTAATACAATAGCTCTTGGTAAGACTGGTTGTCAGACTTTCGGGCTTCTGACGACCCGTAACGACTGATAAAGATCCAATTTGTTTGTTTTTACAAAAACGATCTGTTTTTGTTTAAATGAACCGAGCATTAGTTGTCAAGTTTGTAAAACAAATTGTATTCAGAAATAGGGTACCTATTTTCCAATTTATTAAAAACTATTCTAATTTTAAGATTGGGACGAAATATGTAACAGAAAAATAAAAGTAAATTGATTCGTATCCATTTCTTCAATTAAAAACGATTTAAACCAAATTTATTTTTCGTTGTTTTGAATTTACCGCCAAAAAGCGTTTTGGCGGTAAATTCAAAACAACGAAAAACGTCGTACGTCACGTGATAAAAGTCGTCGTAAGGAGCGCCTTACGACGACTTTTTATCACGTGACGTCAACTTTGTGTAAACTAAAGTAGTTAGTAAGTAAACAAGTGAGTGTCGTGTTGATAATTAACAAGATTTTATGGATAGAAAATGAAATTACTGGTGTGCGGTGCCTCTGTGCACAAATACTTCTAAAACTGCGCAAAACTAAGTATTTGTACTGGTGCTGTTTACACAAAGCTGACGTCACGATGTCACGTGATAAAAAGTCATCGTAAGGAGCGTTTTGGCGGTAAATTCAAAACAACGAAAGAGAAATTTGATTTTAATCGTTTTTAATGGAGAAAATGGATTTAAATAAATTTATTTTTATTTTTCTGTAAAATATATTGTATCAGTTTTCAAATTAAAATAGTTCGAATTTCAAAAACTAGATCGATGGCTTAGAGGCTTAAACCATGTCAAAAGAATAACCTTGCTTTGTGATAAAGCCATAAGTGTTTATATCGTATCTTCAATTTACATATTTCAGTGACACTTCCAGAGCCTCCGTGGCGCAATGGCTAGCGCGTTCGGCTGTTAACCGAAAGGTTGGTGGTTCGAGCCCACCCGGGGGCGATCCTTTTTAGGATTCCGTTGGCTTAGTACCAGAGTCCTCTTTTAGTACGGGACCCTACAAATGCTTTTTATTCAGCTTCAGTTTCCTCACAATGCAATTCCGTACTTAGTATCAAAAATGAATACAAAGTAATTTTGCACAAAGTATCAAAAAATACCACAAAGTACATACAAAGTACCTGGATTACTCATCAAAGAAATGTGTGTGGTCGTTGCTTGCTCGGTATAAAAAATTGCCAGAATATCGTGTTTCGGACTTTTATTGAATTATGTGCAATTATGTGCATACCTAAGCCCAACCATATTGCAGGACAGTTGCTGTACAGGGCAAGTCAGTGTGCCAGCAAACAGATGCACAGCGTATCTAAACTCACGGCTTATTCCCACGAGAATATTAGAATTAGATTTATTTTTCAGTATATGGTATGTACATTGAGATCTTACATTAAACATTGTTTCACACATACTACCATTGCTGGTGTAGAAATATTAATTAGTAAACTAGGTACATGCAAATCAGAACTGGGTATTTATGAGCATATTATATAAAGTTATGAAATCCTGGATTTTTACAAATTATTATTAGACTGGTTAGCATTATTTATAATGTCAAAAATATTTATGGTTAAATCAAAAATATAATTCATAATGTCGAAAATATAAATCATAATGTCAAAGAATGAATGATGTCAAAAATATAAATCACAATGTCAAAATTAAAATTACATTATCAAAAAGTATGATTTAAAAATTCATTGACGGAATAAAAACACATGTCTAAAAGCCAATCAAACATCTTACATTTAAACTTATTAATTGTAACATTGTCAGGGTAGGTGGTAATTTATTATCAATTTTTATTGTCATACAACTGGCATTTCTACTGTTTACTTGCAATCACTGAGCCGGTACTAGTAATTTCCCGGCATTTTTTTTTTGTTCTGTTTTCGGAGACTTGTTAATTTATAAGGAATAAGCAGGAAAGCAGAATCCTCTAAACGCCACCTTCTACGATCATATTCTTTTACTTCGTTAACGACTAACTAGGTCAAGAAGTACAAAATTTTGCGCAAGAATTGGTGGATGTCACATATGTTCGTTTTTTTTTATTCTAGGACATACCGGTTTCCTCTCGATATTTTCCTTCACCATTTTCAGAGCAGTGCAAATTAAATTTATTACACAAAGTAATGTGCGGGTTCAAACTCACGACCTAAGACACGTAAGTCCAGAGCCGCTGCCACTGGACCACCACTGCTCTCACACATAAATTTAAATCAATTAAATAACTAACATACAACACACTTCAGCCAAACCCCTTGCGGATAACAAGCGTGATATTATGTTAAGCAATTAAGCAAAACCATCACTATCAAAATACACCTATAACCCTGCCTACCCCTACAAACAACGTCGTTACAAGTCGCGATGGCTCAGTGATTAAATTACTTGTTTGCAGCCCGGCACCGATCCAGGAACATTGTTAGAGGCGCTAATTTGAACACCGTAATGCATTTTATGATGTTCAAGAAGAGTAAGGAATGTGGTAGAATAGGCATTGTTCAAGTAAAGGGATCAATTATGTAAAAGAAAATGAGAAGGAGATGTGGCGGCATCTACAACGCCACATGCGAACTACGCATCGATGACCTGACGTCACACAGATCCCGCATCGCGCAGAGTTTACCGCACGCCTTGATATAAAAAATAAATAATAATAAAAAATAATTTATTTCCAAAAGTAAATTACAAAGTAGTTATGCGCAGCATTTACAGCTTAGGACTTACAAGTGCACAGAAATTTGATCAATGACCCCCATGCTAGGTAGAACCTGTGTTACAGGGGTCATCCATCCGTCCATTATACAAAATTACAGATAAGTAAGTAGTACTTATTTTTTTAAAAGGCACAATTATGTTTTTAATTCTAATTTGAAAAAGATGTGGTAAGTGCTTGTGTGTGAGTATGAGTGAGTGTGTATGTGTGTGTATGTGTATGTATGTGTGTCTGTGTATGAGTGATTGTGTGTGAGTGTGTGTGTACAGAGTGGATGGTTATGTATATTGCGATTTCAATAGGTCTTCTGTTTTATTGTAGTCAAGAGTTAAAAGATATTCTTTAATTTTAGATTTACAATGAAATGTGTTAAGGGAATGTATATCCAAAATCTGGTTCAATTTATTATAAGTGAGGGTGCTTAGAAATGGGTAGTGTCGTTTAGCAAAAGTCGTGTTCGTGCTTTTTATAGGACATGGGGGTACCGGTCTTCTTCTTGCGGTAAAAGGATTACTTTTGTTTAATGGTGAGTTTGAGTGTTTGCGGATTAGTGCACGATAAATAACGTATATACACGTATACAGGATAAGTTTTTTTAACCAGTGCGCAAACTGTAACCATGAATTCAGCACAACACTCTAAACCCCCCAGCGCAGAATTTTTTCGTCGGTTAGGTAAGTATACAAAACATGTTCCATAAATTTTGACCGCGTAGGTATTACACTTTTCTATGAAACAGCAGATTTTTTTTTGTATAACGGACGAAAAATTTGTGCGCGCTATCAGCTCACAGTGAGTTACAGCTGATAGCGCGCGCGCGATCCGTACGGTGATTAAATTAATCACAGAAAAAATATGCATGGTAATTAAGTGTTTTTTGTTATTGTTTAAATGTAACTAAATTAAATTACAGTTGATGTTGTATCATTCTAGTTAGGTACTCAATATTCTATTGGGGTAATAAAATTGGGGTCAAAAAGATAGATAAACAAGAACGTTTCTTTGGGAAAGTTGTTTGTTATGATGTGTACAATCATATGTTTAAATGTCGGTCATTAATTACCAGTCTCCCTATATAATAATAATAATAATAACGGATCCAGAAAGCAGTTATACTGGACACGGCGCGTATAGTGAGGAGGTTCCTCTCTCAGCAGCCCTGACCACCGGTAGCTTGGACCCTGTTCCCGATACCGGTGGGCTACTATTTTTTATATTTTTAAATGTTTTTTTTTTAAATCATTTTTGTAAAAATATTTAAAAATATATTGAATATGTATTAGAGAAAATAAACGACATAATAATAAACAATTTTTTACAGGTTACAAAGACCCAAAGATAAATACCTTAACCTACTCGTAAATATACATATTATAATAACAAATTGTGTTAGTAAATAAAACTGAAAACTATGTTAGTATCACTTTTTTGCACTAAGTCTTTGTGCGTGGTGGCACTTGTCTGCGAAAGCGGCGGAATACCACATCCTGTGGCCAAAAGGTCTCTTCCATCACCAGATGCAGGTAGCATGTTGGTATGCGCACCACAAACGCCTTAAAGTTGACGTTGCGATGCGACTCCAGCAGCTGCACTCTCGGCGCGTAATTCAGACTTTGGCGCAAGTACTTCACGATGTCTTCCACATCGATGGAGCAGTGGAGACGGGAAATATACACCGGGGTATTCGGCTTTGCAGCACGCAGATTTTCGTTGAGTTCCGTAGGAGCCTTGCCGCATTGGTTTTGACAGTTACTCTGTCGGCGCTTCCTCTTTTGCACCGTAACAAAGCCGTCATCATCAGCCCGTTTCGTTTTCTTTGTAGCCACGGGCTTTGCGGGGGGAGCAAAGACACGACACCGGTATATACCGGTATATATCGACACCCCTCCGTACGTTAGGCCGTGGGTCTCGGCTATCATTCGTGGATCTTTGACAGTCGTTATGGGTCGTCAGAAGCACGAAAGTCTGACTAATTGTCTTACCTTGTCTTACTTGTATTGCTCAGTAAATGGGTTGTAGAAGTCAGATAGGCAGTCGCTCCATATAAAATACTGGTACTCAGCTGGTAAAACGGCTAGAACGTGCGTTCTGAGGCACGGAAGGATCTCGCTATGTAAGGATGTTCTTCCCAACCACGGACCAACCTTGGGAAGTGCAGCTTAACCTGATCGATCATGCGCCTGTAATTACTTACCCCGAAGCAGTCCAGTTTGCTCATAAATACCTATTATATTTTTTCTTTTACTTAAAACGACTAGTCACCATTATCAAGTGAATGCCATCAAAATACTGCGTTTCTAGGGAAACAAGAAATTCGCGTTTCGATGTTATCATCATCACATTATTGTGTGTATGATGCCGCCCGGCCCAAGATTATGATCTGGTGGTTTTAAAACACCCACAGAAAGCGACGGATATTTTTGTAGCTCTTTAAAGCCATGTAATGTAACATTTCTCTTAGTTATTGGAAGCAGTTATGAATAAGTGGTAAGGCTCCGTCTGTTGCCGGACGTAAAGAATAGCACCAATCCATTTCTTCCCGTAGGTTTCGTAGAAGGCGACTAACGGACTTACTAGAGAATGAGTAGCAGTGTTCTCTATGCATTTTACCGCCATACTGCGATGGCCAACCCGCCTGCCAAGCGTGGCGATTATGGCAAAGCCTGCCAAATTGGGGGAGGCCTATGTCCAACAGTGGACGTCTTTCGGCTGAAATGATGATGATGATGAATAAGTGGGTAGGTACATATTTGAACGTCGAAAATTAAAATACCTATGGGTAGAATGTCAATGTTCAAAACATCGAAAATTTAAATATCAATTGTATATAAATCGGCGAACGGTACTTCAAAGTTGCGCGTAGATTTTTTTGCACCATTTTCTAATCATCCAGGTTTTCACAATATCCGAATTATGAAATTACCTTGTGACATATATAACAAATAAATATCAATATTTAGGACATTCGATATTCTGTACTTCGATATTTAGGTTTTTCGATGTCACTTTTGTAGATAATTAGATTTTAAATATATTGGACGTCGGTTATCTAACGATTCGACATTATAAACTTGTACGAGTATTGGTATGTACCTAAAAGTAATATTAACGGTTATAATAATATTAGTGGTAATAGTAGTATAAGTGACACAAGGAATGTTTTAGAATAAAGACAGTACACGACAACTGTCATTCTGTCAAGAACTTTATCCAATTGAGATAAAGTTTAATTTCCTAGTTGTTGAGATATTTTGAACAGTATATTCGTCCCGATATTTTTGACGCTGATTGTAGATTTATCCCAATTTATTAGTGGTCGGCGCAACATCTTTTTCTTCCACACTTCTCTATTAGTCGTCATCTCCGTAGTCACACCCTTTCTAACCATATCATCATTCACACAGTCCATCCATCGTTTCTTTGGTCTCCCTCTACTCGTATAGCCATCGACATTCATACACAATTTCCTCACGACATTTTCCTCATTCCTCTATATCACATGCCCATACCATGAAAACAGATTTCCACCACAAAAAGTATCCAATGTGTTAATCCAGGTTATGATCTATATGTGTGCCAAATTTTATCCGAATCCGTTTAGTCGTTTTTGCGTAATTGAGTAACAAACATACAAACTTTCACACTAATAATATTAGTACGAAGTAAGATAAACCAATTGTCAAAGATTTTTGAATTGTTAAAGATTTTTGAATTGTCAAAGACTTTTGAATTGTCAAAGACTTTTGAATTGTCAAAGACTTTTGAATTGTCAAAAACTTTTCAATGGTCAAAGACTTTCAATTGTCAAAGACTTCTGAATTGTCAAAGATTTTTGAATTGTCAAAGCCTTACATACTTCTAAAATAAATGACTATAACGTTAGACATTGTTTGTTTCTCTAATATTTTACCCACAGTATATCAGTTCTAACCACACCTCGCTCCATGGCCGGTAACATTTGGCGCGGGGCATCGCTTTCGGTAAATATTTACATGTGACTCACGGACCGAAGCCGCTAAAATGACGCTGCCACTAATGTAGGGCGTTTTTAATAGTTTTGTGAACAATATTGAGTAGAATGTAGACAGATAGAAGACGTTTTTGTACGCACGGGTACACATCAAGCTATACAATCCAGGTATAAGCAGATCTCGCATTGTATTGGATTTCGGTACAGTGCGAGATCAGTATTAACTGGAAATGTATAGCTTGATGTACAGCTTTGCGTACCACAATTATAAATAAGACCATTTTATATTAATAATACTATGCACATGTACCAATAACATGAATTACCACTAATAAATGAGCACGGGGTAGCTACTAAAACAAAAAACACTACCTACAAAGTGAAAAATTAAATGTCATAATGTTCCTAATATAGGTATTAGGAACATTATGACATTTATTTCATAAAAGACACACATTATTCATAATCAGTTTTCTTATTACATTACATTGTCATTGAAAACATACGCGAGCTTTGTGTTTTCGTTTTTTTGCCACCGACAGCCAAAATTCAAGTCATTTTCCAATGAGTACTTACCTAATGCTAACTTTTTTGGAAGTCGACTGTTCTTCTTTACAAACTTTTTATTTTTCACTTTTTGTTATGTTACCCACCCCACACTAATTCGTATACCTTCACGTGCTAAGTAAGTAAATAACAGTCACCATCATCATCATTTCAGCCGAAAGACGTCCACTGCTGGACATAGGCCTCCCCCAAAAGGCCACGCTACCATAATTGCCACGCTTGGCGGGTGGGTTGGCGATCGCAGTATGGTGGTAAAATCATAGAACACTGCTACCCATTCTCTAGTAAGTCCCTTAGTCGCCTTCTACGACACCCACGGGAAGAAATGGAATGGTACTATATTCTTTTACGTCCGGTACCACGCAGAACAACAAAAAACAGTAACAGGGAGTTATTGTAACATCCTCAAGATAAATGGAAAAATACGTATTAATATTATTGAAAATCCAACCAAATTGGGAACCCTCCTTTGTTTAAAGTCAGTTAATAAAACACAATCTATATCGCACAAATTGTTACATACAGCGCCATCTTAGGCACCCCTGAGAATAAAGGCGGTGAGCGCGTTGGTTTTATAACTAAAAGGCTATTGGCCGATCAGTCACTGTAGTCCGTTGTCAGAACACTACTTTTATACCTTAACTAGCTTTTGCCCGCGGCTCCGCCCGCGTGGATGTCGGTTATCGCGTAAAAAAGTAGCCTATGTCCTTACCCATATCCCAGGCTATATCTCGGCCAAATTTCATGACGATCGGTTCAGCGGTTAAGGCGTGAAAGCGTAACAGACAGACAGACAGACAGACAGAGTTACTTTCGCATTTATAATATTAGTAGGGATGTATCGGTAAAATACGAGTTATATGGATTTTTTTTATTTTTTTCCACCACTTTGCGGCCATATTGTGACACTGAAAGAAATATCAAACGTTATGATAATAATAATTATTTTATTTCAGGTGATTTAGTTGTCCATATTTGTGTAAGTACCGGTGGATCAGGGTTACATTGATTCGTGGGATGAGTTTGATCAAAACTTCCATTTCATATAAAATCGGTAATTGCGTAAAATGAAACGCAACATGGTGGTTTTTTTTTCTTGCAACACTGAAGAACTGTTAAATCGTTTCCTGAGGAATTCACTAACAATTTTAATTAAAAAAAAGAAACGATTATTGGACATGTTTTGTATTTTTTATAACCACAAATTTAAGAGATATGAACCTTCAAAGTTCAATATTGATTACAGTAACCCCGATCCACGCTACTTAAGAGCCAAGTTATTAAAATTACAATACCTACAATAGAAATAAACAGAAACGAAATCAATTATACACGTGGAGTGCAATCCGATATCTAATAAAAGGACCGTCTAACCAGTTTGCTTTGACGCCTTCTATTTCTACTCTACTATAGAATAGAAATCGCTTGTCTACAAATCTCAGTGAAAACCTGTCAACTGTCTATACGGAAATGTAATTTTTGTCTACTCTTCCGACGACAAAACGGTTGTCTACGGTTCTCATGCTAAGAGCCTGCTGTTGGAGCTTGCTCGGGTACGGTGCAATATGGAAGCCGCTCGTTTTCTCATGATGGCGTGAAAGTGATCATCCCGAGCCTCTATAAACATGCCAAACGCACTACAGCATCTCGGCATGGCAGCCCCAACAACATTCTAAAAGCATTATCTATATAAATAAAAAGACAAGTCCTGACTGACTGATTGACTGACTCATCAACGCCCAGCCCAAACCCTTGGACCTAGAAAGCTGAAATTTTGCACAGAGATATTTATTTTTTGGATTATAATGTAGACAAGGAGTAAGGAAGTATTTTTCGAAATTCAACCCCTTAGGGAGTTAAATAGGGGATGAACGTTCCGTTCAATTCTATTTTAATGTAAATATTGACGTTCAAAAGTGCCTTTTTAGTGCCTAATTGAAATCAATGCTTTGACTTTGACCGCGCGGGCGAAGCCGCTGGCAAAAGCTAGTTATATTATAAAAAATATCCTTCATCATCGTCATCATCATATTTTCATCTTAAGGCGTCCACTCTGCTAAGCATAGCTAGGCCTCTCCAAGCACCGCCACTTCCACCGGTTCTTTGCTTCTCGCATCCAGCGGCTTCCTGCCGTGTTCAGAAGGTCATTGGTCCACCTTGTGGGAGGCGTTCCAAAGCTTTGTCTTCCTTTACGCGGTCGCCACTCCAGAACCTTTCGGCCCCATCGGCCATCTGTTCTGCGAGCAATGCAATGTGCCCACTGTCACTTATATTTTGCAATACTTCGGGCTATGTCGGTTACCGTGGTTCTCTTAAGAATCTCTTCATTTCTGAGTAGGTAAACTCCAAGCATAGCCCTCTCCCTTGTCCTTTAGATGACTTTCAACCTTCTTATGAGGATCATTATAAAATAATATCCTTACTTATCTCATTCAAATCCTAATATTCTTCGTTATTCGTCTTTTAATTTTCATAATTACATCGAAAAGCCAAATAATTCCTTTGAACTAAAAAAAATTAAATACAAGTATCACTTCATTAACAAACACAGAATCTATTTTTACAGCTAAAATATATGTTAATGTACAAGAAATCAACATGATTAGCGTTATTAGGCGATACCCAACGGGCGGTCCCGCGAGATCAGAATTATATCATAGAGTTCAGTTTTACTGATCAAAATGTATAAATTAATTGGTTTTGACAAAGTTTTTGGTGGTTCCGTACACAATTGATTAAACGATGTTTATTTCCGTAAATGTATTCAGAAAAAATCATTTAATTATAAAAAGAAAATAGAAGTTGTTTGTCTTTCTTTTCTAAGTTAATTATTTATTTTTCCATTTTCAGTTGTAATACCTACACCACACAATTTCCTATACTTTCACTTGTTAAGTAAATAACGGTTACCTGCAATAAGTTATTATTATCATCATCAATTTAAACTAAGTGGAAAAAATACTTATCACTATTATTAATATTGTCTCTATGGAAACTTAATACTAAAATAAAAAGCCATTAAAAATTTAGGAGCCAACAAAGATTCGTTTTTCTTGATAATTTAACCTAACTTTGGGCGTTTAGTTAATAAAAGAAGTGTAAAATCTCAACCAAGTCGATACCGACAAAGCTCAAATATCGAAAACTTTAACGAACTTTATTGGTCACTAGCTTTTGCCAGCGGCTTCGTTTGTGCGGAACTGTCATCCCCTATACTCCCTTAGGGGTTGATTTTCGAAAAATCCTTCCTTATTCCTTGTCTCCATTATAAAGGGAACCTCTGTGCAAAATTTGAGCTTTCTAGGTCCAAGGGTATGGGCTAGGCGTTGATGAGTCAGTCAGTCAGTCAGGGCTTTTCTTTTTATTTATGTAGATTTATGCAGTGGTTTTTTCATAAAACTCGATCTTCCGAAGGACTTTTCTTAATTTTTTACCCGCCTGTGTTTACTTTAAATTATCCTGCATCTCACTCAATAATGTTGTGCGTGTAGACTAGTGTCTAACTGATCATCAGTGATACTACCTCTGTCGGACACTGGTGAGACAGCGTGCTTTTTAGCCAGGCCCACCAGTGAGTTCAAGGCCGCGACTAGATTACTCCTAAACCTTTGATAAACTAAAAACTTAATAGTAAGGGTTATTTTTATTTATGATAACGGATCCCTAAAAATATTGAAAAGCTCTACATCACAATACAATTAACATAAGTATAAGCAATAATAATAAATTCATTAAATTATTCAAAGTATGACAAACACACAAACATACGCGTCGAGTTATCGGCGAATTATTCAATAGATATATATAAATAACGTGATTTGAAGGGTAAGCGGATTTTCATCAGTATATCTTTAGTGACAAGCCGATTTTAATGGATGGTCTTTTAAGGCGAGCTTAAATACTAACTGCCTAGGAATTTAAAATTATGTTAAGCACCTTAAGGTGGATCTTCCAGGCCGATTTCCGGCCACCGTAGGCATGAGCTTGCGGACGGCGAGTAATGGGTAGCTCACTGTCCGGTAAGGACCAAGCCCAAGTCGACGGCGCGTTGTGTTCCACGCGCGCCTCAAAGAGATGTCAGTACAAAATGATGGGGCCCGCAAGGGCCGATGCCTGCTAGGGGTGCGGGTTTGTTCGAAAGAGATACCACAGCCCCTGGCATACGGGCTACTGAGGGAACACGGATGGACAGTAAAAGTCTGACACGCCCTCCTGCTCCACACAGAGCGGGAGAAGTTATTTGATGATTTCCGACCCAAAAAAAAAAAGGTTGATCTTGGCGACATGTTTTCCTTACAAACTTCGGGAGTGTATTACTCCAAAATTCGACAATGCACATCAAAAATGAAACACGGTATAGTTTTGTCTCATTAATAATATTGTCTATATGGAAACAGAATACTAAAATAAAAAGCCATTAAAAAATTATGAGCCAACAAAGATTCGTTTTTCTTGCTAATTTAACCTGACTTTTGGCGTGTTTAGGTAATAAAAGAAGTGCAAAATCAAGTCGGTATCGACAAAGCTCAAATATCGAAAACTTCATCATCATCATCATCATCAGCCTATAATGTTCCCACTGCTGGGACACAGGCCAGTGGCCTGTGGGCCCACGCGGGCCCAGTGCGGGTTGGTAGATGTCACATGTCTTCGAATTTTTTGGTTCTAGGACACGCCGGTTTCCTCACGATGTCTTCCTTCACCGTTTTGAGAGCAGTGGTGATGTAATAATTTACACAAAGTAAAGCGCCTGTCTGGGTTCGAACTCACGACCTACAACTCGTAAGTCGCGGCCGTTACCACTTGGCCACCACTGCTCTCGAAAACTTCAATAAACTTTATTGGTCATTGATTTATGCAGTGGTTTTTTTCATAAAACCCGATCTTCCGAGGGACTTTACTTATTTTTTACGTGCTTGTGTTTACTATAAATTAATGATCCTGCATCTCACTCAATAAAGGTGCATCCACACCGAAGTTCCTTTTTGTTGAGCAACATTTTGCAACATGATAACATTTAGTAACTTTCTATAACATTTGCAGCTTTTACAAGTTTTTTTTTTATCCATTGTTGTCCAGTAACACTTATAATTGTAAACGTTGCTCCACAAAAAGTAACTTTGGTGTGGATGCAGCTTTACGTTGTGAGACTTGTGCGTGTAGACTAGCGTCTAACTGTCTTTCACGGGTACTACCGCTGTCGGACACGAAGCCTGGGGCCTAAGTCTGCTATTTTCATAAATTCGTCATTCCAACACGATCCCATTGTCATTTTGCTAAAAGTTCGTAATCTGCTAAATTCATAATGGTCGATCAATGGTCGGTCAATGGTCTCGTAATAGAATTGTGTTATAATGGCATTGTCGTATTGCTATTATTATAAAACCCGTTAGTAGAAATGATTTTCGAAAAAATACTACTAAATTTGAACATTTATTCATGCCAGATTTCATTTAAATGTATGTATTTTTACATATTATTTTTTAACATATTAATTTAGGAACTGTAAAAAATTACCGCCAAGTCAGTCATTAAGTTGTCATTATGTACGAGATTACCAATAAATGACATTTCTTTCAATGCAGTGTCAGTGGCTGACCATTGGAAAGTCATAATGACGCCATTATATTAGTAGATTACCAAACTTGTCAAAATCAACAATTATGAAATCAATGATAGACCATTCTGACACTATTGTAATAGCAGACTTGAGGCCCTGGTGAGACAGCGTGCTTTTTAGCCAGGCCCACCAGTGAGTTTGAGCCCGCGACCAGATTCCCCTTAAGGTGAAGGCTCTCATTCATGGATCTTTGACAGTCGTTACGTAAAGTCAGCAGCCCGAAAATATTCGTGCCAAGGAGTTTCGTATTACCCAGTAACTGAATTGTGAAGGTCAGATATGCATACTCAGCTGCATCCGGTTAAACTGTAAGCCGACCCCGACATAGTTGGGAAAAGGCTACACAGATGATAAGTATATTTGTTGAGTTATTTCTGTTTATTTTTAAATACTTATGTATTTTTACCATCTAAATTTTTATTTTATTTTGTCGGGGATACAAACAGAGTACTTCTTCTTTCCCCCTACACATTACAAAATACTAATTTAAATTGTCGAGTAGACGAATTTATCAAACTAATGAAGCAAAGGATTTCGTTCAAAATCCTTCGGATTGTTATTGAAAATGTGATACACAATGGGTGGTGCAAGTGATTAAAATAATTAATGTCAAATGTTTATTTTTAATGAACTATATTATTTATGAATTATGCCAACATTAATATTTTTGATTTTAATTTGTTTTGCAGAAAAAAAAAGTGAAATAAAAGTGTTGGAAATTCAAATATTTGAAAAGCAACGCCATTGGTCAGACCGTCACATTTGACGTAAAAATCTATAAACAACAATAGAAATGACAATGTTATAGACGTCACACCAAGCTGTCCAAAATGGAGGGTGTTCAATTCCCGTGTCGGTTGGCTATTTTTATTAATTTTTGAACTTTGCTTTTTGGCGTTGTTTTTTTTTTACTATTCTAAGGCGATATAAACGAACCAATAATAATATGAAAAAAAAAATGCAGATTACCCATTGGGGTGCTATACAGGAAAAGTTTTCATCCAGTGTGCAAATTGTAACCATGAATTCAGCATATCATTCTAGACCCCCTAGCGCAAAAATTTTTCGCCGGATACACAAAAAAAAAACCAGCTGTTCCATACATTTTAACCGTGTAGGTATTGCACTTTTATATGAAGAAACAGTTGATTTTTTTTTGTGCAACCGGCGAAAAATTTCTGCGTTTTGGGTTCTGGAATGATATGCTGAATTCATGGTTACAATTTGCGCACTGGATGAAAGCTTACCCTGTATAGTCACTGCAGTTTTAGGTAGCTTTAAAACGTCAGGTCCACATTCATTTTGAAAACGACAACCATGAAGGCTAAATAATTAGGTTCTTTAATACAACCTTCACACATCAAATACATTTTAAGCCGTACAAGGCGTAAGCGTAGGCTTTTTATTTCGTCTCGAGGACAAGTTTCTGGTTGAAATTATTTGACACGGCAGGTTGTAAATATGGATTAATAATAACGTATGGTCAGGCCACTAAGTCAGCAGGTTTTAAAAATGTTCTGATTAAGAATAGTAATGGGTGAAAAAGTGTCGTAATATTTTTTCTTCTGTACTAATATTAAGAGGAAAGATTTGATTGTTTGTTTGTTTGCATTGAATAGGCTCCGAAACTACTGAGCCGATTTGAAAAATTCTTTCACTGTTGGAAACTACACTATCTCCGGGTGACATAGGCTCTATTTTATCCCCGTATTCGCACAAGAACTGGAACTACGCGGTTGAAACCGCGGAGCGCTGCTAGTCGGTGATAAAACTTTAAAACATAATTGTAATGAGTTCATTCCTTTACAACAGGCCTTTTCTGAAACAGAAATTAATCATTATCGTGCTTGCTCTCTTTGTAATGGAGATTTCAGACCAACAGTAGGTATTTACGGAATAATCGCGTTACACACACGATTCCAATGCCTTTAAGTTTAACCGTTCAGCCGCGTTCATTCCTTTCTCTACGTTGTACGTCTCGGATGATGTTAGCATCGGTTATCGATTTTACACTTTTTCATAATTTTTATTTTATATTTAAAACTAACTTATTATAAGGTACCTATTATACATTAGTATAAGTAAATCAGCTTGAACTCATTAATAGACCCAAGTGTGGAGGCAAGTTGATCGTATCGAGCGTATCACCGACGCCAATTTCGTGGCCCCAACATAAACGTTCGCTTTACCATATTGCTACTTTGAATTCGTTTTTAAGAAAAAAATCTTCGGCAATATTTTTTTAATATTGCAAAATAAGAAGTCAACGTTTACAGAAATTATGCCAGTAAATAAATGGACTGTCGCCTTTTTGTCGACTGTGATGACGCCTAATACTACGTTAGCACCTACCTCGTACGACTAGCACCCTTGTCTAACACACTATCAATCACAATCTGAAATCATTTTTAAGAGGCCGTACGCACGGCTACACATCAAGCTATACATTTCCAGTTTACGCTGATCTCGCACTGCACGGAAATCCTATAAAATGCGAGATCAGCTTAGACTGGAAATGTATAGCTTGATGTGTAGCCGTGCGTACATATACAAATTTATCAATAGGAATAACGTGGTAGGCGATAATTTCCCGACAATAGGTCTGAAGGATTGTTTGACTCATAGATACAGCCTATTTGATACTGTCCCATTGAGTGAAGAAGCGAAATACTTAAGGTGACACTTGTCCACATTTTTTCCATACAAACTTCGGGAGGGTTTTACTCCACTGTCTGACTATGTACACACGGCTACACATCAAGCTATACATTTCCAGTATAAGCTGATCTCGCATTGTATAGGATTTCCGTACAGTGCGAGATCAGCGTAAACTGGAAATGTATAGCTTGATGTGTAGCCGTGCGTACATCAAAAATTAAACGTGGTATGGTTTTGTCTCGTTATTATTATTGTCTGTACGGAAACAGAATACTAAAATAAAAAGCTATTAAAAAGTTATGAGCCAACAAAGATTCGTTTTTCTTGCTAATTTAACCTAACTTTGAGCGTGTTTAAGTAATAAAAGGAGTGTAAAATTTCGGAAACCAAGACGGTACCGACAAAGTTCAATTAACAATAAGTTCAATAAACTTTATTGGTCATTGAGTTATGCAGTGGTTTTTTCATAAAACCCGATCTTCTGAAGGACTTTTCTTCATTTTTTCGCGATTTTTTTGCCAAAAATGCTCCTGCATCTCACTCAATAACGTTGTGCGTGTAGACTAGAGTCTAACTGCTCACCACTGATACTATCTCTGTCGGGTACGAAGCCTGGTGAGACAGCGTGATTTTTAGCCAGGCCCACCAGTGAGTTCGAGCCCGCGCAAAGTGTGCCCTTAAGGCTTGTATACACGCCAAGGACCTTCAGCATTTGGGCATACTAAATTTGTGGGCGAGTGCGGGGTGATGTAGCCGTGCAGTCTTTAATCGGTCGCATTTTAAATTTATTATAACAAAAATAATGCATATTTGTAAAAAGTAACAAAACCAAATCATTTTCTTGTGTATTGCAAAGCAGTAGACATTTTTTTTAAACTGTTTTGTTAAAAAAATGAAGGAGTAAAATGGTTTCATCTCAACGATTTGGAGGTGATTTGGTGTTTTTTTTTTTTTCTTATTATTTGATACCCATAGAAAAGTTATGCCTGCACCAAATGACGTATCATATTATGTAGATTACTAACTATTTTTTTCAAATGTAATTTCTTTGTAAATGCCGACGAAAAGTGGTTTCATCTGCATGTTGTTTTCAACTATTTTTTGAGAGGGCAACCTTAAAGGATTATTACTAACTATCCTTACTAATATTATACACGCGAAAGTTTGTATGTATGGATGTATGTATGGATTTTTGTTACTCTTTCACGCAAAAACGTCAGAAAGGATTTGGATGAAATTCGGCATGCAGATAGATTATAATCTAGATTAACACATCATTGTTTTTTTAGGTAAGGTAAGTCCAACTTCGAGAAAGAGGTCAATCGTCGAATCCGACTCGGCTGGGCAGCGTTCGGGAGGCTTAGCAATATCTTCTCGTCCCAAATACCAGTGTCTCAAGACGAAAGTCTTTGACCAGTGTGTGTTGGCAGTGATGACCTATGGTACAGAGACGTGGTCGCTCACAATGGGCCTTATCAGAAGGCTTAAAGTCACCCAAAGGGCAATGGAGAGGGCTATGCTCGGAGTTTCCCTACGCGATCGAATCAGAAATGAAGAGATCCGCAGGAGAACCAAGGCAACTGACATAGCTCGAAGAATTGCCAAACTTAAGTGGCAGTGGGCAGGGCACATTGCTCGCAGAACAGATGGCCGATGGGGCCGAAAGGTTCTGGAGTGGCGACCGCGTACCGGAAGACGTAGAGTGGGAAGGCCTCCCACAAGGAGGAGCCTTGGGGAGGCCTATGTCCAGCAGTGGACGTCTTTCGGCTGATATGATGGTAATGATGATGATGATACTTTTTATGCCAGAAGTACGTTCCAGTGGGGTTTTTTTTTCTTTTTTTTCGTTTAGATAAAACAAAACAAATAAGAAATGTTTTCTTATTAAGTAAGTAGATCTTTTGTAAATTGGTATTCTGAACGAAGTACCAGGTTGTCATAACTTGGTAAGAGCTCACCTAAAATAGTTGTGTCAGCTAGAAAACGCTTCATGCCTTCGAAGTATTCCCGTGGGATAATTTCCGACCACCGCGCGGGCGAAGCCGTTGGCAAAAGCTAGTAATATTATAGGTGTAAAAGTTTGGATATTTGTTACTCAATCACGCAAAAACGGCTGAACGGATTTGGATGAAATTTCGCATACAGATAGATTATAGCCTAGATTAACATATAGCATATTTTCATCCCGGTAGTACGTTCCCATGGGATGATTTCCGTCCTCCACGCGGGCGAAACCACTGGAAAAGCTAGTAATCAATATGTTGTGAGAGAATGAAAGGGGGAAGCTACAAGGGGGGAAGCTAGTTCATCATGATCAATCATAGAAAGTTTTCCAAGGAAGGGGGCTACTGTTTTCTATTTACCTTTGAACAAAAGTTGGGTACATTCACCGCAAAATATTTTTGGCAGAAACATAGACATTATATGGGATTCTATTGATTTTATTTTATGGGCACGTCGTGTGTAGGTAAACATTGTACAGAGGCCAGCACATCAAGCTACCCCAATGTGTCAAATTTCTTTGATGGTTTTTCAACTTTGTAACAAAGGAATAAGGTTTAAGTTCAATTGGGAAAATTTGATAGTTTGAGATAGCTTGACCTGCTGGCGACTGTACTACAATCTAGGTATAGTCTCTAGCATAACCAACTTACAAATTATTTGAATCAAGCGATTATCCTATCTTCTAAAGTGTAGAAAAAATCTTCAGCGATTTTTTTTTTAAATTGCATAATAGGAAATGACATTTACAGAAAAGTAATTTTCATTAAAAAATTGTCGCCTTTTTGTCGACTGTGATGAGACGTAATACTTCGTTGGCACCTACTTCCTAGGACTAGGTACCTATTGGTTTTCCCAGGTATTTTAGCTCCCAGGTATACGTAGCTATTGCGGATACAAAGATTTAAGCCATGTCATGGTGAAAGTATTGGTTGAAATTGTATGGTGTTAAAATACAGGAAAAGTTTTTAACTAGTGCGCAAACTGTAACCATGAATTATGGACATGGATAAAAACTTACCCTGCATAGTATTCTCAAAACTCTACTACCTAATATAAAATAAGTTTTTTCTCAAAGTCAATCGTTTTTTCACGAGGAAATTGGTATTGAATGTTGCATAAGTGTAACGTCTGCTCGTCACTGTGCTGTGTATTGGGTGTCTTGAAGTCCTGAGTGAATAGGTCACTTCTAAACAAGCGTGCAACGGAAGACAGAGCTGGAAGGCCTCCCACAAGGTGGACCGATGACCTGGTGAAGGCCGCAAGAATTAGCTGGATGCGAGAAACACAGTACCGGTGGAAGTGGTGATGGTGGTGCGGAAGGCCATTCTCCAGCTGTGGACGTCTTTCGCCTGAAATGATGATGATGAAGCATTCATCTAGGACAGCATTAGGGTCATTCTGGAAAATCAATCACTGCAGCTCATAATACTTCAAATTTACTGATAAGAGACTTTGCCAGTTATCCGAAAACCAAATTAAAAAATAACCACATACTAATATCTTTATTTTACGGGCTTGTGGCCTATTAATAAGAGCCGGACGGCTCAATCGATCAGGTTAAGCTACACTTGCCGCGGTTGGTCCATAGATGGGTGACCATCTTTACATACCAAGACCCCTCCGTGCCTCGGAGAGCATGTTAAGCCGTTGGTCCCGGTTTTCATTCGTAAATCTTTGACGAGGTCGTCAGAAGCCCGAAAATCTGAGAACTATTCTTATCTAGGGGTGCATGTATTGCTAAGTAACTGGATTACGGAAGTCAAATAGGCAGTCTCGTCATGTAAAATACTGGTATTCAGCTGCATCCGGTTAGATTACACGGATTGATATTGTCGCACGCTCCACGTCTTCGCACATTCCTGGCCAAAACATAACTTCGCGCGCGCGCCGCTTGCATCTCTCTATTCCTAAATGTCCTTCATGGACTCGTGACAGCATGTTTTCTCGTAAAGCTCGCGGAATAAATACGCAGTCCTCCTTGAAAACTATACCGTCAACACAGTGTAGCTGCTCGCGATAAGACCAGAAAACATTAACTTTCTCGTTCACATCACGCCTGTTTTTAGGCCAGCCGTTCGTAATATACCTAATTAACCATCTGCTATCACTGTCTAACTCGGTCTCTTTTCTAATGGCTTCCATATTTGGTTGGCTGAATGGCACATTCTGTAGTGTATTAAGCAGTCTGACGGTATGTCAATCTTTATATTATTGTATATGAGGGTGTGTGGAAATAAACCAGTGTTTAACCAACTTGCGTGTGTTTCACTACATGGTGACAGCGGTGTGCCTTTTTAACGTTTTTGAGAGTTAAAACGGACTAGAACCAATAAAATATTGTATCTTAGTGCTGTGATACATCGTGTTTGTAATAATAATGGAGCATGCACGACCTCCAGCAGAATTGTCGCTCGATGGCGGTCCGGCCGCGCGATCGGACGCGTGGCACAAATGGCGGAAGCTATTCGAGGTTTTTCTTAAAGCATCAGGAGTAAGCAAAGAGCCTAAAGAAGTCCAGGCAAGTTTGTTGGTTAACCTCATTGGAACAGCTGGTTATGAAGCATACACAACGTTCACGTTCGATGCAGGTGAAACTGAAGACGACATAAATTGTGTATTGAAAAAGTTTGACAAGTATTTCGGCACAAAACCAAATATCACAGTTAGGCGGTTTAAATTCTTTACGCGCAATCAAGAAGACGGTGAAAACATCGACCAATACGTAACAGCATTGAGGGTATTGAGTCAGCAGTGCGAGTTCAGTGAATTGCACGAGAGCTTGTTGCGAGATAAGATCGTGTGCGGTATTGTCAACAACACTGTGCGAGATCGACTTCTTCGTACAGATGATTTAACATTAGCTAAGGCAATACAAATCTGTCAAGCGGCAGAGATGTCCAAAGAGGAAAGTAAGTGCATCGACGGCGCATCAGCAGGCGTGCAAGTGAATGCAGTTGAAGCCGGCAGCAGCGCAGGTCGCGGGCGGCGCGCGGGAGGACGGCGCGGCGTCGGCCCGCGTCTGCCGCGCACGCAGGGGAGCGCTTGCGAGCTGTGCGGCAGCGGGCGGTGTCTTGGCGGTGAGCGCTGTCCGGCACAGAAAGCAATACGCAAAGTGTTGAATCTCAGTGTAGAAACTGTAAACAGTGATAGTGATGATAGCGGTAAAGAAATGTTTTATGTTGATACACTCGAAGAGGACAAACAACAATGTAAGTCATCAATGGAATGGATAGAAGTTGTAAAATGCAAAGGTAAAAACATTTCATTAAAAATAGATACAGGATCAATGGTCAATGTTATCTCTAAAGTTAACTATTTAAGCTTAGGATTATTAATTACAGACCTTATGCCTTTCGCAAAACGTGTACATTCCTTTACAGGTAATCAATTACCAATAGTAGGCATTGGCAATGTGCCGTTTGTATTTAATAAAACACGTTACGTGTTATCATTTGTTGTTACTGATTTAAATTGTCAGAATGTACTCGGTTTGCAGGGTTGCATTGCATTAGGATTAATAAGTCAAATTAATGCAATAAATATTGATCACTACTATGATTTGTTTCAAGGACTGGGAAAATTACCCGGTAAATATAGTATCGTAGTGGATAAAAATGTACAGCCAGTTGTTTGCCCAACTAGGAAAATTCCTTTGGGATTAAAGGATAAATTGTTGGATGAGATACATAGAATGGAAGAGTTAGGGGTTGTCAGAAAGGTTACGCATCCAACCTCTTGGGTTAATGCAATTGTTTTGGTCGCGAAAAAAGATGGCAGCATTCGTGTTTGTTTAGATCCACGACCTCTTAATCGCGCGGTACGGCGTGCGCAGTACTCGTTGCCGACAGTGCCCGAGCTGGCATCGCGCCTACGCGGTGCTACTGTATTTAGCGTACTGGACGCTCGCTGCGGTTTCTGGATGGTTCAGATAGATGACGCAAGCGCCGACCTTTGCACGTTCAGCACACCGTTCGGTCGGTACCAATTTCTACGTTTACCTTACGGTATAAACTGTGCGCCAGAGGTATTTCATGCAAAGCTTAGGCAGCATTTAGAAGATTTAGATGGCGTAGAATCTTTTATTGATGACGTAATAGTATGGGGTCGCACTGTGGATGAGCACGACCGGAGATTGGAGTGCCTTTTGCGACGTGCTAAGGATATCGGTGTAAAATTTAACCGAGAAAAATGTAAATTCGGTGTATCGGAAATTACATACTTAGGTCACAAGTTCGATGCTAACGGAATGCGGGTAGACGACTCAAAAGTAAAAGCTATAATGGAAATGCCGTATCCGACCGATAGGAAAGCTCTAGAAAGATTTTTAGGAATGGTCAATTATTTGGCAAAATTCATACAAAACTACTCGGAGAGTGTGAATGTACTTAGGACGTTGTTAAAAAAGGAAACGGAGTGGTCATGGGAATCCCAACATTCAGAGGCTGTGAACAGACTAAAAGCGAAGCTTAGCAGTGCACCGGTGCTGGCCCTGTACAGCGACCGCGAGCCGGTAGTGCTGTCGGTAGACGCGTCCAGCGTCGCTTTGGGCGCTGTGCTGCTGCAGAGTGGCCGCCCGGTGGAGTTCGCCTCGCTTACGCTCACCGACACCCAGACCAGGTATGCACATATAGAAAAAGAAATGCTGGCTATTGTGTTTGGGGTCGAGCGGTTCAGGCAGTACATTTATGGCAGGTCAGATATCACCGTGCATACTGATCATAAGCCACTGGAAGCCTTATTTAGCAAACCATTAGTTTCGGTACCAGCCCGGTTACAACGAATGATGATGAGAGTGCAAGGATATGACTTTAAGGTGGTTTACACGCCGGGTAAATATATGTATATAGCGGACACGCTGTCGCGGGCTCCGCTAAAGGAAATTATGCATGACCGAGTGTCTGCAGAAGTAGAATTGCAAACGTGCTTTATGTTACAGAATGTGCCATTCAGCCAACCAAATATGGAAGCCATTAGAAAAGAGACCGAGTTAGACAGTGATAGCAGATGGTTAATTAGGTATATTACGAACGGCTGGCCTAAAAACAGGCGTGATGTGAACGAGAAAGTTAATGTTTTCTGGTCTTATCGCGAGCAGCTACACTGTGTTGACGGTATAGTTTTCAAGGAGGACTGCGTATTTATTCCGCGAGCTTTACGAGAAAACATGCTGTCACGAGTCCATGAAGGACATTTAGGAATAGAGAGATGCAAGCGGCGCGCGCGCGAAGTTATGTTTTGGCCAGGAATGTGCGAAGACGTGGAGCGTGCGGTGCGATCGTGCGCGGCATGCGCGCTGCATGCGCCCCGCCCGCGCCGCCAGCCGCTGCTGCAGCACAGTGTGCCGGCACTGCCCTGGCACAAACTAGCCTCGGACACGTTCGAATATAAAAAAAAAGCATTATATTATTTTAGTAGATTACTTTTCTAACTATGTTGAGGTCGGGCAGTTGACGAGTATTAGCTCTCGACAGGTTATTACTTTTATGAAAGAGCAGTTTTCGCGGCATGGTATTCCAGCGGAGCTGGTGAGTGATAATGGACCGGCTTACAGCTCACATGAATTTAAAAGGTTTATGAGCGAATGGGAAATACGGCATGAGACGGCATCACCGCATTACCCACAGTCAAATGGTAAAAGTGAAAGAACTGTACAGACAGTTAAAAATTTGTTAAAAAAATGTGTGGATTCGGGACAGGATTTTTACTTGGCACTATTAAATTTTAGGGCTACACCACGCCAAGATATAGACTCACCCGCACAGATTTTAATGGGTAGACGTCTTAAAACCAGGTTACCTGTTAGTGCTAAGTTATTATCGGAAAAGGTGGATAACGACCAGAACTACAAAATAATAATGACAAAAAGAAAACAAATTAAAACAAATTACGACAAAACGGCGAACACACTAAAAAGCTTGTCACCAGGCGATAAGGCAACTTTAACCAGTAACGGCGGCGGCGTCAGGAAATCGGTAAAAATAGTAGCACGTGCATCACAACCACGCTCGTATATTGTAGAAGACGAACGCGGTACCCACTATCGGCGAACACGTAGTCAGTTGGTTATGCGTACGGCGGGGTCATCAGAAAGTTTAGGGAAGTCAGCGAGACAATCAACAGATAGTGTACATAGTAGCAAGACACCAAGTGTGGTAACGGCGACACGAGTTCGAAGACGTAGACAAAGAGCACAGGCTGAAGTTCCAACTCAAGCTCAGACGAGTCCAGCGAGCAACAATCAGTCGGCACTGCTCGACGTGAGTGGTGAATATGAAAGCCCAGTTGGTACTCGCGATCACTCGACTACGCCTTCGCCACTAGCGGTTCCTATTGAAAGGTCTAAGGAAAGAACTGCAAGAATGCTGACCAATCTTTTCTTAGGTCCAGAATAGGAAGGTTTACAATTGGCTCAGTAATAATAATAAATTATAAAGAAACATAGAAAATAATCATAAATGTACCTAATCGATAATTAGCCATTAAGATAACAAAATACCAATCACTACAGTAATAACTACTGCTATTCATCAACAAACTTGCAACAGCAACTTACATAATAATGTACAAAAGAGTAATTCATGTCAGCTGGTTATTTGTAAAAACAGTTGGTATGTTCAGCAAACAACATTTATGTAATCGTTTTAAGTATCATCATTAGTTCTTTATTTTTAATAATCTTTTGGCATTGTTTTCTTAGAAGGGAAGAGATGTAGTGTATTAAGCAGTCTGACGGTATGTCAATCTTTATATTATTGTATATGAGGGTGTGTGGAAATAAACCAGTGTTTAACCAACTTGCGTGTGTTTCACTACAGTTGACGTTTTTATCAGCTTAATAATTTTTTTTTTAATTTATTTATTTAAGGGATTTTCAGCCGTTGGTCCCGGCTGTCATTTGTGGATCTTTGACAGTCGTTACGGGTCGTCAGAAGCCCGAAATTCTGACAACCTGTCTTTCCAAGGGGTATCGTATTACCCAGTAATTGGGTTGTGGAGGTCAGATAGGCAGTCGCTCCATGTAAAATGCTGGTATTCAGCTGCATCCGGTTAGACAGGAAGCCGACCCCAACATAGTTGGGAAAAGGCTAAGCAGATGATGATTTATTTAAGGGATTTATGTCAAAGTCAATCCCATCGTGCTTTTACAAATGATGAATTACTCTAAAACGAATAAACTTATAACCTGAATTACACAAAAATTAACCGATACTTATTTATGTATAATAAAAGTATTTAATATTTTTTCTGCTTCAGAAGTTGGATTGGCTAAGATGCCATGGAATATTCCAACATCCATTACCGACAATTTCAAAGAATTCAGCAATGCGATTCTTTTGTTAGTATGCCGGACACATTCCACCAACACATGCTGCGCATCTTCTTTTTTACCATTTAACAGCATCTAACATGAGACCTAACAACAGATTGACTAATGAAAAACTAGACCATTCTTCCAAAAATCTAATTCAAGAATAACCACCTAATAATTCCTTTATTTTAAGAACAAAAAAAAAACATAAAATTAATAAAACATAACACAAGAAAGCGACACAACATAACTTCATTTTATTTAAATCGGTATATTCAATACTTGGTGACCAGTGTCACCAGACCTCTCTTACTTTGAATGTTCTTTTTGAAGACAGGTCACGTCAAGATGGTTCTGTTTCGCGTGAGACCTAGCTATGTGCTTTATTCAGGTCAATTGTGGGTAGTTTGAGGCGCATGTTAATATGCTTAAGCCACGCATTTTGGGGGTGAGTGTACTTCAAATTGTTTTTTTGTGCCTTTTTGTTAATAATAGTGGTTTTGTTGTGTAATACAAAGGTTTTGTAGTTCAAAGAATGGGTTTGGTGTGATTTTAACCGATTTTGTGTAGCAAAATCTTGATTTAATACGGTTCGTTTCGAAGAGCGACATTCACAGTTAAGTTACAGTTTCCTAGAAGTCCGGGGCCGTCAAATCATAACGACGGTCATGAAAATCTGTCATTTCTTTCATTTCACCAGTATTTGACATTCAAGTATAAAAACTTTTACCAAAAAAAAAGAAAAACATTAAAAGTTCGTATTTATCACTTTTTAGCTATAGTACCTACCCCACACCAATTCAAAATTCATCATCCTTGGATTCAAAACAATGCATACCTTTAAGCGATAGCAGCAATCGCGGTTGATTTGCTGTCATTTTCGTTATCTGTCTCCAAAACGCATCATCAGATCTATATGAAATTTAAATGGGACTATTTCGGAATGAACCACTTTCGAACAAAAAAAGAATTTTGCAAATCCGTCTATTTAAGACGGAGTTATGCCCGACCATGCATAAAAATATATATAAACAAGACGAATTGATAACCTCGACCTTTTTGAAGTCGATAAAAATACCGGCCATGTGCGTTCTTATCCCAAGAACAAACTTGATATTGCAATTAAATGAAAGGAAATCTAAATCTCATATTAAAAGTAAACTTTGTAAACAAGCGTATTATAAATTAGAGGATTAGATCCAAGGTAAGAATGCTTGGAAACATGCTGGTCCTGCTCCATAGGACAATCTAGACTAGTCTAGACAAAATCAAACTCATTGCTAATTGAATTGTATTAATAATTTTATTTATGACATTGATTTACACTCACTTGTTAATATTCTTGGAAAATCGTATATTTACTCTTACAGTGATTGTAAATATGTATCTATCATAAAATTAATTTATCTGTATTGCTTCAATTGCATTTTTTTAACCTATTTTGGGATAGTAATTTTATTCTGGGTGCATCGTCTTCACACATAACTATATAATGAATGTACTTTGTTAAATTGTATTAAAAACATTTTAAAAGAGTAACGGTGCAGTTTCTTGTCCGTTCTTCTCCATACGAAACTCCATTTTGGAATGGGCGACTAGAATCAATTCTATTTTAATGTAAATGTTGACGTTTAAAAGTGCCTTTTAAGTGCCTAATTGAAATAAATGCTTTGACTTTGACTGTGTGGCTTCAAAACATTTTAACCATTCATTGAACTGCAACTTTAAGTTGCTTGACTATTATGCTGTTCCTGGTTATGCTCGTGAACGGGTGCTGTTTGTGGCGACTGGTCATCTTGCTGACCATGGTTTTGTTATTGTAATTAGTAATTAAGTGTTTATTTATTTTTTACTCCTAAGGTCCTTCCTCCTAAGGCTTATCATTTATTACTTCAAGTTAAATTTAAATGAACACAATGCAGCATTGCAAATGTAAACGGGTACACCCTTTAGGTATGCCTGGAGGCTTTATTGAGTTCTGTTTACGTACATTGTTTTGTTATTTATTTCTGTTTGAGTTTAGTTACTATGTTTTGTTCGTATATTAAAGTGTGCTTGCTGACATATAGAAAATCTTTTAATTTTAGGTTTTGTGTTTGGTAATGTTAATTACTTTCACAGTATTGTATAAAATCAAGTTCTTCGCCAATTTTTCTTCCCAGCTAAAGCACTAGGAAGTGTTGAAGGTCGGCCGTTTTGTGCGTCTGTCTAATGTAATTTTGACGTTCAAAAAGTGCTGACTGTCAGCCTAGTTTGAGTAAATGATTTTGATTACTTGTAAAGCCTAATTAGCTATGATAGTTTTTACTTTTAACCTCGTTACAATTGTACAAGGTCAAATTCATTTAGCTAGCAATACTTTACCCACGTGTTGGGTATCGATTTCGAAAAGTAATAGAACGACAAAATTTAAATGTAGGAATTTTAACCAAACCCTTACGAAACTAAAATTTAGTTCAATTCCCGCAATGAACCATCACATGTGTAAAAAGAAGTCGCCCCCGGGTGGGCTCGAACCACCAACCTTTCGGTTAACAGCCGAACGCGCTAGCCATTGCGCCACGGAGGCTGTGGAGATGTCACTGAAATACGTTCATGAAACTACGAAATTGCGCTATTTTACGCTAATAATAGTGGCAAAATAAACACATACTGAGACCCCTTCGTGACTTGGAAAGCAAGTTAAGCTCGGTCTCGGCTGATCTTTGAAAGTCCTTACGGGTTTTCAGGAGCCTGAATATCTGATAACCAGTTTTACCAAGGGGTATGGTATTACCCAGTAACTGGGTTGTCCACAACCCAGTTACTGGGTTATCTGATCTCCAGGTCAGATAAGCAGTCACTCCATGTAAAATACTGGGATTCAGCTGCATCTGGTTAAACTGAAAGCCATCATCATCATCAGCCTATAATGTTCCCACTGCTGGGACACAGGCCTCCTCTCGGTGAGAGGGATTGGGCCATAATCCACCACGCGGGCCCAGTGCGGGTTGGTAGATGTCACATGTCTTCGAATTTTTGGTTCTAGGACATGCCGGTTTCCTCACGATGTTTTCCTTCACCGTTTCGAGAGCAGTGGTGATGAAATAATTTACAAAAAAGTAAAGCGCCTGTCTGGGTTCGAACTCACGACCTACAACTCGTAAGTCGCGGCCGTTATCACTTGGCCACCACTGCTCTCAACTGGAAGCCAACCCCAATATATTTGAGAAAAGGCTAGGCAAATTATAGTATAGACTAGTACTATATAGTATGGTCCATCTTGTGGGAGGCCTTCCAACGCTACGTCTTTCGGTATGCGGTCGCCACTCCTGAACCTCCCGGCCCCCATCGGAATCCGCTGGATGCGAGAAACGCAAAACTGGTCGAAGTGAAGGAGCTTTGCGGAGGCCTATGTGCAGCAGTGAACGATGATGATGCAGTATGTTAGGTTAAACAAGGGACATACTAAAAGCAGGTGTGGTACTTATGATTGGATGATACTTTATAACAAGCTTCCCTCTTCTTTGCTAGATTTACATTTTAATGCGTTTAAAGCTAAAGTAAAATCAAATCTTTGTTCTAAGGCATACTAGTCTATCAACGGCTACTTAAACGATAAGAATTGTTGGTCGCTGTGAAGACAACGTTTGTGTTCTTTCACCAGAATTAGCTTACCTACTGACAGGTTATATGAGTTTATCCATACCATTATTTATTTTATTTGACTGTATAAACCATTTATGTTTAATTTTTATTCATGAAATTTCCATTTTTTGATGAAATTTAATTACTTATTACCTATTAATGTATAGAATCAAGTTCTTCCAACTTATCAGACAGCTGTGCTGCTGGGGAGTTTGTTGCGCCACTTCTTCTTCCCAGCTAAAGCACTAGGAAGTGTCGAAGGGTGGGCGTTTTGGGGGGACTGTCTTATGTAATTTTGACGTTCGAAAAGTGCTGACTCTCAGCCTAGTTTGAATAAATGACTTTTGATTTTGATTTTGATTTTATGGAAACTTGAACATGGAGTGGACACTAAAATATGAAGCAAAATCAGCTATTCCCTACATTGCGTCCAGTTTTGTGAACATAAATGTATGGAGCAGCCTTAGTACAAGTATTTCATTTTCATGAGGAAGTAAGTATGTCCCTCATTTTTTTAATACACTGTATAGTTTTGCTTTAAAACATCTTCATTCTATCTGAACCCAATACAAAAAAAAAACAATACATGAAATTTGAACCCCCCAAAATATTGTAAGACCACAACATTTTCAATTCAACCCCGTTCCATAAGGATGGACACTGACGGATGGGTTCACCAATATGTCTGCCTACCCACATTTTGTGGGTGGTGATAGTCCAATAAAATAATATTCATTATTTATAAATATTTATTTGGGGTTGGTTTGGCAAAGGAATGGAGTGGAGTCGGTGTTAACAGTAAAATAATTTATTTAATAAAAATAAAGCGTTATTTTATTATGCTACTTCACAAAAAGGAGTTTCTGTATTAGAGTCATACGTGTGTAGGTATGTTTGTATGTCCGCAATTTCCTCATAAATTCCTAATCCAATTTCGATGGAGTTTTCTCTATTTAAATGCATATTTTTAGAGAAGGTTTTAGTAAATAGGTTATGTATTAGGATCTGATGAGGATCTTCCGAGATAGGCAATGGAACTCATCAATAACGAATAGCAAATGATCCGGGATTGCAGCGAAAAACTAATTTCATAAATAATAATAATAACTTTTATTTCGGAACTCGGTAGCAAAAACCGAAATACTAAACCAAAGACTACGTAACATCATCACCATTCGGCTGACAGACGCGAGACGTCCGCTTCTGGTTATGGCATTCCCCAAATGTCACCACACCGACCAGGGTGCTTACTCTGGAATATAATTCCGATAGATCGACATTGGAATTATCAGTTAAACGTCAGGGATTGGCTGGACTTACTGAGTCGAGCCAATCCCTGACGTTTGACTAACAATTCCAATGACGATCTATCGGAATTATATTCGAGAGTAAGCACCCAGTCCTGTTCTTCTCGCATCCAGAAGGTTCCTGCGACCTTTTCCAGGTCTTCAGTCAACATAACGAAGTAGGCAAATATTTATCTGTCTACATCTTCGGGAATACTTTTGAGGTTATCCGTGATAGATGTATTTATAAATGTCATTAACATCACACAATAGCACTGTCGTTGTGATGGGTTATTCTGATTTTTTTCAGAAACGAAATTATACTGGCTGGCAGGGGGACATCGACGCTCAAGAACATCATCATCATTTCAACCGAAAGACGTCCACTGCTGGACATAGGCCTCCCCCAGGCTCCACCACTTCAACCGATTCTGTGCTTCCCAGGTCATCGGTCCACCTTGTGGGAGGCCTTCCAAGTCTACGTCTATCAGTACGCGGTCGCCACTCCAGAACCTTTCGGCCCCATCGGTCATCTGTTCTGCGAGCGATGTGCCCTGCCTACTGCAACTTAAATTTGGCAGTTCTTCGGGCTATGTCGGTTACTTTGGTTCTCCTGCGGATCTCTTCATTCCTTCGATCATGAAACGCGCAAGTTGTTACCATGGTTTCAGCATAGAGCGTCGAAATTTTTTGTAGTTTATAAAAAAACATGCTTTTTCATATACCTATTTGGACCGCGAAGTTATTGTATTTTTAACCGACTCCAAAAAGAAGGAGGTTATAAATTCGACATGTATTTATATTTTTTGTTTTATGTATGTTCGGGCATAACTCCGTCGTATATAGACGGATTTGCGAAATTATTTTTTTGTTCGAAAGGGGATTATTCCGAAATCGTCCCACTAAAATTGCATATAGATCTGATGATGCGTTTCGGAGACAGACAACGGAACTCTTCAAAAAATTACAGCAAATCAACCGCGAATGCTGCTATCGCATAAATGTGCATTGTTTTGACCCCAAGGATGATGAAATTTCGAATTGGTGTGGGGTAGGTAACTAAAAAGTGAAAAATAAAAACTTTTTTCAAAAAATAACAACCGACTTCCAAAAAAACACTACAAAGTGCAAAATAACTTAATTTCGGAAGGCGGTACCAGAATTAAAATACACATCCAAAGTCACCGACTTCCGAAATTAAGTTATTTTGCACTTTGTAGTAGTTTTTGGAAGTTAGTTTTTGGAAGTCGGTTGTTATTTTTTTGAAAAAAGATTTTCTATAAAAAGTTTTTCTTTTTTTGTTGATAACTAACGAAAATATTCTGCGCCAGAGGATTCCAGAGAAGCTGAAATCATGGCTTTTGAAGGAATTTGCTCACTGACGTGTGGTTTACTATACCTAACATCACAGCGGGCCCTATCGTAACGTAATATCAGCGCTGAGGTAGTTGTTTTTTTTTTCAATTATCGCAGCATTATGCTGAGCTATGAGCCTTTTTGGCCTCCCACAGGTCTTTACCTTTCTTTTGTATTTTTTTTTTTTATCTATTTATTTACATACATTGTTTGTATTTCACTATTATGTTACCAAGTACCTCCGTGCATCGGAAAGCACGCTAAGCCGTTGGTCCCGGCTGTCATTTGTGGATCTTTGACAGTCGTTACGGGTCGTCAGAAGCCAGAAAGTCTTACAACCAGTCTTACCAAGGGGTATCGTATTACCCAGTAACTGGGTTGTGGGAAAATGCTAGGCAGATGATGATGTTCTTCCTGATAGTTTGTATTTATTACCTGGGCGTCTCTTAAATAAAATATTTTTCTTTCTTTCTTTCTTTCTATAAGTACTTGTACAGTCAGGGACCTTAATTACTGAGCAGATTGAAACACTATGTCAATTTTCCGTGTCATAGCTATTATGTTCGTAAGTTTATTAATCATAGGTATTTCTTGTAACACTGTGTGAATTAATTGACTAAACATTATCTTTACAAACGTAATATTTTTAGCAAGGGGGGAATAACACTTGTCATAGTCAGTAATGGAAAAACTGTCTCCTTATATAGATTTATCATTTCTCACTTCTATGCTAAATCAAATACCTACTTAGCACAAAAATCATGTTTCGACATCACCTTAAAAATCTAAAGTTATAGCAATTTCAACCTTATGCTTTTGAAATAGAACCTACAGATTTTTTTGTGATGGTAAAATAAAATTTGCTTTTCATAAGTATATATCAGTACATTTTACGCAGTATTGTGAAATCTTTATTTTGAAGTGGGGCAGAAAAGTGGTGTCGTTTGAAAATGTGTTTTGTTTCGAGATTTTTATTGGTTTTAATTGTTCTTTTGGCTTTGATACAGGTGCGTAAATGCATTTCATTATAATTTTATTTTAATAGTTATGAGGTCGCTGACCTAGTATAAAGCGTTTTTTTTAATTCGTATATATGGAGAGAACCAAAGTTGTCGGTATAGCTCACAGAATTAGCAAGCTCACCACATTAGCCGTAGAACCGATGAGACGTGTTCTTGAAAGAGAGCGCGTATCGGCAAACGTAAGGTAGGACGCCCTCAGGCTACTCGTAGGTGGAGCGAAAACTTTGATTATTTACACGGAAAATTTGCATATAATAGGCAAAGCTGAACTTCTTTTATTCTGTGGGATTTTAACCTGGTAAGAAATAAATACAATACTTTTGGGCAATTTTTCTCTGTGAGTTAACGAAATTAACAGTAAGATTTAATTTCGAAAGGCAACCAGGATCCTTTGCTTTGTTGTTCTTGATTAAAATTTTAATCAACTGCTAATATTTAAAACTAGCTGTTGCCTGCGATTACGTCTGCGAACCAGGATGAAACTTATGTCTTTACCCAGGTAATAGTCTGTTTATGTGCCAAATTTCATCCAAATCTGTTCATGCGTTTTAGAGTGAAAGCGTAAAAATCAATTTACTTTCGCATTTATAAATATTAGTTCAAAATCAAAAATTCTAAATATTTTATTTCACATAAACCTGCATGGGCACTTATGAAACGTCAGAAGCTAGGTGCACGATTCCAATTTGTCGCTTTCTATGGAGAAGAGCCAGCAAGAAACTCCACAGTTAATCTTTTAAAATAATTGGCTTTAACAATGTTTTCAAATTACAGTGATAATAGGTATGGGAGGACAGTGCAGGCATGTCAATAAGTACCAGGTACTTAGAGGAATGAAAATACAGAATAGAAAATCGTCCACAAATCTAGTCTGTAAGGCGTACAACGTTCTCTCACTCACAATATGTAAAAGAATGTTTATAAATAAAATGAACCTATTTATTGTTAGGATGTTTGTGACCTGTCATTTATTGTGGCTTGCCTAAACATATAATTACTTTTTTAATTATTGCTTAGTAGCTTTTGCCAGCGACTTCGCCCGCGCGGAACTTTCATCCCCTATTTAACTCCCTTACGGGTTGAATTTCAAAAGATCCTTACTTGTTCCTTGTCTACATCATAAAAGGCACCTCTATGCAAAATTACAGCTTTCTAGGTCCAAGGGTTTGGGCTGGGCGTTGATGAGTCAGTCAGTCAGTCAGTCAGGATCTTTCTTTTTATTTATATAGATCATTCAATATCATCTTTTTACAGGGAGTGATGGAGTGTCATTCGTAGATTTTTGGCAATAGTAACGGGTCAATGATAAGTAAATCATTGTAACGGGTGGTTAGGCCCAAAAGTTCAACAACAAATCTTACCAAAAAGTATCGTGTCACCTAGTAACTGGGTTGTGGGGGTAAGATAGTCAGTCACTCTATGTGAAATACTGGTATTCAACTGCTTCCGTTTACACTGGAAGCCGCTCACAATATAGTTGGGAAGAGGCTAGGCAGTTTGATTGGCGATTATGGCAGTAATCTTCTACAAATAACACGGTATTTTACTCTTCAAGAGAAAAAAATCAAAAATAAACTATTGACATAGTATACTCGTAAGTAAAACGCATACGGAAAATGTTAGTTTTAGTTCATGAAATAAAAAAAAAATAATATAATTCAATTCAAAGATTTCAGTTTTTTGAACACCATGAAATAGTAGCCGCCATGTTATTACGTCATACGGAATGTCAATTGAATAACTTTCTACTTTTATTATTTTCGTGACCAAAGTACTTAATTTTTATTAAAATTATATTTTGCATTCAGGAAAAGTATAATACAAACTCATTTTTTAAATTATGTACAATTATCATACAAAATATCAGCGCATAAATTGTATAGATAGCAAACTGACGTCATACCCACAGAGCAAAATGGCGTCCACTGCGCCCAGCGTTTTCGTCAATTTACGCGCGAAATTTGAAATTGGATTTTTAATGCATTTTTACGGCACTAATCGATTATATAAAATAATTGAATTTTTTTCGTGGTTTAATAGCACTTTAGAATCGAAATAGGACACTTTTCAAAAAGGGTATAAATACCCTATTATTCAGTGTCGTTTTATATTAGCTTGAAGAATGAATGTACGATCAACAGAAAAAGTAAACGGGCTCATTCTAATTATCTTTTTCTTAATTATTGCAGATCATTGAAAGCCATCACTTCTGGTGGGGTCCACAGCCGTGGTACCGGCCAGGATTCGGCGGTTATGGACCAGGCTTCGGTCCCGGTTTTGGACCCGGTTTTGGACCGGGATTCGGTCCAGCATTTGGTCCTGTATTTGGACCACCTCCGCCCCCACCACCGTTCTTTGGATGAATAATTGACTACGCACGACGAAACTTATGATGATTTAAAATGGATAAACGATTAAAAACTATTTTTGTTTTAGATCTGTTTTATTTTACCTACTTCAAAAAGGAGGAGGTTATCAATTCGACATGTTTTTTTTTTAAATGTATGCTTTCATAACTCCGTCATATTTATATGGATTTGCAAAATTCTTTTTTTGTTCAAAAGGGGTTTGTTTCGAAATGGCCCTATTTAAATTTCACATAGATCTGATGATGCTTTTCGGAGACAGACAACGGAACTCTTCAAAAAATGACAGCAAATCAACCGCGATTGCTGCTATCGCATAAATATGCATTGTTTTGACCCCAAGGATGATGAAATTTCGAATTAGTGTGGGTACTCTTTAAAGAAGGTGAAAAATAAAAACTTTTTCCAAAAAAAACAAAAAAAAAAAAACAACCGACTTCCGATAGAACACTACAAAGTAAAAAATAAACTTTAATTTCGGAAGGCGGTTTCAAAAAAATTCAATACATATCCAAAGACACCGACTGGGAGGGACGTCCTGAACAGCACGCCGGTCAAACTCCTGGGTCACCCTCCTTACAGCCCTAACCTAGCAACGGTTGACTTCTTTTTATACCTTTTTTTTTTTTTTTTTTCTCTGCGTTTATTTGCAATCAGCCCTAAGACTATGAGCAAATCTGTTCTGTGATGCTGTCTTTTTATACCTGAAAATAAAAAAAATCTGCTCAAAGGGATACAATTTTCGTCCCGGAAGGCGAAGGAGCAGGCTGTAAACGAGGTGTCTCCGGCGTACTAGAAAAAGTGTTTCGAAAACTGGTATTGACGCATGGAACTTTGTACAGACGCTAGTGGAGACTACTTAGGTACTTTGAAAAGATAAAAAAAAAATATCTATATTTTTTTATTTTTTCGCATAACTTTCTGAGTGTCCACGTAATTACTATAGTTTCCTTCCACAAAATATTAATAACTTATCGACTCCATGCCTTCGCAGTACTTAAATTTCCACTCAATTAACTATTTGGCTGGTCTGCGGTAATTTCTCAGTCGAATTGTTAGCGACCAACACAATGCATTGGGCCGATCGTTTGTCGAAAAAATTAGGTCTCCAATAAATCGTGGTTTAAATGAAAAAGATAATGATAATGGCTGAAGAAATTTCGTTTCAGTCAAAATTCTTTTGATTATAGCGTAATAGATACCATTACTTTTACTAAGGGGCTTTCGTCTTCTTAGTGCGTTGACAGCAAAAATTACTCGACAAAAAAATTACAAGCTAGTTTCATAAAGGAGAATGGGCAAATATGTATGGAAGCTGGTCTAACGACAAATAACAACCACACAATTATGACACACCCGAGGCTGGTTCTGGGTTGACGGAGCGTTGTGTTCCACGCGCACCTCAAAGAGATGTCAGCAAAATTGAAGAGGTCCGCTAGGCCCGATGCCAGCCAGGGTCGGGGATTTGTTTGAAAGAGTTACCGTGGCCCTGGCCCAGGCAACTGAAGGAACATGGGTGGGTAGTAAGTAAAAGTCTGACACCACCAGTCGGACTCCCAGTCTGTCCAGAACGGGAGAAGTCATTTGACGATTTCCCATCCTAAAAAAAAGATAGGTGTATTTTATTATAGTTCAAAAACTACTGCAGCAGGACATTTCAAAACGCTGTATGAAAAAAGTTATGACAGTTTTTCTTATCACTGACTTGGACGGTATTAGACAACGGAACTCTTCAAAAAAATTAAAGTGTTTGCATTCCGATGACATTACAATAACATGATACCATCGAGCTGGCCTGATTATGGACCTGGACGCTAAATGACGGAACCCTTGAATAGCTACTAGTTAGCCATCGAGTGAAGACTCTTTAGATGGGTCTAAACGAGGTCTATTTTATCTAATGACATCGATTTTTTAAGGGGCCCTTTTTTTCGGTTCTCCTTTGTTTGGCCCAAAATTCAGTACCTAATGCGATTAACGTTTGCTGACGCAGCCATTAGGTCCTCACTTACGCAGATGATGGGGCATGCGGCGCAAGATAGAAGATGAGCCATTGTCAGTGGAGACGCCGCATACACACCGAAGGTCTGAGCCGTTCATAAACCCTCACTTGCAAAGGTTGTCCTTGCTACGACCTACTTGGGTACGAAGTCTGTTTAAGGTTTTCCAAGTAGCCCACGGTAACTTGTGCCCGGGCTCTCTGATGGTTCAAGGGGCTAGAAATGAAGTAAAAGGCAACTGAAAAAAAGAAATCTTCTAGATGAATATTGGCAGACCACCTTTTTTGATTTTGCTAAACCATTGCTACATTTATGTTCGAAAAATTCGTCTGTTCAACATTTAACTCAATTAATGTTGTTACAAATCTTATGAAGGGTAAAAGGGAGGAAGGGGGAAGAAACAACTAATTGGAACTGTGCACCTACAGTTCCAATTAGTTGTTTTTTTATGGAGAAGAGCCGGCAAGAAACTCCACAGTTCCTCATCATCATCATCATCATTTCAGCTGAAAGACGTCCACTGCTGGACATAGGCCTCCCCCAATTTGGGGGGGTTTTGCCATAATCGCCACGCTTGGCAGGCGGGTTGGCGATCGCAGTATGGTGGTAAAATGCATAGAGAACGCTGCTGCCCATTCTCTATTAAGTCCCTTAGTCGCCTCCTACGACACCCACTGGAAGAAATGGGATGGTGCTATTCTTTTACGCCCGGCGACACATACGGGACTCCACAGTTACTCTTTTAATATTATTAGTTTTTACAATGTTTTCAAATTACAGTCTTAATAGGTATGGGAGGACAGTGTACCCTGTCAAGGATTACGAAGTAATTTATTAAATAGAAATTGGTCTACAAATCTACAACTATCAGTAACAGTAGCAGTTGCGATAACTATGGTCTTCTCTTCTTGCCATGTCCCTAAGTACCTGGTACTTATTGACAGGCCTGCACTGTCCTCCCATACCTATTCTCACTGTAATTTGAAAACATTGTTAAAGCCAATTATTTTTAAAAGAGTAACCGTGGAGTTTCTTGCCGGCTCTTCTCCATAGAAAGCGACATATTGGAACCGTGCACCTAGCTTCTGACGTTTCATAAGTGCCAATCAGGTTTATATGAAATAAAAATATTTTGATTTGATTTGAACGTCGCCATTTTTGGCGGTGCTGAACTGTTTCTGGGCGTATACCCAACGTCTTCATGTCCTCTGTTATTGTTCAATACCAGGTAGTTGGCGGACGTCCTCTGCCTTTCATACCCTCTCCGATGGCCATCACGTTGCGGTGGTCCTCTTCACGACGCATCACATGGGCCGTACCAACGCAGGCGATTTTCTCGGAGCTTTTGGCTAATGTCAGCGACCTTAAATGAATCCCGGATGAACTCATTTCGCACTTTATCGAGTCGGGTAACTCCTCCAGACCAGCGTAGCATGTTCACTTCACTGAAACGCAGCGTCTGGGTGTCAGACTTCTTCATGGACCAGCATTCTGAGCCATACATCGTAGCAGGTGCAACAGCTGCTTTGTACAACATACCCTTAGTCTTAACGGGTAGTTTCGCGTCGCGACGTTGTGATAACTATAGTGAAGAGGAAAAAAATATTAGATTAACTTAGAGTAACGCAAAGCCAATATCAAACTTGTACAAGTCATTTTAAAATTCTAAACGCATGGAAAGTGATTGCCACTCTGGTCCACTTAAGCCACAAAAACCACTAGGCATATTTACATCAAAATATGAAACAAAACCTCAACTTTTTTGGTCATATACCCTCCTCTTATTAAAGTTACCGTGTGGGTAATCGTCACCTTTAGTCTGGCAACACCGCGGCTGTGTAATAATTAAATATTTTCATAACACGACAACACTGGCTCGTGCCTATAAATCACGGAGGGTGTGCGTTCGCGTTGCTTGAATGTATGCGTCACGGGAATGTTTTTGGATGTCATTTTTATTTATGTAAAACAAAGTAAGCACGAAAACGAAAACCCGTCTACTGAAAAATCACGGTCTAAAAATGAAGAAACAAGAAAAAAAAATCTCATATGAAAGCCGTGGTCGTATGCTACTTTGCAAGCGTCTGAACTTATGTTAGACTGTACCTACTCTTCAGGTGACATCTAGTATTCTGCATCTGAGTTCAGTGGCCCTTTTAATGTGATAACCAACAAGGCATGATTGAAAAAAAAAATTGTTGGTCACCTCTTGTCCTCTAGAGGGCGCCACATTAAATTTAATGTGAGGTCATTGAAGATGGTATCAGATAGTCTGCAATGCTGGGGAGGTATATTCGGCTTCACGTGAAGAGATGACGTTATGTTTTTTTTTTTTTGGGAATTTATTCTTGAAAGAAATCCTAACATAGTTTTAAGACCTCTGTTACTAACGTTAAATGGACAATTTTAATTATTTCTGAAATAAATGTATTTCATTGATTATTATGTCGTGATAATAAAATATGTATTTAGTTATGTACTTGGTTGTTTATAAATAAAATAATACGTGTTTTTTCATAAACAACATTATTTCAAAATTAACGACGTCACCATACCGTGCGACAATGCAACCTTACATTAATAAGGGGTAAATTCATAACGCTACCGCTTTATAATACCGTTGTGCGGCCTCTATTATATTAGAACAATACCCATACAGCCGCATAGCCCTTAAATATTTAGAATATCTCCGAGCAATTTGTCAATGTCTCTTAAAAAATCATTTTACACCGTGACTCAGAGAATGTAATTCATAACTTTGTTTGTTTAAGGTATGAGATACAAATTTTTTGTACGAGATGCGTTTTTTTTTGTTGGTGTAGTAATTGATTCAGATTTTGGTGATTTTTCGAAGAGATTGAGAGCTGTGGTGCCCGTGACTTACAAGTTGTAGGTCGTAGGTTCGAACCCAGACAGTTGCTTTACTTTATGTCATCATCATCATCATTTCAGCCGGAAGACGTCCACTGCTGGACATAGCCTCCAATTTGGGGGGGCTTGCCATAATCGCCACGCTTGGCAGGCGGGTTGGCGATCGCAGTATGGTGGTAAAATGCATAGAGAACGCTGTTGCCCATTCTCTAGTAAGTCCTTTAGTCGCCTCCTACGACATCCACGGGAAGAGATGGGATGGTGCTATACTTTACGTCCGGCAACACACGGTACACTGTTACTTTATGTATTTTTTTTTTTCAAAATCGTAATCAAACTTCTTTTATTAAAACTAGGGTAGGAATCAGCACTTTTCTAACGTCTAAATTATATAAGACAGTCCCCAAAAACGCCCGCCCCTCACCACTTCCTAGTTCTTTAGCTGGGAAGAAGAAGTGGCGCAACAAACTCCCCAGTAGCACAGCTGTCTGTATCTGCTGTAAGGTAGCTGTCTGTTAAGCTAATAGTTTACCAGCAGTTATTAGAAATAAAGAGTGTCTGGGATCCTTTATAAGGTTCTTGTTTAAATTCCTTCTAGATAGATGTTACTACTCCATCATTGAGTTAACTACTAACTTGAGGTTACTGTTAAACAGAGGTATGACGATTCCGACTTGCTAATTAAACTTATATGATTTTTATTTATTGATTAATTATGAATGTGTGAATTGATTAATTGTGAATCTAAAATTGTAATGACCTATTTACCTATCTGACATTTTTTTAATTTATTGTAATGTAGGTATCAATGGCATGCCAGCTCCTGTTAATTTTGTACGCCAAGTATTGGCAAAACATAGTGCACATATTTTAGAATATAATAACTGTAACCATACCTTTGTTTAACAAAATAAATGATTGATTGATTGATTGACCACTGCTCTCAAAACAGTGAAGGAAAACATCGTGAGGAAACCGGTCTTAGAACGTAAAATTCGAAGACATGTGACATCTACCAACCCGCACTGGGCCCGCGTGGTGGATTAAGGCCCACTCCTTCTTACTAGAGGAGGCCTGTGTCCCGGCAGTGGGAATTCTATCTGTAGGTTTACCAAATTGATGTTGTATACATCCATACATACGAACTTTCACGTTTATAATATTAGTAAGAATTATAAAATGTAGGATATATTTTTTTCTTTGATGGTAGGAAATCATAAAATAACTTCTCCCGCTCTGAATGGAGCAGGAGGGCGTGTCAGACTTTTACTGACTAAAACCCATCCGTGTTCCCTCAGTTGCCCGTGTGCCAGGGGTCACGGTATCTCTTTCGAACAACCCGCACTCCTGGCAGGTATCGGCCCTTCTGGACCCCACCAGTTAGTGCTGAAATCTCTTTGAGGCGCGCGTGGAACACAACGCGCCCTCGACCCGGGCTTGTCCTTACCGAACAGCGAGCTACTAAATACTCACCGTCCGCAAGCCCGCATCTACGTTGGCCGGGAATCAGCCTGGGATTCCCGACGGAGTCCTACCCATTACCCAGAAACTGGATTGTGGAGGTCAAATTGGCAGTCGCTCCATGTAAAGTACTGGTGGTGGTGTGGTGCTATTTAGCTGCATCCGTTTTGACTGGAAGACGATCCCAACATAGTTGGGAAAAGGCTAGACATAATGATGACTAAGTCAGGACATATAATACGTTTTAAAACAACAGCACTTGGCAGTTTATTGCAGAGTCGGTAAAGCAGGTTCTATTCAATGAGCAGACTTCTTTTCGTATCGATAGTACAGTGAAACCTGGTTAAGTGGGACCTGGATAAGTGAGAAACCTCTATTATTGAGAACTACAATGAGGTCCCGGCACTTTTTCATCGAATTACCTCTGTTAATGGGACTTTTCGAACTTGGGTAAATGAGATTTGATTTCTAGGATTTTTTCGATGTTTACGTCTATAATTGAGACTCTGGAGCTCAATTCCCTTTATAAGTGAGACAATTTATCAGGTTGGGACAGGTTACGACACGATTGTTTATAAACATTTGAATTTCTTTCACAAAATTTCCACCTTTATAAATGGAATAACGGTACATTTCGACCTCTATAAGCGGGCCCTCTGTAAATGAGACAACTAAATTTTAAACCTGTCTAATTGGAAAACTGGATAAATGAAAACCTCTTTAAATGGTACAAAATCCTTGGTCCCTTGAGATCCCAATTAACCAGGTTTCACTGTACTAGTAAACTTTTATTTAATGTATCTAGTTTGAGCCCAGCAGGCTTAGCATGAAGCTTTCTATTACTACGAAGTATAGACAGTGCTTTTACAATACAAAATGACATTTCGTTTATCCATTTTTGACATCGCACCGTATATTATATCCTTCTACAATCTGTCATTTTGTCTTTCATTTCTAAAGATCTTTGTCTAGGTCCTTATAAATGTAGACTAAGTCAGAAGAATATTTCTTCTCAAACTGTCTAAATCACACTGAAAACCATCTTTCTACTCGACGGCCACAAAGTATGTTAACGATTATCTACAAAATCATGATTCGTTTAGAACGCATAACTGTGATAATTAATAGAAAAACATAGTTATCTTTTCCTATTGTATATTATTTAGTTGATAGTCAAGTCTATTCTTCCGTTGGCAAATCAGTGCTCGTGCTAAGCCTGCAGTAGGTGGCCAGATTTATTGCGGCATCAGTGGCATTATACAGATCATTCACGGTGCAGGTGAACGGGAAATTAAGGCACTTCAGCAAGTGGGGCAAGTTCTGATCAGAAGCACTACACTCGCACTTGGTGTTGGATGAGTCAGTAATCCCCCACTTTGACAAATTGTGTCTACAGCAGCGTACTTGGGTATTCAATCGATTAAGAGCTTACCATATAAGCCACTGCAGATCACACCCAGGAGGCAATGAATAGAAAAAAATAGCCCTAAAGGTGAAACAAGTCCACATTTTTTCCATACAAACTTCGGGAGGGTTTTACTCCACTGTTTGACAGTGTAGATCAAAACTTAAACATGGTATGGTTTTGTCTCATTAATAATACTAAAATAAAAAGCCATTAAAAAGTTATGAGCCAACAAAGATTCGTTTTTCTTGCTAATTTAACCTAATTTTGGGCGTGTTTAAGTAATAAAAGAAGTGTAAAATCTCCAAAACCAAGTCGGCACCGACAAAGTTCAATTATCGATAAGTTCAATAAACTGTATTGGTAATTGATTTATGCAGTTGTTTTTTCATAAAACCCGATCTTCCGAAGGACTTTTCTTAATTTTTTCGCGAATGTTGTGCTATAAAATGCCCCTGCGTCTCACTCAACAACGTTGTGCGTGTAGACTAGCGTCTAACTGCTCATCACTGACACCTCTGTCGGACACGAAGCCTGGTGAGACAGCGTGATTTTTAGCCAGGCCCACCAGTGAGTTCGAGCCCGTGAAAAGTGTCCTCTTAAGGTGCCTTACACATTTTGGCCGGGAGTGTACAGTGAAGGTTATTTCAATGCACCTATGTAAATCGTTTATTTACCCCACCGTCGATACCTGTCGCTCTGCCCTTCCAAACATACGTACAAACATAATAACTTCTTGGCATTGTGTTGAAAACTGCGCAAGAGTCGCCATGCTGTGCGATATCCGCGCGATCGGCAGGGATGGCACTGTTGAATTATTCATAAAAATATATTTTATTTATAAATTGTAAAACATATTTTTTCATGAGCATTTTTATTCGATCATGGGTCCGCATAAATGGTGGTAACTATTATGGAATGCAGGGTAATAAAAGGCGTTTTAGTGGTAGGAAATATGAATATTTTTATAGACAACCGATAGATTAAATTGTTATGGTGGTTTGAGGTGATGTAATGCATTTGCGGTCAACTGCAGTGGCTGCATTATTTAGATGTATAATTTCGCACATATAAGTCTGCGTTTTTTGGCAGACAGATGATACAGATGTGTAATCTTAAAACAAGGGGGTGTGTAAACACGGCTACACATCAAGCTGTAGATTTTCAGTTTATGCTGATCTCGCACTGTACGGAAATCTTATACAATACGAGGTCAGCTGGTACTGGAATGTATAGCTTGATGTGTAGCCGTGCGTACCTACTTACATACTCAGCCTGTAACGTTCCCACTGCTGGGACACAGGTCTCCTCTCTGTGAGAGTGAGTGGGCCATAATCCACCACCTCGATTTTTTGGTTCTAGAACATACCGGTTTCGTCACGATGTTATCCTTCACCATTTGAGAACAATGGTGATGAAATTATTAACAAAAACTAATGCGCCTGGCTGGATTCGTACGCACGACCTACAATTCGTAAGTCGCAGCCGTTACTACTGGGCCACCACTGCAAGACCACATTATTTATTTATTCGAATTTTGATATTTCTTTTGATGATTTAATTCCATTTATTATCATAGACCTCCCTTATTTATACACGCTACTTAAAGTTTAGTAATGATTATACATTTTTAACGTTTAAACACATCTTTACTTTAATCATGGTTTATGAATATACCCCATTGTATATGCCAGTTTTACGCAAAAATATTTTATCACATACACATATCTTAGTTTTGTGTTGTTTACTTATTTCTTTATTTGTTAGTTATTTTAGAGTTGTACTTAAAACAAGGTTAGTTTTTTAGGTGCAGTGTGAGTCGAATAAAAGCGATTTAGCGTCACCGACCCGAGTGTGACTTCGTGTTTTCCAACTCCTGTTTCGGTACTTGATCGCTACTCCAGAATTATTCGGCCCCATCGGCCATCTGGTCTACGAGGAGTGTGGCATGCCCACCGCCACTTAAGTTTGGCAATTACGAGCTAAGTCGATTACCTTGGTTCTCCTGCGGATCTCTTCATTTCTGTTTCGATCACGTAGGGAAACTACAAGCATAGCTCCCTCCGTTGTCCTTTAGATGACTTTTACTATTCTGTGACCAAGCCTAGGTCGACGGCGCGTTGTGTTCCACGCGCACCTCAAAGAGATGTCAGCACAAATCGATGGGTGTCAGGGGTGCGGCTTGTTCGAAAGAGATACCACCGCCCCTCGCACACAGGCTACTGAGGGAACACGGGTGGGTTTTATTCAGTAAAAGTCTGACACACCCTCCTGCTCCGCCCAGAGCGGGAGAAGTTATTTGATGATTTCCCACCCAAAAAAAAACCATTGTGAGCGAATTTAGATTACGATACACCAAACATAAATAGTTGGTTTTTCCATTCTTTGGTTTTCAAAAGTCCGTTTATAATATTTGTAGTTAGTGACAACCCTAACCCTTTTGCGGTGGCTACCCGTGTAAGGCGTGTAGCGTGTTAATTTTTTTTACTTTTTTTAAAAGAATATAATATTTTTCGATACTCTTTTTACCATACTTATCTGTTTCGGAGAGTTTTTTATGATACATTATAAAAAAGTGGTATTTTTTTCGTTTAATACTAGCTTCGATCGTGGTTTTGCTTGGCGTTTTAAAGATGGGAAAATTCACAAGAAAAATACTGTTATATGGCTTCAAGCTATCGGTTAACCTGTGGTGACATATACATCGCCACATGCGAACTACGCATCACACTGACGTCATGCAAAATCCTGCATCGTGGAAGCAGAATTTACCACGCAATTAGCATATAGAGGGGGACTGGTAATTAGTGACCGATATTTAAGCACATGATTGTACTCATCATAACAAACAACTTTCCCAAAGAAACGATTTTATTTATTCAACCAGCGCATGTCCCAAATCACCCCAATAAGATACTGAGTACATAACAAGAATAATACACCATCAGCTGTAATTTAATTTAGTTACCTACAAATAGACAGTAGGTCAAGCAACTCATACCTGTTAGCGCACGCGCGATTCGTTGTTAAATTAATGAAAAAAAGAATTATTCATGGTAAAAGTGGTTATTCTTTTTGTTTGTTGGTAACTAAATTAAATTACAGCTGATGGTGTATTATTCTTGTTAGGTAGTCAATATTAAATTGGGGTAATAAAATTGGGGGTCAATAAGACAGATAAAAAAAAATAGTTTCTTTGGGAAAGTTTTTTGTTATGATGAGTTCAATCATGTGTTTAAATATCGGTCACTAATTACAAGTCACCATAAACAGGAAAAGTTTTTATCCAGTGTTCAAACTGTAACCATGAATTCAGCATATCATTCTAGACCCCCCCCCCCCCCCCCTAACGCAGAAATTTTTCGTCGTTTATACAAAAATAAAACCTGCTGTTCCATACATTTTGACCGCGTAGGTATTGCACTTTTCTATGAAACAGCAGATTTTTTTTTGTATAACCGGCGAAAATTTTCTGCGCTTGGGGATTGGTCTAGAATGATATTCTGAATTCATGGTTACAATTTGCGCACTGGATAAAAACTTATCCTGTATACACCGTTCTGACATAAATCGTCGGGAATTTTAATGCTACGAGTATAAGCCGTCAAAACGCATTGCGATGAATTGGCATTTCATAAGTGTTACGCATATTAAGGTACAAATCATACCACTAACGTGCGGTCGACTGTACCTACAACAAACTTCTAGTAGTTACAAAATGATGATGACGATCCTTAAAAAAAAAAGTTAACCGTGAAGAATCTCAATCAACAAACAGACTTTAAAACTTCCTTAGCAATAAATGAGAAGGTAAAAACATTGTTATTTCCCTCATTTCATTACGCCATTTTAAAATGGCGGCCGGCTCGGCGGGAATACCTTGTAAATAATATTATTACAACTTTTTATCACTTTATAGACTATTATATGGTAATCAGAAGGGATTTTTTACCTTTTTAGGGTTCCGTATCTAAAAGATGCAAACGGGACCCAATTACTATGGCTTCGCTGTTCGTCGTCCATCTGTCACAGGGCAGTATCTTTTGAACCATAATAGGTAGATAATAGGTCTTTACCTATGAAATTGCCGTTTTGTATGAAAAAATTTAAACGAATTTTTTTCATGAATTTTTTATTTGTATTAATCGAAGTAATCACCCATGCAATCAATGCATCTTTGCCATCGCAGTGGCAGTTTATTGATGCCCTTCTTAAAGAAATCAGCTGGACGGGAGGCAACAAATTCTTCAAAGGCATTTTGTACTGCCTCTCGGGTATTAAATTTTTTTCCCGCCAAGAAGTTATCCAAATTCTGGAAAAAGTAGTAGTCTGTAGGCGCAAGGTCTGGTGAGTAGGGCGGATGACGGAGAGCTTCCAACCCCAGTTCTTGCAACTTGGAGACCGTCTGCTGTGCAGTATGAGGTCGCGCGTTGTCGTGCAGGAGCAGCGGAGACGAGCGATTGACCAATGCTGGTTGGAGATGCGCCAGCTTCTCCATCATTGTGTTCAGTTCTTCACAGTACACATCTGCAGTAATGCTCACCCCGTTTGGTAAGAAGCTGTGATGAATCACACCGGCGCTAGACCACCAAACAGTGACTATCACTTTTCTAGGGGTAAGTTTTCGTTTAGGGCATTGTTTAGGTGCTGAACCAGGATCCAACCAACTTGCTGAGCGCTTACGGTTATCAAACAGAATCCATTTTTCATCGCAGGTAACAATGCGGTTCAAAATTCCTTCATTTGTGTGTCTGTTGAGCAGTGCAAGGCACGTCTCGACGCGTACTTCGCGCTGGCGATCATTGAGTTCGTGGGGCACCCATTTGTCAAGCTTTTTTACCTTGCCAATTTGACGCAAATGGACCAATATTGTTTTGACGCTAACGTCGAAAGCTGCTGCTAATTCAGCCGTAGATTGTGTATCATCAGCTTCCACAATCGCCTTTAATTCGTCATTGTCGACCAAAGTCTTCGGACGACCGCGAGGTTCATTTTTCAGGTCGAAATTTCCAGAACGGAAGCGAGCAAACCAATAACAGGTGGTGCGTTGGTTTGTAGTGTTAGCTCCGTAAACGTCGTTGATATTGCGTGCCGCTTGTGCCGCGTTGCTGCCACGACGGTACTCATATTCCATAATTACTCGAATTTTTTACGTATCCATGATGACGAAAAAGATTGAAATGCGATGAAAATGTAACACTAATCAATAAAGAAATGACTACTTTTAGAAAAAAAAATCCATGTTTTTAAAATAAAATTAATTTGAAATTAGAATTCTTAGCCAAACAAAAATTATTTTGATTTGAAATGGCCAGTACTGCAGAACGGCAATTTCATAGGTAAAGACCTAATACAATGTGGAGCATACGGTGGAGGTCTGCCTGGCTTGGGCGGAGCCCCGCCATGTCCTTGTGGAGGCGATCGGCGGCAGCGATCTCTCGTGTCCGGCCCTGGTCTAGGCCATGGTTCGGAGCAAGCGTGCATGGGTAGCCATCACTTCCTTCTGCGAAGTAGTAATGCTCGCGAACAGGGAGGTGACGCTCATGACGATGAGGCAGTATATGCGCCATCACGGCCCTAGTCGCCGCAGGAGAGGGCCTGGGCATCGGAAATCCCAAGGCTTATTCCCGGCCACCGTGGGAGAAGTTATTTGAAAATTTCCCAAACTCAATAGAACAAAACATAATAGGTAGATACTTGAAATTTTCACACAGTGTGGACTACAATAGCTGTTCATAATCTGACTAGCCTTTTCAGAAATATTTTTGTTCTGCTTCCAATCTAACCGGATGCAGCTGTAATAGGTATCGGTATTTTACGTGGAGACTACTAGTTAAGACTGGTAATCAGATTTTCAGGCTACTGACTGTCAACGATACACGACAAACAGACGTGATCAACGGCTTAACGTTTTTTCCGAGGTAAGGACTGATCTTGATATGTGAAGATGGTCACCTATCCACGAACCGACTGCGGAAACTGTAGCTTAGACTGATCGATTGATCCCAAAACCCTCTACACATATCACATACATACACGTACACGAACGTACGTACGCACGTACGTGTACGTCACGTACATATTCTATACATAAACTCCTATAACCACTATTACGACAATGATTAAAAGCTGTTAAAAATTAAAGGTCAACAAAAAACAAACGTGTTTTTAACAGCGATAAAATACGTTTTGAAAATTGCACGGTGGTACAGAACCCTTCATCTGCGTGAGCGAAACGCGCTTGATCGCTTTTTTTAACTTTCGTGGCTTTTCAAACACCTTAGGCGTTCAGTTTGGACATTTGAATGCTAAGTCGTGTGCCAAATATATATTGTGTGCCTGGATTATGCTAAAATAAGTGCAAAAATGTGTTAAAGGTACGGTTCTGACAATAAATATACTTTCCTTGACTTCTTGAGTCGGTTTATGTTCTGAGATAATAGCTTACCTCGTTGTGAAAGGATTGGTGAGTCTGCCCTTGCATATCATATAAAACATATTGTTTTAAATGTTTTATTTTATTTAATTTTTTTTATTTACGATCTCCAACAAAGGATACACATATACATTATAAATTAAAGTAATAACAAGGTTCTTTTACGTGTAATTACAGGAGACCACAGCATGCACGTAATATAACCAAGTGTAAACACGATAAACATGAAGAAAACAATGATAAATGATGAAAAAAAAAATGACTAGATGAGAGAGAATGTAAAAAAAAAACAATTTAACATGTAAGATTGAGCATTTAAATATCGATTCTGCAACTATGATAAAAAATAAAAATACATGATTAAATTTGAGTAAAGTCAAGTAAAATTTAACATGTCAGTGTCAACTGGCTAGTAGGAATATTTTTCCATCACATTTTTGTTGACTTGGAGCTATTTTACTACGCAGTTATTTTGCGGTGGTTACATTCTTTTTGTATTTTGAAATGGAGAGGGTTATGTCCAGGTTACAACGCTTTGACAGTTCATTGTATTGCCTACATTTTGTTTTATAAGAGAGAGATCCACGTGAGAACCGACATAGCCCGAAGAATTGACAACGGGAAATGGCAATCGGCAGGGCACATTGCTCGCAGGTCAAATGGCCGAAGGGGCCCTAAGGTTCTAGAGTGGCGACTGCGTACCGGAAGACGAAGAGTTGGAAGGCCTCCCACAAGGTGGATCGATGACCTTGTGAAGGCCGCAGGAATCCAGGCATCCGCTGAATGCGAGAAGAACAGAACCAGTTCAAGTGGCGGAGTTTAGGAAACGATGTTGTTTATTTTGGTTGGGTATTCATCAAATAGCTCTGGGTGGAGCAGGAGGGCGTGACAGACTTTTACTGACTAAAACCCACCCATGTTCCCTCAGTTGCCAGCTGTGTGCCAGGGGCGACGGTATCTCTTTCGATCAACCCGCACCCCTGGCAGAGTTGGATTAGGCAAAGGGAACGGCCCTTTTAACTAAACTTGCAAGTACATTATGTATGTTCGGAAAAATCTACATCTTTTTAGTAAGATAAGTGACAGGCATAATTTTAACACTAGAAATAGGAACAAATTAGATCAACCACGTTTCAGATTGTCTAAAGTACATACTTCTTTTATGGGGTACTGTGTAAAATGTTATAATAAACTACCAGTCGATATTCTTGAACTAAGTGAAAATAAATTTAAGTCATGCATTAAACGCACACTATGTAGACAAGCATATTATAAGTTAGATGATTATATCTTAGATAAAAATGCCTGGCTTAATGCTGGTCCTGCTCCACAGCCACCTGGGCTTACTAATTAACATTTTAATATTTGGAAGAGATGCTTCCCCTTTTTTTTATGTTTTCTGACATTACGAACACTTCTGTTCCTATTATTATTATTTTTCTGACATTGCGAACATTTCTGTTCCTATTTTTATTAATTTTGTGACATTACGATTTTGTTTTTGATTTTACTGAACCAAGTATTATTTATTAAAATTTCAATAGATACTTATTATATATTTTTCTTTCTTTTTGGAAGTCAAATTTTATGAATTTCTCAAATAGGATTGAAACTATAGTTTTGTATAATTTAGAAGCATTTTGTCAAACTTTTGTAAATGTGAGTACCATGCATCCTTATAATATGTTATTTTAATGTACGTCGACTTGAAAAAAACGTGGTAGTTGAGAGTATGTCATGCTCACTTAAATGTCTCACTGATGGTGGCGTGTGTGTTGGATCATTCGGTTCCCTAGAAAATGGTTGAGCTGGATGGTGCTGATCCATGCGTCAAGTTCGTGAACGGGCGCCGTCGGTTGAGACTGGTCATCTCTTATCTGCCATGGCTTATTTTGAATCTTATTTTTTTTAATTTATTTTATTACATTTTTTTACATTGTTCTCACATATAGAAGCACCAAGAATAATGTTCCCACACACACAAATTTTGTAATACCCACGATTTAAAAGAGTGTCCTTGGAGTTTCTTGCCCGTTCTTCTCCAGAGAGATCTACGTTTTTGGAATGGGCACCTAGCTTCAACTTCGATTTTTGTTTGACAATTCAAAAGTGCCTGTGAAAGGTCTAATTGAAATAAATGCTTTGAGTTTGAGTTTGAGTTTGAGTTTGCAATTACCAAATTTTCGGGATTTTCAAGTTTATTCGGGATTTTTCCCTAAAATACTTATTGACAAAACGTAATGTATTCAATGATCTGATACAACAGTAAGTTTGATATAATTCGAATACATGAATTAAAGTTAGATTTTTTATTTCGGGATTTTACGTGAAAATCCCGAAAATTAAGTAATTCCAAGTTTAGTTAAAAATAGCCTTTACACATCTTGAATAAAGCTTATTTTCAACTTACTGAAGATCTTTCTCGGATCCCGGGAAAAAAAAATATAGTCATAAGGAAGTCTCCACTTTCTGTCTATGTTCTCCGAAGTTAAGGCAAATATAGTCAGCCTATTCCGATCACTGATGACGACATGCATGCCGTCTTTTGGAATAGGTGAGCTCAGAGCTGCAATGTCTCTTTCTTCAAAGGGCCAAACTTCAACTATATCAGTGAGACGTCCCTTACTTATACATCTTTTATTCGGTACATGAAAAAAGTGTATTATAAAAACAGTACCGAGAAATCGATATCCAACAATCCTCAACAAATTCTTGAAGATCTTAAAATGCCACCAAATAAAATGATAGGTAGTCTTACTCAGAAATGCTCGGAATAAAGCTCACATAATTAGGAAAGACGAGCCGTGAGCTATTTCAGTACATTCTCAGGCTAGCCGATATTTGCATGCATACATTAATTCTGGTTAATTAAACTTATTTTAACGATAAAAACGCATATATTTTATAAATTCGTGAGCGTAAATAATGGTTACAGTTGTGAGTTGTGAGTTAAAAAGGCGTATCTGCTATTTTTACTCCAGATAACACACAATTCTTATTCTACTTGAAATTTGACAAACAAGTCTTATAATTAGGTACAGACGCTAGCATATCAAGCTACTCCAAAATGTCAAATTTTCCCAATTGAACATGTACCTTATGCTTATATTTATAGAGGTATGAGGAACAGGGTGTAAAGTTCACTCATACTCTATGGAAAACGGAGGATCCTCCGACCAGACGGGTGTTGTGTCTGGTGGGCAACTGCCCACCGGTTGATGTCGGGGTGTTGTATATATGTGAGTCGCGCGGTAAACTCTGCTTGCGCGATGTAGGATTTGTGTAACGTTTTTGATGCGTAGTTCGCATGTGGCGTTGTTGATGCCGCCACATATTATAAAGATGAAAATCTATCAAAGAAATTAGACAAATTGGGGTAGCTTGATGTGCTGGCGTCTGTACGTGGAGGTCAAGTAGGCAGTCAGACCGTGTTAAGTATTCAGTTGCATGCATCTGGTTATTGAGGAAGCTGCACCCAACTTAATTTGGAATAGGATAGGCGTTAGGCACACATTGTGTCCACATTAAGAGATATAGTAATGTCACTTTATTTTGTAAAGTGATTATTCCATTATCCAATTTGTAGAAACTCTAATTAAGAATACTAACTAGGAAGTTGAAAGTTAGTGATCATACTACACTAAATTTAATTCTAAATCGGACAGACGACTCTCAGTCGTGAAGTAGAAATACCAACATATTTATATTATTTAGTAATACAGGATAAGTTTTTATCCAGTGCGCAAACTTTAACCATGAATTCAGCATATCATTGTTGACCCCTCAGCACAGACATTTTTCGTCGGTTATACAAAAAAAAAATCTGCTGTTCCATACATTTTGACCGCGTAGGTATTGCATTTTTCTATGAAACAGCAGATTTGTTTTTGTAAAACCGACGTAAAAATTCTATAAAAACTTTTCCTGTACCTATTTACATGTCCTATATTATCTGGTAACTAATAAATTAGACATCTGTAGCCGAACTAGGCGAAAGCGTGTACTTCGGCTATCAGCGCCCGAACCCTCAAATATATATCAAGTAGAGATGACATTTAGTAGATTTATACAAAATCAATGATTTGATACATTAAAATAATATTGTAATCGGAAATATTATTTTCGGAATATGCCAAAAATCAAGAATTAAAATTAAGTACATTCGTTATAAAAATGAAAACAGACAAAAATTATAAATATATTAAATCAGAATAAAATTAAAAATAAACATAACATTGGGTTGCAACAATTTAGGAAGTAATGTGGTCTCCGACCTACCAATCGCACTAAATCGGAATCTAACTGTTCTAACATCGATTATTCGTTCGATTTCCTATTTACATTTCCTACAAATTGAATAGTGTACTATAAATATAAATAAAAATGGCGCAGTCATTGCAGAAAACAATATAATGTCCAACAAAATTACATAACTTAATCTTCTATGCTTTTAGAATACCTCCGTATGTGAAAAATAATATATGCAAATGGTGACTTGCATATAACATTTTGCACATACGACGCTACTCATCAAAATAGCCCCATACATGTAGCAGCAAATATGCGACGCATGTGCCTATGTTTCCATATACAGAATACCATTCTTGTAACAACCGTTATGTTTCTGTGTTATCAGTTATTTGCGTGCTATTCTTTATGTGTTAACAACACAATGAATTTGACTGAACGAAGAATAAGTTTGCGTGTGCGCAACGCAATGTCCCGGAGAGCGATGGAGCCGGGTACATGTGCATCTCTTCAGGAGCTGTGGTTGTAGGTCGTAGGTTTAAACCCAGACAGGTGCTGCACTTTGTGTAGGTATATTATTTCATCACGACTGCGCTCAAAACGGTGAAGGAAAACATCTGCATCGTAAAGAAACCGGCATATTGTAGAACCAAGGCGGTGACTTTGGATATGTATTTGATTAATTTCTTGTCACCGCCTTCCGAAATTAAAGTTATTTTCGCTTTCTAGTGGTTTTTGGAAGTCGGTTTCTTTTTTTTTTTTGTTTTGAAAAAGTTTTTATTTTTATTTTTTTAGTTATAGTACCTACCCCATACCAATTCGAAATTTCATCATCCTTGGGGTCAAAACAATGCATATTTATGCGATAGCAACAATCGCGGTTAATTTGCTGTCATTTTTCGAAGAGTTTCGTTGTCTGTCTCCGCAAATGTCTCAATAGCTTTAGAAAATATATGAAAAACACTGTTAATACCTACAAAATTTGAGGGTTGCCCTCGATTTCCCTGGGATTCCATCATCAGATCCTGACTTGGTGCCAATGGGACTACCTCAGGAGTATACTCTTTCAAATAAAAAAATAATAATGAGAATCGGTGCACAAATGGAGGAGAAATCGAGGAACACACATTAAAAAAACGCATACAGTGGAACATATATAACCTAGGTACTACTTTTTTGGAAGTCGGTAAAAAAAACTAAAACATGTGACATCTACCAACCCGCACTGGGCCCTCGTGGTGGATTACGGCCCACTCCCTCTCACAGAGAGGAGGCCTGTGTCCCAGCAGTGGGAATATTATAGGCTGATTATGCTACATGTGGATCGGTACTTAAATATTGGCGATCATTGTGGAAAAGTTCTTTTTTAAGACGTTATGAGAAAGATGATGACGTCCGGTGAAGTATCATACCTAATATGATAAGATTTCTTTATTTGTTTAAACATTATATACACTGTCAAGTGTCAAGTAATTATCAAAATTACTTTTCTATTGTTATCAGACTCAATGAGTCAGCTAAAGGTGCGCTGACACGAGCAAATAAAATTGCTCCACCAGCAGGCCTAGGCAAAACACTAACAGAAATGTATTTTGTCTCTAGGCCCTGATCAATTCTCAACAATGACGTCACGACTAAATTCAGAAATTTAGAGCAATGGCAACATGTAGCAACCTGTTGCTAGAGATGTGGCCACAATACCGTGGAATACGGAGCAACCTAAAAAACTTAGGCAACATGCCCTGCCGATTCTCACAAAAACGAGCTATAAAGAAAATTGACTAAAATTTTCCAAACCGATTGGATATTCGGCAATTCATATTGGCGACATTGAGAAATGTGAAATATATGGAGCAATCAGAAGCCATATTCCCGAAACATTTTCCGAATTTTATTGTTGTTGCTCCAGATTGCTCCACTTACTTAATTGATTACCAGATTGATCCATTAGTGTTGCCGAGCAATAATTGCTCAAAATTATTGCCCGTATAAGAGCATCTTAACAGACGAGGGGTACATACAAGAGCATGCTAGATATTACATCGTTTGAGTCCAATCATGTTTAACCGTAATTATCGGCGTAAAAATATTTCCATAACATTGAAAATAATTAACAATATGAAAACAGAGAAATTACCTAGAATAGATAAGTGTTCGCAAGCGCAAGGCGCGTGGTATGTAGATAAAACTGACTAGCCTTTGTCTTTCCCCAGGGCTCAAAGTATCCCCATGTATACCTCATCAAAATCGGTGTTTATGTTTTTGACATTTAATGTCAAAATGACTAATTTAGTTCAAAACCTCAGATTATAAAACAAAGCAGATAGACCGCGCGGAACACCAAGAGTGAGGCAAAAAACCAAATACTAAAGCGTCATGTTTATGTAACATACAATGCGACGCTTTATTGTGTATTTGGTTTTTTGGCCTCACTCTTGGTGTTCCGCGCGGTCTATCTGCCTTTGTTTTATAATCTGAGGTCAAAACAAACCTAGAGACAGGCAATTTAGTACAAAGCTGTTATTTTGAGATTACAAAGAGACACTTCAATTGTTTTTATTTGTATTACCTACTATTATAGATGTGTGATATGATTTTCAATAGCGTGTTTTTAAGCAAAAATAAAAAGGACATAATATGGTAATAAGTATTATATTATGTGTCTCGAAAGTTTGCTGAAGCCTTGTCAATCCTAGAGACAAAGTTGAAGTCTATCATGTGGCTGTAATTTGACATACATCCAACTTGAACATATCAATGCCACTTATGGTGACACTTGTCCACATTTTTCCATACAAACTTCGGGAGGGTTTTACTCCACTGTTTGACAATGTACATTAAAACTTAAACATGGTATGGTTTTGTGTCATTATTAATATTGTCGGTACGGAAACAGAATACTAAAATAAAAAGCCATTAAAAAGTTATGAGCCAACAAAGATTCGTTTTTCTTGCTAATTTAACCTAACTTTGGACGTGTTTAAGTAATAAAAGAAGTGTAAAATCTCCAAAACCAAGTCGGTACCGACAAAGTTCAATTAACGGTAAGTTCCATAAACTTTATTGGTCATTGATTTATGCAGTGGTTTTTTCATAAAACCCGATCTTCCGAAGGACTTTTCTTAATTTTTTCGAGAATGTTTTGCTATAAATGCTCCTGCATCTCACTCGATAACGTTTTGCGTGTAGACTAGCGTCTAACTGCTCATCACGGGTACTATCTCTGTCGGATACGAAGCCTGGCGAGACAGCGTGATTTTTAGTCAGGCCCTTTAAGACAAGAAATACAGTATGGCAGGGACATCGACGCGCAAATGAAACGATGAATTCAGTACATGATTCTAACACCCTAGCTTAGAAATTTTACGTCGATTATAAAAAAAAACAGCAAAATACGAGTCGGACTCGCACACGCAGAGTTCCGTATCACAAGGCAAAAAACGCCAACAAAAACACGTTTCTTGTATATAATTAAATTTTTTTTTTTACTTTATTTTTATTAACCCCCGACGCAAAAACGACGGGGTGTTATAAGTTTGACGTGTCTGTGTGTGTGTGTGTGTGTGTCTGTCTGATACAACGTAGCTCCCGAACGGATGAACCGATTTTGATTTAGTTTTTTTGTTTGAAAGGTGTATTAGTCGGGAGTGTTCTTAGACATGTTTCATCAAAATCGGTTCAGACGTTTGAAGATTATCAGCTCTTTTCTGGTTGAAAAAGGGATTTTAGCCTCTTCCATGGGTCTGATCAACTCAAAATTTGGGATTATATTACTTCAATGATATTAGACGAAAAAAATAACCTTGAACTGATGCTGGAGCAACACCTGGAATTTTCAGGAAACCCAAGTTATTCACCAACAAACAGCAGAAGTATCGTGTTTGGGCTCATTGAAAAGGTCTCATTGAATAGATTATAGATAAATGGTGATTTAAGGGAGACATTAAGTTTAAAAAGCAAGAAATAAAAATTAAAAAAAACCCCGAACCAAACAAAAACTCTAAAAAGTAAAAAATAATATTTATAGGCCTTTTAAATTGAAAGTAATATTTTTTTAACCGACTTCAAAAAAGGGGTTCTCAGATTGACGTATTTGTTTGTATGTGTTTGTCCGCGGTTACCTCGTGTTTGGATGAACCGATTTTGATGCTGTTTTCAGAAAAGTATTTGTTACATTTAGAAGAAGGTTTTACTGTATCAAACTGCTAGAGAGTGGAGACCTGGTGACCTAAAACACATGACCTTAAAGCCTAGCTTAGGTAGCAGTCTCCCACAGTAAACCAAACCATATCATGTACCGTAAGTGTTAAAATGTCTGCAATGTTTATTGTGTTAAATACTTTACTTGTAGGGCTTGTGGCTAAGTAATAATAGCTGCGCGGATCGATCGTTCGGGTTAAGCTACGCTTGCCGTGGTTAGTCCGTGGATGGGTGACCATCTTTACATACCAAGACCCCTCCGTGCCTCGGAAAGCACGTTAAGCCGTTGGTCCCGGCTGTCAGTTGGGGATCTTTGACAGTCGTTACGGGTCGTCAGAAGCCCGAAAGTTTGACAACCAGTTTTACCAAGGGGTATCGTATTACCCAGTGACTGGGTTGTGGAGGTCAGACAGACAGTCGCTCCATGTAAAATACTGGTATTCAGCTGCATCCGGTTAGACTGGAAGTTGACCCCAACATAGTTGGGAAAAGGCTAGGCAGATGATGATGACTTTACTTGTACGACTTACTGTATCCATCGTATCAAGTTTCGCTTCGATGTCCCTACCATCCTGTATCGGTAGATAAAGTGGTATTTCCGCAGACAAGCCTTTAGACAGAAACTCTTAGATTTAAATAACAGTAAACTAAATTAATTTAATAATTTTATTTAGTAGATAGTAGGGTAATATTATTTTAACAGTGGCATTAGAGGGAAATACGGCCTTATTTGCATAGGTCAGCCGTCGAGAAGATCCTTAAATTATGATGGCGGGGGGCAAAGAATAAGTAATAAAATAATACAGAAACGACAGTTTAATTATTTTCTCTATTTTTTTACCTTCGACGCAAAATGAAGGGTGTTATAAGTTTGACGTTTCTGTCTGTGGCATTGTAGCTCCGGAACGGCTGAACCGATTTTGATTTTTTATAACTTGCTTTTGCTTGCGGCTTCGCACGTTTGGAAGTCTAAAATTATCCCACGGGTAAATACTACCGAGATACTTTATTTTAGTGTTAGTTTGTGTACTACCGAGATAAAAATTCCAATGATTTTACATTTATATTTATTTGGAAAAATAAATATAAATGTAAAAATTGAAAATTGAAATTTCAGGACGATACGGTGTTGGCTTCCTTGTGAAAAAATACCTCAAAGATAATATCCTTGAATTCATTGGAATCTCAGACCGAATATCAGTTCTGAATATTGAATTACCCGAATATAAACACCCCATTTCAATAGTGCAAGTTTATGCTCCCACCGAAAATGCAGAAGAAGAAACAAAAGACCTATTCTATAATAAGCTGAGACAAGTAATGGAAAAACTGCACAAAACAGTCATTGTAATCGGAGATCTAAATGCCATAATAGGAAATCGAACAACTAACGAGAACAATTATTTGGGACCATATACATCTGGAAAGCGAAATAACAACGGGCAGAGGTTAATAGATTTTGCACAAGAGCATAATCTTAGTGTTATGAACGGCTATTTCAACAAAAAACCTAGTCGGAAATGGACATGGTTGTCGCCAAACGGATACGTCAAAAATGAAATAGATTTTATAATTACGAACAAACCCAAATTGTTCCTAGATGTAGATGTCATAAACCAACTCAACTTCAACACCGACCATCGCATGGTTCGCGGAACAATAACTGTGTCCCATACGAAATACTCACGCAAACACTTACGAAATAATAAGCAAGCTTTTAAACTACCCTTACCAGATACAATTTTAGACCCCTTAAAACGTGCTTTACAAGACAAACTCCACCAAACTCATACTATACTTGAAAAATACGATATCTTAGAAAATGAACTACAACAAATTCAAAACAATACGCAATCAACTAAAGCTCCAAAAGATAAAATCGGAAATGAAGCGAGGGATTTAATAGAAAGGAGACAAATTTTGATACGGCAAAAACCAACTGATAGGAAAGAATTAACTAAGATAAGTAAGATGATCAACGAAAGCATTAGAAATCATAGAAAGCGAACAAGACAAGATCGAATTCTTTTTCATATAAAATCTACTGGAGGAGTCAAGAAAGCATGGAAGGAGTTGCAAGAAAATATAAATTGGATACCAGAAATGAGTAAACAGAAAGACCGAAAGAATAAAACGAAAAGATCCGAAATATTAGAAGCAGCGACAGATTTCTATAGAAACCTTTACAACGACGAGGAAGCCACACCATCATTTACATGTCTGAACCATATAGAAGACGAGGACGAGATCCCAGAAATAATGGAAAGTGAAATATTGAAAGCCATCCAATCACAAAAAAGTGGGAAAACGCCAGGTGAAGATAGAATCTCGAATGAACTTTTGAAAGGGTCCTCAGGTATTTTACTTGATACTTTGCACGACATCTTTAATGATATTCTAAGACAAGAAAAAACGCCAAAACAATGGACTACGTCAACAATTACATTACTCCACAAAAAGGGAAGGCGGGATGATATTAACAACTATAGACCCATAAGTCTCATGTCCAACCTCTACAAAATATTTTCAAAAATTATTCTCGGTCGGATTACAAACACTTTAGATGAAAATCAATCAAAAGAACAAGCAGGATTCCGCAGCGGTTTCTCGACTTTAGATCATATTTTTACGATTAAACAAATCACCGAGAAGTACAGAGAATATGGATTACCTTACTATCTAGCGTTTGTAGACTATCATAAGGCATTTGACTCACTAAAACACAACAAGATTTGGGAAGCGCTAGCTAATCAAGGAGTACCCAGAAAATATATTCAGATCATAAGGAACATCTACAAAAACATGACCGCGAAAATTAAAACGGAAAGACTAGGAGAACTATTCCCCATTAAAAAAGGCGTCAGACAAGGTGATCCCTTATCGCCTAAATTATTCTCAGCAACTTTAGAACTTGTGTTTCGAAACCTAGAATGGTCAACTTACGGCATAAGGGTAAATGGAGTAATGCTGAATCACCTTCGATTTGCGGACGACCTTATAATAATTTCTGATAACCCGGATCAACTGCAAACTATGCTTAGTCAACTTGTAGAGGAAAGCCAAAAAGTAGGCCTGCAGATGAATCTTACAAATACTAAATTGATGACGAATCGTTCGAAACCACCCATACGAGTCAACAACGACCTAATTGACTTTGTAGATGACTACACGTATCTGGGACAGATCATATCTCCTACGAACGATACATCTAAAGAAGTCCACAACAGGGTAAACGTAGCATGGAAGCGATACTGGTCCCTAAAAGAAGTCACAAAAAATCAGTCTATACCACTCACGTTAAAAAGCAAAGTATTTAACTCGTGTATACTTCCCACCATGACTTACGGTTGCCAAACATGGGCTTTAACTAAGCAGAACACTAAGACATTACAAACATGCCAACACAACATGGAAAAAAGTATGCTTAATGTTAAGAGAAAGGATAAACTAAGCCATAATCATATCAGAAAGAAAACCAAAATAGCGGACGTATCATACAAGATAAAAAAGCTGAAATGGAAATGGGCGGGTCACCTAATCAGAGACAAAAAGGAGAAATGGGCTAAATTGGTAGCTGAATGGTACCCAAGAGAAGGCAAAAGGAAGAGAGGACGCCCGATACGTAGGTGGGATGACGACCTTAAGGTGACAGCAGGGTCAATGTGGAAGAGGGAACCCCATGACCGGGAACTATGGAAGAAAATGGGGGAGGCCTATGCTAATGCAAAACAGTCTTCGGAAACCGATATCTGAAGAGGAGATAAGAGAGAGGAATATACTTCCTTTCTTTTATGTTTTTTTTCTTTTAACTATTTTATTATAATTATGTAACTAGATTGTAAGATTGTTAATAAAGGCTGTTATTATTATTATTAATTATTTGGTATCAATAGAATTTCTGTTTAGTTTTGATAACAACAACAACATAACAACATAACTATGTGAAAGTCTATTAACTGCTCTCAAATACAATTTATTTTTTATTTTTACAATGCTGACATATTCTTGTCATTATTTGACACTATACATCAATTTTAATATCGAATATTTTTAGTGATTGTCATGGAAATCATGTCACTATGTTTAATTAGGTTCTTTTGATTAATGTAGATTATTTTACATGTTATTATTGTGCATGAGAGAACGTTGTAGGCCTTACAGACTGTAGATTTGTAGACGATTTTCTCGGTATTCGTCTAAGTACCTGGTACTTAATGACAGGCCTGCACTGTCCTCCCATACCCTACATTTTATCTTTGTAATTTGAAAACATTGGTAAACCCAATTATTTTTAAAGGAGTAACCGTGGAGTTTCTTGCCGGCTCTTCTCCATAGGAAACAACAATTTGGAACCGTGCACCTAGCTTCTGACGTTTCATAAGTGCCCATGCAGGTTTATATGAAATAAAAATATTTTGATTTGATTTGATTGATATTATTAGATATATTATTGATAAAATTTAATATTATTTGCATGCCTATGAGACGGTAAAATATGGAGGAGTAGTTTTTTAGGAATAACATATGAGTAACAATTTACCCATGTTTGCAAAAATAAATGATTTGATTTGATTTGAAAAAGTAGGTATCTTAAGTTTAACTCACGTGAAAAATTATCTGTGTACCAAATTTCATCCAAATCCGTTCCGCCATTTTGGCGTTATTGAGTAAAAAACATCTAAAAATGCAAACTTTCACGTTTATAATAATATGATTGGTATTTATACCTGTATTTCGATACACTTGAAAATGTCAAATCACACTGAATAAAAGTCGGTATTTTCTAAGAACTACGACATTAATATGTGACATTGCTTCAGTTCTGTAGGTGACATTATGTTGTTTTGACCTCTGCGTTATTAAACATTTCTACATTATTTCGATATTTCGTTCACTTAGCTTAATGGATAGAAAGAACGAAAAATATTACAATTTTTTTTTGTTTAGCCTGTATTTTACCTACCTACCTTGTTTCTGCATTTTAAATGAAACTAGCTATTTTGCTGAGTATAAAGGCGCATTGTATAAAGATTTTCAAGGTTAAGCAACACCTGCCGAGATCGATATGTGGATGGATGACCATATATTAAGGCTTGTATCCGCGCCAAGAACCTTCAGCATTTGGGCGCACTAAATTTGTGTGCGAGTGCGGGGTGATGTAGCCGTGCAGTCTTTAATCGGTCGCATTTTTAATTGATTATAACAAAAATAAAAGATAATAAGAGTAAAATGGTTTCATCTCAACGATTTGGAGGTGATTTGCTGTTTTTTTTTCTTAGTATTTGATACCCATAGAAAAGTTATGCCTAAACCAAATGACGTATCATATTATGTAGATTACTAACTATTTTTTTCAAATTTAATTTCTTTGTAAATGCCGACGACAAGTGGTTTCATCTGCAAGCTGTTTTCAACCATTTTTTGAGAGGGCAGCCTTAAATACCAAGACTCCTCCGTGCCTCGGAAAGCACGTTAAGCCGTTGGTCCCGGCTGTCATTCGTCGATCTTTGACAGTCTTTACGGGTCGTCAGAAGCCCAAAAGTCTGATGACAACCGATCTTTAGGCCTTACAGACTTTAGATTTGTAGACGATTTTCTATTCTGTATTTTCATTCCTCTAACTCCTGGTACTTATTGACAGGCCTGCACTGTCCTCCCATACCTATTATCACTGTAATTTGAAAACATTGTTAAAGTCAATTATTTTTAAAAGAATAACCGTGGAGTTTCTTGCCGGCTCTTCTCCATAGGAAGCGACAATTTGGAACCGCTGACGGTTTATGTGACATAAAATTGTATTTTGATTTTGTTTTTTTTTTTAGTTTTGCCAACGAATATCTTGTTACCCAGTAACTGGATTGTGGAGGTCAGATTACCAGTTGCTCCATGTAAACTACTGGTATTCAGCTGCATCCGGTTAGACTGGAAGCCGACCTCAACATAGTTGGGAAAAGGCGAGGCAGATAATTATAATCTTTCTGCCCTTGTCTGTGTGACATAACATCACGCTTGTAATCTCTGTAGGGTTAGCCACAAAAAAAAGGATAGCAGGCTCGTCGGATATTCTGCTTCTTCTTCCTCGTCGTCACACTCTTGACAGAGTGGTCATGGTCGTCACATCAGGGGTGGTGGCAAGCTTCACAATCCGTCGCCATTCCTCCCGTACTTTGGCTTTGCTTGAGCATTCGTGGAGTGGACCATTGAGTGCAGTATTTACTTGGTTGGTCCAACGCATTGGAGACCTGCCACGTGCTCTTGTACCTTCAACCTTTCCCTGTACTACAAGTCGCTCCACAGATGTGTCTTCTTGACGTGCGATATGTGCAAAGAAAGTTAAAATACGACATTGGACGATGGAAGAAAGACGCTGTTCGATACGAAGCTCTTGGAGGATTGAGACGTTAGTTCGGAACTGTGTCCAGATTATGCCAAGCATTCTTCTCCAGCACCACATTTCTAGGGCGTCTATCTTCTTTTTCTCGCTTTCCCTTAAAGTCCATGTCTCAGCACCGTAAAGAAATATGGGAAACACTAATGCCCGTCGGATATACTTAAAGTTTATTAAGAAACCGATGGAGTAAAATTTAATTGAATTAATATTAAACAAGACGAATGTCTTTGACCAGTGCGTATTGCCAGTGATTACATACGGAACCGAAACGTGGTCGCTCGTGGGCCTCATAGGAAGAGTCACCCTAAGGGCAATGGAGAGGGCTATGCTTGGAGTTTCCCTGCGTGATCGAATCAGGAATAAAGAGATCCGCAGGAGAACCAAGGTAACCGACATAGCCTGAAGAATTGTCAAATTTAAGTGGCAGTGGCTAGGGAACATTGCTCGCAGATCAGATGGTCGATGGGGCCGAAAAGTTCTGGAGTGGCGACCGCGTACCGGAAGACGTAAAGTTGGAAGGCCTCCCACAAGGTGGACCGATGACCTTGTGAGGGCCGCAGGAGTCCGCTGGATGCGGGAAGCACAAAACCGGTCGAAGTGGCAGAGCTTGGGGGAGGCCTATGTCCAGCAGTGGACGTCTTTCGGCTGAAATCATGATGATTAATAAACAAATAGTTTACATAACAAATTAAATTTGATTCGAAAACATCAATCATTGTCTCGCTTCATCATCAGCCTAATATGTTCCCACTGCTGGGACACAGGCCTCCTCTCGGTGAGAGGGATGAGGCCGTAATCCACACCGCGGGCCCAGTGCGGGTTGGTAGACGTCACATGTCTTCGAATTTTTGGTTCTAGGACATGCCGGTTTCCTCACGATGTTTACCTTCACCGTTTTGAGAGCAGTGGTGATGAAATAATTTACACAAAGTAAAGCGCCTGTCTGGGTTCGAACTCACGACCTACAACTCGGAAGTCGCAGCCGTTACCACTTGGCCACCACTGCTCATTGTCTCGCTAAATTCAACAATTTCTGTCGACCCTGGTTTCTTATTTATTTTTGGTGACTGACCCACATTTCGCCCGTACAATCATTTGGCCCTTCTACAAACTATTCTATGACAACATTCCAAAACGAATATTCCAGTAGGAAATGACTAATTTATTCCGAATCCCGGCCCCTATTGTTATGTAGCTAGTGCCAATCTCCGTCCAATGGAACTGTTAGGCAGCGAGATTGGGCGAATAGCTTAGTGTTTACTATTGCTTTGTATTTCCTGTATTAATTATTGGCTGTCGAACAATGGAAACGTTTGTTTGACAGCGGTGTAGAAACCATTTTGTTGGACAGTACCGAGACTAGGGGTCACCAATCTGAGATAACCCTCGGTTTTCCCAGACTGAGAGTATATATCGACGGAGAACTTTTGGCACAGGAGATATTACTTATACACGATAATTTTTTATCCAGTGCGCAAATTGTAACCATGAATTCAGCATAATATCATTCTAGACCCAAAGCGCAGAAATATTACGTCGGTTATAAAAAACGACGGCGCGGTTTGCGATGTGATTGACTGCTGCGCTGCGTGTCACGGGTTCGATTCCCGCACGACTCAAGTATTTGTATGACCTACAAGTAGTCGTTCCGGGTCTGGCTGTTTGTTGTGTATGTGAGTTTAAATATTTGTAAACGCATCCACAATACAGGAGAAATTCCTAGTGTGGGCAACGTTAAAAAAAAAAACAGCTGTTCCATACATTTTGACCGCGTAGGTGTTGCACTTTTCTATTAAACAGCTGATTATTTTTTTATAACCGACGCAAAATGTCTGCGTTGGGGGTCTGAAATGATATGCTGAGTTTGCGCACTGGATAAAAAATCCTGTACGTTGCGCACAACTGTGTGCGCAGACACAGGTGCACTCTCTCTTCCCGCACTTTCATAGACCGATTGTACGGCAATCCGACACGACCGGACAAAGATCGGGCGCAGGACCAACGGTCAATAACACTTTGTCCGACCCTGGGATCATACATTTTGACCGCGTAGGTATTGTACTTTTCTATGAAACAGCTGATTTTTATTTTTATAACCGGCGAAAAATTTCTGCGGTAGGGGTCTAGAATGATATGCTGAATTCATGGTTACAGTTTGCGCACTGCATAAAAACTTACCCTGTATAATGGTTCTCACCAAACAATCGTAAGCTATCATTAACAGGTCAATATTAGACGAAATAGGTGATAGTTTATGAAACTGTTACATAATGAGAGGTATTAGAACACCTAGTATTTTAATACCTTCTTCAGAAAGTTCAGGTGCGTAGTATTTGCAACCGGCGTGCGTATATGACCAGGGGCCTTAGTCTGCTATTTTTATAAATTCGTCATCCCAACACGATACCATCGTCATTTTGCTAAAAGTTCGTAATCTGCTAAATTCATAATGGTCGATCAGTGATCGGTCAATGGTCTCGTAATAGAATTGTATTATAATGGCATTGTCGTATTGCCATTATTATAAAACCCGTTAGTAGAAATGATTTTCGAAAAACGACTAGGTATTAATGCCAAATTTCATTTATATATAATTTTACATATTATGTATTAGTGTTATATGCAATCTGATTCTGAAGTAGAAGGAACTTCGTAAATAGCAAAAACTCACAACTCAATAATATTTAATCTGATTAACTGTCAAAGTCAAATGTGTTGTAATTTCAGTGTTTTAGTTAGATTTTTGCTTAAAAAAAAGAGTTTGTGTGGGACTGTCAACATTTTAGCCGATTACCGCGTAAGTCAGTCATTATTTTGTCATTATGTACGAGATTACCAATAGATGCCATTTCTTTCAAAGGAGTGTCAGTGGCTGACCACTGGAAAGTCATAATGACGCCATTATATTAGTAGATTACCAAACTTGTCAAAAACAACAATTATGAAATCAATGATATGAGGCCGTTTGTGTATGTTAGTGTAAATGTTTGTAAACGCACCCACAATACAGGAGAAATTCCTAGTGTGGGGCAACGTTTAAAAAAAAAAAAAAAAAAAATGATAGACCATTCTGACACTATTGTAATAGTAGACTTGAGGCCCTGATGTATGGACGTATACGAGGCAAAAGGAGTGTGTAAGGATCGTAGCAGGTGGCGTTCCATAGTTTCTGCCTCCCATGGGAAAATGGCATGACTTTATGTGTGTATGTTTTAGTAGTTAGTTATTTATTTATTTAAAACTATACTCACAGGTCTTAACCTAATGCGATAGCAAAGTCACATACGCAAAATGTATCTATCTAATATCTTAAATTAGCAATTCTTGTATAATATAATCTGAATACCGGAAACGGCTCCAACTATTTTCATGAAATTTAATATGCAGCGGCTTTCGGGGGCGATAAATCTATCTAGCTAGGTTTCATTTTTAGAAAACGTCAAACCATAAAACTAACGGAATGAAGCTCGGTCATCCAGATATTTAAAATTAAAGCACACAACAAAGATCAATGGTTTGTAACATAATTTTAAACAATAGTACTTTGGCGAATTCACTCCAGTAAAATGTAAATATATCCAACTCGACCTGAATGTAATTGATAGTGCGAATTGCTCGAGTCAGAGTGCTTTTAGCCAGCAAGTTGGTCCTGGTTGATGGTACAACCAGCAGTGACGGGGGCCGTCGCCTCCATACATAACGGTCGGGTACTTACAAGTGCAACCGCTAGCTGCCGCTGCAGAACTCCCGGGTTGTGCTCTATGCCTCGAAGCTGTTTCACCCAGTACGATACTAATAAGTGCAGATTCAAACACTACTTTATCTTCTCTCATACATTGGGACTGAACTTACTAAAAAAGATCAAAGTTAAAAGAGTTAGGAATTATTTTTTGTAATGCTACAAAAATGGCGGTCATAAGAGGTCCATTAAAAAAACAAAAAACAAATATGGGAACTCCTTGGTGATATTAACTTTTGGATTTGTCTCGTATCGTTTAATAAAAATAAATAAAAAATGTTTTATTGCATTCGTATAGCAGAGGAAAGTCTAACATGATTCTATTTTTAAATTTCGGTTTTGTGTTTATGAAATACATCAATTGGTATTACTACTCGTTTGAAGTTTAAAAATCGAATTTTACGAAAAGTTATAAATAAAAGTTTTATGCATTTTTGTGGCAACCGTCAACTGTCACTCTGACCTGTTCTGCCAGATTTTGACAGGATCTCACAAGACGAAAGAAAAGCTATCTCATACTTAGAACTACCTACAAAAGTCGACGCGATGGCAAATACATCTAAGTACAAACAAGAAAACAATACCTCTTTTATTCCTGTGTTGGGGTCAAAAAGTGCGGAATTTGCCCCCTTCATCGCTCCTTTGCTTCCTAAGGTGTGGGTGTGAGTTGTGTGCGTGTGTGTTGTGTGTGTATATTATTATTATTTAGTCGTCGACGGTACCGCGGGGAACTCGTTTCGAGACGGCTTTAGGCCGTGACCTCTGGGGAAGGGATTGGAACATAGTTCGGATGTCGATATCGATAGTTTTGGGTTTATTTAAGTGAGTGATGATGGCTTATTGTGGACAAACAGTAGAGCAGTAAAGCAGTGGGGCTATTGAACTATGTATCAACACGGAAAATAATGACTTTTGGTAAAGTATTATTCATATATTTATTGCGTTCGATAAAGTATTACAGTTATTGCAAAAGGCTCGCAGCTAATAAATCATTTCTCATTGTTTTGTATATCCCAAACAAAGGTAAGTACTTACTTGTTTCTGGGTACACGAAAAAGCATAATAACCAAGTTTACAAGAATGATGATAATAAATTCGGAATTTTCACGATATCTATCTGTCGTAGTAGTCTGTAGATTTAAGTGCAACTAAAAATATCTCACAATTATTTAGTAATGAGATTAATCGTTAGATGCCTATAGATAGTCAATTTACTAGGGTAAAATCGCATAGTTCAAAATGAAAATTAAATCCTTAAGCCTGTCTCAAAATCCATTAAATAATGGCATAAGTCAAACACCTACATAGAAAACTATGAGAAATATTTCAACAAAAATAGAAAAAAGAAAAACTTCAGCAAAAACAAAAATAAATGTTTTATCGACAAACCCAATTTGCAAAAAAGACCCCATCACTAAAACACGCGTCACTTTCGTGTTTCATCTTTTACACCTTCCATGATGCAATCCTCCGTCTTTTTCACACTCGGACCTCTCGTTCGCACGCTCCTTGTTCCTCCGAAGACTATCGGCATAAGTTTATCGCAGCTTTACATATTTTTTTTTTTGTAATGGCATTTTTTATGTCACTATGGTGTGTAGTTGAGAAGGCTTTTTGATGTCCTAGGTTCGATTGAGGTTTTATTCATAAAAAAAAATTAAACTTGCTAGATAGTGTTTCTGATTGCAGAAGATGCAGTTTTTTTTTAAATTAATTCTTCTTTATAGCGAGAGCTTTGGGGGACCGTCATCATCTACCTAGTCTTTTTCAAACTATATTGTGGTCAGCTTCCAGTCAAACCGGATGTAGCTGAATACCGGTATTTTACATGGAGCTACTGCCTATCTGACCTCCACAACCCAGTTACTGGGTTATACGATACTCCTTGGTAAGACGTCAGGCTTTCGGACCTCTAACGACCCGTAACGACTGTCAAAGATACACGAATGACAGCTAGTACCAACGGCTTAACGTGCTGTCCGAGGCACGGAGAGGTCTTGATATGTGAAGATGGTCTCCCATCCACGAACCAACCGCGGCAAGCGTAGCTTAACCTGTTCGAACGACCGAGACCAACGTCTCGGCTGTCATTTTTGGATCTTTGACAGTCGTTACGGGTCGTCAGAGCCCGAAAGTCTGACAACCAAGTTGTATCGTGTTACCCAGTAACTGGGTTGTGGAGGTCAGATAGAGAGTCCCTCCATGTCAAATATTCGGGATTAGACTGGCAGCTGACTCCAACATAGTTGGAAGAGGCTAGGCAGATGAATGTGTAACGCAATATTCCAGATCAGCGTAATTTCCAGTTTACGCTGATCTCGCACTTTACGGAAATCCTATACAATGCGAGATCAGCTTATTCTGGAAATATAATGCTTGATGTATAGCCGTGTCTACCAAGTAGTGATAAATTGATTTCGAAATGTTATCAAAATTACCTAAATCCCTTTTCCTGCCCTTCACCTGATCTTAAGTTACCTACTCGGCGACAAAATGCCAAAAATCAACACGAAAATCACATATAACAAGATTCCGAATATAATAAATGTAATTGTAATATACATAATAATATATTCACGAAGTAAAACTCAGAAGTCACACATTTAACTTTTAAAATTCTCGGACAATTTAAATAATTTGAGATGACAGGTGTTAAAGACAGATTTAAAAGGTTCCCGACCCGGTTTTGACAGGTTAACTGTTAACCCTCCAATCGTGGGTAATATGGGTATAATGTACCGTAACTTATCTTTGTACAGAAATGATTATATCGACCTGGAATTTGTCCTAATGCAGGGTGAAGGACCGGCTTTTCGAACTTATACGTCACCTTTACATCCACACAAATAAATCAAACTGAAGTGTCTGTTTCTAATGTCAAAATATATTGGATACACGAAGATTTAGTACGCGAAAAAATCCCGCTCAACACTGGACGCAGTTGGGCACGCCACAATTGCGGCGGTAAGTCCCCTCTTTGAGGAGTGGTTTGAGAGGCGGCATGGCGTCCTGACCTTCCGCCTGACGCAGGTCCTCACCGGACACGGTTGTTTCGGGAGGTTCTTGTTTCGGATAGGGCGGGAGGAAACGCCCGGGTGTTTCCACTGCGAAGATCGCCCTGAGGACACGGTGGAGCACACGGTGGCGGTCTGCCCTGCTTGGGCGGAGCACCGCCGTGTCCTCGTGGAGGCGATCGGCGGCGGCGATCTCTCGCGTCCGGCCCTGGTCCAGGCCATGGTACGGAGCGAGAGGGCATGGGGAGCCGTCACCTCCTTCAGCGAAGCAGTAATGCTCGCGAAGAGGGAGGCGGCGCACTTGAGAGAGAGGCAGCACGCGCCCTCGCGACCCCAGCCGCCGCAGGATACGGAGACGCCCAATCCCAGGCCGATTTCCGGCCACCGTAGGCATGGGCTTGCGGACGGCGAGTAATGGGTAGCTCGCTGTCCGGTAAGGACCAAGCCCAAGTCGACGGCGCGTTGTGTTCCACGCGCGCCTCAAAGAGATGTCAGCACAAAAAATGATGGGGCCCGCAAGGGCCGATGCCTGCCAGGGTTTGTTCGAAAGAGACACCACAGCCCCTGGCATACGGGCTACTGAAGGAACACGGGTGGGTTTTAGTCAGTAAAAGTCTGACACGCCCTCCTGCTCCACCCAGAGCGGGAGAAGTTATTTGATGATTTCCCACCCAAAACAGTGAACGCCATATTGGTCTGTGGGTATGACGTCAGTTTGATAAGTAAACAAATGCGCTGATATTTTGTATGATAATTGTTTATAATTGAAAAAGAGTCATTATTCCACTTATCGTTGGTTTGCTGTTCCTGAATATAAGATATTATTTCAATAAAAAATACTTTGTTTACGAAAATAATAAAAGTGTACCGGACGGGCGTGATCGCTTGGACACGAAGGGTGTGTAGGGAGGGTGTATTCCTATCCAGGTTTTATCCCGGTGTGTATGTAGGTCTCCCAGTCCACGCGGCGCTGACGTCCTGCACCTATAGGTTCCAGATATCTTCAGGGGCGGCTACTATCTTCCGTTCTTCACGACGTTACCAACGTTTTGACGACTGACAGAGAAACAGGTTCCAGACTTTCGTCTAGGAAGGGGTTGTTTTTGAGACACCTCTGTGAAGGGGTACTTTACCTGATTAAATAACACACATTTTGATTTAATCTTCAGGAAGCAATTTAGAACTTTTACTTGTACTACATGTTAATTAATTTAAGTTTAAAATAACAAAATTATCTTGCCGATGACTACGAATTGGTTTAAATTTACATTTTCTGAGGTGCCTCGAAACTTTACCGTAACGAGGGCCGCAAATTGCTTCCTGTTTTAACTTTTATTTATTCAAATTTTGTCTATCGATATAATGGAATATAGCATACAAAACATTATTAAATTACTGTACATATGGCATGTTATATATCCCTGTATTCCCCTTGAAATTTCCCATCCCCTGAGATATCTGTATGTACTATATCTTCCCGCACTGAAAGATTATTTCAAGAAAACCCGAAAAATTATGAAAAATGTTACCAATAAATATTTTAAAAGTTGATTTTCTCGAAAACTACTGAACTTATTTCAATTCTGATTACAGATACCTCAGGGTGGTTTACAGACCCAAAACAATCTAATATTAAGAACGTTACACATATGACTTTCAGGGCGTGACGCGCCCTGAAAGATGGCTAGCAAAACTCAAATCTTAAAAATTACTTAGCTAAAGCAACACAACTTTCAGAGCTCAATTAAGTGGGTTTATCTTTAGACTATGTTAGGGGTAGTTACGCCCAGGGCTAGGTCTCGGTTCTAGGTTACCTGGACGCACTTGAGACTATAAATTACGGCTATACAGCCCACTTAAATGAGGTCTGAAAGGGTGGTACTTACGGTTTTCTTATAGTAGGCACTTATAACCACTGTCTATTGGTTTAACTATCACTATTATCTTTATGATTCTAAATTAATGTCAAAAACAAACTATTAAACTATATAGTGACGCATCGTCGCGAACATCTCTCCCGCCGTGCAGTGCAGTGACGACTCGTAGCGATGTTGGTGCGGCGCTGCATCGCCACGGTGAGCGACGACTGGAGTCGCGGCGCTCGCCACCGCGACGCCTGTTGCCACGCCGCTCGCCGCTGCGACGCTCGCCGTCACGACGCTCGTAGCCACGACGCTCGCCACCGGCTCTCGTCGCCCAGGCGGTCGCCGTCTCGGCGCTCGATGCCTCGGCGCTCGCCTGCCAAGGCGCTGATGATGATGCCCAGGCGTTCGCCGCCAAGGCGCTGGATGCCTCGGCGTTTGCCGCCAAGGCGCAGGTGATGCCCAGGCTTTCGCCGCCAAGGCGCTGGATGCCTCGGCGTTCGCCGCCAAGGCGCAGGTGGTGCCCAGGCTTTCGCCGCCAAGGCGCTGGATGCCTCGGCGTTTTGCCGCCAAGGCGCAGGTGATGCCCAGGCTTTCGCCGCCAAGGCGCTGGATGCCTCGGCGTTCGCCGCCAAGGCGCAGGTGGTGCCCAGGCTTTCGCCGCCAAGGCGCTGGATGCCTCGGCGTTTTGCCGCCGAGGCGCAGGTGATGCCCAAGCGTTCGCCGCCAAGGCGCTGGATGCCTCGGCGTTTGCCGCCAAGGCGCAGGTGGTGCCCAGGCTTTCGCCGCCAAGGCGCTGGATGCCTCGGCGTTCGCCGCCAAGGCGCAGGTGGTGCCCAGGCTTTTGCCGCCAAGGCGCAGGTGGTGCCCAGGCTTTTGCCGCCAAGGCGCTGGATGCCTCGGCGCTCGCCGCCAAGGCGCTCGCCCCCACGGCTACTTGGGCAGTGGGACGAGTTTCTTCACCGGACGCTTCAAGGTGCCGCCGGCAGTGCGCACCTCAGCGGTCCGGACTTCTCCGTCAGCCCCGGGGAACAGGGCAACTATACGGCCTCGCGGCCATGTATTGCGAGGCAGCTGGCCGTCTGCAACGAGTATGGGGTCGCCCACCTGCAGTTCGGGGCCGCGGGTGTGCGGCTCCCGCCGGTTTTGGAGTTCCGGCAGGTACTCCCTGACCCAGCGACGCCAGAACATGTCGGCGAGTATCTGGGATCGTCGCCAGAGCTTCCTGCTGTCCACGTCTCGCTCGGTGAACACGCCGGGTGATGGTAGTCTCGCCGATCCACCGAGCAAGAAATGGTTCGGTGTGATTGACTCGTCGTCTTCGCTATCTACTGAAACATGTGTTAGTGGTCGGCTGTTTACAGTGTACTCTGCCTCACACAACAGTGTGGACAACACCTCTTCGTGCGGATGTTTTTCTAGGAGCACAGTGCACAGCGCGGACTTTACGCAGCGTACGAGGCGCTCCCAGGCGCCTCCCATGAAAGGCGCTGATGGTGTTATGAAGCGCCACACGACGCCTCGGCGACTGGCCTCCTCTCGGAAGGCCTCTCGGAGCTCCTTGTCGGCACCGTGCATGTTGGTACCGTTGTCGGAGTGTATCTCGGCGGGGCAGCCCCGACGAGCAGCGAAGCGGCGCAGCGCTAGTATGGCGGCGTCTGCGCTGAGGCTGGCGGCGATCTCGAGGTGGACGGCTCTGGTGGTAAGGCACGTGAATAGGGCTACGTACCTTTTTTGATGCTGTCGTCCGACTGTGACAGACAGTGGGCCGAAATAATCTAGCCCTGTGTACGTGAACGGCCTCTGGTGATGTGCCAGGCGCGTTCTTGGGTGGTCGCCGGTCGCAGGCACGGTTGGTTGCGCCTTGCGAATACGACACTGTAGGCATCGTGACAGCACCTTCTTTGTTGTTGGTCGCATCTTCACGACCCAATAATGCTGTCGTACCTCGTTGATGGTGAGCTCTGTCCCACCATGCTGCAAGCTACGGTGTGTCCAGTCTATGTACAGCTGGGTAATATGGTGGTCGCCATGTAGTATCGGCGGACGCATTACTTCTTCCGTTATCTGTTCTACAGCTGCGATACGGCTCTTTATCCGTATGACGTCATCCCTCACTTCTATCTGTAGCGGCCGCAGTCGACTGTCTTTGTCCAATGCCTTTTCCTCTCGCAGTCTAGTGAGTTCTGGAGCGAAAGACTGCTGCTGCGCGACCATCACTAGTAGCTTCTCGGCTTCGTGTAGAAACTCTGCTTCTATTATTTGCCTCTTCTCTTGTGAGTTACGCGTCGGCACGGTTTGCTTCGGGAGAAAGGGGACGGCCTTCTTCTTGTTTCGCCAATCAGGATCCTGTTCTTTATTCTTTTGGGTTCGTTTGTAGAACGTCTTCTCCTTTGGGGCTTTGCATAGAGAGATGAAGCGTAGAACGCTCGCCGTCGCACGGAGGAGTCGTTCCCACCGGGAGAACTTTGTCGGGTCTGGAATGGCTTCTGTGATCTGTCGGCTGTCGATTTCTTCGATGGCGGCGAACGTTCTCTCCTCCCCTGTCTCCTCCGCTATCGGAGGGTTTTCTGATGGCCATGATGACGACTCTTCATACCGGAAGTTAGGACCACTATACCACTCATGCCGTGAGTTGAAGTGGTGTGGTACATCACGAGTAGCCATGTCTGCGATATTCATCTTCGTGGGCACCCAGCGCCAGTCTTCAACTCTGCTATTTTCTTCTATGGCGGCTATACGATGGGCTACGAAAGGTTTGTATACTCGTGCTCCTCTTCTTATCCATGTCAACACGGTCTTGCTATCTGACCAGTAGGTCACCGATGCGGGTTTGATGCCGTGTTCACGTACAACAGCTGCGGCTACGCGGGTTCCCATCACCGCTGCCTGCAGCTCGAGGCGGGGTATTGATTGCAGCTTCAGTGGGGCTACCTTCGCCTTTGCCATGGCGAGGCTGACTCGCTGGTGGCCATCTGTTGCTGTGGTTTGCCAATATACTGCCGTCGCGTAAGCCATCTCGCTCGCGTCGGTGAATACATGGACCTGTGTCTCTACGGCGTCGCTGTATCCCGGATAGCATCTTGGTATGCTGATATTTCCGAGCTGCAGTAGATGTTGTATCCAACTCTTCCATTGGGTCGCTAGGTCGTTGTCCAGCGGCTGGTCCCAATCGACTCCTCGCCTCCATGCCTCTTGCAATATTTGCTTGGCTCGAATGGTTACTGGGGAAGCGAGTCCGAGCGGGTCGTACAGTGACATTACTATCTTCAGCGCCTCTCTCTTCGTGGGCGCTTCCTTTTCTAATATGCCTCTAGGTAGGCGGGCGAGTGTTAGGTTGAAGCCCAACGTATCTTCGCTCGGTCTCCATATCAGGCCGAGTATCTTTTCTGTGTCATCCGTATTCCCGATGTTGACGACTTCAGTTCGGATCTGTGTCGGGTCTATATTTTCTATTAATTGCGCGCTGTTTGACACCCATTTTCTTAGCTCAAACTTCGCCTGTAGGTGAATATTCTTCACCGTAGTTGCAATGTGCGTCGCTTCTTCGACGGTCTTGTAACTATCGAGGTAATCATCCATGTAATGATTCTGAATTATGGCTTCCACTGCATCTGGATGCTCATCTATATGCCTTTTCGCGTTCCAATTCTTCGCGAAAATGGCCGTGCACGGCGAGCTTGCCGCACCGAATATGATGGACGTCATACGGTATTCTTCGGGCGCTCCTTCTCTTCTATTGCCTCTCCAAAGGTATCGGAGCGCGTCTCTATCCTGACTTCGCACCTTCACTTGCATAAACATCTCTGCTATGTCACCAGATATGGCTATGCAATGTCTTCGGAACCTCATCATGACGCCGGGCAGGGACTGTAGCAAGTCTGGTCCAGTGAGAAGGAAGTCATTTAGTGACAGTCCTTTTGATTTGGCGGCTGCGTCATGTACGATGCGGAGTTTCTCAGGCTTCGCGGGATTGAACACGTCGAAATGAGGCAGGTACCACGTTCTACCTTGTGTGCTCGTCTTGGGCGCCTTTTCTGCGTAACCCTTTTGAATGAGAGAGTCCATCTGTTCTGTGTATCTATCTCGAAGAGCCGGTTTGCTATCGAGCTTCTTTTCTATTGAGACGAGCCTCTTCAGGGCCGTCCCGTAACTATCGGGCATTTCTATGTTTTCGGTTTTCCACAGCATGGCTGTTTCTATGTGCCCGTCCTCCAACTGACGAGTGTGACGACTCAAGATATCTTCCGCTTTCTTTTCGGGATCGGAGTCTGGCCGTCTCGGATTGATGACCAGTGATTCTAGGGCGAAGAATTCACGAAGCTGCTCGTCTATATCTTCTTTTTCCGCTGCTTCATTGCCTGCTGTGAGCCTATTGACGTAGTGCACTTGCTGACCCAAGATCCTGGTGTGTGCGCCGTGTAGAGTCCAGCCCATCGTCGTGAGTGACGCAACAGGTTGGTTCTTCGGACCTCTGCGGATCTCACTGGCCAGTAATAGGTGCCAGTTATCCTGTCCGATGAGTATCTTCGGCGTACCAGTGTTGTATATGAGCTGTTGCTTCAGGTCATCCAGATGCTTGCAGTGTGCGACGTCCTCTTCACTGACTGTCTGCGGAGCGAGGTTCAGCTTCGGTATGGTGCGCGCTCTGAACGGTACCCTATTCTTCAGCTCGCTCGCAAGAGTGACGGTGATTCTCCTCGAACTTGGAGTCTCAATCGTGGTGTCGCCGATCGCGCCTATCTTCAGTGGGTCAATTTTGCCTTCTGCCCCGACTTGCTTCGCTAAGTCCTCGTCGATCAAAGAGACGGTTGATCCATCATCAAGAAGTGCGAAAGTGGATGCTTCTCCCGCCGGTCCAATCACTCGAACCGGTACCATTTTGAGGTAAGCGTGGCTTGAAGTTGTTCGTGAGCTGGCCACTGTTTCTTTTGTCTCCACGTTGTTCGACTGCTCTTGAGTAGCGGGCTTCTCGTTCTTGACGGCGTCTTCTTTAGCAGGCTTCTTGGAGTAGTGAAGAAGCTGATGGTGCGTAGCTGTACACCCTTTAAGTCCACACTTCTTCGGCTTGCAAGAATGATCTGGACGACGACTTCGCAGGCACCGGAAACATAGGCCAAACTTCTTAGCGAGCTCCCATCGCTTGTCACTGGATCCTTCCTTGAATTTCTTGCATTCAAGATTCTGATGTCCCTCTTTCTCACATATACGGCATTTCTTGAGTGATTTGTCTACCGCTGTGTGAGTCCGTTGTGTGACACGCTTGCTCGCTGTTGCTTCCGTGGCGCCGATGTTCTCGGGTGGAGCGAATGCACTGCAGAAACGAGCTTGCTCTGTTATGAACTCGCTGAAGAGCGTAAGGTCGGGCAGCGACTGGTACTTCTCCGTGTACGTTCTGTACCACTGTACACGCAGTGAGTTCGGTAGCTTCTCGGTTAACAACCGCATCAGCTCAGCGTTGATCAGGTAGTGATCCTTCTTCAGTGCGCGCAGAGTGACCACGCCGCTTCTGACTCTGCTTGCGAAATTGCAGATGTCCTTTGGTGCTTCTCCGCAGCGCGGTAGTCCACGAAGTCTGTCTGTTTCAGCCTGAGCTATCGAATCTGGACGGCCGAACTGCAGCTCAAGTTCCCTCATGATGTCATCTGGTTTGGCATTTCCGATGAGTTCCGAGCTCACTGTTTCCAACGCTCGTCCCCGCAGGCTTCTTCTAAGCCTAGCTGTGTTTTCAACATCGTTGAAATATCTTCGAGTTGTCTCGTAGATGGCACGAAATGAAAGCCACTCTGTGTGGGCCCCATTGAAGTTCGGTAAGGTCATGATGACCTTCGACGCCGAGGGGTTGCTCGGTGTCCACTGTTCTGTTTTTCTGTCGGCTAGCGACGCTATAGCGGATGTCAGCTCCGTTATGAATGGGCGGAGTGCGTCCTCCCCTTTGACTTCTATTCCCCTCTGTGGGAATCGGTTCACTTCCTTCGCTGTAGGATTCGACAACGGTACTTGCTTTTCGAGGTCCACTATAGTTTCGAAGTCCACAGGGGGGGGCGGTTGCTCAAGGCCTATATTACTATTGTCCCCCTCGGCGGCGTTGTCCCTCTTCTCCGGCTCAGGCTCAGGTGCCTCTTCAAGCCAGGAGCGCACGTACTCATCGTTTGAGTCTCTGTCATCCATATAGCCGTCGGAATCTTCTTCCTCGGCTCTCTGAAGTGCTAATTGAGCGAGTTCCAACCTAACTTTCAGTAGGTCTTCACGTGCTCTTGAAATTTTCTTATTTGACCGCGTCGTTCTATTTGTAGTCGACTGCGGCCTGCTATGTTCGGTACGGGCGTCACCCCGGGTAGTCATCGGCAAGGTTCGGCTGTACTTTCTATCTGTAGTCTTCTCTGTTCTGTCTGCAGGCTTCAATGTTCTATCTGAATACTGCAGTGTTCTATTTGAATGCTTCAATGTTCTATCGGAATGCTTCAGTGTTCTGACTGAAGTACCTTCCTTTGCTGTAGAGGGCTGTTCCGCTTCTTCAGACCGCGTCCGTCTTGGCAAATCTTCACTAGCCCGTGGCGCAAGGGGGGGCTGCTGTACTGGTTCGGCTCCTTCAGTGGTGGATGGTGAACGCGGCGGTTGCTCATGAGTGATGGCCGTAATACCGCGTCCTCTGCTCACCTCCACTGTCCAGGCTTCAGGGGCCTTGCCTTGCGATCTTGTCACCGGCATGTTGATTCGATATGCGGTTCTTGAATACGAATCTTGAAAACGGAGCTCCAAAACGGATCTTGAAAAAGAAACTCTTATCCGGGTCTTCTATCCGGATATGTCAACTGGATCTGCACCGGATCTTCCAAACGAATCTTCAAAACGGAAATCCAATCCGGATCTTGAAAAAGAAACTCTTATCCGGGTCTTCTATCCGGATATCTCAACTGGATCTGCACCGGATCTTCCAAACGAATCTTCAAAATGGAAATCCAATCCGTATCTTGAAAAAGAAACTCTTATCCGGGTCTTCTATCCGGATATCTCAACTGGATCTGCACCGGATCTTCCAAACGAATCTTCAAAACGGAACTCCAATCCGGATCTTGAAAAATAAACTCTTATCCGGGTCTTCTATCCGGATATCTCAACTGGATCTGCACCGGATCTTCCAAACGAATCTTCAAAATGGAACTCCAATCCGGATCTTGAAAAAGAAACTCTTATCCGGGTCTTCTATCCGGATATCTCAACTGGATCTGCACCGGATCTTCCAAACGAATCTTCAAAACGGAACTCTAATCCGGATCTTGAAAAAGAAACTCTTATCCGGGTCTTCTATCCGGATATCTCAACTGGATCTGCACCGGATCTTCCAAACGAATCTTCAAAACGGAAATCCAATCCGGATCTTGAAAAAGAAACTCTTATCCGGGTCTTCTATACGGATCTTCAAAACGGATCTTCAAAACGGAACTCCAATCCGGATCTTGAAACCGGATCTTCAACGGATCTCCAATACGGAACTCCAATACGGATCTTCTATACGGATCTTCAAAACCTTCAAAACGGATCTTCAAAACGGAACTCCAATCCGGATCTTGAAACCGGATCTTCAAACGGAACTCCAATCTCAAATCTTCTAAGTTCAAAGATAATCCTTCAGGAATAAGCCTTCAGTACTCGGGAACAAGTCTTCAGGAATAAGGCTTCAGGTTTCCGATAATTCTTCATGAATAAGCCTTCAGTACACGGGAACAAGTCTTCAGGAATAACGCTTCAGATTTTTGATAACTCCTGAACGGGTCCACATGTGTTCCTCCTGAAGAAATCCGGCTCGAAGGACCAGCAGATGTACCGGACGGGCGTGATCGCTTGGACACGAAGGGTGTGTAGGGAGGGTGTATTCCTATCCAGGTTTTATCCCGGTGTGTATGTAGGTCTCCCAGTCCACGCGGCGCTGACGTCCTGCACCTATAGGTTCCAGATATCTTCAGGGGCGGCTACTATCTTCCGTTCTTCACGACGTTACCAACGTTTTGACGACTAACAGAGAAACAGGTTCCAGACTTTCGTCTAGGAAGGGGTTGTTTTTGAGACACCTCTGTGAAGGGGTACTTTACCTGATTAAATAACACACATTTTGATTTAATCTTCAGGAAGCAATTTAGAACTTTTACTTGTACTACATGTTAATTAATTTAAGTTTAAAATAACAAAATTATCTTGCCGATGACTACGAATTGGTTTAAATTTACATTTTCTGAGGTGCCTCGAAACTTTACCGTAACGAGGGCCGCAAATTGCTTCCTGTTTTAACTTTTATTTATTCAAATTTTGTCTATCGATATAATGGAATATAGCATACAAAACATTATTAAATTACTGTACATATGGCATGTTATATATCCCTGTATTCCCCTTGAAATTTCCCATCCCCTGAGATATCTGTATGTACTATATCTTCCCGCACTGAAAGATTATTTCAAGAAAACCCGAAAAATTATGAAAAATGTTACCAATAAATATTTTAAAAGTTGATTTTCTCGAAAACTACTGAACTTATTTCAATTCTGATTACAGATACCTCAGGGTGGTTTACAGACCCAAAACAATCTAATATTAAGAACGTTACACATATGACTTTCAGGGCGTGACGCGCCCTGAAAGATGGCTAGCAAAACTCAAATCTTAAAAATTACTTAGCTAAAGCAACACAACTTTCAGAGCTCAATTAAGTGGGTTTATCTTTAGACTATGTTAGGGGTAGTTACGCCCAGGGCTAGGTCTCGGTTCTAGGTTACCTGGACGCACTTGAGACTATAAATTACGGCTATACAGCCCACTTAAATGAGGTCTGAAAGGGTGGTACTTACGGTTTTCTTATAGTAGGCACTTATAACCACTGTCTATTGGTTTAACTATCACTATTATCTTTATGATTCTAAATTAATGTCAAAAACAAACTATTAAACTATATAGTGACGCATCGTCGCGAACAAAAAGTACAAAGTTGTTCAGTTGATTACCTACTTAGTTTCAGCGGTATGACGTAATAACATGGCGGCTACTATTTCATGGTGTTACAGATTAAAAAAACTGAAATCTTTGAACTGAATTTTAAAATATATTTTGTTATTTCATGAACTAAAAGTGACATTTTCCGACTGCTTTTAGCCTAAGCTATCTCAATAATAGAATTTTTCTCATACAGAGTAAAATACCATACTTCTATGATAACCAAATTACTGGAAGTTGCTCTGTAGAGCAACTTCCAGTAATTTGGTTGCAAGTAGCGCGACGCGTTACTTGTCAGTAAGTAACGCGTCGCGCTGTCACGTCGCATCTGTTTGAAGAAGCCTTTAGTTAAGGCTTGTATCCACGCCAAGGACCTTCAGCATTTGGGCGCACTAAATTTGTGGGCGAGTGCGGGGTGATGTAGCCGTGCAGTCTTTAATCGGTCGCATTTTTAATTTATTATAACAAAAATAATGCATATTTAATTTTGTAAAGAGTAACAAAAGCAAATAATTTTCCTGCGTATTGCAAAGCAGTAGATATATTTTTTTTACTCTTTTGTTAAAAAATGAAGGAGTAAAATGGTTTCATCTCAACGATTTGGAGGTGATTTGGTGTTTTTTTTTTCTTATTATTTGATACCCATAGAAAAGTTATGCATAAACCAAATGACGTATCATAATTATGTAGATTACTTACTATTTTTTTCAAATGTAGTTTCTTTGTAAATGCCGACGAAAAGTGGTTTCATCTGCATGCTTTTTTCAACCATTTTTTGAGAGGGCAGCCTTAATTCGCCACACAATCAAGTTACCGTGACTATACAATACTGTTGACTACGTATAGCTACTTATCAACAAATGCATTAATATTTAAATCCTTCGTAATTACTTAACTGTCAGTTAAGTTACTATAAGATGACAAGACTCATTATGAAGTATCAAAGATTTTTATACCACAATGATTATAATTGTGTTCTTTTGATGAAATAAATCGCTAAACAAGTCAATGACCTTTTCTTTCTCTCCTTTCCAGGGTGAATCAACTCAACTTAGCCTGTTCCAGTGAACACTGGGAGAGCCCAGGGCTGCGCCACAAGACCCTGCCCTCCACATTCCACATCCAGTCTTTCCCAGCCACTTTCATGAGGTTGTCGGTCCATCTAGCTGAGGAGCGTCCCATACTACGCTTGCGTTCTCGTAAAATACATATACAGGATACGTTTTTGACCAGTGCGCAAACTGTAACCATGAATTCAGCATACCATTCTAGAACCCCCAGCGCAGAAATTTTTCTACGGTACAGCTGATTTATTTTGTAAAACTAACGAATAAATTCCGCGGTTTAGAATGATATGCTGAATTCATGGTTACAGTTTGCGCACTGGTTAAAAATTTATCCTGTATATCAAACATCGTAAAGTGGTCCCAAACTGTCAATTCATTTATATTAACTGCGTACACAGACAGCACACAATTCATCTGTTTATCAGTTTGGTACGGAGATTTGTAAAATCGTCCACAAAGTATTAATTGCTTAGAATTATCAGCTTATAATTTTCCCACTGCTGGGACACAGGCCCTCTGTCTGTGAGAGGGAGTGGGCCGTAATCCACCACGCGGGCCCGATGCGGGTTGGTAGATGTCACATGTCTTCGAAACTTTGGTTCTAGGACATGCCGATTTCCTCACGATGTTTGCCTGCACCGTTTTGAGAGCAGTGGTGAATTGCTATTTTGAAGTTAAATGTCACATAACATAGAATCATGGGACTACTCAGGAAATTAATCGCTTTCAGAGGAATTGCTTAATGTGGCGTTTTTAAGACCCGTAGTTAATGACAACCTAGCTAAGTGGGTTCACGTCAAAAGTACTACGGGTGAGATTCCAACTCACGAAGAGTCTCAACCACTGGGCTATATAATTTTGCGCTCAATCACCATTTTGCGCAAAAACTGCACATAATAGCCGTTTTGCACAAAACTGCGCAACCAGTTATATCGACCTCTGTGCCAGTTATAAATTAACACCATACAATACGCTGACATTAAGGATTTTGCACAGTTATTATGTGAGGTAAGTGCACTGGTTGTCGGTGCAGTTTTTATGTTTCTTACGAATTGGAATATCTTTCTTGACAGACGAAGTGTTCATTTATTCATTTTATTTCCTTGTTTGCCGCTTGCAAACATTGGAATATGCTCATCAGGTAACATAATAATATGAATTGTTAAAAACTCACATAATCAATCTTCTATTTAATAAAAATCAATGTTTGTATGTTTGTCCTCAATGCGTTCTGAAACCATCAATCAGATTATGATGATGCGTTAGTAGGGTGTTCTGGGGACGCCCGCAAGAGTTCCTGGCCCAAAAAATCTATTGAGGAAATCACGTCGGGTCGAAGCTAGTTATAAATAAATACAAAGGTCTAAAAAATAAGGTCTCGCATTCCAGGAAAGACACATGCTTACGTCCCTATACATTTTCCAACGATTGCCACAAAACACGAAACTATGGAAACATTTCAGTCGCCATTCTGTTAAAAATATATATATAATTATAGAGCAATTGAATTGTCGTTTCGTTTTTCTAATAAAACAAAACAATTCGGTCTGACTACGTCTGACTACGTCATTTTAAATTAAAACCTTTAATATAAGTAGTTGCGGAGTTTTGCGGTGATGACGTAGACTTGTCTCACCCATGTGTGATGTGGTCGGAATGCTATACCTGGCGAAGTAAATCATAAAAGGTACGCACGAGGACAAATCAAGCTATACATTTCCAGTATAAGCTGCCTTCTCACTGTACGAAAAGCCAAAAGAATGCGAGGTTGGCTAAAAATGGAAATGTATAGCTTGATATGTCGCCGTGTGTACCATGATAAATTCTGATTCAACAACACATTTTTTTTTTTTTTTTGAGAATGCGTTTTGCTGATAAAAAAACTATTGTTTTAAGGCCGATAATGGATAATAGAATTTTAAATGATTGTTTAGAATTGTTTAAAGTCAGTTTTTCATACAGAATCATAACCTATGAAGGAAAGGTATGGGCTAATAATATTAAGTTCTCTGTTACTACGAAGTCAATTTTTCTTTTCAGATATAAATCTCAAAAACTTTTAAGTGCCGGCCGACAACGGGTGCATCCACCACACAAGTCGGTATGCTACAGGTAAGAAACGATTATTAACGCGCGTCCGACAAGTCGCAAATATGAAAAGTTCACTTTAATATCACACACATAGCTATATCATTTAAAAACATATACTTGGTGGGTAGTCGAATTCATAAGAGAGTCTTGAAAGTAATATAATTTCGAGAGAATGAAGAAAATCGTCTCCTTGACCTTGTGGTCGCAACCAGCAGGCTTAGCACGAGCATCGATTTGTCGACGGAAGAATAGACATGACAATAGGAGAAGATAGCTATGTTCTTCTATTAATTATCACAGTTATCAATGCGTTCTAAACGAGTCATGATTTTGTAGTTAACCATATTTATTTTGTGGCCGTCGAGTAGAAAGTTTGTTGTCAGTGTGATTTTGACAGTTTGAAAAGAAATATTCTTCTGAAATTGTCTACATTTATAAGGACCTAGACAAAGATCGTTAGAAACGAAAGACAAAATGACATATAGTAAAAGGATATCTACGGTGCGATGTCAGAAATGGAGAAACGAAGTGCGACTACGTAAGAAAAAGCACTGTCTATTCTTCGTAGAAATAGAAAACGTCTTGCTGAGCCTGCAGGAAGACAAAAATAACGAAAAAAAGTTATAAGCTCTTCAGTGTGTGCGGTCTTGGGTTCAATTCCCAGGTCGGCTAGTGCTTTTTGGTTTTTCTAGCAGGTTTTTTCATGCCTACTCAGCGGCAGTATTTGTGCCCGGTTAGCATTTTTTTTTTTCACATAAACTTAAGCACGTAAGAAACGTCAGAAGCTAAGTACACGGTTCCAATTTGTCGTTTCCTATGGAGAAGAGCCGGCAAGAAACTCCACGGTTACTCTTTTAAAAATAATTGGCTTTTACAATGTTTTCAAATTACAGTGATAATAAGTATGGGAGAACAGTGCAGGCCTGTCAACAAGTACCAGGTACTTTATGAAATAGAAAATGATCTTCAAATTTTATGGCAATTGAAACTCGACTGGATATATGCCCAATTAATGACAATGCCTCGACAAATAGACATAACTGGCAATTTTGGGCATACTATGCACTTCTGCTTTCCCTTTCGGAGAATTCAGGCGTGATGTTTTTTTATAAAGAAACTGTGTTGCGGTCAGAAAGAGGATGGGTAAGTGCTCTTTCCGATCTAACGACATTGATTTATGTGCAAATAATTATAGTGCTCTATGCTATACATAACCAGCCTATAGTATTCCCACTGCTGGGACACATGCTGCTTCTTGCCGAAATGGAGTGGGCCGTAATCCACCACGCGGGCACAATGCGGGTTGGCATATGTCACATGTCTTTTAATTTATTGGTTCTAGGACATACCAGTTTCCTCACGATGTTTTCCTTCACCGTTTTGAGAGCAGTGGTGATGAAATAATTTACAGAAAGTAAAGGGCCTGCTTGGGTTCGAACTCACGACTAGTAACTTTTAGTCGGAACTGTCACTACTGGGCCACCACTGCTGCCCTGTGCTATGAACATCCTACTTATATTGGGCACGCCACGATTGCGGCGGTAAGTCCCCTCATTGAGGAGTGGATTGAGAGGCGCCACAGCGTCGTCACCTTCAGGTCCTTACCGGACATGGTTGTTCCGGTTCCTGTTTCGGATATCGCGGGAGGATACGCCCGGGTGTTTACACTGCGTAGATCGCCTTCAGGACACGGTGGAGCATACGGTGGAGGTCTGCCCGGCTTGTTCGAAAGAGATACCGTCGTCCCTGGCACACAGGCAACTGAAGGAACACGGGTGGGTTTTAGTCGGTAAAAGTCTGACACGTCCTCCTGCTCCATTCAGAGCGGGAGAAGTTATTTGATGATTTCCTACCTTCAAAGAAAAAAAATATCCTACATTTTATAATTCTTGCTAATATTATAAACGTGAAAGTTTGTATGTATGGATGTATGTATCACGCAAAAACGGCCAAACGTATTTGGATAAAATTTGTTAAACCTACAGATAGAATAAAACCTAGATTAACACATAGGATACTTTTTGTCCCGGTAAGTACGTTCCCGGTGGGATAATTTCCGACTTAGACGCGGGTGAAGGAAAAGCTAGTCTATGTATCTATATATCCCTACTAATATTATAAATGCGAAAGTAACTCTGTCTGTCTGTCTGTCTGTCTGTTACGCTTTCACGCCGAACCGATCGTCATGAAATTTGGCCGAGATATAGCCTGGGATATGGGTAAGGACATAGGCTACTTTTTTACGCGATAACCGACATCCACGCGGGCGGAGCCGCGGGCAAAAGCTAGTATAATATAAAAGGAGAAATTGACTGACTGATCATGATCAATCAACGCACAGCCGAAACTACTAGGACTAGGAACGTTAAATTTTACAAACCGCTTCCTTTTATAATGTAGGGGAGCACTAAGAAGGGGTTTTTGGAAATTCGACCTTTAAGGTGGTGAAAAGGGGGGATTTTGTTTGTATGAAAAATCTTATTCCTTGAGTTAATAAGCTTGAAACTTGGCATAAATACTTATCTAAGTAAATTATAAAGTTGGTAATATATTGTTTTTCTAAACTAACCCCTAAAGGGGGATTGGGGGGTGTCAAAGTTTGTATGGAAGAATTGTAACGCGCGGTCTGATTAACTAGAAACTCAGTATTTATGTCTAAAATCAAATTTAAAGAATAACGTGTATCAGAGTTTTTCGAAAATCTACCCCTAAAGGGGTAAAAAAGGGTAGTCCGTAATGTTATACATGTGAAAATTTGTGAAGATGATTGGATTTTCGTTACTCAATTACGCAAAAACGGCAGAACGGATTTGGATAAAATTTGACACACAGATAGATTATAATCTAGGTTAACACACAGGATACTTTTACAGAAGTACGTTCCCGCGGGATAATTTATGACTTCCATGCGGGCGAAGCCGCGGGCGGAAGCTATAGTAGAAAATAAATCTTATACATCAGATTCAGTTTATAACTTAAACCAACCACGAAGATCGGATCAAGATTAAAAATGCCAACGAAAACGCCTTCGCAACATAATCTTATATTGGCTTGGATCAATAAGTATGGCATACACCTGTATGGTCCATGTATGTATCTATGTATTTTAACTTGTTTATAAGTAAATATAATGGGGTGCTTGTGGCTACGTAAGAACAGCTGAACGGGTCGATCGATCAGGTTAAGCTACGCTTGCCGCGGTTGCTCCGTAGATGGATGATCATCTTTACATATCAAGACCCCTCCGTGCCTCGGAAAGCACGTTAAGTCGTTGGTCCCGGCTGTCATTCGTGGATCTTTGACAGTAGTTTATTTTTATTTTTGGAGTGTGGGAAATCATCAAATGACTTCTCCCGCTCCGGGTGGAGCAGGACGTCAGGTGTCAGACTTTTACTGACTAAAATCCACCCGTGTTCCCTCAGTTACCTGTGTGCCAGGGGCGACGGTGTCTCTTTCGAACAACCCGCACCCCTGGCAGGCATCGGCCCTTGTGGACCCCACCAGTTGTTGCTGAAATCTCTGACGGCGCGCGTGGAACAAAACGCGCCGTCCCGCCTACTACTTTTCGACCGCAGGGGTTAGGGAGTTCGGCCGACACTCCTCTTCCCCTGCGGCCCCACCGCGTCCGCCATCAAACGGTGGTGGTTCTCGGCCAGGCTACGGAAGGGAAGAGCGCTGCTCAGAAGCACCAGCACTCCTCCTCTGCCGCAGCTCGTAACCCTCAGCCGCGATGCCTCCCATTCGACATCGCGGCCCACCTCAGTTGCGGTGCACCTCACCGCAACCTACTTTACTACCGCCTTACTACGCCGCTACGTCATTGGCTTGAAGGCAAAAGCCCTGACGAGCGGCCCCACCTTTGGGTTCCTCGTCGCTTCACCGTGGCTGGGAGACCACGGCTACTGAGCCCCCCCGCTACGACAATGCGGGAACCCACTCAGGGGGGATCTTTGACAGTCGTTACGGGTCGTCAGAAGCAGGAAATTCGGACAACCAGTCTTGCCAAGGGCTATTGGAATACCCAGTAACTAGGTTGTAGATATCAGAGGCAGTCACTCCATGCAAAATGCTGGTATTCAGCTGCAACCGTTTAGACTGGAAGCTGACCTCAACATACTAGGAAAAAACTAGGTATGATGAAGTACCCAATGCTGATGAGTCATTTATTGATCATTGCGACTGAGCACAACCGAGAAGCTCTTCTTCATCTCTCCGAAAGTGAAAACGAGCTCCCAATATCCTCAAACACAGAGAAACCTTAAAAGAATCTTAAAACTGTTTGATGATTTCCCACCCAAAAAAAAAAACATTTCTGCTAAAGTAACAGACTTAGATAAGATGGTGGTAGCTAGCCAGGCGGACTTGGAACAAGCCTTCCACCATCTCCACATGATCACGAGCCCCGCTAATTCTAATAAACATACCTACCAACCTAATTTTAGCACAAAAAAAAACGGTCTTCAAAAAGACTTTAAAACAACATCTCCATCAAACATAGACCTCAAAAGTGCTTGTAAAACAATAGCAGTACTATTAACACATGCAAATGGGTTTTTTGTTATGTCGTCTTTATTTGTCAAACAGAATCCGGGCGCCGCACTTCAACACCTCGAAAAAACCTACTCAAACGGCTTTGCCGCCACGTTTGGTTAGGATAGACGGGTTTTGGTGAAAAAAGTTAGTAAAATGGATGGAATTTGGTGTGGCTAAAGTTTATTTAGTTTCGGTCAAAGTTTTGAGTTTTTTGGTGAGATTTTATGTAGCATATTCCAATGATATGTTACCTTTAGATGCGTAACGTGTTCTCAATATTGCCCAGAAAAATGCAAGGTAATTGCCTGTCGTGTTTTTAGTCACATACCATCCAGTGACGCGGTGACACACAAGTGACGTAACTAAATATTGTTTCTCTTTCTAACAACAGGAATCGGTATGGATCTTTCCTGTTCTTCGTGCACTATGTGATTGAATGGACTAGTAGGTAGCTAATTCATGGTTTACAATGTTTTTGTGTGCTCTAATGTTCGTGTATGACGCGTCTATTTATAATACGTCATTGGCTTGTTCCTTATTCATTTGGAGCTTGTGCAGCTTGCCAATTTATTCCATTCGTTACTTTTAGCCATCGTCTTAGTATTCACCCTCTTTCTTGGCTTGCCATCTTTCTCACAATACTTCCATCGTGTTTCTAACCTCCATTTCGTTTAAATCTTTTGTTTTGGTCCATATTATTATGAAAATTATGCAAGAGCCCACAAAACGGTTAAGAAAATCCATAAGACAAACCGGAAAATATCTCAGAACCAAAGATTCGAAGATATGTGTAATATCCACCATCCCACACTGGACCCTGGGGTGCGGGTTGTTCGAAAGAGATACTGTGGCCCCTGGCACACAGGCAAATGAAGCAACACTGGTGGGTTTTAGTCAGTAAATGTCTGACACTTCCTGCTCTCCCAGCGCGGGAGCAAGAGAAGTTATTTGATGATTTCCCAATAAAAAAATAAAAAACCCCACACTGGACCCGTCTGATGGATTAAGCCCACTCTCCTCAAAGTCAAAGTCAAAGCATTTATTTCAATTAGGCACTTAAAATGCACTTTTGAACGTCAACATTTGATTCTAGTCGCCCATTCCAAAATGTAGTTTCGTATGGAGAAGAACGGGCAAGAAACTCCACCGTTACTCTTTTAAAATGTTTTAAATACAATTTAACATAGTACATTCATATTATTTAATTATACGTAAAAACGATGCACACATAATAAAATTACTATATGCACCAAAATAGGTAACAAAATGCAACTGAAGCAATAAAGATAAATTAATTCTATGATAGCTACATGGTGCTCACATGTTTACAAACATTGTAAGAGTAAGAGAATACGATTTTCCTAGAGTTTTAACAAGAAACAGAGAGGAGGTCATAGGTCTCCTCTCTAAGAGGTCTCTCTTTGAGTATATGTATGTCCCAGCAGTGGAAATTATGTACTCGAGGTCGATATGATTCATCATTATTTGCCTAGACCAGCTTTATTGGAATCGGCTTCCAGTTTCATTGGATGTAGTTGAATACCAATATTTTACATGGAGCGGCTGCCTATCTGGCCTCCACAACCCAGTTACTGGGTAATACGATACCCCGTGGTAAAACTGATTGACAGACTTCCCGGCTACTGACAACCCGTAACGACTATCAAAAATCTACAAAAGACAGCCGGGAACCAACGGCTTCAGACAGGCACATATGGGTCTCGATATGTGAGGGTTCCTATCCACAAACCCACCGTAGCAAGTCTAACGTTTGGCCGACCCTCAGCCATGCGCCAAGCAGGTCATTACAATCATCATGGTCTACATAGCCTTTACTCAAATATGTTCTATGTTGCAGTCCAACCGGATGCAGCTGCAAGACTTGTATTTACATGGAGCGACTGCCTATCCGACCTCCACAACCCAGTTACTGTGTAACAGGATACGCAGGTCAAACCAAATCAAATGTTTTTTTGGAAGAAATACATTGCTATAGAAGGTGAGATCTTATAGCCTAAGTGAAATTGTATTCTGCCTGCAAGCAAGCGTGCAAATATGTAGTATGTTATCCTTAAGAGATAGACTTTGGTGGAAACAGCAACACACGAAAATGCAAAAATCCTAAATCATCATCATCATCATTTCAGCCGAAAGACGTTCACTGTTGGACATAGGCCTCCCGAAGCTCCGCCTCTTCGACCGGTTCTGTGCAGCGGACTCCTGCGGTCCTCACGATGTCATCGGTCCACCTTGTGGGAGGCCTTCCCACTCTAGGTCTTCCGGTACGCGGTCCCCACTCCAGAACTTTTCGGCCTCATCGGCCATCTGTTCTGCGAGTAATGTCACCACTGCCACTTAAGTTTGGCAATTCTTCGGGCTATGTCGGTTACCTTGGTTCTCCTGCGGATGTCTTCATTCCTGATTCGATCACGCAGGGAAACTCCAAGCATAGCCCCAAATCATTGACAGTCAATCCGTCACGTTAACTATGATTCAACATAATTAAGTATTCATGTCTCGGCGATCAGTTGTTATAGATAATTTGGGCCACCCGAAACTTACAGCCATTTTGGATTATCAATAATGTTTCGACGCCGTTTGAATGTTGATTAGCTAAACTACGTCTTTCCTGTACTTAAATTAGTTTTAGCGAGAAGTTATAATTAGAAAAGACGGAAGATAGCTTTATTGAACCGACTTCAAAAAAAGAGGAGGAGATTAATGTTCACCGATATTTACATCAATTGTAAACCGATTTTGAAAATTCTTTCATTTGGTAGAGGCAGCGGTGTCCCATATACATTTTATAACTTTTCTTAGTGTTTAAGGTAGCTTCTATAATAAGTATTTAATCCAGTTTGTGTATCTTGATAATGTTGTAACACTTAGTCCTTTCACGGTTGTTTACTAAAAAATATAAAACTTTTTACTAAACTTTTCACTTTGTTGTCTTTTTTGGAAGTCGGTTGTTTTGTTTTTAGTAAACTTTTTAGCTGTTGTACCTACGCCACACAAATTCGTAAACCTTCACTTGCTAGGTGTATTAGGAAATTACTGTTCTTAATATCATCGAAATAAAAAGAGTGAAAAAAATACGTATAACTAAATAACTTGGTCAAATTTATACGGGACCACTCGGTATACTTGTGAAAAGGTTAACATTAACACCCTTTCCAACAAAAGTTTTTTTTCAAATCGGTTTATAAATGACGGTAGGAAGCATTAAAAATTTAAATTCCTCCTTTTTGTGAAGTAGGTTCAAAATCACATAAGAAGAGTCCCCCCAAAATGCCTGCCTCCCACCACTCCCTAGTGGCTTTCCTTTAGCTGGGAAGAAGAAGTGGCGCAACAAACTGACCAGCAGGCTGCGTAGCACATGAAGGAAGTGTCAATCCCAATTCAGCAACCAGAAAATCTTGAAGGTGTCCCTCCCGCCCGTACCTTGTGCCAATATAGGTGCCACGGTACCGGTCCCGAAACTGATGACGTAGCGGCCAAAAAGTAAGTTGCGGTGAGGTGCACCGCAACTGAGGTGGGCCGCGATGTCGAATGGGAGGTTTCTCTTCCCTCAGCGCTTTTCCCTGCCTTGGCCTGGACGGGGCCGCCACCGTTTGATGGCGGACGCGCTGGCGCCGCAGGGGAAGGGGAGTGTCGGTATAGCGTTGGCCGCTCTCCCTATCCCCTGCTTCCGAAAAGTGGTAGGCGGGACGGCGCGTTGTGTTCCACGCGCGCCATCAGAGATGTCAGCAACGACTAGTGGGGTCCGCAAGGGCTAATGCCTGCCAGGGGTGCGGGTTGTTCGAAAAAGACACCGTCGCCCCCTGGCACACAGGCAACTGAGGGAACACGGGTGGGTTTTAGTCAGTAAAAGTCTGACACGCCCTCCTGCTCCACCCAGAGCGGGAGAAGTTATTTGATGATTTCCCACCCTCCAAAAGAAATAGCCGGTGCTATTACTATTTATTAGCAAAACTTAACAATAACATCTTACTACTTACAAAAGAATGGCCTCTGCCTAGCCTCTCTTTCAAACTAACCTTGAACGTAATACAACAAAAGATTTTTTGTTCGATTTATGTGTCCGTCGCAACTCAGGAAACGAAGCCGGTACATCGAATTAGTATGCAATGTTTATGTTATTACGTCACGCAATATTTGAAGATATAGGGTGATGGTTTAAGAATATTTTTAAAAAGTATTTCAATTTGCTAAACCTTTTACCAACTGTGTTGGGGTTGGCTTCCAGTCTAACCGGTTGCAGCTGTATACTAGTATCTTACATGGAGCGACTGCACATCTGACCGCCACAACCCTGTTACAGGGTAACACGATACCCCTTTGTAAGAGTGGTTGTCAGACATTCGGGCTTCCGGCTACTGTAACAACTGTATTAATAAAAACTAAAATTATAAAGTGTTGTTTTTTAATCGGTTTTTTTTTTACAGCGTTTTTGTTCTTTACTTTTTAGTTCTATAACTATGATGAATTTTCGAATTGGTGTGGGGTAGGTAATATTACCTACCCCACACCAATTCGAAAATTCATCATCAATGGGGTAAAAAAATGCATATTTATGCGATAGCAGCATTCGCCGTTGATTTGCTGTAATTTTTTGAAGAGTCCGTTGTCTGTCTCCGAAACGCATCATCAGATCTACATGAAATTTAAATAGGACCATTTCGGAATTAACCCCTTTCGAACAAAAAAATGATTTTGCAAATCCGTCTGTATATGACGTTGTTGTGCCTGAATATACATAAAAATATAAACATGTCGAATTGACAACCTCCTTTTTTTTGAAGTCCGTTTAAAGCATTGATCACTTTTGTAACATAGGACATTTTCAGTATTTTTTCAGTTGTTCAAAGGCCTCGGCTCTCATACATGAGATTGTGCATATCTGGGCAAGTATACTTTCTGATTTTATCTTGGATATTACTGACATCGGTGAAGGAAAGACGTCGAGAGGACTGCTGAACTTGTATTTACAATACAGGGTTATTTGAAATTGACTGACAAAGGGCAATGGAGAGGGCTATGCTCGGAGTTTCCTTACGCGATCGAATCAGAAATGAAGAGATCCGCAGGAGAACCAAGGCAACCGACATAGCCCGAAGAATTGCCAAACTTATGTGCCAGTGGGCAGGGCACATTGCTCGCAGAACAGATGGCCGATGGGGCCGAAAGGTTCTGGAGTGACGACCGCGTACCGGAAGACCTAGAGTGGGAAGGCCTCCCACAAGGTGGACCGATGACCTTGTGAAGGCCGCGGGTACCCGCTGGATGTGGGAAGCACAAGACCGGTCGAAGTGGAGGAGCCTGGGGGAGGCCTATGTCCAGCAGTGGACGTCTTTCGCCTGAAATGATGATGATGATGATGAGCTTAACTCCTCGACGGGTATCAATATCTAAGCGTCATAAAACAAAAAATAAATTAATCTGGTAAATTTTTGTGGGGATCATCGACCGCAGTTATTCTAGTTTCTTGAAATATTAGCTTAAAAAATCTGAAACTTCAAGTAACAACATTAACAGCGGTATTTGACCTCCCAAAAGAAAACAACGAATCTTTTTATTTTATCATGTTTAGATATTGCGTCGGCGGAGTTTAGCCAGCACATTTAAAATAGCCTCTGAAATCGGCAACCTGTGTTGCTCAAGAAGATTGCGTGGTAATCAATGCTCGTGCCTTCTCTGGTCTTTGTCCTGCAGTGGGGCAATAATACGCCGGTATAAAATTATGCCTTATTCAGGAGACAAACAATACGAGGTTTTGTCCTTCAACATGCAAAAAATAGAATTAAATAAAGCAACACTTGATGTGCAAAAAGTCTGTCTTACAAAGTATGTAAGCGGTTTCAGATTCCATTGCATAAAAACTAATAAAAGTCAGTTGGCTTCAACCAATTTTCTGACATGGAATTCTTCTTCACACAATATTTTTTTGATAATTTTGTCTTTTTTCAAAGGTAAAGCTACGGTAGCCGCGGTTAGTTCGTGGATGGGTGATCTCGACTTAATAATATAAATGCGAAAATATCTCTATCTGTCGTTCTGCATGTTACGCCTAAACAGCTGAACCGACCGTCATGAAGTTTGGCAGAGACATCTAGCTAGAACATTATATATCGAGACCCCTCCGTGCTTCGGAATGTTCGTTAAGGCCCTGGTAATTTTGAATGTACATACTCGTCGTATTGTCGTAATGAGCGATAACAGTTCTTACTGAAATCCGATATGGGTTAAAATCTGTTGTAATAAATTCGAATAATAAATGAGCAAGCATTGTCGTAAAAATGCAAATAAAATCGTACAAAATTAGATATTAACTATTTTATAGTAAATAATCCATCACTAGATGCAGTTTGGCATTTGGAATTTTATGGTATATTTTTAATTAAAACAATAATTGTTATTGAAGGGATAAACTGGTTTTAAAGATAATAAATACTTTGATGGTTTTTTTGATGCATTAAAGTACGTTTAATTATGTTTTGAGTTCCATCACGGTATGCATTTTTTTTTTTTGTTGAAAATATCGTAAATTTTTTTGCTTTCAAAATTATTTACGGTTAAAGAGATACACTGGTTTTAAAAACCACCTTTTTGAGCATTTTCAGGAAATCTCCACCATAAACCGTTTATCCCGGCTGTCATTCGTGGGTATTTGGCAGTCATTACGGGTTGCCAGAAGCCCGAAAGTCTGATAACCAGTTTTACCAAGAGCCATCTTGTCTCTCTCAGTAACTGGGTTGAGAAGGTGAAATACAGGCATTCAGCTGCATCCGGTGATACTGGAAGCGAACCCAAACATGGGTGGGAAAAGGCTAAGTAGTTTTTTTTTAATTAAAAATACAATAACAAACAAACCCGGTTTCGATCATCTACGAATGCGCTTAAAACGGTAACGGGCTTAAAATACAGCTCTTTACAAAATATAACACAAAATTACTCTCTCACAAAATGTCCTTGTTCATTTTCTTAACAACGTCATGAATTATTACGAGTACGGAACCGCAAACGTTCGCGGTTGGCTTCACCGCACGCCGCCGCAATGATTATGGTACCCTAATATTATGTTGTCTCACTTTTTGTATGGCATCTTGACAGTGCGGAGAGAATGACGTTGAAATAAGGATTCCGTTTCATGCATTTTTATTATTGTAAGAAATGTAAGTGAACTTGAGATAATGGAGTGGGGTTGGTCAATTTCTTCACATATATACCTACGTCTTTTAACCAATTTTAAAAGGAAGAGGTTCTCGATTCGACTGTTTTATTTTGATGCATATGTTTCGCGATGTTGACGCAAACCAGTTTTACCAAAGGGTATTTCCCAGTTACTGGGTTGTGGAGTCAGGTGCATCCGGTTAGACTGGAAGCCAACCCCAACATAGTTGGGAAAAAGCTAGGCAGATTGATTGTTGGAATTGTGGATTGAATTAAAAAAAAATATGAGAAATGTATGCTATTCATTAAAAAACAATTCATTAACTTGGGTAGTTTTTGTTTTATCTTCAATAATACGGATTCTTTCCAGCTAGTGTTGTGAAGTACTAAAATTAGTTCGATTTTCTTCTATTATCTAGTAAAAGTAACTTAACTATTGCCATAATTACTTATTGCATAATTGCCTAATACGTATTACTGGAGTTGTTGATTCACCCACAAATAACTTCGTGCGAATCACTTACAATTTTTTTTAATTTACATTTAGTATTTATAAGTGTCCATTCGCCCGTCGACGCCATCGACTAATTCCAGCAAAATAATAATTAAAAAAACACATCAATCAAAAATGCAACATCCTGTATACACAACCTATAATTCTGTAGTGATTAGCACATATTAAAAGAGGTTAGGATCTGTGGCGCCGTCTCTATGCAAATAATATATCCGTCTCTGGCTCAATCTATGGGAAATCGTAAATTTCGACCTTGAATGAACAATGAACAAGATTTTTGTGATATTTGTCGTAGGTATTGAAATGGTATTCTTTTATTCTAGGGTGATAATTTTATTGTGATTGATAAATGACACGTTTCTACAAAAACAAACTATTTCATACATTGTGGCATATATGGTGGCGAGGACATTTATGCGCAAACTGTAACCATGAAATAATTCATTACATGATTTTGGACCCCCTAGGGCAGAAATGTTTCGTCGGTTATCAAAAAAGATCAGAGGGGCAATTCTGGTAATTTTAAGAACGTTCACAGTCTGATCTCAATGTCAATCTGTCAAAAATTCCCATACATTTTTGTCAAATTTTTGAAATTCGATTGTCGCCGAGATGACACTGCGAACGTTTTTAATTACGAGAATATTGGCCTTCTGATGTTTCATAGAAAAGTGCAATACGCTGTCAAATTGTATAGAAGATTTTTTTGTTAATCATCTCCGAAAAATGTCTAAAAAATATTCAGGGCGTTTAGAATGATGTAGATAAGTAGAGACGCTAGCATATCAAGCTATCCCAAACTGTCAAATTTTCCCAATTGAATATGAACCTAATTTTTCTGGAATCGTAAGTTGTAAGTTGAAAAACTATCACAGAAATTTGACAGATTGGGGTTAGTTAATGTGCTGACCTCTGTACTGAAGCCATGACAACAAAAAAAGACGAACGAATTTATGTTGTGTTTTTAATCATATTTTTCGTACATGGGTAATTAGGTACATATATTATGCCTTAAAAATCTACCAGTTACGTCTAAATCTAGTTGGGGTAATTTAAAATTTAAATTAATTAATTTCAGGTAAAATCCAAATTGAAAAGAATAAAATGTTGGTAACAGAATAAAAATTTAAAGTGACTGAATTTAAATAAAATGTCAAATTTAACGGTCGCAGAACCACAAAACACAAAAAATAAAACACCTAAAAATTCAATACAAGTCAATGAATAATGTTTCCCTTCCATTCCTCCCACCCATCATAATATTCCCTTTTCATTACCAACAAAACTTATAACATTCACCCACAAAAAAAATGCCAGAATTTCCATAAAAATCCTCTAAAATATTAACTAGAACAGCGACACGTAAATTGAAAAACTGAACACTGGTCGCAGTCCCATTTTACTTTTAATATTTTCACGAAATGTCTGTTTGTCATACATATTTTTTATTTGAGTTTCCCGATGATATTTGCTATCAAAACAGGAGTTGATTGGTTGCAGACAGCCAGCCATGCATATTTATTTGTTATTATATGTATAGCTACATTGTTTTTTTACGTTTAATAAAGTATTACGGGGAATTATTGATTTTATTGTGTTCATGGTTAAATGTGAGCATAATTTTGTTTGATTTGGTTTTTGAGTTGATATTTGTGAAATAGTGAACAAAGATGGTTTTAACTAAAATCAAATCAAATCAAATCAAAATATTTTTATTTCTTAAAGACCTGCATGGGCACTTATGAAACGTCAGAAGCTAGGTGCACGGTTCCAAATTGTCGCTTCCTATGGAGAAGAGCCGGCAAGAAACTCCACGGTTACTCTTTTAAAAATCATTAGCTTTAACAATGTTTTCAAATTACAGTGATAATAGGTATGGGAGGACAGTGCAGGCCTGTCAATAAGTATCAAAATGTATTACTAATTTGACTGCCTACTTGATAAGAATATTAGGAACAAAAAAGCCATCTGAATACTAACCTACTTACATAGGTACCGTAAAACGGGGTGAATAGAGACTGCAGTGGTGAATCGAAACGAAACTTTAAAGTGGATTTTAATGTTGAAATTAGATAGTTTGTAGCCAAAAAGGACTCTAATGTGTTTACTGTTTTATAATTAACGATTAATTGCCTTGTTGGCAGAAAACGATCATATAATTTCAATAGTAAAATGCACTTTAAAGTTTCGTTTCGATTTAACCCTGCTGTCTCTATTCACCCCGTTTTACTGTACCAAAAAAGAAATTACAAAGTAAAAAAAAAAAAAACACAAAAAAATGGCAACCGACTTCCTAAAAAACAATAAAATTGAGTTAACTTACTTTAACTTTAATTTCAGAGGTCGGTGTTTTTGGAGCTGTATTTTAATTTCTGCACCAATTTCTAAATTAAAGTTTTTTTTTCACTTTCGTTGTTTTTTTTTTTTTTAGGAAATTGGTTGTTTTTTATTATTGTGTGTCCTTTCTTTGGTATTGTTCGTCAAATCGTTGAGCTCCTCAAGTTCTGAGTTGAGCTGCATGATTACTGATACATGCGTGCACTGAATGGACAGGTCCACTCAATCTGTGTTGTTCTTTCCTCAAAAGACCATTTCAGACACCAATCCACATGGTCTTCACATAATCTGACCAAGATTATGTCTGGACTTTAAAAGATACTGTGACCTCTGAGTCTGTTTCGGCCTTTCTTCTCAGAGTAGTCAGATAGGAAACGTCGACCTCATCTAGTTTAAAAAAATATGATTGACGTGTAAAGTGTTTGTACAAACCTACTTCCAGAAATAAAATAATTTATCATTTTTATTAATAAGTTATCAGTTATGGTACCTACCACACGCGGATTCGTATACAGGTACTATTTGCTTTGCACGGAGGGCTCTTGGTAGTGTTGCAAAGGACTCGAGTCTTCGAGTCGTAATTTTAAAGCAGTCATTTCACATTTGACTTTTACAGCTAAACAGATATATATATATAAATATTGTGTTGAGTTGTGAGTTTTTTGCTATTTACGAACTCCCTATTACTTCAGATTGCATAAAACACTAATAAATAATATGTAACTTTATATATAAATGAAATTTGGCATTAATAAATGTTCAAATTTAGTAGTAGTTTTTCGAAAATCATTTCTACTAACGGGTTTAATAATAATGGCAATACGACAATGCCATTATAACACAATTCTATTACGAGACCATTGACCGACCACTGATCGACCATTATGAATTTAGCAGATTACGAACTTTTAGCAAAATGACGTTGGGATCGTGTTGGAATGTCGAATTTATAAAAATAGCAGACTAAGACCCCAGGACTCGTCTGCTCCACCGTCCATCGGTCCTTCGACAAACATGGCCAGCCCACTGCCACTTCAGCTTGCTCACTCTACAAGCTATGTCGGTGACTCCGGTTCTTTTCCGGATAATTTCGTTCCTGTTTTTATCCTGAACTACCACCCAGATCAATTTTCCATAATCGTTTCGTTCCACTAACCACAATTCAACTTCGAATAAAAAATAAAAAAAAACTCATTTAACCTGATGAAAGGTCCGTTTTAAATATTTACACTCGTTACTCCAAAACTGATTAAAGAAATTCATTCTGACGGTTTAAAGATAAAAGATCGCGAATGAAATCACCCGTTTGTTTTAATATTTTTCTACCGAACTCGTGTTGAGCGAATTTAGACCTTATCTGATTGGGATAAAGAGGTTGATTGGTGATGAATCCAATCTAAATTTTGGGCGGGCCAGCCGCTGAAATATAAGCGGTGATCACGAATGTAGTCTCGGAGCTAGGGAGAAAGGAATATTTCGAAATGAAACACAAAACACTTAATTGTTTTACGATTTATTTTATTTAGAAAAAAAAAGTTATTACATTTAACACTTATCAGTAAGGTATCTTAAGAGGAAAAAATTGGTTGATTGTTTTTTTATTTGCATTGAATAGGCTCCGAAACTAGAGAACCGATTTGAAAAATACTTTCACTGTTGGAAAGCTACACTATACCCGGGTGACAGGCGGGAACGGGAACTATGTGGGTCAAACCGCGGAGCGCTGCTAGTATAAAATAAAAACAATGTAATAACCACAACATTTTCTACAAATAGGCATGCTATGATGAGGGCTCATCGGTAAGCTAGTTTATTTTTATTCACATTCAAGGAAACAATTTATATCGTTACAAGCTGAATTACCACACGATATATCTAAGCTGTTCAGTACAATAAAAATGTGTAATGTGTTGTTTTAAGCTTTTACATTTAAAATGTTTAAAAAATATTTATATGCCAGTCCATGGCGAAACATGTTTATACATAATTTTATTAATAAGACCATGCTTAAATCAAATAAAGATATAAAAATTCTATTCTATTCGAGTGCATGATATCTTAAGTATTTTAAATAATCCTAACAGGAAAAGTAAGCTCAACTCTAGAATGAATATTGTGTTCAAGTCTGAGGTTATTTTGAAGTAAGTATGGAAAGAAAGAAAGAAAAAGCAATAAGGCCGCCCATTGTATATTTTGTAGTGTACCTTGTTTTTTTGTAATGTATTTTTTGTGGTGTACAATAAAGTATATATAAATAAATAAAATACATTTATTTAGCACAGACTAAAAAGGCACACAATTAAACAGTAAAATAATAAAAATTAAAAACCAAGATAAAGTGCCTCAAATTTTGCATCACAGCTGCGGTAAAAAGGCATGTGGCAATAGAACCTTAACGTGAATAAACTAAAACCTAAATTAAACCTATTTTTATTTCTTTATTTCTTTCAACAACTTAGCTAGTTAGTGACACACCCCTTAAAACGTTTTTCATTATTTTCCTCTGATTGATATTTGAGCATCTAAATAGATCGATTACCTCATTAAGTGTAGTATGATAAGTGACTAACTAGGACATAATTGAAATAGGTATGTCTTAGTAGGTACTACTAGAATCAATTTTATTGTTAATGAAAATGTTTACGATCAAAAGTGCTTTTTATATTCTTATTTGAATTAAATAAGTTTTGACTTTGACCTTAGAAAACATAAAATATCGTAAAATATCTTAATATGAAAAATGGAATTGACACGATTCTTTCTTAGTTATTTGCAAATATTTAGGTAAATTATAATTTCAAATTTTATTCTTTCAGATAACGTTACAAATCTACAATCCGTCTCCTCGTCTAACCTGGCAGTTAATAACAAGCAACGAGTTGATTCGTATTGATGGTTCCGTACGGTGGCGACTGCCAACTTAATTGGTTTTCGTTTCGTGTTTATGCGTGTAGATTTTTTGGCTTAGGGTTCCGCTTGCATTGGCCATCCACCCTTTTAACAGAGAACAGGGACCTATGGTCTTCGCTCTTCTACTGTGCAATGTGTCCTGAGGCCCTAGTGTGAGTGGGCTTTCGGCGATCGAGCGCGCTCGGCGCTCGATCGTTATGTCGAGATGGTTAAAAGAAACTCGCATGAGGACCTTTGAAGCCCTGGCTGGAGACCTTAGTTTATTAAGGTAGCCGCAGGCAAGTCCTGTTAAGCAGCTGATGGCCAAAATCCTGCGTCACGCAAGTAGAGTTAACCACGCGACTAGCATAAATATACATATATAGGGTGACTGCCTAATTAGTGACCGACATTTAAACACATGATTGTACTCATCATTATGAACAATTTTTACTATGGGACCAAACCCGAAATCGCGAAAAAAAAAATCATCTGTTCCCTACATTTTGACGAGTTATGCGAACATGTACATGCACGTTTCGGCCGGGCCCGTATCTTCGTTGACAGTGTTAGAGAGTAGGCCGAAATTAGGAATGGCTTCCATTTTGTAGTTCATCAACATTTATAGCGTTATTTACGTCACGCAGCAGACATTTTTTTCGAATATATGAACTAACTAGATTTTGCCAGCAGCTTCGCCCGCGTGGAGATCGAAAATTATCCCATGGGAACGTCTTACCGGGATAAAAAGTATCGTATGTGTTAATTCAGGCTATTATCTATCTTTTTGCCAAATTTCATCCAAATCCGTTCAGCCGTTTTTGCGTCATTGAGTAACAAACATCCAAACATCTTCAGAAACTTTCACATTTATAATATTGTTAAATAAAGTAGGAAGTATGATGGATATTAGGAAGCATACTGCCTTTAAAAAAAAACTGATTCTGATTAATACTGTGATACGCAAGTAGGGTGCAGTCGTACAGAGGCCAAGCACATCACGCTACCCCAATCTGTCAAATTTCTTTGATTGATTTTCAACTCTATCACATAAGAATAAGGTACATGTTCAATTGGGAAAATTAGACAGTTTGGTGTAGCTTGATGTGCTGGCGTCTGTACTTTTATCTACAGAACCCACAACATTAAACAAATCCAAATTCCTTTTATTTTCTCATAAGATATTTTTCGAGTAGGTAATCGTAAGGGCTTTTTTTCCGCCTCAGGAAGTGAATCCTAATTGTATTTCGTAACCAAACATTTATTTAGTTATTTTACTCCCAAATCCTTGTGATGATAAATGTTATTAAATTAATCCCTTTAATAATTGTTGTATATTTTCTTTGGTAATTAATTATTGCAGTTGTTCTTGTTTTTATGTTGATTGCTATGTAACGAAGTTGGTTTTGCTTGCTAATGAATTGTTTTGCGGAAGACGTAATTGTCAATCAAACAAGATGTGTATTCATCCTTTAATGTTCCCACTGCTGGGACACAGCCCACAGGCGTCCTCTTTATGAGAGGCCTAGTGCGGGTTATGATGTCAGCACCAACTGGTGGGATCCGCAAAGGCCGTTGCCTGCCAGGTGCAGGTTGTTCGAAAGAAATACCGTGGCCCCTGGCACACAAGCAACTGAAGGAACACGGGATTATTTGCAACACAACATGTAAGGTAACATACAATGCAACATTTTTTGTACCATTTTAATGTATTTGCGAGTACACTACGCGCCCACTGTGCGCAGGTTTTTTTTTTGGAGCTTGGGAAATCATCAAATGACTTCTCCCGCTTTGGGTAGAGAGTAGGAGGGGGTGTCAGACTTTTACTGACTAAAACCCACCCGTGTTCCCTCAGTTGCCTGTGTGCCAACGGCCACGGTATCTCTTTCGAACAACCCGCACCCTTGGCAGGCATTGGCCCTTGCGGACCCCACCAGTTGTTGCTGACATTTCCAGTGACGGCGGGCGTGGAACAAAACGCGCCGTCCCGCCTACAACTTTTCGGCCGCAGGGGATAGGGAGAGCGGCCAACGCTGTACCGACATTCCTCTTCCCCTGCGGCCCCACCGCGTCCGCCATCAAACAGTGGCGGCCCCGACCAGGCCACGGAAGGGAAAAGCGCTGCTCAGAAGCACCGGTACTCCTCCTCTGCCGCAGCCGCGATGCCTCCCATTCGACATCGCGGCCCACCTCAGTTGCGGTGCACCTCACCGCAACCTACTTTTTGGCCGCTTCATCGGCTTGAAGGCAAAAGCCCTGACGAGCGGCCCCCACCTTTGGGTTCCTCTTCGCTCCACCGTTGCTGGGAGACCACGATTACTGAGCCCCCCAGCAACGACAATGTGGGAACCCACTCGGTGGGACTGTGTGCACGTTCAAATTATACTCGTGTTGCATTGCATGTTGCGTTGCAAATAATTTGTACCCAGCTAACTTGCAAATTTTCTACGCTAGATGGGTCTGATTTCAGTTTACGCGTCAATATCCCTGCCACACTGTATTTATGACATAATCTAGACTGTAATTTATATGCTTTCGAACTGAGCTTTCGAACATCTTTCTACATACGTAAACACTGCTATGCTTAGGCGCCATTCTGCCATACCCAACTCTAAAACCTAAAAAAAAAAAACTACTTGAAATGTAAAATTATGTAAAAGTAAAAATCTTCATACGTTTTGAAGGGTAACTGATTAGTGATCAATACAATTGGTTCGCCGGAGTGGGTCGGCCGGCATCGGAAGCTAGTATTGTCATGCGCACACGCATAGTTTAGTTGCATAGTGTGGATAAGGAGCTCAGGGTACCTTTGTACCGTTTTTGAGAGCAAGAATTTTAAATAAATAAATGAACTACTTTATTGATTACCGACAATCTACAGGATAGAGTTTTGTGTCTTTTACTCGATCTGCCATATTGTATACTTATTTTGTCTTGGTTAGAGGTTCCCAGGGGCTATTTTTAGACCTCCACGTGGGTACAGATGTGGAATTGATTTACCTAGTTATTTATAGTTTTTTTTTTTTAATTACCATCAGCCTACAGCAGTCCACTGTTGGACATGGGCCTGACCAGTCAGAATAAGATCAGCTCTGCTGAATAGTTGACTTACAGATACGACTATAGAGCATAACTCGTTGCCGATTAAGTATCAGGAGTATTTCCTAGTCTAGTCCACACTAATATAGACGGTGTTTAAATAATAATAAACTGCACAATGGTGCCACATTGTAATGAGTTACTCCCACGCGTGGGCAACGCTACGGTTTGGGCTGTGGGTTAAAATAGAAGTGGAAGCGTCCAATGTTGTGTGTCCACGGATTCAATGCCTGTGATAGGAGACTCTGCGTTTCCACTCCATAAGTAGGTAATTGAAAAAAAAATATCAAGTTGAGAAAACAGATTTAAATAATAACAGTAAATAAAAAATAATCAAAATATCTAAACATGCAAATTAATAACTAGTTTCCGCCCGTGGCTTCGCCCGCGTGGAAATCGGAAACGATCCCGCGAAAACGCACTATCCGGGATTAAAAGTATCCTGTGTGAATCTAGGTTAAAATCGCTATGATAAATTGCATTCAAATCCATTCAGGCATGTTTGCGTGATCGAGTAACAAACATCCAAATATCCAAACATACAAACTTCCACATATTTATAATATTCGCGGGATAGTATGATTAACCATACTTATATTGGGCACGCCACGATTGCGGCGGTAAGTCCCCTCTTTGAGGAGTGGCTTGACAGGCGACATGGCGTTCTCACCTTCCGCCTGCCTGACGCAGGTCTTCAACGGACACGGCTGTTTCGGGAGGTTCCTGTTTTGCATAAGGCGGGAGGAAACGCCCGGGTGTTTCCATTGCGAAGATCGCCCTGAGGACACGCTAGAGCATATGGTGGAGGTCTGCCCGGCTTGGGCGGAGCACCGCCATTTCCTCGAGGAGGCGATCGGCGGCGGCGATCTCTCGCGTCCGGCCTAGGTCCAGGCCATGGTACGGAGCGAGAGTGCGGGTAACCGTCACCTCCTTCAGCGAAGCAGTAATGCTCGCGAAGAGGGAGGCAGCGCACGTGAAGAAGAGGCAGTATATGCGCCCTCACGGCCCTAACCACCGCAGGAGACGCCCTGGGCGTCGGGAATCCCAGGCTGATTCCCGACCACCGTAGACGTGGGCTTGTGGACCGCGAGTAATGGGCAGCTCGCTGTCCGGTAAGGACCAAGGCCAGGTCGTTAGCGCGTTGTGTTCCACGCGCGCCTCAAAGAGATGTCAGTACAATCTAATGGGGGCCGCAAGGGCCGATGCCTGCGATGGGTGCGGGTTGTTCCAAGAGATACCGCCGCCCCTGGTACACAGGCTACTGAAGGAACACGGGTGGGTTTTGGTTAGTAAAAGTCTGACACGCCCTCCTGCTCCACCCAGAGCCATCATTATCATCATCAGCCTATAATGTTCCCACTGCTGGGACACAGGCCTCCTCGCGGTGAGAGGGATTGGGCCGTAATCCACCACGCGGGCCCAGTGCGGGTTGGTAGATGTCACATGTCTTCGAATTTTTGGTTCTAGGACATTCCGGTTTCCTCACGATGTTTTCCTTCACCGTTTTCCACCCAGAGCGCGGAGAAGCTATTAGATGATTTCCCACCCAAAAAAAAAAACATAAATATACAGGAAAAGTTTTTATTCAGTGCGAAAACTTTAACCATGAATTCAGCATATCATTCTAGACCCCCCAGCACAGTTATTTTTCGTCGGTTTTACAAAAAAAAAAACTGCTGTTTCATAGAAAAGTGCAATACCTACGCGGTCAAAATGTATGGAACAGCGCTGGGGGCATAGAATGATATGCTGAATTCATGGTTAAAATTTGCGCACTGAATAAAAACTTATCCTCTTAAATTCCTAAGACTTGTACCACACAAAGTCAGTCCAAATAATAGTAACTTACTATCACTTTAAGTTCATAAAGACGAAACATTTTGGGTCATTCCACTGAAGTGACTCGGCAATCGGCATGTCTTACAAGACTACAAGCTGTTTTGGGAGTTTTTGGCCCTTTTTTGATATTGTTGCCATGTTATTACCTGTTTCTGGTAATAGTACACTTAAGCCTCGTATTCATGGTAAACATTTTGTTTAGCAACATGGTTGCATACACATGTTGACGAGGTGCTGTCAACATATTGCGGGCAACACTCGTGTTGCGGAGTTGATCACGTCATGTTGCAGAATTGACGCCCGGCGAGCGACAACATCAGTTTATCAATAAATGTTGACGTGTGTGGACGTGTTTGCAACTGTTTATAAACATTTTATACATCAGATACAGAGAACACAACAACACTACTTCCTCGTGCAACATTTTACGTGTGTGGACAACCCATATTGATTTAAACAAACTTTCCAACAGCATTCTCGCCGTTCATCAACAACGTTGATCAACTGTTGCTAAACAAATGTTTACCATGAATACGAGGCTTTAATTAGATCATACCAGAAATAAAGCGGTGATAGAGTTCTTGTTGAATCGTATTTAATATGTCTTGGTAACATGAAAAATAATTATCATTAACCTCAAAGTGTAAATTAAAGAATAGGAAATTTTAAAGCGTCGACGTTGTATGTGCTTCAAGAAAAAATACAACATAACCTTACTTTTACAATTTTGTTACAATATCGCGTTCGTTTATGAGTGAAAGGTCGAGTGGACTCGATGCATCCCGAAGTTAGCCGAACGTGACCAGCGGGCTTAGCAGGACGCTTTGTATTTCTACGAAGAATAGACAGTGCTCTTTCAATACAAAGTGACATTTCGTTCCTACATTTTTGTTATCGCACCGTAGATATCCTTCTACAATCTGTCGTTTAGTCTTTCGTTTCTAACGATATTTGTCTAGGTCCTTATAAATGTAGACTATTTCAGAAGAATATTTCTTCCCAAACTGTCAAAATCACACTGACAACAAAACTTTCTACTCGACGGCCACAAAGTATATACGATTATCTACAAAATCATGATTCGTTTAGAACGCATAACTGTGATAATGAATAAAAAAAAATAAAAACTTTTTTCAAAAAAATAACAACCGACTTCCAAAAAAACACTACAAAGTGCAAAATAACTTTAATTTCGGAAGTCGGTGACTTTGGATGTGTATTTTAATTATTTGTCACCGCCTTCCGAAATTAAAGTTATTTTGCACTTTGTAGTGTTTTTTTGGAAGTCGGTTGTTATTTTTTTGAAAAAAGTTTTTATTTTTCACTTTTTAGTTACCTACCCCACACCAATTCGAAATGTCATCATCCTTGGCGTCAAAACAATGCATATTTATGCGATAGCAACATTCGCGGTTGATTTGCTGTAATTTTTTGAAGAGTTCCGTTGTCTGTCTCCGAAACGCATGATCAGATCTATATGAAATTTCAATGGGACCATTTCGGAGTACACCCCTTTCGAACAAAAAAATAATTTTGAAAATCCGTCTATATGCGACGGAGTTATGCCCGAACATACATAAAAAAAAAATATAAACATGTCGAATTGATAACCTCCTTCTTTTTGAAGTCGGTTAAAAACATAGCTAACTTATCGTATTGTACATAATTTATTTAATAGTTATGTCTATTCTTCCGTCGCCAAATCGGTGCTCGTGCTAAGCCTGCTGATATTAGCAAACTGTACGAAGTAGGCCGAATGACCTGCGACAATTCACGAACTTCTGTTTTTCATCATGGCCGAAGATTATGGGCGAAAACGAAAATATGGCAGAATCATGATTTTTTGAAAATGTAGCTTCAGTCGTCGATCAGAAAAAATAAATGCACACCCATCCAGTGACTGAACATGACAAGCGCTGCTTAACATCGCAAACCAAAGACTCATTCGTATGTTATAATTATTTTTTTGCAAAGTTAAACAGCAGTGTTTGCAAAGGTAGTCAAAATTAATCCAATATGATACGCAGATCATAAATTCTGGCAGGAACGCCCCCCTGTTTTGAACGAAGAAATGTTATTTATGTGTTTTTGTGCAGTGTATGTTTGCACCTTTTAGTTTTTGAATGTCTCAGGTAGATGTGTCTTAGCACAAAGATGATCGGGTTCTATAATTTGGAGACCTTTTCTAGTAATCTATGGATCCACGATTCAGTTGAAAAATAAATAGAGTAAAACTAAATCGTCTTATAATTTTGTGGTTAAGCTTGAAATGGCGCCGTTGGTCCGTGGATGGGTAACCATCTTCAGATACTAATAATTAATTACTATCTGAAGATGGATACTAATAATTCAGATACTAATAATTAAAGGTGAAGGAACTAGTGACTTGTTTTTATGACAACCAATATAAATCTATGATAATAAAGGAGTTTGTAACATTCCTCCCGGCTTCAGTCCATTTGCTCTGTGAGGCGATGTGGTGGGCGTACTGTTCTCTTACTACGCCTCAACACCGGCGTCTGCTCGAGTGTTGGCGGTGAGTAGGAAACGGTCTCAATTGGAGGTTGACTCAATGGAGTTGAACTGGCACCAGGTAGTACTTGATGTGGTGTGGAAGTCCATGACGATGGTTTCATCGAAATGTGTGGCTCGTTGGTTGGTGACTGAGCTACGCTTGCATTGGGACGTATGTGGTCGGCGTGTCTGCGCTTCAAGACTCCTTCTGGAGTTCTAACCACATAAGAATACCTGTGTTTTCTTTCCTCAATGATAGCCGGTTTCCACTTATTTTCTAGTTTGGTACGGATGTACACTGCTTCCCCATTCTGGAAATTCGGCGTCTTTTGTTCAGATTGAATATTCGCTTGTATGTTTTTATATCGCAATGCCCTTCTCATATTTGGCTTCACATTATCCAGTAAGCAGTTTAGCTGTCTGCCGAACATCATTTGGGCTGGGGAGTTTCCTGTGGTAGTATGCGGTGTGTTGCGATATGAAAAGAGAAAGTTTTGAAGTCTCTGTTTTAGGTTTCCCCTGTCTGCTTCACTTGACGCCATTCTGGATTTAAAGGTTCGCACGAGTCGTTCGGCTAATCCATTGGTTCTTGGGTGGTATGGTGAAGATGTTATGTGCACTATGCCCTTTGACTTGTAATACTCTCGAAAGTCTTTGGAAGTAAATTGAGGTCCATTGTCAGAGACAATAATTTGAGGCAATCCAAATGTAGTAAAAATGCCATCTAGTTTCTCACACAACGTTCTGGTGGTTATCTTTGCCATAGGTTTAATTTCTATCCATTTTGATAAGGCGTCTGCCAGCATTAGCCAATACTTGCCCTCAAAAGGTCCGGCAAAGTCGACGTGAACTCTTTCCCATACCTTTTCTGGAATCGACCAAGAGTATAGAGGAAGTTCTGAGTTGTTGGGTCTATTTTCCTGGCACTTCTGGCATTTTTTTACAAAATTTTCAATGTCTTCTTCGAGTGTTGGCCACCAAACATAAAAGCGTGCAAGAGCTCTCATTGCAGAAATTCCAGGATGGCCAATATGCAAATAACATAGTACTGTACTTCTTAATTTACTAGGTATAACAGTTCTACCTTGCCACATGATGACCTTGTTCTCTATAGACAGTTCACTGCGTTTTCTGATAAACGGTTTCAGATCGGTCTGTGAACAGTCAAACCAGTCGGTTTTGATTAATTGCAGGACTTGCTTTAGTGTGGTATCGTTTTTCGTTTGTTCCCTAATATGCTCTTCACTTAAGGTTAAGTCGTTCATTTTATTATGTTGAATCAAATCCGTGATTTTGCATATCGAAACCTCTGGATAGTTCGGTTGTTCAGTGCTATTTGGCATTCTGGATAGATTATCAGCAATGATGTTATGTTCCCCTTTCCTATAAATTATGTCATAATCATAATTTCCAATCACGAGTGCCCACCTCACAAGTCTATTATTAGCAATTTTTGGGAGAATTCGTTGTGGGCCCAATATGTGAATAAGTGGTTTGTGGTCAGTTACAAGTGTGCACTTTGTAGCTCTGAGATATTGATCGAATTTTTGAATGCCATAGAATATTGCTAATGCCTCGCGGTCTATAACGGAATATTTGCTTTCAGCCGGTTTAAGTTTTCTTGACCCGAATGCAATAGGTTGTTCGATTTCTTTATCCTTGTGGTATAAGACTGCGCCTACTCCTTTCTCTGAGGCGTCGCAGGAGAGGTAAAGAGGTCGTCATTCATCAAACGCAACAAGCGATTTAGATCTTGTTATTAATCTCTTAGTTTTAATAAATATTTCGTTCTCATGATTAGTCCATTGCCATTTTCGGCGGTCACCAGTTAGTTCATGTAAATCGGCGCATTCGCTGTGTAGGTGTGGGATAAATCGTTCATAAAAGTTTATGAGTCCTAAGAACGCCCTAAGTTCTTTGGTATTTGTAGGCGGTGGTGCCTTCGAAATTGCTTCTATTTTAGATTTTGTTGGTCGTACTCCATTTTTGTCAATAATATGTCCTAAATATTCGATTTCTGGTTGTAAGAAAGTGCATTTTTTTAGATTTACTTTCAGTCCAGCTTGTTTCAATTTCTTGAAAACCATTGAGAGAGTCTGAATGTGTTCTTCGTCATTTTCCCCAGTAATGGCAATATCATCAAAAAATACAGCGACATTTGGTATACTATTGAGTAGCTTGTCAAGAAAATGTTGGAAAATTGAAGGCGCTGTTGCAAAACCAAAAGGCATTCTGTTGTAGACAAAGTATCCTTTGTGGGTTGATATTGTTAGGTACTTTTTTGATTCAGGTGATATTTCAAACTGTAGGTAAGCATCCTTAAGGTCGATTTTCGAGTATTTATCCCCATGTGCCAGACGTTGTCTTAACTCATCAAAAAGGGGTACGGGATGAGTATGTTTGATAAGTACCGGGTTTATCGTTGTTCGGTAGTCGCCGCATATCCGTACTTGGCCATTTGGTTTCAAAACATTAACTGTGGGTGTGGCCCATTCTAAGGGTGTCCTGTTGGGATCCACTTCTGTTATTATTCGTTCGCGTAGAAGCCGTTCTAGTTCTATTTCTATGTTCTTGCGTATGCTGAACTTGATGGGCCGTGCTGGCAGATGTTTTGCTTCACTGCCAGGTTTGATGTGGATGTTCACTTGATAATTCTTTACCTTCCCTAATTTATTGTCAAATAGGTCGTTGTAGGTAGCTAGCACGGCACCCAGTGATGTGTCTGTGGTACGTTTGATAGAATAAACCGGTTTCGGAAATGTCATTTCGTACATTTCGCTCCATTGTAATCCGAAAAGTATAGGATCTGCTTTGTCCATGACGACAACAGGTAATATTTTTTGTATGTTGTTTAGTTCAACTGTTACGTCTGTTATACCTTTCGGTTTCAGTTTAAAATTGCAATAGGCTTGGAGTTTCGGCGCCTTCAACAATGCTGGGGCTCCAATCTCTTTCCACATTTTAGTAGAAATTATTGAGTAGATTGATCCAGGGTCCCAGTCCATCGTGCATTTTACACCATTGATGATAACGTCAATTTTCTTGCAGCGAGATGTTTTTTTTTTTAATGATGTAGACAGGGTTGGTCATGCTATCACTTTCTTCTGCGGAGGAGTCTGTGTCTGACGATGCCGTTGATGGGGTCTCTGATGTCTCCGTTCGATCGTTAAGCTTCTGTATTCTGTTGTTTTTGTCTGTCTTGTTTTTGCGTTGTGAGTGTCTGGGTTGTGATGATAAATATGCTCTACCTGATTTAATACATACACTTTCAAAATGTCCTGTCATCTGACATGCTTGACATTGGTGGTTTTTTGCTGTGCAGTGCTCATAGTCATGTATGTCTCGCTTTCCGCATCGTCTGCATTGGTCTAGACGTAATTTCCTGGGTGTTTTGTTGTTGACCGTAGTAAGAGTGCGTTTGCTTTGTCTCTTCTGTTTGATTCTGTTAATATAGTCACTGAGTTTGTTACTTTCGGTGCTAATTTCGTTCTCTGCGGCTTCGCGTGACTGGGCAACTGTAAATATTTCTGCAAATGTTATCTCTCTCGTTTTGCTATCACCTGTAATTTCGCGTAGTTCAGGCCATTTTTGTTTTAAATCTATCTCTAGCTGTGTGTGGTTCAACCCGGTTGCGAACCGATCACGGAGTTGCCTCTCCAGTAAGGTCCCTTCATAGCCACAGTGTTTTGAAAGTTCTTTCAGTCTATTAGAATAATGTTCCATTTTTTCGTCGGTTTCTCTCGTAGAGTTCCAAAAATCAATTAGGGCTTTGTATCGCGTTTTCTTTGTTCTATACAAATCCAAAAATTTCATTTTTATGTCGTCGTATGTCGCTGTGTCAAAGTCAGGAGTTAACGCTACTTTCAGCTCATGGTATATTTCCGGTGTAATGCAGTTTATGAGTAGGTCTTTTTGAATATAATATTAACACACTCTTCACCCCATATCCGGCATTTCGCTTCAAATAGGTCCACAAAGTTTTCTGCAGCGGTTGTGTCGGGGTTAAATTTATCGCACTTGAAGTGCTTGACAATGTTATGTTTTGACGTAGAAGGTGCTGCGTTATCATCGTTGTTAGACACGCTGCTGTTTGTTGAGGGGCATCCTTGGTGTTGTTGCTGTTGAACGAGTTGTTGTAAGAGGACTGTTAGTACCTTTTGTTGTTCCTGTTGTGCGGTAAGGAAAGCCGCGAATTGTTCAGTATTCATGTTGTTTGGATACTGATAACACAATTTGCCTCGTCGCCAATAATATAAAGTGTTGCTTGAACATTAAGTTGTATTTTATTTTAATAGTCAACTAGACAGACAGACAAAAGGTGAAGGAACTAGTGACTTGTTTTTATGACAACCAATATAAATCTATGATAATAAAGGAGTTTGTAACAGATACTAAGACCCCTCCGTGCCTCGGAACTGTCATTTGTGGACCTTTGACGGTCGTTATGGGCCAACAGAAGCCCAAAAGTCTGACAATCAGTCTTACCAAGGTATATCGTATTAGTAATAATATTACCCAGTAAATGGGTTGTAGAGGTCAGATAGTCAGTCGTTCCATGTCATAATCATCATTTCAACCGAAAGACGTCCACTGCTGGATATAGGCCTTCCCCAAAGGTGGGGTTTGCCATAATCGCCACGCTTGGCAGGTTTGCGATCGCAGTATGGTGGTAAAATGCATAGAACATTGCTGCCCATTCTCTGTTATGTCGTTCCTTGTTAAATATTGGTATTCAGCTGCATCTGGTAAGACTGGAATCCGACCCTTAAATTGTTGGGTTAAGGCTAGGCAGATGATGAGTCTTTTAATTGTAATTTTTTGTTAAGAACCATCTCCTTTAAAAAAAAAAAACAATAAAAACATAATAGACTGAACTACTACTTAAAAAAAAAACAGTGGCACTCCGGGAGTGCCAACAGAATTGAAAACTTGAACAATTACGTGTGTATTTTTTAATAGTCAATACAGGATTTCACATTGGGTCCTTGGGTCCTGATTGCTCTCGGTAAAAAATGATAAACGAGCGATCGACTTCAGCCATTAAAGGTAACAGCATAGATTTTTACGATAAAAATACAAAGGGAAAGAAAGCGATAAAAGAGTTAGAATTTCCTAATGAAAGAAAGGGACTTTTCCAAAAGACATCAACGCGCGACTCATCCGTGCGCTCGTTCACCCATATATACACAGTATGCATAGAGCTCATGGAACGCGTTCGGTGACGATGACGCGAGCTCCATGTTGTTTTTTTCACCCACAAAGTGCTCAATGCGCCTAAAGAAGTTTTCACTCCAAAAAAATGATGGAATTACTTCCATAACACTTCGCCAGATATGGGAATCGTTTCCAGGACCAGGAACTGTCAAGTTTGGAAGACTGGGTTTGGGCTCGATTGATGACAATAGGTGTGCCCTGTATTACATTATCATCTGTCTAGTAGGAATCTAGTAGCGGGCTCGAACTCACTGGTGGGCCTTGCTGAAAAGCAGGCTGTCTTACCAGGCTTCGTGTCCGACAGAGTTACTCGTAGTATCACTGATGAGAAGGTAGACGCTAGTCTACACGCACAACATTATTGAGTGAGATGCAGGATCAGTTACAGTAAATCAGGCCCGTAAAAAATTAATAAAAATCCTTCGGAAGATCGGGTTTTATGAAAAAACCACTGCATAAATCAATGACCATATTGAACTTTACGATAATTGAGCTTTGTTGGTACCGACTTAGTTTTGGAGATTTTATACTTCTTTTATTACTTAAACACGCCCAAAGTTAGGTTAAATTCGCAAGAAAAACGAATCTTTGTTGGCTCATAACTTTTTAATGGTTTTTAATTTTAGTATTCTGTTTCCGTGCAGACAATATTAATAATGAGACAAAACCATATCATGTTTAATTTTTGATGTATATGTATTGTCAAACAGTGGAGTAATACACTCCCAAAGTTTTTATGGGAAAAATGTGGACTAGATTCACCTTAAAAGGCCCTTTTGAACGTCAACATTTACAATAAAACAGAATTGATTTAAGTCGCCCCTTCCAAAATGTAGTTTCGTATGGAGAAGAATGGGCATGAAACTCGTTACTCTTTTAGAATGTTTTAAATACTTAATTTAAAATACATTCTACTCAAATGTTGAGGTTGGCTTCTAGTTTTTTTTTTTAACCGGATGCATCAAATGTAACTGGTGAAATTTGATCGTAGATGTACTATTAGATATACATCTCTGTTTATCCATTCCAGGTTCACTCAGGCGTGATGACTTAATATCCCATTTAGTTCTATCCATAATGCCTTAAGTTCCTCCGCACATAATGAAGAATTTTCATGATTGTCCACATAATTTATGCTTAGCTCATATATTTTGTGGACTTATATTATTTTGCACATTCGGAGTCGAATGAAACGTCAGTTCAACAGATGTACTAAAAGATTCTTAGAAGGAGTGCTACTAAGGTTAGGTAAGTCGTTTGGTTCTCGATTTTAGGTTCAGAGTGAGAAAAAGTGAGGAGATCTTTTGTTTCTGATTGACTAATTATTTATTACTATTGGTGGTAAGGAGTCTCAAAGTCTGAAACTTAATGTTATTTCCGAAATCTGCAGAAAAAATATATTTTGAGAAACCCAGGTTTAATTTGCAGTTAATTCGTTTTGGCACTGGATAGGTAATAGTGACGAATAGTCCACCCCAAAATCAACGATATGTACAAATTATTCTACATTTTAAAGTCACTTCTTGTTACCTATTCTTTTAATCCAACACTTCGTGTTACCTAATATTTTAACCCGATGTAACAATTATTTGAAATCAGTAGGTATCTTTAGCAGCTTATTATTTTTATTTTAACTGCTCTCAACTATTTTATTATTTTTATTTTACAATGCTGACATATTCTTGACATTATTTGACATTATACATCAATTTTAATGTCAACTACCTTTTAGTGATTGTCATGTAAATCGTGTCATTAAATTTAGATAGGTTCATTTTATTTATGTAGATTATTTTACATATTGTGAATGGGAGAACGTTGTAGGCCTTACAGACTGTAGATTTGTAGACGATTTTCTATTCTGTATTCGTCTAAGTACCTGGTACTTATTGACAGGCCTGCACTGTCCTCCCATACATTTTATCTCTGGAAACATTCTTAAAACCAATCATTTTAAAAAGAGTAACCGTGGAGTTTCTTGCCGGCTCTTCTCCATAGGAAACAACTATTTGGAACCGTGCACCTAGCTTCTGACGTTTCATAAGTGCCCATGCAGGTTTATATGAAATAAAAATATTTTGATTTTATTCCTGTCAACATTCCCAATAGCATACTATTTAACTCGATCCTCAGAAATTCTTATCCAGCTGCTACCAGCCACCTTGCGAATATCCTCGTTTTTTGTGGTCTCCATTCAAAAATACGTCTACCCCAACGGTCATCGATTTCTCGATTAATACGGCTAACTAACGTATTATGAATTCACAATAATCAAATCGAGTCGAAACCGACGATATTTCAAACCCGTAGTAGGCGCTACCACCTTCATAATTTACGACACGAGAAATAAAAAATATCTTGAAAATATAATTGTAGGTGTCGACTTGGACGCACAAAATGGAGGCCGTTCTTTTTTTGAAATTTGAGTTATGATTATTGCAGCATTGGGTGCAGCCTGCATTTTTTTTAAAGTCAGTTTCCATTTTCAAAATTTTATTTATTATTCTTTTTACTAATAAAGGCGTTGGATTTTATAATTGGTTAAAATTGATATTCGAATGATTTTTAAGCATTTTTTAACAAATCTTTTGAATTTGAGAACAGCCTACTTAGTCATAATATCGTCCGCCCATACCTATTATCCCTGTAATTTGAAAACATTGTAAAAGCCAATTAAGAGTAACCGTGGAGTTTTTTGCCGGCTCTTCTCCATAGGAAGCGACAAATAGGAACCGTGCACCTAGCTTCTGACGTTTCAAGTGCCCATGCAGGTTTATGTTTTTTTTTTTTTTTTTTTGATTTTGAGTGGCCTGTTCACAATTATTTTACCTCTGGCACCGGCAACCTAACATCAACCTTATTGTAATGACCATAAAGATTATTGTGATATTGACAGACTTTTTAATGACAGCAACCTTGTTGATCACTTTGATTTTGACAGTGACGCAGAACCAGAGGCAAAATAATTGTGGACAAACTGTACCATCAGCAAACTTAGCACGAGAACCGTAGACAAGCGTTTTGTCGTCGGAAGAGTAGTCAAAAATGACGTTTCCATATAGACAGTTGACAGTTTTTCCCCGAGAAATGTAGACAAGCGATTTCTATTCTACATTAGACTAGAAATAGAAAGCGTTATACTAAGCCTGCTGATCACTTGCGGCCCGTCCACTTCATCAACAAAAAAAAAAAAGAACTCTTCAGTGTTGATTTGATGTCTCTGAGAAAGCAATACACCTGGGGCTCGTGGCTAAGTATTAAGAACCACATGGGGCAGTCTGTGTATGGGTGACCATCTTTATATATCGAGGCCTCTCCGTGCCTCGGAAAGACACAGCTAACATTGGTGGATCTTTGAAAACCGTTACGGGTCGTCAAAATCTTGAAAGTCTGCCAACCAGATCAGATGGAGTATTGTATTACCCAGTAACTGGGTTGAGGCAGTCGCTCCATGTAAAGTTCTCGTATTCAGCTGCATCCAGTTAGACATTCTATTCTATGATCCCTCACAAAATCTAGCCGTCTTTTCTGTGGTCTTTCTCTCCCTCTCCATCCAGTGACATTTATATACATCACTGTTTTGGTCATGTAAGTACAGGGTACATTTTTAACCAGTGCGCAAACTGTAACCATGAATTCAGCATATCATTCTAGACCCGCTAGCGTAGAAATGTTTCGTCGGTTATACAAAAAAATCAGCTGTTCTATACATTTTGACCGCGTAGGTAATTGCGCTTTTCTACGAAACAGCTGATTTTTTCTTGTATAACCCACGGTAAATTTCTGCGCTGGGGCGTATAGAATGAAATGCTGAATTCATGGTTACAGTTTGCGTACTGGTTAAAAATTTACCCCATATGAGAGGCAGCAGTAGAATTCAGAGAGCAGTTGAAACGGTGAAGGGAAACATCGCGAGGAAACCGGCATGTCCTAGAACCTAAAATTTGAAGATATATGTGACATCTACCAAACCGCACGTGGCCCGTGTGTTGGTGTGTTCAATAGCGCCCACTCCCTCTCACAGAAAGAAGGCCTGTGTCCCAGCAGTGGGAACATTACAGGTCTATTTTGTAGGTAGATCAGATGTCAATACACTTGTAATAGACAGTTAAGTGTCATTTAAAACTCTCTTAGTGGGTGGCCCACTCAAACCCACTTGGTACGCAAGACACCTAGACTTCTATACACTTATTTGTATGAAGTCATTACCTGGGAGTCGAACCCGCACCTCAAACGGTGGCTGACACATGAATATGCGTTTGCCACCTTTTAATGTGGCCGGTATGTAAATAAGTACCTAATGGTGATGGTATAGTGATGGGCGGAAGCGATTTTATGAGCGGAGCGATGTTTTCAAAGAAGGTTAGGAAATTATGAGTAGAGATGAAATGCATGATACTGTGCTGCCGTCCACAATATATAATGCCGTTAACTCGCATATGGTCGATTTTCGTTTTTTGATGCCACCATAATCAGAAAAAAAAATCTATCTTTCTGTGTAAGCAGCATTTTTCTACTATATATGGATGCCGAGACAAAAAAAAATAAGGCGCCGTTAAATTGCCTTGTTTGATAGGTTTACTACGCTAAAACCCAGGTAAGCAACATTACTAAACTAAAAGCAAGGAATCCAGAACAAATTCACTCGGTTTCTGTATTTCAAGCAGTACGGCGTCTATCCCTTCTTTCCGCTGTTGTACCCGAGTCTCTTCGTAATAGGGATGGAACCATCCTCTAGGTCTAGGACAAACCTTAACAAGTTTGCCCCCTTGAGTAGAACAGGAGGGCGTGTCAGACTTTTACTGACTAAAACCCACCCGTGTTGCCCGTGTGCCAGAGGCGGCGGTATCTCTTTCGAACAACCCGCTCCCCTGGCAGGCATCGGCCCTTGCGGACCCACCCTGACATTTCTGACGGCACGCGTGTCGAACACAACGCGCCGTCCCGTCTACCAGTTTTCGGCCGCAGAGGATAGGGAGAGCGAGCAACGCTGTACCGACACTCCTTTTCCCCTGCGGCCCCACCGCGTCCGCCATCAAACGGTGACGGCCCCGTCCAGGCCACGGAAGGGAAGAGCGCTGCTCAGAAGCACCGGCACTCCTCCTCTACCGCAGCCCGTAACCCTCAGCCGCGATGTCTCCCATTCGATATCGCGGTCCACCTCAGTTGCGGTGCACCTCACCGCAACCTACTTTTTGGCCGCCACGTCATTGGGTTGAAGGCAAAAGCCCTGACGAGCGGCCCCACCTTTGGGTTCCTCTTGGCTTCACCGTGGGTGGCAGTCCACGGTTACTGAACCCCCCCGCAACGACAATGCGGGAACCCACTCGGGGGGGAGTTTGCCCCCTTGTCACGAACCATAAGATTGGTCAAAATTATTTCTATGGAGGTGACTATATTTCAGTGCAGCCTGAAGAGATTTACAGAAGTAGCACCGAAGTGCATTGAAAATATTATGTGGCATATTTTTCATGTTAATTTCTTGTTTTTTTTTTTGTTTTTTTTTTTTATTAATGTGAGTGAGAGGTTTTTTGGAACTGTTTGTTTTTTGTTAGTAATAACATCGCATTGGCGCATTATATCTGTTAAGGTGTTATGTACGCAATTTTAAATAAATAAATAAAAAGTAACTAAGAACTTATAATTTCCATTTTTACTAGAATTTTTACAATTGCATAACTAAATAACATGCATTTCATATTTTTCTGCGTTTTTTTTGTCCATTACTCGAAATGTGATTTTGTTTTTTTTTTTTTATTAGTAAAGGGACAAGCAAAATATAAACAGAAACATCACAAAAAACGTCAAAAGGTTTGTCTGGATGTTAAAACACTTATCAGCAATATTAAAAACAATACTAACAGAATAATCATTATCTTATTAATTAATGGTTAAACACTTAGCTTATAAAAACAGTAAAATAAAAAATTGTAAGGTAGTTTGTAAGTAATAACTAAAATAGTACAAAAAAACGAAAACAGCGCGGATTAGGCATTCCGTCGATGCTAATTACGTTGAATGAAATTTAAACAGGATGATGCTTTTTCAAAGAGAATCAAAGTATTTTGTATTTTTTATATTGTTGATCAACGGCATTATAGATTGTGGACGGCAATGTGGCGGCATCTACAAAATCAAAAGCAAAATCTTGCATCGCACAAGCAGAGTTTATCGCACAACTGTACAACGTCACGACATCAACCGTCGGGCAGTAGCCCACCAGATACAACAAGCGTCTGGTCGGAGGATCCTCCCTTATCAAAATAGAGGGTGAGTAAACTTTACACCCTGTTCCTCATGCCTATACAGAGTAAATTTTGAACCAGTGCGCAAACTGTAACCATGATTTCAGCATATCATTCTATGGTCACGCCACGATTGCGGCGGTAAGTCCCCTCTTTGAGGAGTGGCTTGATAGGCGGCATGGCGTCCTCACCTTCCGCCTGACTCAGTTCCTCACCGGACACGGTTGTTTCGGGAGGTTCCTGTTTCGAATAAGACGGGAGGAAACGCCCGGGTGTTTCCACTGCGAAGATCGCCCTGAGGACACGGTATAGCACACGGTAGCGCTCTGCCCGGCTTGGGCGGAGCACCGCCGTGTCCTCGTGGAGGCGATCGGTGGCGGCGATCTGTCGCGTCCGGCCCTGGTCCAGGCCATGGTACGGAGCGAGAGTGTATGGGTAGCCGTCACCTCCTTCAGCGAAGCAGTAATGCTCGCGAAGAGGGAGGCGGCGCACGTGAGGGAGAGGCAGCATATGCGCCCTCGCGACCCTAGCTGCCGCAGGATACGGAGACACCTTGGGTGTCGGGAAGCCCAGGCCAATTTCCGGCCACCGTAGGCATGGGCTTGCGGACGGCGAGTGATGGGTAACTCGCTGTCCGGTAAGGACCAAGCCCAAGTCGACGGCGCGTTGTGTTCCACGCGTGCCTCAAAGAGATGTCAGCACAAAAAATGATGGGGCCCGCAAGAGCCGATGCCTGCCAGGGGTTCGGGTTTGTTCGAAAGAGATACCACAGCCCCAGGCATACGGGCTACTGAGGGAACACGTGTGGGTTTTAGTCAGTAAAAGTCTGACACGCCCTCCTGCTCCATCCAGAGCGGGAGAAGTAATTTGATGATTTCACACCCAAAAAAAAAGTCATATCATTCTAGACCCCCTAACGTGTAAATTTTACGTCAGTTTTACAAAAAAAACAAAAACTGGTGTTTCATAGAAAAGTGCAATACCTACGCGGTCAAAATGTATGGAACTGCTGGTTTTAATTTTTTTGTATAACCGACGAAAAATTTATATGCTAGAATGATATGCTGAATTCATGGTTATAGTTTGCGCACTGGTTAAAAAAATATCCTGTACATGACTAAAACAGTGATGTTGTAGCGGCACTACAAAAATAAATACTTCACAACAAATATCGAAAAACGCAAAAAGAAAAGTCGCGCCATCAACAATGCCACAGGCGAACTACGAGTATTCTCAAAAATTCTACATCGCGTAGCGTCAGAGTTTACCACGACACTCGAACATATACAAAATCCCGACATCAACTGTCGGGCAGTTGCCCACCAGACACAATACCCGTCTGGTCGGAGGATCCTCCTTTACCAACCAAGGTATGAGTGAACTTTACACCCTGTTCCTCATACCTCTTTAATGTATATAAAGCGACATAGCTTGTAGAATGAGCAAGCTGGAGTGGCAGTGGGCTGGCCAGGTTTGTCGAAGGACCGATGGACGGTGGAGCAGATGAGTCCTGGAGTGGAGACCGCGTATCAGCAAACGTAGTGTGGGACGCCCCCCAGCTAGATGGACCGACGACCTTAAAAAGGTGGCTGGGACAGACTGGACCCGGAAGTTGGAGGACAGAGTGTTGTGGAGCAGCCTGGGAGAGGCCTATGCCCAGCAGTGGACTGCGATAGGCTGAGTTGATTGATTATTGATTGATTAGCTTTAATGATAGGTTTTCCAGAATATCTTCTCCAAAAATAGCCACCAATTAGAACAACAAGAATCAAGGAATGATCTACCTACGCAATAAAATCAATTTAGAAAAATCCAGTAATGGTCTCCTTAAAAAATAAGGAAAATGCCTATAGTCGTCTTTTGTAAGCCTTTTTTACAAAAGCATTGGCAAAAATATGATTTTATCAAAAGATTTAACGTTGCTAACGAGCATGGTGAGGTTTGGTTTTTTTCATTTATTATTATTATTTCTCATTAATAATGTTCTTTGTGAGTTTCTGCCCGTGTTTTAATGATATTGGAATTGTAATGTGAATTCTATTAGCTTGAGTAAGTAATTGTTGACGCTAATTTATATATGTTAGCACTATTTAATTTTTCTTTAACTACTCATTTTCTGTAGTGTCCCGTTAGTGTTGGTCGTTAGGATTTCTTACATTTTTTTTATGAATACTCTAGTTTTTCCCATTTTTGTCAAAAAAAATCGTCAGTTATAAAAAAAAAACTGCTGTTTCATAGAAAAGTGCAATACCTACGCGGTCAAAATGTATGGAACAGCTGATTTTATTGAAAAAAAAATTGCGCTGGGGGTCTATAATGATATATTGAATTCATGGTTACAGTTTGCGCACTGGTTAAAAAGTTATCCTATATTGTTTTATGAATTAATTTAAAAATAAATATTTACTATTAAATTCATCCACTGGAAGAAAGAATACCAACCTTCTTCCTGCCAGGGGTGCGGGTTGTTCGAAAGAGATACCGTGGCCCCTGGCACACAGGCAACTGAAGGAACATGGGTGGGTTTTAGTCAGTAAAAGTCTGACACGCCCTCCTGCTCCACCCAGAGCGGGAGAAGTTATTTGATGATTTCCCACCTTTAAAAAAATAGGATACCAACCTTTTACATCAATTAGAACCACGGTGTACCATGACACCGTTTCATACTACCATTTCTATATTGTAATTTAATTCCTCTGAGTACCTGGTACTTATTGACAGGCCTGCACTGTCCTCCCATACTTATTATCACTGTAATTTGAAAACATTGTAAAAGCCAATAATTTTTAAAAGAGTAACCGTGGAGTTTCTTGCCGGCCCTTCTCCATAGGAAGCGACAATTTGGAACCGTGCACCTAGCTTCTGACGTTTCATAAGTATCCATGCATGTTTATGTGAAATAAATGTTTTTTTTTTTTACTCATAAAGATCAATGGCTTATTAGTCGATTCATACGAATGTACTCGCCCGAATCGGGTGAATAAACCCTTTTAAATAACAGATTATTTTCTATAGGCGATTCGCACGATTTTGTTTTTATTTGTAGGGGAATCGACAGCTCCAGAATTACGTAACTACCTTAGTAGCTTAATTGCTTACAATTGGCAAGTTTTGAATTTTAGTCACTTTATTGCATGTTTTTGTAGTGAATTTTCTCAAAACTGTATAGCATATTCAAATTTCTAACACAGTGTTCCAGGCCGAATGCATGGGCATCTCCCTTGCCGCGTCTGCTATCATGGCCAGGGAAGTTAAAGACCACTGAATCCGCATACTCTCAGACAGCATGGCTGTTCTGCAAGCGCTGAACAGTCACACGGTTGACTCTGGGCTGATATACGAGTGCCACCAGCGCTTAAACCAGGTAGCCTCAATAACATTACCATTCAATGGATCAAAGGACACAGCGGTTCACTAGGTAACGATGCAGCCGATGAACTTGCCAGAAGGGGGTCGAGTATGGCACCAGTGGGACCAGAACCCATCGCGCCTCTCCCCTTCGGGTATCTACACACTCTGATAAGGAAACGAACCAGGGACCAAAATAAATTAACTCCAGCAGCACTTCTGGAGTTAATTTATTTTTAGGCGAATCCCACTAATAAATCGCACAAGTCGGCTGCAGAGAAGTATTTTTTTAATACTAAAAGTGACGATTCGCCCGATTCAGGCCAGTCAATTCGTGCGAATCAACTTTTATACCAGCACCCTAATTGCGTAACTCACGATTCATCATATCTGTATCGTTTTGAAACGGATTGTTAAACCATTGCTTCATATGTTCGAAAAATGTGTCTGTTCGACAACATAAATAACGCAATGAATATTGTATATCTGTGAAGACGAAACCAATTATGATCAATCGTGAGTTACGCAATTAGGGTGCTGGTCAATATTTTCAATTATGAAAAGTGAAGTGTTATGCAATTTTACGCCGAAATTAACAGCCACCTTGAAATAATACGATATAACTCCTATAAGGGCACCCACCCATGATACCCGCTCCCCGCTCCGCTCATACCACCGCACCAACCGAAACCCACACATTATTATAACTACAAAACAATTGCTAATTAAGTCGAACAATTATCCAGCAGATCGTATAATAATTACCTGTGCTGTCCCATGAGCTTTATGGTGACTTAACGAGTTCTTAAGTGGTATATGGGGACCCTAATTGTGGTTTACGGAACCCTAATTAGGGGGTACTCCATGAGAGTTTTGGCAAGATTTACATTATGATGTAGTTATGGTGTTTTTGACATTAATGTGGGTTGGAGATGAATGTAATTTGAAGGTGGGTTCAATGAGGACCATTTTGGCCTTTGACTGCATGGTGGTCAAGTGGTTGCTAGAGTGATTGTTGAGCGTGCTGTCTGCGGTTAGATTCCCAAGTCGGGGAAATATCATTGAGTTTTAATTAGCAGCCTGTAATGTTTATATGTGCCCAACAACAGCTGACCAGTTGCGGGCAGTATCTACCCTCGCCCATGAAATGATGTGTTTTTCGCCGTTTATTTGTTCCATTTTTGTTTTTTGTTTTTTTTATGTACAACATAGATCTTAATTATTTATTTGTGCTTAAATTAACACCTAATAAATACTTAACTAATCCTAATCACAAATTAAAAAATGGCGTCAAAAAATTCATCCTCATCGCTGTCGACTGGTAATGTTCCCAAGAGACTGGCAGCATTATCAAGTTGTATGGCAATGCTTAGCCGCTGGCCAAGGTAGAAACCAGCCCTTGGGTCACGGGAAATGTCAACCAACCTTTTCGAGATTTCCTTAAAGAGGCCGTGAGCACTCGGACCCCACGGCCCGAGGGTTGTTGTTCCATTCGTTTTCGTTATCGGTCCCCAACATGTGGCTAAAGTATTGCTAGCTAATTTAATTTGACCCTGTAACGAAAATAAATGAAGACTATTTTTAACCGACTTCAAAAAGAAGGAGGTTATCAATTCGACATGTTTATATATTTTTTTTTATTTTTTTTTTATGTATGTTCGGGCATAACTCCGTCGTATATAGACGGATTTGCAAAATTCTTTTTTCGAAAGGGGTTTATTCCGAAATGGTCCCATATTAATTTCATATAGATCTGATGATGCGTTTCGGAGACAGACAACGGAACTCTTCAAAACTTTACAGCAAATCAACCGCGAATGCTGCTATCGCATAAATATGCATTGTTTTGATCCCAAAGATGATGAAATTTCGAATTGGTGTGGGGTAGGTAACTAAAAAGTGAAAAATAAAAACTTTTTCAAAAAAATAACAACCGACTTCCAAAAAACACTACAAAGTGCAAAATTACTTTAATTTCGGAAGGCGGTGACAAAGAATTGAAATACCTACACCTCCAAAGTCACCGCCTTCCGAAATTAAAGTAATTTTGCACTTTGTAGTGTTTTTTGGAAGTCGGTTGTTATTTTTTTGAAAAAGTTTTTTTATGTATTTTCTCTATTATAACCCTCTCACTAATAGGTAAATACATATTAAAGTTAACCCATTTTTAAACCTATGAAAATGTATGGTTATTCCTGGTATAACTTTATTCCGTGTTTATTATTATTAGTAAGTAGTAGTATTTTGTGTATAAATATTTCTGAGAATTCAGTCAGGCAGATATTGACAAAGTCTAGAACTATCGTAGGTAGAGAAAAAACAAGTGATTACTATTTCCCAATGTTGGTCATTCGATTCGATAAATTTATAGAACCTTTGTCGTATCTTACCAAAAAGATGGGTGATAAAACGAAGTCGTCATTCGTAAACGAATAAACGTAAAAGCTCACCAAAATCAAAATCAAAATCAAAAGTCATTTATTCAAACTAGGCTGAGAGTCAGCACTTTTCGAACGTCAAAATTACATAAGACAGTCCCCCAAAAACGCCCACCCTTCGACACTTCCTAGTGCTTTAGCTGGGAAGAAGAAGTGGCGCAACAAACTCCCCAGCAGCACAGCTGTCTGATAAGTTGGAAGAACTTGATTCTATACAGTAATAGGTAAGTAATTAAATTTCATCAAAAAAATTGAAATTTCAATATTAAAAATAAAAAAAATAAATAAAAAAAAAATGGTTTATACAGTAAAATAAAATAAACAATGCTATGGAGTAACTCATATAACCTGTCAGTAGGTAAGCTAATTCTGGTGAAAGAACACAAACGTTGTCTTGAGTTAATCACAGCGACCAACAATTCTTATCGTTTAAGTAGTCGTTGATTGAATAGTATGCCTTCGAACAAAGATTTGATTTTACTTTAGCTTTAAACGCATTAAAATGTAAATCTAGCAAAGAAGAGGGAAGCTTGTTATAAAAGGTGATACCGAGCCCAACGAATGAGTTATGAACTTTATGAAGCCGGTGAAAGGGACCACGTAGTTTGTCCTTATTTCTGGTATTAATATTATGAATATCACTGTTTTTAGTGTATAAGTGTATATTTTGCCTAATATATAAGATGTTAGCGAAGATGAATTGTGATGCCACCGTGAGAATACCAATATCTTTAAAAAAATCTCTCAGAGAAACTCTAGCACCTAATTGGTAAATTGCACGTACAGCTCGTTTTTGCAGAACAAAAATATTTTGAATGTCAGCGGCTTTGCCCCACAGCAGAATGCCATAGGACATAACGCTATGAAAATAACTAAAATAAACTAACCGAGCTGTATCAACGTCAGTGTATTGTCTTACTTTCCTGACGGCGTAGGCAGCCGAACTGAGCCTTCCCGCTAGGCTTGATATGTGTGATCCCCACTGAAGTTTGGCATCTACTGTGATGCCCAGAAATACTGCCGAGTCTACAGTTTCAAGCACCTCATTTTCTAAGACGATGTTGGGTCCCAGATTTTTTACATTCGGCAAAGCGAACTTTATACATTTAGTTTTCTTAGCATTGAGAACTAAATTATTCGTGGTAAACCAATCCGTAACCATTGAGAGTGCACTGTTTACGTCGTCAAAATCTTGTCTATTCCTGTCTACTTTAAAGATAAGAGAGGTATCATCAGCAAACAGTACAACGTCACAGATACCCTTTAAATAGAATGGTAAATCATTAATGTACACTAAGAATAAGAATGGACCCAGTATTGAGCCTTGAGGTACACCTAACTGAACTGGTAGCCCGGAAGATTTCACACCATTAATATCTACACATTGGTGCCTATTATTTAAATAGGAGTTTATTACGTTAAGCGCTTCATTTTGAACACCGTAATGACGTAATTTACGCAAAAGCGTGTCATGGTGCACGCAATCAAATGCTTTGGAAAGATCACAGAAAACTCCAATAGCATTTTGTGAGTTCTCCCATGCGTTAAATATGTGTTTCAGCAGGGCAACACCCGCGTCTGTAGTCGAACGACCTTTTGTAAAGCCATATTGTTCATCATGAAGGAGGCTATTTAAATTAAAATGTCTTAGCAACTGCTTGAGTATTAACTTTTCAAATATTTTACTAAATGCAGGTAAGATAGAAATGGGCCTAAAATTGCCAACGTTATTTTTATTACCCGATTTAAATAATGGTATGACTTTACTACTCTTCATGAGGTCAGGAAACGTTCCTAAATCAACACATTTATTAAAAGTAATAGCTAGATAGGGGGCTACGATGTCGATTATGTTACTTAAAAGTTTAATAGAGATGCCCCAGTAATCACCAGTGTTTTTAGACTTAAGTGTGTTAAAAATATTAACTACATCACGAGGCGTTACATGTTCGAAACTAAATAAGAGACTACATTTGGGCACACTACTATGCAAAAGGTTTTCCGCTTCAGACGGGGACGAATTTAAGGTGCGAGTCGTAGTTAAAGGTATGTTGGCAAAAAACTCATTAAATGCCTCAGCTACGTCAGCAGCTTCATTAACTAATTTATTGTTGACTATAATCTCTAGTTGCTTTTCCTGTTTAACCGACTTACCCGTTTCATTATTAATAATTTTCCAAGTGGTTTTTACTTTGTTATTGGAATTTTTAATTGTATCGCTTAAAAATTTTGATTTAGCAAAGACACAGACTTTTTTAAATAATTTTGAATAATTTCGGACATACTCTAGAAAAGGACTATCAAATCTGTATTTTTTCAAACCATATAACTCGTATAGTCTCGCTCTACTTCTATAAATACCTGGAGTGGCCCATTGGTTGAAGCCAACGGAGGTGCCATTAATCTCAATGGTTTTGGTCTTGAAAGTAGATTGGTATTCTTTTTGCACAACTTCAAAAAGTGATCCAAAGATTTTATTAGGATTCTCATGCTCTGCTATAGATGGTGTAATTCTATGAGCTACATTATTTTTAAATTTGTTGCAACGACTAGCTGTATATGGCCTGCATTCTACTTTATGCGGCTTTTTATGTAATGGTACAGGGAAGCTAGCCAATAATCCACAGTGGTCAGACGTCAAGTCAGATAATACTAATTTATTTTTGGCATCACAATCACTAAATATATTATCAAGACAAGTCGACGTAGAAGCCGTGATCCTAGTAGGTTCAAAAAACAAGTTATTTAAATTAAAAGACCTAAACAGATTAAGTAGTCTAATACTTAATGGAGAAACATCTAAAATATTAATATTAAAATCTCCACACAAAATTATACTTTTATTACTTGATTTTAACTTACTGAGTAAATCCTCCATTACCGATTCAAAACTAATAAAATCCCCAGAGGGTGGACGGTAAACGCAAATTATAATGTAACGCTCGAGTTCAACACAAGACAACTCAATAGTACGCTCAATAGAAAGATTAACTAAATCTAAACGTTGTTTACATTTCAACTTGTTTGAAACAAGGACTAAAGATCCACCGCGAATAGCAGTCTTTCTTACAAATGCACTTTGTACGGTAAAATTATCATCATTAATAAACACTACTTCGTGTTCTTTCAACCAGTGTTCAGTCAGACATAGCACCTGAACATCATAGTTCTCCAAAAATAAGCTTAACTCTAGCTCTTTGCCGGATAGACCCTGCATATTTTGATGAACAACATTCAACATAATATGCGGCTTATCTGTTGTCGCACCTAATAGTTTAAACTACTAGGCGTATCAAAAGTAGTGTTAGTAGCACTACTAACAGTACGCGATGGTAAACTACAGGTACCAGTGTCATGGTGTAAACTGTATGCTAAGAGATTAGCAACTTGTCTCCTACAACTAGGTGGCAAATACATTGTATAATTTGTCAGCTTGTAATCAGAAATAAATTGATTACAATCAAAAAATAAAATGGCGTCACTGTGACGACTTGTCCTATTAAAAATTAACATATTTAAATTATAAATGTGCCTATTTTGCTCATAAGATAAGTAATGTGAATAAGGCAATGCACATAAAATAAATTTACAATTATTGGTCTCATTGAGATGTAACATCAAATGGACACATTTAATTATGTCCTTTTTTGTAACATTTAAGCTATCCCCGCATAATAATATTACAGTTGAACTGGGGTTTATTTTAGACAACTTAATATTACTTATTAATTGGCTAATACTGGCACCGGGTGAACAATTATTAATTACATATTGTTGAGAACACTGATTAAATATTTTACCTAAACCTTGACCAAATTTGTCAGAAAATACATATGTTGTGTTAATCAAATTAATCTTATTATTATTACCATCACAGCTACCTACTGGCTGAGCTGCTGAGGTTGTGGGTGTGACAAGTTGAGGCTGAGGTGCCTGAGAACAGGCACAGCTAAAAGAGAGGTTATTTGTTAGAGACTCATACCTCTCTGCATTGTACTTGACTAAGTCCGCCAACTCACCAGCCTCCTGCATACGCTTACTCAGGTCTTGTTGAGTAGCCTCATATTTACTGAATATATCCTTTAGAGCATGTTCCCTAACAAACAATTCATCCTGTAGGTGCTGAGTGTCAGTAACATACAAGGTATTACATAATTGCAATTCACTATAACATTTATTCAATTCTCGTATTAAATTTAAATTTTGTTGCCTAAGTTTTGTGTTTAATTTGTTAACTTTTTGCCTTTTTAGTGATTTCTGATATTTTCTAATTAGTCTATTAATTTTAATATATTTTTTTATTTTATTGTGACTAGTGAACAATCTGTTTTTGGTGATGGTATCATCAGTTAAGTCTATCGTTACAATTGGCTCAACATGCATGGGTTCAGACCCGCTACCAACCAACTCATCATAGAGACTGCTGGTGATCGCAGACTCTTCACTGGCTCTGAGAGATGCCGCATGGGTAATTGTGTTGTGGGCCCTGCCACCCATCAGATTCCAAGCCTTGCTTGGGTACTGCAGCCGCATTGCCTTATTTACGACCACACGATGATCTGTCCAACCTGTGAATGAACTCGCACTTAACACAATTTATTGTTCATAAAACGTGTTTTTTGAAGTATTAAGTGGGGGTCTACTTCGTCTTATTCTGCGGTTCCGTATATTCTAGGAATTTATTTAATTTGGTATGTATGGTCACCGTGTAGAAGTTTAGTAAGAAACCGATGGATGTTTTCGAATTAATTTAATATAATTAATGGAAAACAATTATATAATAATATAATAATTATTTTGTAAAACTAAATTCCTAAACTGAAATAATAATTTAAAAAAAATATTTTACTATAACAATAACAATACAATACAATACAACAACACACAACAATACAAATAACAACAACAATACAACACAACAACAATACAATACAACAATTTATATATATGTTTTTACTATTCATCATCATCATTTCAGCCGAAAGGCGTCCACTGCTGGACATAGATCTCCCCCAAGCTCCCGACCGGTTCTGTCCTTCCCACATCCAGCGGACTCCTGCGGCCCTCACGAGGTCATCAGTCTACCAAGTTTAAGTCTTCCGGTACGCGGTAGCCACTCCGCTTACAGAGCCTTCCGGCCCCATCGGCCATCTGTTCTGCGAGCAATGTGCCCTACCCACTGCCATTTAAGTTCGGCAATTCTTCGGGCTACGTCGGTACGCTACCGTTATGACTTATGACTAGCTTCTGCCCGCAACTTCGTCTGCGTAAAATTTCTGCTCCCACGACCCACCCCGTCGCATCGAATGGCCTGGCCGTGCGAGTACTTCGTATTCGTGACTTTTTTCTTTTTGCTCGGCTTCTTAGGGCCCTAGCGTGATGTTATATAGCCTATAGCCTTTCTCGATAAATGGGCTATTTAACAATGAAATAATTTTTCATATCGGACCAGTAGTTCCTGAGATTAGCGCGTTCAAGCAAACAAACAAACAAACTCTTCAGATTTATTATTAGTAAGTACATATTAGAGTATTCGTTTTTTTTTTATGAAATCCTGTGTACATTTATCTGGTTGTTTCTACAAATGTGAGAAAAAATCCTCAATTCCAAACGTAAGACTAAAAAACCTTTTTAATAAAAAAATTAAACCGCCGAAAAACCGAAAAGTAAAAAATTATAAACTAGCTTTGTCCAACCCCAATAACTAAGTTCGGAAGGCGGTGACATATAATTAAATACATATCCAAAGTCACCGACTTCCGTCACAAACTTAGTTATTGGGGTTGGACAAAGCTAGTTTATTATTTTTTACTTTTCGGTTTTTCGGCGGTTTAATTTTTTTATTAAAAAGCTTTTATTTTATAATTTTTTGTGGCTATAATCTACTACTTACTACATGCTTAATTTTTGATTTTTTAAAACACAACTCAGTATTAAAATCTGTGAGTAAACAATCAATCATCCCCTGTTTTCTTACCCTTAGGGTTGGAATTTTTCTTCGAAATTTATATGGGACCAACTTCGAGGTATACCCTTTCCAATAAAAAATTATCAAAATCGGACTACTCTGGAAAAAGTTATGCGTGGTCATACATAAAAAAAAAAAAAAATATACGCGTCGAATTGAGTAACCTCCTCCGTTTTTTCGTCGGTGCAAAAATAAGGCCTGAGGTTAGGAAATGACCAGTCTCAACCGACGGCACCCATTTAGAAACATAACGTGTGGATCAGGAGCATCCAGCTCAACCATTTTGTAGGGACACATCCGTCATCATCAGTGTTTTCACTGTGAAACTACAGAATAGATAAGCAGGAAGTGGGAAGCACAACCGATCGAAGTGGAAGAGCCTGGGGGAGGCCTATGTCCAGCAGTGGACGTCTTTTGACTGAAATGAGGATGATGATGATGATTATAAAAATTATTTCGTTAGTACGGAAATCACGTTAAGCCGTTGGTCCCGGCTATCATTATTTGACAGTCGTTACGGGTCGTCAGAAGCCCGAAAGTGTGACAAGCAGTCTTACTAAGGGGTTTCGTAACTGGGTTGTGGAGGTCAGATAGGCAGTCGCTCCATGTCAAATACTGATACTCAGCTGCATCAGGTTGGACTGGAAGCCGAACCCAGCATAGTTGGGAAAAGGCTACGCAGATGATGGGAAAGCTACGAATAAAACCGAATGCCATAGGAATTATGTTAAAATAAGAAACTTGACGGGGACAAAGTCGCGGCTTTTAACTTGTAAGGAATATGTCTTGAACGAAGTTTAGAGTATTGAATGTCGATGGCTATGACAGTAGAGGAACACAAAAGAAACGATTAATATATTGTGAATAGAATAGAATAATTTATTTGTCAAACATAGTTAACTACATACGAAGATCTTAAAAATAAGGTGGTGCGCTATGTTTTGCCAATTGGCACACAAATGATAAGAACAAATAAGAAAAAACAAAACAATTACAAATACAAAATTACAATATAATTATAACAATTACAAATACAAAATTACAATATAATTATAATTACTTGAGTAGCTAATTATGCAAGCAAATTTAATTAGGTACAATTACAATTCAAAGTCAATTTCATATCATGTAAAAAGTCAATTCAGAAAATCATTAATGTCAACCCAAAACTGTAGTTACGTATAAGGTTACAGTATTTGCGCCACTTGAGGGTGTCAACAACTGCAGCAGCGGCGCCAGCACAGCCAGCCGTGCTTGGAAGATAAGATAACGCAAGGATGTGGACACAAGTTGTGTCACACACCAGAGGCTTACCCACCTTCCAAGGCAATGACGTCATGCCGCTTGGTCTCTCCCATCGTCACGTAGCAAGCCGTTTGGTTCTAATACTGCTAGTATGGCAGTGACAAGGGCTCGACGAAATGTCGTTGATGCTGACGTGCCGTGTCATGCGACCTGCATCAGCAGAACAGGGGCCTAAGTCTACTAATTTATAAACGTCACAATGGTCTCTCAATGGTAAGTTTTTGACAGATTTGCCATACAAAAACTGTCAAAAACACACCATTGAGAGACCATTGTAACGTTTATAAATTAGTAGACTTAGGCCCCAGGTCATGGTGTCCGAGACTCGACTTGGACCATGGTCGACTATTTTTTAGCCAAAGGTAAAATACGGTCACTTAAAGGTTTTATCATTCACCCAAGGAACCCCAAAAACCTTATCACCCGTAACTTGGCATAACTTTTTAAGTGTTAACTTTAGAAAAAAATATGCAATAAAAACACCGTCAAAGTCTAGGAGAAAATTTATTTTTTTATTCCCTTTTTTAAGTGGAGACTTTATTTCCATAACGATAGGAATGAAAGTCGTTTAACTATAAAATGGAAGTTAAAACTTTATGTAGCAATTATTAGAACAAAAAGTGGTTTGAAATCGTCTTTTAAAGTCTTTTCTTGAGTATATTAAGATTATTTTTTATTAAACTTTTGTTTGAAATGTATGGAATTTTGATTATTTTCTGCAGTTGATGGGTTTTTGTTGATATCTTAATTAGAATTATTTCCATTTTGATTTGATACTAAAATAAATATTGGTTCGACCGCAATTCAAAGACGAATACCATCGACCCAGTAGCTATTAAACTTCTTTTTTTTTTGGGTTTTGGCTTCGCGCGGATTGTGCATTTAGCCAGTGTCACGTAATTTTAATTTTCAATCAAGTAAATGGCTCGATATCAGGCACGAAGTTACTAAAGTCATAGTCAGTCAAGTCAAAGCTAAGTCAATATTATTGTAAAGCGGTAGTAACTTTACAACAACCTATTAGGAGTTTTGGGGGGAACACGAAAAGTTCACGCTAGTCACCTATTTTCACCTTCACAACACTTGTGCACTCACACGTAACTAAATTGAATAAATAATTCACTACCTAATTATATTATACTACATATATTCGTATTCAGTAACTTGACGGTTCAAAGAAAAATAATGTTACCATACTAAAAAAAACTAATAGTGTGGGAGTAGTGAACGATTTTGCGTAAAGAACGAATGATAAAATTGATTTAATTTTAATTTCGTTATAAAACTTTAAAAATCGTTTGTAAGGTAAGAATATACAGGAAAAGTTTTTATCCAGTGCGCAAATTGTAACCATGAATTCAGCAGCGTAGGTATTGCACTTTTCTATGAAACAGCTGATTTTTTTTTGTATAACCGGCGAAAAATTTCTGCGCTAGGGGTTCTAGAATGATATGCTGAATTCATGGTTACAATTTGCGCACTGAATAAAAACTTACCCTGTATAACAAATTCTACTCTAATAGTGCTTATCAGACAAGTTATTACAAAGACTTTCAAAGACGACGGTCAACGATCCACAAATGACAGCCGGGATCAATGGGGGTCTTGGTGTGTAAATGGTCACCCATCCACGGACCCACCGCAGCCGGTGTACCTTACCCTAATCGATCGATCCGTAAAGCTGTTGTTACTTAGCCACTTCCGTGCTAAAGTGGTACGAAAATTAAACTTTATCTTTGTGGACCCGCCAGAATTTCCAACTTATCAGCATTTATTCGACCCAATATTTTCTTTATATTGGATGAGATTCCTTTGCGATCAGCTTGATACAATTTCTACAAAAAAAAATCGCAACCGGAACTTAGATTAAAATAAATCAAAATGTTAAAAATAAAAAGTCTTATTTTTAGCGCATTTAAATGATACTTTTAATTTATATTTTTCTTTTTAGTTAATTTTCGATTTATTCTTAGCAAGCCCTTTCATTTGGTACCCATATTGTAGGTGTGCATTAAAAAATAATAGTCCGCTATCTTAGGTGATCCGCCATGTTGGATTTAGAATGACGTCACATAGCCACCCATGTATTGTCATCTAAACTAAACGTGTATACAAAATTTCAGCTCAATCGGTTAAAGATATCTGCTTCAAAATTGAGTTGCAAGATTCCACCCGAACAAACATAGTTACATACATACATTGAAAGTTATATAAAAGATTGTTTAAAAGTTATGTGACAGCGGTGGGATTTGAAGCCAGCCCTTTCGGAATGGTGCCTAAAACCAGCGCCTTGGAGCACTCGGCCATGCTGCTTCGTACACAGTTAGTAAAATAACGCTGTGTACCAGACCGAATTTCGGCCAATGTAGATATTCAGTGGTTATGTAATAATAGCCGTTAGAGGTGCCATGGGCTAGGACAAATTTATTAAAGTTTGTCCCTTTGTCAAGGGCCGCTCATATTATTAATAATAGACCGACGGAAGATGTTTTCGATGACCTGCCGAAATTTGCATCAGGAGCAAAAAGGTGCATCGAAGAAGGCGTACATAATATATAGTTGTAATTTTTATTAAATTTTTTGTTTTTATGTTCATTGTTAAATTTTATATAAGTGTATTTTATGGATTATGTGTGTATAACATCGTCTTGGGTAACTGTAAGATCAACATCTTACTTACTGGTGTTAATAAATAAATAAATAATAATAAATAAGTCAATCTATCAGGTTAAGCTACGATTGCCGTGGTTGGTCCGTGGATGGGTGACCATCTTTACATATCAAGACGGGATAAGTATTTATTTATTGAGCTGAGTTGAGCTGCATGATTACTGATAAATGCATGTACTGATTGGACAGGTCCACTCAATATGTGTGGTTATTTCCTCAAAAAACCATTTCAGACACCAATCCACATGGTCTTCACATGATCTGACCAAGATTATGTCTGGATTTGAAAAGAGACTGTGGCCTCTTAGTTTTTTCGGCCTTTCTTCTCAGAGTAGTCAGATAGGAAACGCCGACCTCATCTAGTTTAAAAAAATATCATTGACGAGTAAAAGTGTTTGTACAAACCTACTTACAGAAATGAAATAATTTATCATTTATTTATTTATTAATCCCAACACAACTAACGTTACTGGTTGCCCCAAATCGGTAACGATGGTGTGATACCCCCGTGCCTTGGAAGGCAGGTTAAGCCGATGGTCCTGCGACGGAATCACTCTCCGATCCCATCGGAGTATGAGGGTGAGCAACTGTGTCTATCTATACACACACTTGCACACTATAATTATCTCCCGCGCCGATTGCTGGTCTCCGCTGAGATTATCCATATCATCATCTGCCCTAATCTTTCTCAACTATGTTGGGGACGGCTTCCAGTCTAACCGGATGCAGCTGAATACCATTTTTTTACTGATGCGACTGCCTATCTGACCTCCACAACCCAGTCACTGGGTAACCGATACCCTTTGGTAAGACTGGTTGTCAGACTTTCGGGCTTCTGGACGACCCGTAACCACTGTCAAAGATCTAAGAATGACAATCGCGACCAATACGGACCCTTAAATTCATAGCTAACAACATAAATTCACGCCTTATTCCAAGGGTGTACGCAGAAACTTTAGAACTTCACATAGTCTTAAAATATTCCTTAGCTCTGCCCGCGTTCAAACAAAAACGAAATAAAATGATTCTAGAAGCAACTGCATTTTCAACAAAAGAACGTTAATAAACATTTAACGTATAATTTCGAAAATCGAACGTAAACCTTATTGGATATCAAAAAAGCAATTTCATTGGACAATAACTACGTCATTCACTGTGTGGAACCTTCAAAAACCGTAAAACTGTATACTGACGCGGCAATCGGTAAAATTCATTGTCGGTTTTTATACTGCCACTCTATTTTACAGCCCTGCGTTCCATTCCATGTTTGAAATGTCGAATGGTTTAAATTTTCTGATTGTGGGTACCTACCTACGTTTGTTCGCTTATTTGGTGTTATGTAAGTACAGGCAAATCAGTGCTCCTTACCTTACCGTATAACTATTATACTGAACCCTTAGGGTGTCAATGGGGCTCTAAGACTCCGCCGTCCGTCCATTCGTCTGTCACAGGGCTGTATTTTTTTTTTACAATTTTTTTGACTAACAAACAATAAAAATATAATAAAGTAAATAATTAATAGGAATAAAATATGTCTCGATCAGGTTAAGCTACGCTTGCCGCGGTCAGTCCGTGGATGGGTGACCTTTACATACCAAGACCCTTCCGTACTTCGGAAAGTACGTTTAGCCAGCTCCCTGATCCCGGCTGTCAATCATGGATCTTTGACAGTCGTTACGTCGTCAGAAGCCCGAAAGTCTGACATCCAATCTTACCAAAGGGTATCGAATTACTCAGCAACTGGATTCTGGAGGTCAGATAGGCAGTCATTCTATGTAAAATAATGCATGCGGTAAGACTGGAAACTGATTCCTAGTTTGGAAAAGGCTAGGCAAATAATGATTTTATGTAAATAAACCGTATTATTACAAAATCCCACAAATAGTAATTTGGATAACATCTAGTGATGTGCCCACGTACATGCGTAACTCAGTTGTTAGTGGCGGCAGTCGCAGGCGCAGTCGCTAGTCGCAGTCGCAGTCGCGCAGTTAATATGCTAAGTGAATTGCCGGTTTTAGTTGTATACTGAGGGTGGCGTGTATTGGCCGTTGTTGTGCACTGTCTTGAAATGGGCAGAAATGGGTGAGTATTTTTCAGATAGCATTAAATGTTTTTTGTTACCGTATTTAAGGATAGTTATAAGTAAATAGCTGTTACCAGAAAAAGCTATACAAGCGAACGCAAGAGTAGACTGAGAATCAAAGGATGCTCTAAATTCTATAAAAAATGTTTGAAGAAATGAGTTTACAAGAATAAAGTAAACTGTTGCTTCAATACAACTGAAACTAAAATAACAATAACAAAAATATATTAAACATATAAAAAAAAAACAGTGGCACTCCGGGAGTGCTGGCAGAAGTGAAAATTCGGACAATTACGTGTGTATTTTTTGAAACGTCAGGAAATATTTTTTGAATCGTCAGATAAAAGAACGTTCAACGTACTTTCAACGTTGTTCGTTCGTATGTTCGTATTGTCACTGGTGTCGGTAACATTGTCACGAGGATTTTACATCATTCATAATCATAATTTTAGTCATATCTTCTAAACGGGTTATCCGATTTTCATAATTCTAGTTGGAATGTTAGTTCTGGACCTAAACCTATATTTAGAGACTTACATTTTTGAAATACCTCTACTAAAAACAGAGGTGTCGATAACGGTATCGCGAGTTAAATATTTTTTTCCTCATCTCAAAAAATGCCCAACGCGCCTAAAGAAATTGACACTTCAAAAACGATTATGAGAGAAAATAAATAAACTTATTTATCATCATTTCAGCCAAAAGACGAGAACTGCTGGCCTAAGCTTACGACTATCTATGCTCCCCGTAGAGTTGAAAGGTTTCCCACAAGATGGACCGATGACCTGGTGAAGGCTGCAGAATAACGATTATTTTTTATAAAATCTCACAGCGGCCACTCCACACCAACCACACTACAACATTAAGTATGCACAGAAGAGCAGGTCCAAAATTCGGCCGACCCGATGTTAATGCTTTATAGTTTCCTCCATATATGACGTCACTTCCTCCCCCCAACCCCTCCGCCATTATACACCGATCCACAATGCACGTATCGAATAAAAATGGCGGTTTCAAATATAGGTTAACTGTTTTGGAATTTGTTGCAATTGGTTTGAGTAAAAAAAAATGGAGGATTTTGGTGCCAATATTGATGTGTTTCGAGACCTATTGAACTTTGTAGTTTCCGGTACAGAGTAGGTTAATAGCTCAGATTATAAAACATATGCAGATAGACCGCGCGGAACACCAAGAGTGAGGCCAAAAAACCAAATACTAAAGCGTCACATCTACATATATAAATGGAGAAACTGACTGACTGATCAATCAACGCACAGCCGAAACTACTCGGACTAGGACCGTGAAATTTTCTACACGGCTTCCTTTTATAATGTAGTGGAGCACTAAGAAGGGGTTTTTGGAAATTCGACCTTTGAGGGGGTGAAAAGGGGGGATTTTGTTTGTATAAAAAATCTTATTCCTTGAGTTAATAAACTTGAAACTTAGCACAAATACTTATCGAAGTAAATTATAAAGTTGGTAATATATTGTTTTTCTAAACTACCCCCTCAAGGGGGATTGGGGGGTGTCAAAGTTTGTATGGAAGAATTGTAACGCGCGGTCTGATTAACTAGAAACTCAGTATTTATGTCTAAAATCAAATATAAAGAATAACATGTATCACAGTTTTTCGAAAATTTACCCCTAAAGGGGTAAAAAGGGTAATCCGTAATATTATAAATGTGAAAGTTTGTGAAGGATTTTTGTTACTCAATTACGCAAAAACGGCAGAACGGATTTGGATAAAATTTGGCACACAAATAGATTATAACCTAGATTAACACACAGGATACTTTTTATCCCGGTAGTACATTTCCGCGTGATAATTTACGACTTCCACGCGGGCGAAGCCGCGGGCGGAAGTTAGTTTTATATAACATACAATGCGACGCTTTAGTATTTTTTTTTTAGTTTAGATTATAAAAGATCATGACGTAATCTTTGAAAGATGACAATGACACAGAGATATAATTACAAATCAAATCAAATCAAAATCACAAATCTCTCATGAAAAAATAAACTCAATGCTTGCCAGTTTCACGGAGAATGCGGGATGAGCTCTTCCTTATGAATCCTTAGGTTCTACTAGGCCTAAGTAGCCATGTTCCGAGTGGTGCCGGACGTAAAGAATAGCACCATCCCGTCTCTTCCCGTGGGTGTCGTAGGAGGCGACTAAGGGACTTACTAGAGAATGGGCAGCAGCGTTCTCTATACATTTTACCACTATACTGCGATCGCCAACCCGCCTGCCAAGCGTGGCTATTATTGCAAATCCCCCATATGGGGGAGGCTTAAATATCCGCTGAAATGATGATGATGAATGTTTTATCGAGTCGTCAAAACCGAGCAGAGCAGAGGCAGGGTCGCTAGAAAGTATAAATTTAAAAGCACAATATCAAGAGTGACCAAGACAATGTCTGGAAAAGGATGGTTTTGTAGATATTTAAGACTTGATTGATGCCTTACTTGTTCTTATTATTGTTGTATGTTTTTACAAAAGTAGTAATGTCCAACAGTGGACGTCTTTCGGCTGAACTAGCCATAGATAGGGAAAAATAGAGGAAGAAAAGTAGGTGTTAGTCTTGAAATGAATAGGAATGTCTATTACCACAAATCAGGAAAATCAAAGAAAATACTTTTTTATTAAATTAAAAACCTGATAAAACAATCTTAAAACGGACCTCAAACAATTTTTTTTTTCGTTGCATAATCCTTAAAATTTTGAGCATAAACGGTTTTATTTTATAAAATTAAAATAAAGAACATTTAATCAACTTATGAAATACCTACCTATAAAATATTCCATTGCGCCGTGCATTAATAATATTTCAATTTAATTAAAACTGTAAAATTACTTTTATTTAGATGGTCATTTGATTCAACTAACATCAAACGAAACGCTATTTTGAACCTTATTTTGAAAAAATTGCTTATTACCGCGCCTTAATATAATTTCCTAATTAACAACTCCACAATAGATAGATAACATTATATTAATAATGTATGTATGTATTATTAAAACAATAAGTATTTGAGAACGAACGGACCACGGTTGGGATAAACACTGATTTGCATGTACAGTTGTGGACAAAAGTGTTTAATAGTGACAAATATTTATTATTTATGCTCTTATTTATTCATTAGTAATTTATTTAACCATTTATGCACATACATGGATACACAGAGAGGAATAAAGAAACAGATTTTTTTTTACGCAAATCTGTTCAAAAGTCCTGCACCCTAATTGCGTAACTCACGATTAATCATAATCTGTATTCATTGCGTTATTTACGTTGTTGAGCAGACACCTTTTTCGAACATATGAAGCAATGGTTTAACAATCTGTTTCAAAACGAAACAGATTATTATTAATCGTGAGTTACGCAATTAGGGGGCGGGTAGGGGGACTATCATTACCTGAGTATTTGTGCTGCTAAACAGCGTGGCTGTGTTCCAGTTTGATATTCGGGGTATGGACCACGGATTAGGGCGTCGCTGAAAGAGAGCAGCAAAGGACGGGCTAGGTGGAATTATTTTATATTATTTAGGGACGAATTTAGTGCTACAGTCTCAGCAGCGGGGCTGGCTCGAGCAAAGTTCGGGGCGGACATGGAGAGTGTCTACGACGCCGGTGAGTCTTGAGAGTGCTGGTGATCTTCCTACGTTCCTGGAAGAGGGTTGTAGTGTCATCGGGGATGAATCCTACTAATGTGGGAGAGAGTGTAGCGGGCGGTTGCAGCAATCAGGGTTGGGGTGCTTTATAGCAGAGTCGCAGTGGTGGCCCAATGGTAACTGACGCGACTTACGACGTGTAGGTCGTAGGTTCAAACCCAGACAGACGCTTTACTTTGTGTACATTATTTCACCACCATTGCTCTCAAAACGGTGAAGGAAAACATCGTGAGGAAACCGGCATGTCCTAGAACCTTCGAAGACCTTCTCCTAAAAATTCGAAGATATGTGACATCTACCAACCCGCACTGAGCCCGCGTGGTGGATTACGGCCCCTCCCTCTGACAGAGAGGAGGCCTGTGTCCCAGCAGTGGGAACGTTATAGGCTGATTACGAATAGCAGAGTCATAGAAACGATTGGAGAGGCGTTTCATGAACTGCTTGATCATTGCGGGCATAAAAGAGGATTCCGTAACCTTTCTAGGGAAACGGGTTATTAGCATAAGAACTCGATGTGGTATATTTTTAACTGCAACGACTGACTCCCTCTACGTTACTTTTCCTAACCACTTGTGTGCCCGTCTGTACAGGCTGTCATCCACAAAATAAAGACAGCGTCCCACACGCGACTCGCGCTATCAATCATATACTATCACGTGATACAGTTGCCGTATGCATTATAATTATATTAGAACATTACCTAGCATTTGAAGGCACATGGGATTTTTGTTTTGTTAGGAGTCGTTTTGATTTCATTTTAACCAATATAACAAGGATTTTATTGGATTATAACATCGAGCGAGCTTAAATTTGATTTTAGTTGTGTCAAAATAGTTTTTAAATTTAGAGATATTTTTTTGCAGAATAGCGTTTAGATTCTCATAGTAAAAAGTAAGGAATTTTAGTTATAGTTTAGTTAGTTTAGTTCGGTGTACAACAGAATCGGCACCAATGTTTATTTTGCATATACAAAACGCAAATTACAACGATAAATATAAACCTAAAATACACATACAAAGTAGCGAAAAGCTTCGTACCTATTCCGGCAGTACATTTATTAATTTTGTCCATTACTGTACTGGTTGTCAGAGTCAGGAACCAAAAGAACACATTGATCAGTGTTGCGAGTTGCGACCTTGGCAAATAAATGACAACAAACAATCAAAACAAAAACAAACTGCCGATTGCAGATTGGCAAAATTACTACTTTTGTAATGAGCAGACAACAGTAATGAGAACAATTAAGGCATCAATCAAGTCTGAATTATTTAAAACTTTTTCCAAAAAAAAAAAAAAAAGTTTTTTGGAAGTCGACGTAGTTTAGACGAACAACGCGGTCACACAGAATACCGTGTGGTGCCGGACGTAAAAGAATAGCACCATCCCATTTCTTCCCGTGGGTGTCGTAGAAGGCGACTAAGGGACTTACTAGAGAATGGGCAGCAGCGTTCTCTATGCATTTTACCACCATACTGCGATCGCCAACCCGCCTGCCAGGCGTGATGATTAGGTACGGCAAAACTCCCTTTTGGGGCATATGTTCAGCAGTGGACGTCTTTCGGCTGAAATGATGATGATGATGACACAGAATACACACACATCATCATCTGCCTAGCCTTTTCCCACCTACGTTGGGGTCGGCTTCTAGTCTAACCGGATGCAGCTGCATACCAGGATCTTACATGGAGCGACTGCCTATCTGACCTCCACAACCCAATAACTGGGTAATACGACACCCGTGATAAGACTGGTTGTCAGACGACCCGTAATGACAATCAAGATCCGAGAATGACAACCAGGACCAACGATGGTCACCCATCCACGGGCCAACCGTGGCAAGCGTAGCTTAACCTGATGGATCGACCCGTGCTGCTGTTATTCAAATCAAATCAAAATATTTTATTTCACATATACCTGCATGGGCACTTACGAAACGTCAGAAGCTAGGTGCACGGTTCCAAATTGTCGCTTCCTATGGAGAAGAGCCGGCAAGAAACTCCACGGTTACTCTTTTAAAAATGATTGGCTTTAACAATGTTTTCAGAGATAAAATGTATGGGAGGACAGTGCAGGCCTGTCAATAAGTACCAGGTACTTAGACGAATACAGAATAGAAAATCGTCTACAAATCTACAGTCTGTAAGGCCTACAACGTTCTCTCATTCCCAATAATTATGTAAAATAATCAACAAAAATAAAATTAACCTATTTAAACAAATTGACATGATTTCCATGACCATCACTAAAAAATATTCAAAATTAAAATTAATGTATAATGTCAAATAATGACGAGAATATGCCAATATTGTAAAAATAAAAAAGAACACCAATTATTATTACTTAGCCACAAGCGAAAAACTACTGTATATAGGTACTTATAGATTTAGCACCAATTTCAAGGTTTTCTCTATATAGGGTGACAGGGACATTGGCGCAACACCCGAAAACATCTTTTCACAATAAATCTCCGGTAGATGTTCGTCATCATAGCTTCGTTCATAATTGCACAGACAAAACCTTCGGTTTCCTCACAGAGGTCACCGAAACGCAGCCAGGCTGCGGACGCTAAAAGATCTACATCGGGTCCATGTAGGTCTCGGAAAAAGCATCCGTGAAGCTCCTTACTCTGCCATACCATGACCATGATCATGACGGCGCGGTTGGCGCAGTGGTTAAGCGATCGACTGCCGCGCTGCGTGTCGCGTGTTCGATTCCCGCACTGATCAAATATTTGTATGACCTACAAGTAGTTTTTCCGGGTCTGGCTGTTTGTGTATGTGAGTTTATAAATGTTTGTAAACGCACCCACGATACAGGAGAAATTCCTAGTGTGGGGCAAAGTTTTTTTAAATAAAATAAAATAAAAACCTCCATACGATCATTAGTGTCAAGCACTACAGGTCTGCGCCAGTCCTCTTTGAGGCCCTTGTCTACCGCGACCACATCTCGATGCATCCCCCCCACGTCGACTTCTAGGAAATATTCCCTGAGACTGCATTATCTCAGTAAAACATTTTAAATAACCGTCGAAAAATGTCTACGTCTAGAAGAATTATGTGCTAAAGTCAAGTTTACAGCTTGACGGTCGATGTCTCAGCCAGATGTTTAAAACTCATACTTAAATTCAAACATAGTTATCAAGATATAATCACGCTATCACATCAGGGTACGTGCAGCTATGTGCTATCACAACACACGGTGCATAATTGTGACTAGATGTGCCTAGAAAGTGTATGCTCATTGCACGTAACGAGTTCAGACTCATTTGCTTTATGTGGCAGAGATGTAGAGGTAAACTGGATGTGGCGCTGCTCCACTAAGTGAGCGTACCGTGTTACGTTACCTGCAGGCTTAGCACGAGCACCATTCTGTCGACGGAAGAGTAGACAAAAATGACATCCCGTGTAGACAGTTTATTATCTAGCAGGCCGATTACAAAATCAAAAATATCTTCACTACTTTAGATAACTGTCAGTTGTCAGTGTGATGATGACAGCTTGGGATAGAAAACTTTCTTGTGAAATAGTCTACATTAAAAAGGACATTGACAAAGATTGCTAGAAACCAAAAGACAAAATTACATATTGTAGAAGGATTTCTACGGTGCGATGTCAAAAATGGAGAAACGAAATGTCACTTTGTATAAAAGGAGCTGTGTCTATTCTTTGTAGAAATAGAAAGCGTTATGCATGCTAACCCTGCTGGAGGCTTACCTTACACTCGTATACATAGCATGACCAGCCTATAATGTTCCCACTGCTGGGACACAGGCCTCCTCTCTTCGAAAAGGAGTGGGCTGTAATCCACCACGCGGGCCCAGTGCGGGTTGTTGGTAGATGTCACATGTCTTCTAATTTTTGGTTGTAGAACATGCCGGTTTCTTCACAATATTTTCTTTCACCGTTTGTGAGCAGCTTTGATGAAATTAAATACACGATAGTAAAGTGCCTGATGGTACTTACGACCTAACTCGTAAATCGGGCAGATAGCTGTTGTTTTATGCAGTAACCTTAGGTTAGATACTTTTAATTTAGAAAAAAAAAAAATAGTGTAGGTACTAGTTTACCGCGAAAAAAAAAACAAAGTCATAAAATCCAACATGCCTGGAACTAGAAGTGCACAGCTAGAAAATATTGTATTTTTTTCTACCCACTCTTTCTTGGCCCACTTCCCACGGACATAGGAGTCTTGAAAATTGTGTTTTTTCAATGTGCTGAGATGCACTCTCATTATCATGTAATGTAATGTGTAATGTAATGCACCGATCCCAGCGTGGCTTGACCAGACACGATTAATCGAATGAACCCCAAGATTTGCACTAGCACCTGGAGCCGCATGCTTCATGGTGTTACAGAGGCCATTGCATATCAAGAACTAGACCGGGGGGCGCGGTAATGGTCAGGTAGACGTGCCCTTAGGATAGGAAAGGATTGCGAGCCTACCGGATAATGCATCCTTGAGTAAGCATTGGACTAGTGGAGAGACGGGTGGGATTTATTTATAGGAGGGCATCTTTTCACGACGTCGCCGGTATGTTGATTCAGATCGAGCTTCTTGGGTACGTTCAATTGCTGAGATGCACTCTAATATCGCGACGAAATCCCGCCGCAAACATTTTACGTCCTTGTGTACAGACGCCAGCAGGTCAACCTATCCCAAACTATCAAATTTACCCAATTGAACATGAACCTTATTTCTTTGTTTTAAGGTTGAAAAACTATCAAAGAAATTTGACAGATTGGGGTAGCTTGTGCTGGCCTCTGTACATCGATTTAAGAACAGAAGATAAAATTCCTTTCACTTCTAGGTAGGAGTTATCTTTGCAACGTAAATTACTGCCTTTACCGCGACTATGACGGCGCGATGTTATGCGAGTTTCCACTTAGCGCCGGCAGATGTCGCTTACGCGCACGAATTTATGTCTACCCTCCACGCAACTGGAGATTAAAGGTTTTTAATATTGTACGCAGATAGGGTAGTTTTGAGTTTAGTTACTGACTTGGCGGGTAGTTGGGTATCTACTAAAGTTGTTGTTGAGTGCTAACGTGTAGTTTTTAAGTGAAGATTTATACAAATAGAAGATACTTGTACAGTTTTATTAAATGGTAATAATATTGTATGAGAGCAATAGTGGTCAAGTGGTAACGGTCGCAACTAACGAGTTGTAGGTCGTAGGTTCGAACCCAGACAGGCGGTTTATTTTGTGTAAATTATTTCATCAGCACTGCTCTCAAAACGGTGAAGGAAAACATCGTGAGGAAACCGGCATGTCCTAGAACCTGGCCACATATTTACACGGAACGCTCCTGGAACTCCTTCGGGGAATACAAGTGCAAGGATGTAAAATTGACTTACTTAGGAAATAATTATCACTTTAATATTCTCTTTTTATTTTCTCTTTGACTTTTTGAAATCTTATTGACATTTATAAAACTATTTGACTAATTTCCAATATGAATGCAATCTTGATTATTAATTTAATTCAATGATAGAATATCTAAAAAAACAACCAAACTTTTGAATATGGGTACTTGTACGCCGGAACACTAAAAACTATGCAACATCACTGTACTCTTACTTATTACAATAAATTAGTCTGATGTTTTATTACATTTATTCAAATCAAATCAAAATATTTTTATTACATATAAACCTGCATGGGCACTTATGAAACGTCAGAAGCTAGGTGCACGGTTCCAAATTGTCGCTTCCTATGGAGAAGAGCCGGCAAGAAACTTCACGGTTACTCTTTAAAAAATAATTGTAACAATGTTTTCAACTTAGTGATAATAGGTATGGGAGGACAGTGCAGGCCTGTCAATAAGTACCAGGTACTTAGAGGAATGAAAAAACAGAATATAAAATCGTCTACAAATCTACAGTCTGCAAGGCCTAAAACGTTCTAATTCTACGGAGGTACGAGTACGCCATAGTAAACAAAATATCAATCTTCTACACATTCTAGTCAAACACAGAACCCTTCTTTTACCCTCAAATCGGTTAAACAACAACCCACATAGGCCCATCCTATTCAATCAATCTCGTTCCTTATCTATCTGAGCTACGTTTTATCGGCACCACAAAGACTTATAGCCGTCTCCTTATCAGTAATGATAACGTTATCCTGTGTCTTCCTGTGTGCATAGCTGACGTCATATGGATGATGGATGACGCAAATGGATGTTTGTTTTGTACCTTTTTGGATGATAATTGGATGAGGGAAAAAGGTAGTGATTGCTGTGCCTCGGTTTAATATTTTAAAAAATCGGCCAAGTGCGAGTCGGGGATTGCACACAAAAGGGTTCAGTACTAATGTCGGCGTATTTTTGTCTCCTGGAGTCAAACAACTTGTCAGCGAACGCATTTCTTATATTGTGGAGACCTCTTTAATTTTTAACATTTTCCGGGACAGACCGCCTCTTGACGTTATCTCGGTATATCGTTACGTGACATTACGGCTAAGCAGGCCTAGACAAAACATATTTCTGTTAGCGTTCACGCCAAACGCTACGCCAAAATGTATGGGAATGACATTACCTGCGGAAAGAACACGACGTAACCTTTCCGCAGGTAATGTCATTCCCACACATTTTGGCGTTACGTTAGGCGTGAACGCTAACAGAAATGTGTTTTGAACTTTATTTCACGTAATTTGGCAAACCGTCGATAGCTGTTACTTGCCCATGGTATTCCTAGGAAGCACATGGCCTAGTGTCACATCACGCGACCTCATTCGTTCGAGGGTGTCACGGCAAACTCTTTTAGAGTCATTTTGCAACACACACATACGCAGTTCTTATGCACCAACAACACATTCACACCGCCGACAAGCGTAGACTGAGCCATACAAATACCTACAACGTCTGTGGCCGTATTTGTCATATTTGTTGTTACAGCGGCAACAGAAATACACCTATTACGGATCATGAGAGACAGCCCGCTGATACTCAGACGGACGGCACAGCGCGGAAGCTTAGTTATTTACCCGAAGGGTAACCAACGGTACCCTATTGGGTTCCGTTGTGAAACCCTAAAAAGGATTTATAGTTCACCTACATCAAAACAAAGGAAGTTATGTTTTCATAATTTCTGAACCGATTTGCATAATTATTTGTTCGTGAATAGTCATAATTAATTAGGTTAGGTCCCGTGTGTGTTGCCGGGCGTAAAAGAATAGCACCATCCCATTTCTTCCCGTGGGTGTCGTAGAAGGCGACTAAGGGACTTACTAGAGAATGGGCAGCAGCGTTCTCTATGCATTTTACCACCATACTGCGATCGCCAACCCGCCTGCCAAGCGTGGCGATTATGGCAAAACCCCCCCAAAAATGACGAAATGGAGCAGTGGACGTCTTTCGGCTGAAATGATGATGATAATGATGAGGTTATGTTATATTTATTATAAAGAGTAGTGGTGACCAAGTGGTAACGGCCGCGACTTACGAGTTGTAGTTCGTCAGTTCGAACCCAGCCTGGCGCTTTACTTTGTGTAAATTATTTCATCACCACTGCTCTCAAAACGGTGAAGGCAAACATCGTGAGGAAACCGGCGTGTCCTAGAACCAAAAATTCGAAGACATGTGACATCTACCAACCCGCACTGGGCCCGCGTGGTGGATTACGGCCCAATCCCTGAGGAGGCCTGTGTCCCAGCAGTGGGAACGTTATAGGCTGATGATGATGATATTTATTAGGTATTATTAAATTAAAAATTTTCGTTCCGTTTTTTTTCATATTTGCTTATTTTACTTTGATTTGTTAGTTTTTTAGGGTTCCGTACCTCTAAAGGAAAAAACGGAACCCTTATAAGATCACTTTGTTGTCCGTCCGTCCGTCCGTCTGTCAAGACCGTTTTTCTCAGGAACGCGTGGAGGTATCAAACTGAAATTTCTATATGATACTTAGTTCTACTGTCCCTGGAAGCTGTAGAAAAATCAACCTTCTAAGTCAATGCAATCAAAAGATACAGCCATTTAGGCCGCAAAATTCCGCAAATTTTCGAAACTCGCACGGGAATCAAAACCTACAGGGTACTTCCCGTGAACTTAGAATCTTGAAATTTTGTACGAAGTCACGTCTTATAGTACAGATATAGGAAAAATTACGAAAACCGAAAATTTTTAGTTTCGTCATATAAAAAAAAATATTTTTGACAATTTTGAACTTTTACTTATATACCCACAGGTTTGTACGGAACCCTCGGTGCGCCAGTCCAACTCGCACTTGACCGGTTTTTTTTATTTTTTTCTATTTAAATTTGTTAATTTTAACTTAAATTTTGTGAAGGACCACATTGTGAGGAAGCCAGCATGTCCTAGAACCAAAAATTCCAACACATGTGACATCTACCAACCCGCACTGGTCACGCGTGGTAAGCTACAGCCCACTCCCTCTCACAGAGAGGAGGCCTGTGTCCCAGCAGTGGGAACATTATAGGCTGGTTATGAATGAATTAAATAAGGAATAGAAAACAATCGTTTATGAAATTGAACATTCAAAAAAACATTCATCGATTTCCTACTAATCCTCAACTATATCCGATGAACCCCTTACTTATCTTTGTTGAAGACTGTTCCTATAGCTACCAGCGGCGAGGTGTACATTTTTCTAAGAGAGAAGCCGACGCGAAATCACCTTTAACTTACTGACTTCATCAATAAAGAATACTTACTATAATTCTAGAATTAATACAGGAATGTAAAGAATAAAATAAAATAAAATTTAACAGCTGAAAACCAAATCAAATGCGCAATATTCCTCCATCTTGTTCTCGCTCACCTGGTTCTCATCAGTATCAAGCGATGCTACGTGACCTAAACTGATATCATAACGGGATCGCTGTTGCATACATTTTTAGTTCCCGATTATGATGTTTTGGCGCCGGGTTAATTTAGAACACTTTTTTTTTTGTGTTGCAATACAAAGTTAAACCGTTTTTGTTGTTTGAATGTTATGGTGAATTAAATACCCGTTGTGTAACTATATTTTTTGATATTAGTAGCCACTATTGACGTGTCATTTTTCAATTGCGATAGAGTTGCCGATAAGAATCCCCGAAGGGAAGCCGGTAAGAATCGTGTTATATGGTGCTTTCGCCACTGATAGCTACGTGCCTAGAACTCGAAAGTTGAGAGACTTGGTTCGTCTCGCAAATGCCTTCCGGTTATTTGCAACTTAAAGGTAAATATTTGAACATTTCTTTAGTCTTCAGTCAAGCGTTTTTCAGTTATTTGTGTAGATTTCGTGTTGCGAACTCCGCTCACTGACGATGACGCGAAGTGTTCCCGTTTGAGCACCTATCATTGAGCACCAGTGGTATTCCCATTTGAACACCAATCAATATTTTGACATGGTGCTCTAAGGGAAAAAAAATCGACTTTACCTATACCCTTTTGAGTACCTAAGGTTTGTTTTTTTGGAGGTTGGGAAATCATCAAATTACTTTTCCCGCTCTGGGTGGAGCAGGAGGGCGTGTCAGACTTTTACTGACTAAAACCCACCCGGGTTCCCTCAGTTACCCGTGTGCCAGGAGCGACGGTGTCTCTTTCGAACAACTCGCACCCCTGGCAGGCATCGGCCCTTACGGACCCCACCAGTTGTTGCTGACATCTCTGACGGCGCGCGTGGAACACAACGCGCCGTCCCACCTACCACTTTTCGGCCGCAGGTGATAGGGAGAGCGGCCAACGCTATACCTCCTCTTCCCCTGCGGCCCCACCGCGTCCGCCATCAAACGGTGGCGGCCCCGTCCAGGCCACGGAAGGGAAGAGCGCTGCGCAGAATCACCGGCACTCCTCCTCTGCCGCAGCCCGTAACCCTCAGCAGCGATGCCTCCCAATCAAAATCGCGGCCCACCTCAGTTGCGGTGCACCTCACCGCAACCTACTTTTTGGCGGCTACGTCATCGGCTTGAAGGCAAAAGCCCTGACGAGCGGCCCCACCTTGGGGTTCCTCTTCGCTTCACCGTGGCTGGGAGACCACGGCTACTGAGCCCCTCCGCAACGACAATGCGGGGAACCCACTCGGGGGGAGTACCTACGGTATGGTAGCTTTGATGATTTGGTTTTGTATTTAATTTCTACTTAGGCATTCCTTATCTTTCATTGTCTCGTTAACGGTTTAATCAAAATGTGCCAGTTGCTTAACACGTATTTTTTGAATAAATTGTCGATTCGCACACAAATGTATTAAATTCGTGCGAATTTCCAAAAAAAAAATTGATGACTTGCACGTTCGTGAGTTGACTAATAAGCCAAAATTAGCCACCAAACCCAGTCTTCCATCCACATTTCATAATTCCCATCCTCCTTTGAGTGTGATAACCCTGTAGGTAGGCATAAAAGTGGATGGGTCAACACGGAGGCACTCGATGGACCACCTTCGGAGACGATGTGGCTGTCTAAATACATTTACGTGTGTATTTATATTGAGTAGCCGTGCGTGAGTGTAGGGTTAGGAAGTTTTAGATGGGGTTGTGGGTAATACCTGTAGACATACTCGTAGCATGAATAATCTCTAGTTTTCCTTATCAGTAGCTGTAATTCATATATCAATATTATTTTATTTCATGCACTTATTTATTACGAACGACTTTTACTTTTAATGTCTTTGTATTTTTGTGTATCTGTAAATAACGTTGTTTAACTTATAGATATACAGTATTTTACTGTTAAAATACTGTATTTCTATAAGATTTTTATTAATCAGCCAGAATCCGACGACTGTGAATTTCGTGTGAGATGTTTAGAATATCACGTTTCTATGAATCGTTTAGACGTCTAAACGGTACTGAAAAATTACAATAAATTTTATGATAGTCGTCTAAACAATTTATGTTGCCTACATACATTGTATCACTTTCTACCACAGTCATATAAAACTTTCAAAGAGAAAATGGGCTAAGAATTGCTTTGAGTTTCCGCTACTCAGAACTCTCGTTTATCAAATTAAAACGACAGAAATAAATTTCGGTTCGAAATCAACGTACCAATTGCCTAATACATATTTCTAGACTTGTAGATTCGCACACAAATAAATTAATTTAGTGCGAGTCCCCATAGTAAATAATTATTTAAAAACCGTCTATTCGACGAATTTGGGCGATTGTATTCATGCGAATTGACGAATGAGCCGAAAAACATCGTACATCTAATTTTCACACCGCGACAAACTAACATGCCGTCTCTACCATCACTTAGCTCTACAAGTAGAGTGCTCAAGACTCGTGTTGACTCTACAGTAGTGCTCTATCGCCTGTGTACCGTCCAATACTGACAAATAATTTGACACCAACAATAATAGCCTCTAAAAGGTTTGCCCTTACGTGATAGAGTCGAAGGAAGATAGTTTAGGTGGTCTAGGTTTTAATAAAGTATCGTGCGAATAGGTAAAGATCGCGGCACGTAAGTTGAACCAAAATGGCGGATTTTGATTCAACTTACGTGCCGCGATCTATAATTTATTTCCAAACGTTTTATGAATTATTTATTTTTCCATGCGAAGCAGTGAGTGCACGCGCTCCTACCTATTGTTGCTTGTTCTCATTTTGGTTCAACTTACGTGCCGCAAACTATAGACTAAGAAGTTAAGCACAGTTTCGTTCGGGTCGGTCTGTGGATGGGTGATCATCGTTATTACATATTAAGAATCGTGCCTCGGAAAGCACGTCAAACCGTTGCGCGTTGGTCTCGGCTGACATTCATGGATCTTTGACAGTTGTTACGGGTCGAAAGCCCGTAAGTCTGACAACCAATCTTACCAAGAGTTCCCCCCCAAGTGGGTTCCCGCATTGTCGTTGCGGGGGGGCTTAGTAACCGTGGTCTCCCATCCACGGTGAAGCCAAGAGGAACACAACGGTGGGGCCGCTCGTCAGGGCTTTTGCCTTCAAGCCATTGACGTAGCGGCCAAAAAGTAGGTTGCGGTGAGGTGCACCGCAACTGAGGTGGGCCGCGATGTCGAATGGGAGGCATCGCGGCTGAGGGTTACGGGCTGCGGTAGAGGAGGAGTGCCGGTGCTTCTGAGCAGCGCTCTTCCCTTCCGTGGCCTGGACGGGGCCGCCACCGTTTGATGGCGGACGCGGTGGGGCCGCAGGGGAAGAGGAGTGTCGGTATAGCGTCAGCCGCTCTCCCTATCCTCTGCGGCCGAAAAGTGGTAGACGGGACGGCGCGTTGTGTTCCACACGTGCGCCGTCAAAGATGTCAGCAACCACTGGTGGGGTCCGCAAGGGCCGATGCCTGCCAGGGGTGCGGGTTTGTTCGAAAGAGATACCACGGCCCCTGGCATACGGGCTACTGAGGGAACACGGGTGGGTTTTAGTCAGTAAAAGTCTGACACGCCCTCCTGCTCTACTCAGCAGGAGAAGTCATTTGATGATTTCCCACCCAAAAAAAAAAAAAAAAAAAATCTTACCAAGAGGTATCGTATTACCCAGTTACAGCTGGGCAGTCGCGCTATATAAAATACTAGTATTCTGCTGCATCCGGTTAGACTAGAAGCAAGGTCCGACGCAACTGGAAAAAGCTAGCAGATTATGATGAGATCGCGACTAGATTTTCCATGTTAGGATCTACTCACACTTATTCAGCTTTGTTCAGCTTTTCTCCTGTTTGTCCTTTGTTTTCTATGGAAAAAAGCAGAAAATAGCTGAATAAGTGTGAGTACTCTCAATTTAATTACGAAAATGGCTTGCGCGATCAGTGGTATTAGAATGCAGTTTTAATATAATGTCTAGCTATTCACGGAGCTAGCTCACGGAGAGCAGGCCTGTGTCCCAGCAGTGGGAACGTAAAAGGCTGAGTATGTATGTATTGCGATAAAAAATAAGGTAAACTATTTAGTCATTTTGGAAGGTGGTTTAAATTTTCAACCAAAAATGCAAATTTTTGTTTGATTCTTCTACAACATTACTACTAACTACAACATTTTTTTTTATTATTTTAAATCAAATTGACTAACAAACTATTACATATATACATTACTAAAAATTGTCGATTCGCCTGATTCGGGGAAAAAATTCGCTAGCTAGTAAGCCATTTCAAAGACGACATATCTCCTCAAAATGAACTAAATAGTAAGACCAATTAACTAGGTTAAAGTACGTACAGCCCTACAAGCAACTAATATACACTAATTTGACGTCAACAAAGAGAATCATGTCAAAACGTTTGTTGGAAAATTTAGACTTGTTATCGCCTTGTTTAGACTTGGCCCAATTTGACCACTGTTGGATGTTCTTAAATTTTATGACGAAAATAACTGTCTCTAAGGCATAATCAGCCTTAAATGATCCCACTGCTGGGACACGGGCCTCCTCTCAGTGAAAGCGAATGCGCCTTCATCCACCACACGGGCCCTTGCGGTTGGTAGATGTCACATGTCTTCGAATGTTTTGGTTCTAGTACATGCCGGTTTCCTGAAGAATATGGAGGCACTTGGGTAGTTGGAGTGGAATAAAACGATGACTTGACAACACAGCATATAATCGCAGACTGGCGTGCCTCGAGAATGAAGGCCGGTACAATATTATATTTTAAGTCCTACCCACTATAAACTAATTAATATCGAACACATACATTACACCTCCCTTCTTAAATCAACAACAACATGTTAACAAGGCTAAATATTATTTAGGTATAACAACCAATTACAAAAGTAAAATAAATCATTTATTTTAAGTACACTGAAATCTTATAACTGGTTTTCGAATTCGCTTTGGGTACTCTTGTTGCTGCTGAGCTGACGCACCACCTAACTGAGTAGAAGGCTGATCATGCTCAACACCACCTACTTCACTGTTAATCGGTTGTTCTAATTTACTTCCTTTACACACAGTATCGCTACAGCCATCCTCATTCTCCCCTGACTTTACTAAATTGTCCCCAGCGTGCGCCACGGAGTCCCTGTCCCCATCCTCTATCGTTTCCTCTCCTTCCGTGTTCGGCCCACCAATGGATGCACGGGATCTGCGCCGTAACTGGTCCACGTGTCTTTTAATAAATTGACCGTTATCTCTTGCTATCAGATACCTACGAGCACTGTCTACGTCTGAGATCGTACCCTTTACCCATTTGTCCGAAGAACCGTAATTCCTCATCCAAACATGATCACCCTCATCGAAAACACGCGTGACCCCACCGGACGATTCGATTTGTCTTTGCTGCGCATCCTGAACTCGAGCACCTACTGTTCGTTCCGTCCGTAACAGATCCAATCTGGAACGTAGTGTTCGTTTCTGCAACAACATTGCGGGTGTCTCCCCCGTAGTGCTGTGCACTGTATTTCTGTATGCCAGAAGGAATGTTTGTAAAGCTGTGTCCACATCTACGCGATCCCGAATTGCCTTTTTAATAGTGCGCTTACAAATGTTAACTGCGTTTTCTGCGGCTCCGTTTGAAGACGGATGATATGCGGGTGAAAAATTCTGTCTGATGCCATTGTTACTGAGGAACTGTTTAAATTCAATGCTGGTAAAAGGTGGTCCTTGATCCGATACTAACTGTTCCGGTAACCCGTACCTAGCGAAACTCGAACGTAAAACTTTAATAACATTAAACGCGTTAGTACGTGGCATTTCGAATATTTCTAGCCATTTTGAGGACGAATCAATCAACACTAAGAATGTCATACCTCGATACGGGCCCAAGAAATCAATGTGTAATCTAGTCCACGGTTGGCTATAGTACGGCCACGGTTGAATGGTAGACCGCGGGGGCGAGCTCGCTTCCGCGGCACAAGTCTCACAGCGCTTACATACAGCCTCAATATCTTTATCGATGTTGGGCCACCACACATAACTCCTAGCCAAACTTTTCATCTTTACAATACCCATGTGGCTGCTATGCAGTTGATTTAATATTTGCCCTCGTAATAAATGTGGGATCACCATACGATAGCCCCACATTATACACCCACATTCAACATATAATTCATTTCGCCTGGCAAAGAATGGCTTAATTTCCTCATTATTAGGACAAACTGATGGCCAACCCGATTGTGTATATAACATCACCCTACCCAGTACCGTATCCTTGGATATCATTCTTTTGATATCACTGCTAGTGATGGGTAAAAAATCTTCTACAAAATTAACATACGTATTTTCTGTTTTTAACCTACCAGGGTTATAATCCCTATACGGAAGGCGTGATAATGCATCTGCACTATTCTTACTAGACGCGATATACTCAATATCGTAATTGTAACCCGATAGAAGTACCGCCCAACGCTGTAGCCGCGAAGCAGCCATCACTGGAATACCCGTTTTATTTCCAAAAATATATGTTAGAGGTTTATGATCAGTCCGTAGTAGAAAGTGACGGCCATAAAGGTATTGATGAAATTTCCGAATACCGAATACAATTCCGAGAGCTTCCCTGTCTATTTGCGCATAAGCTCGCTCGGACGGTGTGAGCGACCGCGACGCATACGCCACCGGGCGTTCGCCGTCCGCCGTAACATGCGATATCACCGCGCCAACGCCCACACTACTCGCATCCGTCGTCAAAACCAGCGGTAGCTCTGGGTTATAATAGGTAAGTACTTCGCCACAAGCCAATAGCCGCTTCACCCGAACGAAGGCACTCTCACAATCCTCACTCCAAATATATTTAGCTCCCGATCTGAGAAGAGTATACAATGGGGCGAGAACTGTACTAACATTTTTGATGAATTTTGCATAATACATGACCAGACCTATAAACGCTCTTAACTCGGTGACATTTGTAGGCGCCGGCGTTTCCATCACCGCCCTAATCTTATCTGGGCATGTATGCACTCCATCCTTACTAATAATGTGACCCAAATACGAGACAGACTTTGAAAAGAAAACGCATTTTTTCCGCCGATTCCATGCTGGCGGCAAGCTTATATGCTTTGGCGAAATCCAGTTTAAATTCTGCGAATAACCGTTGTCTAATATTCTCGCTCGCTATTCCACATACCAGTTGATCTCGTAAACTTTCTTCGAGCCAACTTCCAAACTCACAGGTTTTTTGACATTTTCTTAAGTACCGCCACGTAGTCGGATATGGTTTCGCCTTCCTTCTGTTTTCTATGCCTGAATTTATACCTCTCGGCGAGTTCGCTGGGTTTTGGTTGTAAATGTTTACACATTATTTCTGATAACTGCTCAAAAGTTTTCGTTTTTGGTTTATCTGGTGTACACAGGTTAACTAGTAATTCGTAACTCTCTGCTCCCATAACGGTTATTAACGTCGGCACATGTAAAACGTCCGGTATCTTGTTCACCACAAAGTATTGTTCTAACCGTTCGACATATAGTTTCCAATCATCTTTGTGTACATTAAACTCCGCAATCTTCCCGATGGACATTGTAAACTTTTATGGAATAACACGCGAAATGTTCAATCCTCGTCGCCACTGAAGAATATGGAGGCACTTGGGTAGTTGGAGTGGAATAAAACGATGACTTGACAACACAGCATATAATCGCAGACTGGCGTGCCTCGAGAATGAAGGCCGGTACAATATTATATTTTAAGTCCTACCCACTATAAACTAATTAATATCGAACACATACATTACAGTTTTCCTTCACCGTTTTGAGAGCAGTGGTGATGAAATAATTTACACAAAGTAAAGCGCCTGCCTGGGTTCGAACTCACGACCTACAACCCGTACGTCGGGGCCGTTACCACTGCCCACAAAAGTGTCGTCTCTAAGGGCAGTTACGAATTAAAAATAGTCACGGTGTTGCAGAATTATCTGCCATTATAAGTCTAGACATAAGTACCTGGTACTTATTGACAGGCCTGCACTGTCCTCCCATACCTATTATCACTGTAATTTGAAAACATTGTAAAAGCCAATTATTTTTAAAAGAGTAACCGTGGAGTTTCTTGCCGGCTGTTCTCCATAGGAAGCGACAAATTGGAACCGTGCACCTAGCTTCTGACGTTTCATAAGTGCCCATGCAGGTTTATGTGAAACAAAATATTTTGATTTTGATAAAGTTGGTCAGATCATGAGAACACCATGTGTATCGGTGTCTGAAATGGTTTTTGAGGAAAGAACCACACAGATTGAGTAGACCTGTTCAATCAGTGCACACATTTATCAGTACCTAATCATGCAGCTCAACTCAGAACTTGAGGAGCTCAACGATTTGACAAACAATATCAAAGAAAGGACATTTGGGTAGCCCGCTTACTTATTACTCAAACTGCCAGATTATCATTAAAAACTAACTGAGAGAGAGAGACGAAAACCAAAAAAAGAACATGACCCACAATCCCACATAGTCCTCGCATTAACAATTATTAAAACAATAATAATAATATACTTCTCAAAGAAAATTTTGAAGTTTGTAAAAACAAAAGACGACATTCTAGTGCGAAAAAATTGGAGTAGGTCAATACCATGTTTGATTAATCTTCTGGCATCTTTGCACACCCATCTCAAGAGTTGCGCCGGTCCATCCGAATTCCGACCACGGGAACCGCGCTACTAAGTCGTGTCGTGATTAGTATGTAATAGTAACGATAAGGTTTCACGGAGCGTTCGGTAAACGCCTGTCAAAACACGCATACGAGTAATATGATGCGTTGTGTACAGGGTGGGGAAGAAACGTTAGCCGATAAATAAATTACATCTTTTTAAAAATAAAAAAAGTGACGCATTATCGTACTATCCGACGAAATATTATAAATGTGAAAGTTTTGTATTTCCGGAAGTTCAGATGTTGGGATGTTTGTTATTCAATCACGCAAAAACGATTTAACGATGCAATTTTGCATACAGATAGATCATAACCAAATAAAATCAAAATATTTTTATTTCATATAAACCTGCATGGACACTTATGAAACGTCAGAAGCTAGGTGCACGGTTCCAAATTGTCGCTTCCTATGGACAAGAGCCGGCAAGATACTCCACGGTTACTCTTTTAAAAATCATTGGCTTTAACAATGTTTTAAAAATTACAGTGATAATAGGTATGGGAGGACAGTGCAGGCTTGTCAACATTTTATAACACATAGGATACGTTTTTTGTCCCGGTTAGTACATTTCCATGGCATAATTTCCTATTTCCACAGGGCCAAAGCCGCTGGCAAAAATTAGTTTTGAAGAAGTTAAATAAACCAGATATAGTAATAAAAAGTAGCCAGTCTAGTGTGCTACCCCGGTAACTCAGCATCGCCAGTTTTGAAGGCAACTTTTTTTCAATAGGTGGGCTCACGCTAGAGGAGGCTTATTCTGGCTAAGCTATAACAGCCGAAGCCGTTGTTATGTGACCATCTCCTCCATGCCTCAGAAAGCACGTTAAGCCGTTTGTCCCGGCTGTCATTCGTAGATCTTTGACAGTCGTTACGGGTCGTCAGAAGCCCGACAGTCTTACAACCAGCCTTACCAAGGAGTGTCGTATTACCCAGTAACTGGGTTGTGGAGGTCGCTCCATGTAAAATACTGGTATTCAGCTGCATCCGGGTAGACTGGAAGCCGACCCCAATATAATTAGGAAAAGCCTAGGTAAATGATGTATTTTATTACTTATCATTTTTCCGATAAAAACACGGGTTTTCAAAAATGATTAATTCAGTGATTGCTTTTATCCGGTTCGCCAAAATAGAGCTTTCAGCCATTTCCTAATAGGTGTAACAGGAAAATTCTTTTAAAGAAATAAATATAAGTAAAACGTTGATACAAAACATTTAATTAGAATATAAATAATGGAATATAAATTGGGTTTTTCCATTGGAAAATTCTTATTAATTTTAATAATGTTAGGGTAATAATACGAGAATAAGACTCCAGTTGTAGGTTCAATTCCCAAGTGTTATTGGGGTTTTCCATATATATCATGATTATCTGTCTAGTCTTTTCCCAACTATGTTGGGGTCAGCTTCCAGTCTAACCAGCAGCAGCAGGAATACCAGCATTTTACATAGAACGATTGCCTATTTGACCTCCACAACCCAGTTACTGGGTAAAACGATACCCCTTGGTATGACTGGTTGTCAGGTATTTTGGCTTCTGATGACTCGACAGCCAGGACCCGTTGGTCACGTGATCAGACCCAACAGAAAACACGTTAAGCCGTTGCTCAACGTGTTTTCCGAGGTACGGCGCGGCGGGGTCTTGATATTTAAAAATGGTCACCCATCCACAGACTAACCGTGGTAAGCGAAGCTTAACCTGCTCGATCAAGCTGTGTGGCGGTTATTACTTTTCCACATATATTTACCTAAAATGTAGAAGCCACTATAGCCAAAATAGTTAGCCATATACATTTAAATTGGATCCTTTTTTTATGCACATTTGTGGTTATTTAGTTAATTCTTACCAAAATTTAATACCTTTATCGGTTTCAGTAAACTTTGTATAAAGTAATAAGTAATTTGGACGAAAAGTTCAAATGTTGCCACGATAAGAATAATAATATAGGGCAGGTACTTATAATACCGGTAGTATAATCCCGTGGGGGGTAGTTCTCGACATCTACGCGGGCGAATAGCTAAGCTAAGCTAAGCTAAGTTATACATAAACTACAGCTTATTTAACAACTTGTAATGTTTCTTACCAACGAGAAATAAAGGTGTGAAATATTAGGTCTTTACCTATGAAATTGCCGTTCTGCAGTACTGGCCATTTCAAATCAAAATAATTTTTGTTTGGCTAAGAATTCTAATTTCAAATTAATTTTATTTTAAAAACATGGATTTTTTTTTCTAAAAGTAGTCATTTCTTTATTGATTAGTGTTACATTTTCATCGCATTTCAATCTTTTTCGTCATCATGGATACGTTAAAAATTCGAGTAATTATGGAATATGAGTACCGTCGTGGCAGCAACGCGGCACAAGCGGCACGCAACATCAACGACGTTTACGGAGCTAACACTACAAACCAACGCACCACCTGTTATTGGTTTGCTCGCTTCCGTTCTGGAAATTTCGACCTGAAAAATGAACCTCGCGGTCGTCCGAAGACTTTGGTCGACAATGACGAATTAAAGGCGATTGTGGAAGCTGATGATACACAATCTACGGCTGAATTAGCAGCAGCTTTCGACGTTAGCGTCAAAACAATATTGGTCCATTTGCGTCAAATTGGCAAGGTAAAAAAGCTTGACAAATGGGTGCCCCACGAACTCAATGATCGCCAGCGCGAAGTACGCGTCGAGACGTGCCTTGCACTGCTCAACAGACACACAAATGAAGGAATTTTGAACCGCATTGTTACCTGCGATGAAAAATGGATTCTGTTTGATAACCGTAAGCGCTCAGCAAGTTGGTTGGATCCTGGTTCAGCACCTAAACAATGCCCTAAACGAAAACTTACCCCTAGAAAAGTGATGGTCACTGTTTGGTGGTCTAGCGCCGGTGTGATTCATCACAGCTTCTTACCAAACGGGGTGAGCATTACTGCAGATGTGTACTGTGAAGAACTGAACACAATGATGGAGAAGCTGGCGCATCTCCAACCAGCATTGGTCAATCGCTCGTCTCCGCTGCTCCTGCACGATAACGCGCGACCTCATACTGCACAGCAGACGGTCTCCAAGTTGCAAGAACTGGGGTTGGAAGCTCTCCGTCATCCGCCCTACTCACCAGACCTTGCGCCTACAGACTACTACTTTTTCCAGAATTTGGATAACTTCTTGGCGGGAAAAAAATTTAATACCCGAGAGGCAGTACAAAATGCCTTTGAAGAATTTGTTGCCTCCCGTCCAGCTGATTTCTTTAAGAAGGGCATCAATAAACTGCCACTGCGATGGCAAAGATGCATTGATTGCATGGGTGATTACTTCGATTAATACAAATAAAAAATTCATGAAAAAAATTCGTTTAAATTTTTTCATACAAAACGGCAATTTCATAGGTAAAGACCATTAAAATGTTTTATGAAAAATATCGCTACATTTTGAGAACAGCCTGTGTTAAAAGAATGTGCCGGTTACACCACGTATCCTGTGGGCTGAGCAAGACGCCACCGCTTGCATAGTATGGAGAAGATTTTTTTATTTTTTATCACTAGATGTTGTCAGCGGTTTCGCTTGCATAATCTCATCTTAATCTTAACGAAGACCGTACCATTATGACCCTGGTTAGTAATAAAAATAATATAATTTATTGAAACAAAAACTCAGTTTACAGAAACTCTGTGTTCGATAACAACTGCATTTGTATAATACTGTGTCGCAGTCATTAACGCCCCCACCTCCACAAAAACGAGACAGAAGCAAAACTAAAAGACTAAAAACTAAATTAAAATATTGAAATTAAAAATTAGAACTTAAAATTAAAAATTAAAACCAAACAATATTTTCACTGCGTAATTTTATGTGAGACTGTGTATATGGAAGGATTGTGTGTGTTTTATGAGTGTACGTGTGTGTGTGTATGTGTGTGTGTGTGTTTGTGTGAGTGTGTTTGTGTGGGAGAGGTGTCCGTTTGTGCAAAGGGTGTGTTTTCGCATGTTATACTAGTACATATAAAGAGTAATTGGAAAGTGAGTTTAAGTTTAACATAATTATGTTCCTAGTTCTTCATAAGTGAGTGTGTGTATCCATTTATCCGTGATCCTACGACATTCTCGCAAGGTCAGTGGACATAATATTGGATGAAATATATTTTTGCCGTCCTATCGGACTATGAGAGTTGGAGAAGAGGGAATGGGCCTGTGTTTGCATACACACTTTTGCACTATAATATCTTCTGCACACTTGGCTAAGCTCCTCTGAGACTGGCCGCCTTGATCGGAATTCGGTAAGGAGTTACCTATTATAATTTATTTTTTGTGTCAATTCAGGAAATGGTCTAATAATGTGTCATATCCACGCGTGAGTGAGTCACCATTGACATAAAAATATTACTATTAGTGGAAACTAATTAAGTACTTACCTAGTCATGTGAATTTAGGGTGAATTTAATTATTTTTTTCGGAAAGTGTTGATTCTGGGCGCATTTTTATGTAGCAAACTGTTCTCAACAAAGCATTAAAAAAGGAAGCTTAATAGCAGCTACTTAAATGACAATTTGACTTCGTTCCTTTCCTTAAAAAATTAAATTTAAAATTTAAAAAACCCCCGACCCAACCAAAAACTCAAAAAAGTAAAAAATAATATTTATAGGCCTTTTAATTTGAACGTAATATTTTGATCAGGGCATTGTCAAGTCGGGGGACGGCTAGGTCTCTGTTTGGCGTTTTCATTGACCGTCCCCCGACTTGACAAAATGCCCTGATCAAAATATTACGTTCAAATTAAAAGGCCTATAAATATTATTTTTTTCTTTTTTGAGTTTTTGGTTGGGTCGGGGGTTTTTTAAATTTTAAATTTAATTTTTATTTCTTGCTTTTTAAACTTAATGTCTCCCTTAAATCACCATTTATCTTCGATCAATAAGTACTATTATTGATCGAAGCCATTTATCTATAATCTATTCATTGAGACCTTTTCAATGAGCCCAAACACGATACTTCTGCTGTTTGTTGGTGAATAACTTGGGTTTCCTAGAAATTCCAGGTGTTGCTTCAGCATCAGTTCAAGGTTATTTTATTCGTCTAATATCATTGAAGTAATAGAATCCCAAATTTTGAGTTGATCAGAGGCTAAAATCCCTTTTTCAACCAGAAAACAGCTGATAATCTTCAAACGGCTGAACCGATTTTGATGAAACATGTCTAAGAACACTCCCGACTAATACACCTACCAAACAAAAAAAAACTAAATCAAAATCGGTTCATCCGTTCGGGAGCTACGTTGCCTCAGACAGACACACACACACACACACACACACACACAGAGACACGTCAAACTTATAACACCCCGTCGTTTTTGCGTCGGGGGTTAAAAATGACAAAATAATAATTTAACTTAAACCAACTCCACACTAACCGAACTAAACCATCGCGTGTACGTACTTATGGCTTCGCGAGTACCTACGTAGGTACCTAAAGAGTCGAAACAGCCAGTAACAGCCGGTATCTTAGGTCTACTTACTTCGGTAACTTGCTTGGTAACCTAACTTGACGGATTATCGGAACCATTCGTTAGCGATGTGTCTTAAGTTAATGGAATTCTTATCTGCAGGCTTAGCATGACGCTTTATATTTCTACGAAGAATAGACACTGCTTTTTCAAATACAAAGTGACATTTCGTTCCTACATTTTTAGCATCGCACCGTAGATATCCTTCTACAATCTGTCATTTTGTCTTTCGTTTCTAACAATCTGTGTCTAGGTCCTTATAAATGTAGACTATTTCAGAAGAGCATTTCTTCCCAAACTGTCAAAATCACACTGACAACAAACTTTCTACTCGACGGCCATAAAGTATATACGATTATCTACAAAATCATGATTCGTTTAGAACGCTTAACTGTGATAATTAATAGAAAAACATAGCCATCTTCTCCTGTTGTACATCATTTAGTTAATAGTCATGTCTATTCTTCCGTCGACGAATTGGTGCTCGTGCTAAGCCTGCTGGGGTGGAAAGTGGTTGATGATGAAGAAGAAAAAAAATCAGGCATGTGAGACTCGGACTCTCAACCAAAGGGTTCCGTACCACCACCGCCCGTATCAAAATTTAAGACTACATAATTTTGATTTTTATTATTTGGTGTTATAGCGGATATGGAAATGCATACCTTATTACGTGTAAATTTCAATTGTCTACTATGGTTCATGAGATATAACAAAAATCTGCTGTTTCATAGAAAAGTGCACGGTCAAAATGTATGAAACAGCTGTTTTTTTTTTTTTTTTTTTTGTATAACCGGCGAAAAATTTCTGCGCTAGAATGATATGTTGAATTCATGGTTAAAATTTGCGCACTGGATAAAAACTTAACCTGTATTCAACTTAATTGCAATAGGCAGAAAGTTAAAAATTAAGTTTGACTTTAATTATTTAAGTTAATTATTGAGGTAAACGTGTTTAAACATCTGTCAGTCATAGTAAACTTAACACTTCATCGGCATAAATAATGTTTTGACTCATAAAACAAATTATATGAACGTAAAAATAAAATCCACACTTCGTGCCTCAAACCAATTACTGATAAAAAATATATTTAAAACAAACATGTGGGAGATGCTTCGTGAACCAATTATCAACTTTACTAAAAGGACAGTAAAGTCGAAGTTTGTGTGGGATGGAATGCGAATTAATATTTTTTAGTTTTACTACATTAAAAAACACGTATGCAACAATTTCGCACAATTAAACTTGAGAATAAAAACTTGTAACACAACCAAAGTAATTTGCCGTTAAAAACTTACTTTCAAAAACAATCGTTCAAAATTCAACCTTATGCTTTGAAAATACGAGCTTATTTAAAATAAGGATAATTAAACAGGGTGTACTTCAGTGTGGCAAGTGTGTGGTGCAGAAAAGCGTAAGAAATTTGTCCTCCGAACGTTTTTGCTTTATCTGTGTTTTACTTTTTTTATTTTGCACTGGCAACTGTTAACGCAAAAAGATTTTGACATTGTTTCGGAACGCTCGCACGATTTGGGCGCCAATTAATTTTTCGATAAACATAGAGTAGTTTTTGACAGAGGGTTTTTTGTTAATATGGATAATATGCTATGGTAATAAAAGTAGTTCAACTGGATTCGGTTCGACAGGTTTGAACTATGCAAACTTAATTATTTTTTAGAGAGTATCTTCAGGGTATCTAGCCTGCGATTTTTTTTTAACCTTGTTTGCAATCTGTAGTTTGAATCTTATTTTAATCACATACACAGACTTGCAAATTGCAAAAATACGTAAAAAAAAAAGAATTTCGCGGGCCACTTTAGCGCATTTATTTCAATACTAAGATTATGTGGACTTATCATGAAACAAAGAAGTTCATCATCATCATCATTGCAGCTAAAAGACGTCCACTGCTGGACATAGGCCTCCTCCAAACTCCGCCACTTCGAACGGCTTTGGGATTCTCGCATCCAGCGGATTCATGCAACTTTCACAAGGTCTTCGGTCCACCTTGTGGGAGGCCTTCCAACACTACGCCACTCCAGAACATTTTGGCCCCATCGGTCATCTGTTCCGCTAGCAATGTGCCCTGCCCACGTGCTATGCCGGTTACCTTGATTCTCCTGCGGATCTCTTCATTTCTGATTCGATCACATAGGGAAACAAATAAGTTATACTAAATTAAATACTAAACTAATTATGACGAAATATACCTAAATTATTTTTAGTTTCATTTTGATTAGCTCCCCAGCTTCAATTATTGGAAACCTTTTATAAATATAACTTTAAAAATGTAATCTATCCTTATTAATATTATAAATACGAAAGTAACTCTGTCTGTCTGTAACGCTTTCACGCCTAAACCGCTGAACCGACCGTCATGAAATTTTGCAGAGATATAGCCTGGGATATGGAGAAGGACATAGACTACTTTTTTACTCGATAACCGATATCCACGCGGTCGGAGCCGCGGTCAAAAGCTAGAAGACCACCTAACACCGGAAGAAAATCTTTCTTTTTTGTCAAATATTTAAATTTCCCGTAAGAATTACCAGCAACAAATCAGGTAAATTGACGTAGTATTATGACGACAGTTTAATGACTTATTTTTTTTTAACAGAGGCTAAAGTATTTTGCTTTTATTAATTACTTAGTGCAAAAAATCTCTGTCCCTCACACTACTCTCTGAGAAATTCTGTGCGGCCATTTTAAAAATGTCCCGCCATCTCATAGTCGCTTCGTTTAGAAACACCGATGCAATCACAGGGTGATAAATTATTAAAAATATCTTATTAATCACGAGATATCAATCGTTTAACTTTAATTGGTAATTATTTAGTTAACTTGCTTCACAAAAGATTTTTATCGCGTACAAAATGTATGCGTGAATTAAGTTTTTGTGAAATCTTACAAATGTATGTTTGGGTGTTTGTTACTCATTTACGCAAAAACGTCTGGACGGATTTGGATGAAATTTGCCACACAGATAGTTTTTAACATGTATTACAACATAGAATATTTTCATCCCGGTAGTGTTCCCGTGGCTTGTGGCTAAATAACAATAGCTGCACGGGTCGATCGACCAGGTTAAGCTACGCTTGCCGCGGTTGGTCCGTGGATGGGTGACCATCTTTACATATCAAGACCCTTCCGTGCCTCGGAAAGCACGTTAAGCCGTTGGTCCCGGCTGTCATTTGTGAATCTTTGACAGTCGTTACGGGTCGTCAGAAGCCCGAAAGTCTGACAACCAGTGGTACCAAGGGGTATCGTATTACCCAGTAACTGGGTTGTGGAGGTCAGATAGGCAGTCGCTCCATGTAAAATACTGGTATTCAGCTGCATCCGGTTAGACTGGAAGCTGACCCCAACTTAGTTGGGAAAAAGGCTAGGTAGATCATGATAGTATGTGGTGGTATAATATCCGACACGGGCGAAGCCACTGGCAATAAATAGCTCGTTATAATTAAGGTTACTGATTCATCAGTTTGTGGTTGAATGCTTTACATACATACATACATACATACATACTCAGCCTATAAACGTTCCCACTGCTGGGACACAGGCCTCCTCTCCATGAGAGGGAGAATGCTTTGGTTGAATGCTTTGCATTCGCCTAATTACTACATGGTTACCTTTAAGTGTAGTTTTCTTGGAATTGATTTAGTTAATTGCAAGTGTTTCACGCTTTATATTTTCGCATGGGAAAAAGTTTTTCGGAATGCACTAAATTTTTTTGAGGCATTAAGTAAATTCTGTGATATTAATGAGATTAGTTACGTTAACCGTTTCGAAAAATATGTAGGTAGGGGTATTTTCAGCACATAGACAGATTCCAGGCTCCTAATGGAAAACCCTATAACACTTTGCCTGACCTGCACGCGTAGTATGACCAGTTGACCACCATTGAAACGGGTTTTGTCGACGCAAGAATAGAAAAAATTACAGTTTGTGATTGTTTATCTGTCATTGGTAGTCATGGTACGCGTACTGATAATCGAACCCAGACGATCTGAGTTCAATTCAGGAACTCGGCTCAGCCAGCAGGCTTAGCATAACGCTTTCTGTCTACTCTACTGTAGAATAAAAATCGCTTGTATATTCTATATTTCTCGGTGAAAAACTGTCAATAGTCTATACGGAAACGTCATTTTTGTCTACTTTTCCGACGACAAAACACTTGTCTATGGTTCTCGAGCTAAGTAAGCCTGCTGTAGCGGTTACGTCCACTAATAAACCCACGTAGTACGTTTATCAAAACGAACATTAAATTGTAAATTATACAAACAGTTACATCAATTACTATAAATTCACTCACGCTAAACGTTTAAGCGGTGGTTTAACTATCCTTAACTGTCCTAATGATAACAAAATAACGGAAATAGGAAACTCGGTACGTCTGTTTGTTATCATTAAGTTCACAATTCTACAGACTGCCTCGCTGATCCAGTAGTCGCATGCGCACATCCTGAGCTCAATGTCCCGGGTTTATATTTTTAATAATTGTAATTAATCCTTCCTATATTTTTAACCGTTTTTGTTCCGTGTGGTGCCGGACGTAAAAGAATAGCACCATCCCATTTCTTCCCGTGGGTGTCGTAGAAGGCGACTAAGGGACTTACTAGAGAATGGGCAGCAGCGTTCTCTATGCATTTTACCACCATACTGCGATCGCAAACCCTCCTGCAAAACGTGGCGATTATGGCAAAACCCCCCTAAGTTCAGCAGTGGTCTTCTTTCGGCTGTAAATGATGATGATGATGATGATATTTCTAACTCTTTTAACTTATAAACATTGCTTAAAGTTAAACAGTCGCTAATTGTATTGACCGATGACTTGTATGTGTGGTGCAAACTGTTAATATAAGTTAGCTATTAATAAATAAATAAAAATAATTGATCCCGGGTCCAAAAAAATATTTGATTAGATTTTTCCGTTAATCTAATTGCCAATTTCACCAATCTACCTACTGAACGCGATCAGTAAATCTAAACTGAGTTCAAGAGCTGTCAGTGTCAATAGTATCCAGCAATCATATTTTGTGTCTTATTATTACGGTAGGACACTGGCTCCTGCAACTCATTTAAAACTAGCGCAGGACTCAGAAAAATCTACAACTTGTTTTATCTTTAGGTATCTTTACATAGTATAAAACAAAGTCGCTTTTCTTGTCTGTACGCTTAGACTCTTTGACCCCGTCATCAGTAGACAGAGCGATTCAAGAGGAAGGTTTATATGTATAAATACACCGACACGCTGGCGAAACCGCTGGCAAAAAGTTAGTATGTCAATAAATCAATGTTGATGTCAATAAAAAGTAATGATGACCATGATAGATTTTAAGCGCAGTTTAGATGTGTTGATCACGTTCAGTGTCATTGGTGAAATTCACCAGCAGTAGATACTTTCTACCACCATCCGAACCTTGAGAAGTACGACGACTTACCATCTTGATCCTTGACAGTCGTTATTGGAAGTTGGAACATCATCATTCCACAAAGATTGAGGAAGTGGTGCAGTACTTGAAAGTGAAGACCATCTGGACTCTGAGGGTCGAAAGGTTGCAATCACGCCACGACATCAACTTTAAGTCATTCGTGGTACGAGTTCCAACCCACCATCTACAGCACTGTATGAAGGAAGACTTTTGGCCGATAGGTGTCGTATATCGACGTTTCCGAGGACGATTACGCGACACCTCGCAGCGAAACACGACGTCTACAACTTTACGTGTATAGTTATAGTTTAAATTATGTATTAGTTTGTCATTATTATTTAAGATTATTTGTGTATTTTATCTATGGGTCTTAGTTGTCTGGCAATAAAATGATTATGATAATGAAAAGTCCGACGTGACACCTAGTAATAAATGTGAAGGTTAGATTGGCAGTCGTTCTAGAAAATACTGGTATTCAGCTGCATCCGGTAAGACTGGAAGCCGACCTTAAAGTTGACACGACGGACGACGAGTAATGGGTAGCTCGCTGTCCGGTAAGGACCAAGCCCAGGTCGACGGCGCGTTGTGTTCCACGCGCGCCTCAAAGATATGTCAGCACCAACTGGTGGAGTCCGCAAGGCCCGATGCCTGCCAGGGGTGCGGGTTGTTCGAAAGAGACACCGCAGCCTCTGGCACATCGGCTACTGAAGGAACACGGGTGGGTTTTGGTCAGTAAAAGTCTGACACTACTGCTCCACCCAGGGCGGGAGAAGTTATGTGATGATATCCCATCCTGAAAAAAAAAATCTGTTACCATCGGTTGATCGGCTTATTTAAATTCAATATCGTACAAAAAATCTCGAGCGCGCCCACAAGGCACAACAAGTATCTAAAACAGTTATTATAGTACAAATAATCCGTTACCTGTTTACTAGTTAATTCTGTCAGTAATTGTGGGTTAGCCTAATCGCTAATCAGTATGTATGATGGTGCATCATTTTTGGGGTTCCGTAGGCGTTATAATGAATCTTTGTACTTAACTACGGGCTAGAGTAACACGGTAAAAGATTACCGAGTCTGATTATTTTGTTTCGTCCTCCGCAGTTTCTGTTTGTAATATCTAGTTATAGACAAAAAATTTGGATCTGGGACACTTGCGCGAAAGACACTTGCGCGAACCCACATGCGCGACAAGACATTTCCGCGAATCCACTTGCGCGAACGGACAGTTGCGCGAAAAAGTTGCGGAAATGAAATTTCTTCATAACAACACGCCTGTATTCTATCAAAGGGTGCGGCAGGGGTGTGGCAGACTGGAAATAAACTGTCCAATACAATAATAGACTTAAATAGTAATCGTCGTAGCTTTTCAAAGCATATTTTTTTATTCTTTCTTCACATTTATAGGTACCTACATAAGGTACCTATATTTTCGAATTTTCCATCATGGGTGTCGTTTTCAGGGTTTTTGGAGGTTCTAAAGCCGATGGTGGGGTCAAAATGAAAATCCAAGATGGCGGCCAAGAAAATTTTCGACTGACTAAAACCCACCCGTGTTCCTTCAGTAGCCTGTGTGCCAGGGGCGGCGGTATCTTTTTCGAACAAACCGCACCCCTGGCAAGCATCGGCCCTTGCAGACCCCGCCAGTTTGGTGCTGACATAATATTTCCCGAAAGGTCAGGCAGAGGTTCGGTATATACTCATGTTCTGCCAGTTATGTTTAAGTCCAATGTTCCGGACGCAAAATACGCGCTTTGACGTGGAGTTGCGGACAACAGCCCGTTTTACCTATTAAGTCCAATATTATTGGGGGCGAGCCTATTGCCATCAACCGGGCACAAATCCAGACTCCAGCAGGCTTTGCATGACACTTTATATTTCTACGAAGAATAGACAGTGCTTTTTCAATACAAAGTGACATTTTGTTTCTCCAATTTTTATCTCGCACCGTAGATGTCCTTCTACAATGTGTCATTTAATATGTGTCTTTCGTTTCTAACGATCTTTGTCTAGGTCCTTAAACATGTAGACTGTTTCAGCAGAATATTTCTTCCCAAACACAAAAGAAATATACATCACAAAGTACATACAATTATCTACAAAGTCATGATTCGTTTAGAACGCATTCATCATTATCATTTCAGCCGAAAAACGTCCACTATTGGACATAGGCCTCCCCAAGCTCAGCCAATTGGACTGGTTCTGTGCTTCCCGCATCCAGCGGACTTCTGCGTCCCTCACAAGGTCATCGGAACGCACGCGATGCGTATAACGCATAACTGTGATGATTAATAGAAAAACATAACTATCTTCTCCTACTGTTCATTATTTAGTTAATAGTAAATGCCGTCCACGTCGAGACGTAGTCGCTCACAATGGTCCTTATCAGAAGGCTTAAAGTCACCTAAAGGGCAATGGAGAGGGCTATGCTCGGAGTTTCCTACGCGATCGAATCAAAAATGAAGAGATCCGCATGAGAACCAAGGCAACCGACATGGCCCGAAGAATTGCCAAACTTAAGTGGCAGTTGGCAGGGCACATTGCTCGCAGAACAGATGGCCGATGAGGCCGAAAGGTTCTGGAGTGGCGACCACGTACCGGAATACGTGCAGTGGGAAGGCCTCCCACAAGGTGGACCGATGACCTTGTGAAGGCCGCGGGTATCCGCTGGATGTGGGAAGCACAAGACCAATCGAAATGGAGGAGCCTGGGGGAGGCCTATGTCCAGCAGTGGACGTCTTTCGGCTGAAATGATGATGATGATGATGATGAAATGCCGTCTTCACCAATAGATAGAGTGATTCAACAGGAAGGTTTGTATGTATAATACACCGCCCACCACGCGAGCGAAGCGGCTGGCAAAAGCTAGTTGTGTTTATTACAATTTCAATACAGATTTAAGTAATTCAGAATTTAATTGCACTACCACGGCAGGATAAAGAGCGCTCCACATAGATAAAGAAAGAGAAATTTAGATATTTTTTTTATTCACTCAAATATTTGCAAAACTACTTATGTAGTTAAAGTATCTCCTGAAATAGTTAAGAACTTCCTAACTACAACATTCTGGCTCTGATTGTAATACGAAAGTTGGAAGGAATTCTCTTCGCTACAGTTTAACAAGAGCCCGAAAATGTCAAGTTAATTAGAATATACAGAGCAGGAATGGAAGTATTTTTATTTTTGCGCTGTCTACAGGAAAAGTTTTTATCCAGTGCGCAAACCGTAACCATGAATTCAGCATATCATTCTAGAGCCCCTACCGCAGAAATTTTTCGCCGGTTATAAAAATAAAAATCAGCTGTTTCATAGAAAAGTGCAATACCTACGCTGTCAAAATGTATGGAACAGGTGATTTTTTTCTGTGTAACCGGCGAAAAATTTCTGCGGTAGGGATTCTAGAATGATATGCTGAATTCATGGTTACAGTTTGCGCACTGGTTAAAAACTTACCCTGTATAAGCTTTCTTTCTCGAGCTGTCAGTATTCGAATTATCTTCCTGGAATCCTGAATCTAGTGGGGCTTGTGGCTAAATAACAATAGCTGCACGGGTCGATCAGGTTAAGCTACGCTTGCCACGGTTGGTCCGTGGATGGGTGACCATCTTTACTTACCAAGACCCCTCCGTGCCTCGGAAAGCACGTTAAGCCGATGGTCCCGGCTGTCATTTGTGGATCTTTGACAGTCGTTACGGGTCGTCAGAAGCCCGAAAAGTCTGACAACCAGTCTTACCAAGGGGTGTCGTATTAGCCAGTAACTGGGTTTTGGAGGTCAGATAGGCAGTCGCTCCATGTAAAATACTGGTATTCAGCTGCATCCGGTCAGACTGGAAGCCGACCCCAGCATATTTGGGAAAAGACTGGGCAGATGATGATTGGTATACATAATTAAAAAATTCATGTGACCAGAGGGCTGGGTCATCCTTTCACCAAAAAATAGCATTGCCATTCAACGTGGCAATGCTGCCAGTCATCTGGGCACGTTTCTTGATGACAGCGATGCGGACGAATACTTCGACGCTTAAGTGTCCTTTTGTTTTTGTATTTATTTCTTTAGTTAGTTAGTTTTAATTTTTTATTCAAATAGATTTAAAAAAAGTAATTAACTTTTTTACTCTGAGCATCTCAACAATAAATAGGTCCATAGATATAGAAAGACAACATGAAATGAACCAAATATACAGCGGTCGTACTATTCTGTAAAAATCTCGTGAAATCTTTGGTGAAGTAAGCTTAAGCTTGAAGTGAGCTGTCATTGCACAATCAGGTTCTAGGAATTCACAGTATTGACAGTTCACTTCACTTTAGTATTAACGGTAAAAGTTTTAAAGAATAGGTCGGCTAGGATACCTAGCTCTATTTTTACCAAAAATATGAAATGATAAGTCTATTTGTCGGCACTGGTAGGTAAGTTGGTAAATTGGCCAAAAAATTTCGAGCCAAAGATGTCTGCGAAACTTCGCTTCCAATTTTACAAATCTAAGTTGCAAACTCCTCCTGTAAATCTGTATAATTGAAGTGGCTTCGGGAAGCATTGTAATGATTCTTAATTATTAAGGTACGTCTTATGATAATTACACGGGTATTCAATTTTAATTATTTTATTTAAAATTATTTTCATATTCTTTGTTTAAATAGGTTCATTTTATTTATTTAGTTTCTTTTACATATTGTGAATGAGAGAGGCCTTACAGACTGTAGATTTGTAGACAATTTTCTATTCTGTATTTTCATTCCTTTATGTACCTGGTACTTATTGACAGGCCTGCACTATCCTCCCATACCTATTATCACTGTAATTTGAAAACATTGTTAAAAGAGATTATTTTTAAAAGAGTAACCGTGGAGTTTCTTGCCGGCTCTTCTCCATAGGAAGCGACAATTTGGAACCGTGCACCTATCTTCTGACGTTTCATAAGTGCCCATGCAGGTTTATATGAAATAAAAATATTTTGATTTGATTTGATTTATTTTCCTCTAAAATCTCTAAATCCGCGTTCAAGAGTTGCCTGTGTCATTGTTGTTTTAGAATATTGATGACGTTGACAACAAACGCTAAGAGCTGTGCTGATCGCATAATTTAAGTGTTATTTGTGAAATTTGCCCTTCGTCGTTTCAGATTTTTTTTTATCAGTTTTCCAGAAATAGTAAAAATATGTAAACATACAAATAAATAGAATTAAAGTGTCTGTTTGTAATACCAAAATAACGGCTTTTTACTAAGTGTATGTGTTATAAACAGTGATCGGAATAGGCTCACTATATTTGCCTAAACTTCGGAGAACAGAGACAGAAAGTGGAGACTTCCTTACGACTGTATTTTTTTTGCCGGGATTTGGGAAAAATCTTCAGTAAGTTGAAAATAAGCTTTATATAAGATGTGTGAAAGCTATTTTTAACTACACTTGCAATTATCAAATTTTCGGGATTTTCAAGTAAAATCCCGAAATAAATAATGTAACTTTAATTCATGTACTCGAATTATATTTACGATCCAACTAACCGTTGTATCAAATCATGAATTAAAGTTAGATTATTTATTTCGGGATTTTACGTGTAGTTGAAAATAGCTTTTACACATCATAAATAAAGCTTATATTGAACTTACTGAAGATTTTTCCCGAATCCCGGGAAAAAAAAATCCAGTCGTAAGGAATTCTCCACTTTTTTCTCTGTTCTCCAAAGTTTACGCAAATATAGTCAGCCTATTCCGATCACTGGTTATAAATAATACGGTTTATCAGAACACATTTTGCTTTACATTTTTTTCTGTCTTTCTGTCTATTTGTTCCGGCTAATCTCCGAAACGGCTGGATTGATTTTGACGGGACTCTTACTGGTAGATAGCTGATCAAAACCTGGTAAACTCAACCAACTCAGTAGTGCCAGTTTAGACACAGACACACACACGTCATTACACACATTCACAGTACCTACATCGCACAGATACACGCTCACCCACACTTTAAGTATTAGTAATTAAGTTACTCTCGGTATTATTATATTTTTTTCTTATTTTCTGTGTACTTCGTAATTGGCGTAATGTTTAGATTAATTAATAATGTTATACTTATTGTCAGCTGTGAAGTTACCTTTAATAAATAAATAATTTTTTTATGAAGTAACTTGGATACATAGCTATAAATATCACGCACATCAGCTAATATGTTAGATAATTCCAGGGCAAACGAGGCGTGATAATATGTTATGTTTCAGATATAAGATTCACGACCCCATTTTTAAATCTTTCTCAATGAAAGGTTTAGATAAAAACCTTTAGACTACACCTCGCGACCTCGTCTTCAAAAAAACAAACACAACAATTCAAAAAGAAATATCGACATTCAATTTAAAAAATACACAGCTACCTTCAAACACAAAGGACGTCGGAACTCACACTAACTCACATCACACTACGTCATCTTACTTTTATTTTTATCAAACACTCTTTTAAAATGCGACGCGAATTACATTTTACGATCACAAAAAGAGAAAAAAGTTACTTACACCGTTTTGAATGTAGACCTAATAAGGGACGCTCGTGTGTTGTTTTTTGGCGGGATGTCTTAACGTTTTTTGATTTTTTGGGGTCGACAGAAAAGATAGTCTACCTTTCTTTTAAGATATTCATCTGCCTAGCCTTTTCCCAACTTTGTTGGGGTCGGCTTCCAGTATAACCGGATGCAGCTGAATAGCAGTATTTTACATGGAGCGACTGCTTATCTGACCTCCACAACCCAGTTACTGGGTAATACGATACCTATTGGTAAGACTGGTTGTCAGACTTTCGGGCATCTGACGACCCGTAACGACTGCCAAAGATCCACGAATGACAGCCGGGACCAACGGCCGATTCACGAGGTGTCTTGGTACGCAGAGACGGTCACCCATCTACGGATCGATTGCGGATTTCGCTGGATGCGAAAATCAGAGAACCGTCGACCTGTCGAATTGGCGATGCTTAGGGGAGGCTTATGTTCAGCAGTGGATGTTACTCGGCTGAAATGATGGTGATAAAGACATTTAGAACACTAAAGGCCGATTTCCGTAACTAAAAAACTTTTTTCAAAAAAATTACAACCGACATCCAAAAAAAACACTACAAAGCGCAAGTCGGTGACTTTGGATGTGTATTTTAATTATTTGTCACCGCCTTCCGAAATTAAAGTTATTTTGCACTTTGTAGTGTTTTTTTTTTGGAAGTCGGTTGTTATTTTTTTGAAAAAAGTTTTTATTTTTCACTTTTTAGTTACCTGCCTTTTAGTTATGCCCGAACATACATAAAAAAAAAAAAAAAAAACATGTCGAATTGATAACCTCCTTCTTTTTGAAGTCGGAAAAACGATCACGCTCGTTCCCACGTTTTTTTTTTTTCGATGAAATTATATATAATTTTGTTTAATCACTAGTATTATTTAAAATATCATCATCATCATCATCATCATATCAGCCGAAAGACATCCACTGCTGGACATAAGCCTCCCCCAAAAGGGGAGGCGGGATTTGCCATAATCGCTACGCTTGGCAGGCGGTTTGGCGATATAATAAAATATATTGAAGATAAACTAAATTACTATAAAACTACACAAATAAATTCAAAAATAAAACGTACAATTTGGCGTCGAAGAATTCGTCTGCATCGCTGTCATCCGGAAACGGGCCCATAAGACTGGTAGCATTGCTGGGTCATTCTCAGGAGACTCATTAATTGGTTGACTTCCGTGTCATTTTTGTTATCTAATTTAGGCATGAAATATCAAATCTAGAGTTAACACTCTACTACTAACATGCTTTAAATTAACTCTAGATTTGATATTTCATGTTAACAAGGCCTAAATTAAAAAAAAAATGACACCGAAGTCAACCAAATAATGAATCTCCTGAGAATGACCCTGCTACGTTGAATGACAATGCTAATTCTTTGGCCAAAGAACGAACCAGCCCTCTGGTCACATAAGGGGTCTACCGTCTTAAACTATTATTTATTTGTTTCAAACCAAGAGTCTTGTGCATTCTCTGGCCATGTTAGCGCTTCAAATATATTAATTGTTGTTTAGCTTTTCAAAAACCTGGTACAAATCGCGACACGTAAGTTGAACCAATCTGGCGGATTTTGTTTCAACTTACGTGCCGCGATCTGTAATTTATTTCCAAACGTTACATAAATGACTATGCTAGAAGGTAACCTCATTGTTTTTCCACGCGAGGCAAGGTGTGGCACGTGCTCCTAACCTAACCTAACTTCAGTGGTGTTTTTCTAAATTTGGTTCAACTTACGTGCCGCGATCTATATCTTACTCTGAAAATCAATTCCGAAGCAAACTCGCAAGCTGTAGCTAGTATTCTTAACATAAATAAACTCCACCACAGATGTGCTTTACCGTCTGCCTTACATTTCCTGTTGGTTTAATTATAGCAGCTCCTGTTTATATTGCACATCATTTGTTTTTATTATAGCTTAATGATTGACGTGTCAATTTGACGGATACAACTGTGCCATGCGCTAATGGTCGGGTTTTTTTTGGAAATATTTTAGGGGGTTACCGCACACGTTGTCCGAGCTGGGAGCTGTCTTAAACATTTTTTTTTTAAATCATTTAAGTGTATGCTACTGTACATCCATATCAGGGTCAGGTCAGGACAGGGCATGACATGACAGGTCTACTCAATCTGTGTGGTTCTTGCCTCAAAAGACCATTTCAGACACCAATCTACATAGTTTTCACAACATGATCTGACCAAGATTATGCCTGGACTTTAAAAGAGACTGTGACGTGAGTTTGTTTCGGCCTTACTTCTCAGAGTAGTTAGATATAACGATTGACGTGCAAAATGTTTGTATGTCCAAACCTACTTACAGAAATAAAATCGTTTAGGGAACGTAGTTGTTTTAAGTGGTATGTGCACACATATTGCTACTGAATATCAGCGTCAGGTGGTACACCTTGTGTTGTGATCTGACATTATGCTTCCGATAACCGACGAAAAATTTCTGCGCTGGGGGTTCTAGAATGCTGTATTCATGGTTATAGTTTGCGCACTGTTTAAAAACTTATACTGTATACAAAGGCGGACATAATGCCTTAGGAATTCTCGACCAGTCAACCAAGGTCTTTCTTCGCTTTCATGGACTGAACTTGTCTAGTGTACGCAGTTTCAATGGAATAAAAGGTCAGCACATACTGGCTTAAGAGCTGTACTGGCCTAGTGAAATGAAATGTTTTTTTTTATATATAAGTAGATCATGTAAGATACTTTTACGTCATTATTTTGTTGGCCAATATTTAAAAAATTAGATGATCCTAGCTAACTGTTCCCTGAGAACAAAAGCCGAAACAAACTCAGAGGTCTCTCTTAAGGTCCAAACATCATACAGGAAAAGTTTTTAACCAGTGCTCAAATTGTAACCATGAATTCAGCACATCATTCTAGACCCACTAGCGCAGGAATTTTTCGCCGGTTGTACAAAAAAAAAAAAACAGCTTTTCTATACATTTTGACCGCGTAGGTATTGTACTTTTCTATGAAACAGCTGATTTTTATTTTCATAACCGGCGAAAAATTTCTGCGGTAGGGGGTCTAGTATGCTGAATTCATGGTTACAGTTTGCGCACTGGATAAAAACTTACCCGTATTATTTGAATTTATGTGAGTCTAACAATGCAGGGATATAACTGGAAGGGCATTTTGAATGAGCCATTGCAGCTTTGAACTGACCTGTCCCAACAGACGGCATGTTTGTATCAGTCACCGTGTAGCTCAACCCTATTTTAGGGAGCTCAACGACCCGTTACAAGACGCTACCAGATCTGCAGAACATTTTCGTAGGTCAAAATACAAAATACTCTAAACCACTAGACGATTTACAAAGTCGTGTGTTCAATCTAGCCTGCACAGTACTCACATTCACAGTTAGTTTTCTCTCAGTGGTAACAACGACCACGACTGTCGTGTTTGTTTGTGAGGTAATGAAGGTCGTGGGTTCAAACCCAGGCAAGCGAATAATTTCATCATCATCATCATCATCAGCCTATAATGTTCCCACTGTTGGGACACAGGCCTCCGCTCTGTGAGAGGGATTGGGCCGTAATCCACCACGCGGACCCAGTGCGGGTTGGTAGATGTCACATGTCTTCGAATTCTTGGTTCTAGGACATGCCGGTTTCCTCACGATGTTTTCCTTCACCGTTTTTGAGAGCAGTGGTGATGAAATAATTTACACAAAGTAAAGTGCCTGGCTGGGTTCGAACTCACGACCTACAACTCGTAAGTCGCGGCCGTTACCACTTGGCAACCACTACTCTCGCGAATAATTTACTTTGTATAATTTTTTTGATTTTTGTGACAATGTATTGGTTGAACTGTTTCTATGTCTACTGTATGACTACATATTATAAAACACTGTCCCCTACTTCGCCTGTCTGTCTGTTCGCGATAAACTCAAAAACTACTGAACGAATTTTCATGCAGTTTTCGCCAATAGACAGAATGATTCATGAGGAAGGTTTCGGTGTGTAATTTGTTAAAGTTTTCGTTTAAATTGGTCAACACAGGCAAAGCCGCTGGCAAAAACTAGTAGTTACTAAAACTAAGAATATCAGACGCCGGATATCGGTGTCTCGTCTAAATATAATTAAGTTAAATACGCTAATAGATGTGATATGATTAATGGTAGGTTCACGACTACATTCTATTAGAGGACAAGCAGAAATTGGTGTCAATAAGTTTAATAAATGTTTCGTTATCGGATATTCTAAAATCAAAAATAGAATCTTGAAAGTGGATGCCTGTTCACACTGTCAACCACAATCCGAAGGATTTTGAAGGAACATTAGATAATTCATCATCATCATCATCATCATCATCATCATCATTTCAGCCAAAAGACGTCCACTGCTGGACATAGGCCTCCCCAAGAAGAAGGTAGATTTGCCATAATCATCACGCTTGGCAGGCGGGTTGGCGATCGCAGTATGGTGGTAAAATGCATAGAGAACGCTGCTGCCCATTCTCTAGTAAGTCCCCCTTCTACGACACCCACGGGAAGAATTGGGATGGTGCTATTCTTTTTACGTCCGGCACCACACGAAACGGATTTATTAAATAATTGTTTAAAAAGTTCGTCTGCTCAATCACGTCATTGACGTTATGTTGGGGTTGGCTTCCAGACTAGATGCAGCTGGAAACCTTTATTTTACTTGGAGCGATTGCCTATCTAACCTCCACAACCCAGTTACTGGGTAGTGCGATACCCCTTGGTAAGACTGGTTGTCAGGCTTTCGGGCTTCTGACGACCCGTAACGACTGTGAAAAATCCACAAAAGACTGCCGGTATGTGCTTTCCGAGGCCCTTCCTCGTTGAACTGCCCATTTGAAAACGGAATTACGCAATTGCACCGCTGGACACAGTTCCGTGTGATGCCGGACGTAAAAGAATAGCACCATCCCATTTCTTCCCGTGGGTGTCGTAGAAGGCGACTAAGGAACTTACTAGAGAATGAGCAGCAGCGTTCTCTATCCATTTTACCACCATACGCCGATCGCCAACCCGCCTGCTAAGCGTGGCGATTATGGGCTTTTGGGGGAGACTTCTGTCCAGCAGTGGACGTCTTTCGGCTGAAATGATGATGATGATGACATAGGACTCGCAATTGAAAGTCATTCATTTCGATCCCCAACTCCTCACCCAGCTGCTACCCTGAGAAGATCGTCGCTCCACCTACCCAGAGGACATCCTACCTTACCTTTGTCAATTCGCCGTCTCCACTCAAGAACACGTCTACCTCAACGGTAATCAGTTTGAACAGCTATGGCCGACCCGTTGCCACTTCAGCTTGCTTATTCTGTGGACTATGTCGGCAACTTTGGGTCTCTGTCGGATCATCTTAGATCAGATTCAATTCTTCAATGGGACTCTGAGCGGACCCTAGATCAAAAGAAATAATGTTAATTTAGTAAAATATTCTTTATTTGGAGGGGCTTGTGGCTAAGTAACAATAGCTGCACGGGTCGATCGATCAGGTTAAGCTACGCTTGCCGCGGTTGGTCTGTGGATGGGTGACCATCTTTACATACCAAGACCCCTCCGTGCCTCGGAAAGCACGTTAAGCCGTTGGTCCCGGCTGTCATTTGTGGATCTTTGACAGTCGTTACGGGTCGTCAGAAGCCCGAAAGTCTGACAACCAGTTTTTCCAAGGGGTATCGTATTACCCAGTAACTGGGTTGTGGAGGTCAGATAGGCAGTCGCTCCATGTAAAATACTGGTATTCAGCTGCATCCGGTTAGACTGGAAGCCGACCCCAACATAGTTGGGAAAAGGCTAGGCAGATGAGGATTCTTTATTTCTTAAACACCCAGTTCTGCCTTCGCCATTCTTATTTCTTTCTTATACTTTAACATTTTTCTATTCGTCTTGAAACAATGGTGTTATAATTTTTTTGTATTGTAACGTTGTGAAATCGTATTCGCTTCCGAATCTTGTTTTTGTTGTCTGTTCGTCTGTCTGAGTGTTTGACATCGCCGATTGTTTCGAATTTCGAATGTGTTTAGTTTTTTTTTTTTTATTGAAGATGTTGGTGGCGTTGTTTTTTTAATTGGATTTGGAAGGTGTTATCTATGATCTCAGTTTTAGGGCTTGTTTGCATCTGTTTTTTGTCTCATTTCCTAACGCGATACGAGTTCAAATTAGATAGTGTAATAAGTTATTCGTTGAGTTCATAGTACAGTAAAAGTATCCCCTATCTTCAACTCATCGCTCTATCTCTTCTCTATTTTTTCTTTCTTCTTCTTGATTGTCTATCTAACTAGCTGTTGCCCACGGCTTTCGCACGCGTGGCGGTTGAAAATTATCCCACGGGAATGCACTACCGGGATGAAAACTATTCTATGTGCTAATCCAGGTTATAATCTATTGGTGTGCCAAATTTCATCTAAATCAGTTCAGCCGTTCTTGCATGATTGAGTAACAAACATCCAAACATCTTCACAAACTATAATATTGAATCATCATCATCATCATTTCAGCCGAAAGACGTCCACTGTTGGACACAGGCCTCCCCCAATTTGGGGGGGTTTGCCGCCACGCTTGGAAGACGGGTTGGCGATCGCAGTATAGTGCTAAAATGCATAGAGAAAGCTGCTGCCCATTCTCTAGTAAGTCCCTTAGTCGCCTTCTACGACACCCACTGGAAGAAATGGGATGGTGCTATTCTTTTACGCCCGGCGACACACGGAGCATTATATTAGATAGTAGAATGAAATAACAAATTAAATCGAAACTAAAAAAAGACGACCTGTCATGAATTTATGTGTACACACGGCTACACATCAAGCTATACATTTCCAGTATAAGCTGATCTCGTATTGTAAAGGATTTCCGTACAGTGAGAGTTCAGCGTAAACTGGAAATGTATAGCTTGATGTGTAGCCGTGCGTACTAGCAATAATGGATTTTGCAAAAAAAAAAAAACAATATCTAATTTATTTCAGATTCACTAGTTAATTATGAACAAACTTATTTCAGGCCTTGCGTTTATTTCTGTCTGCGTTTACATCTTGTATAAGTAGGTACTTAACAATGATGTCAAGCAAGACTGTCAGTCCATCAGATAAGTTCAACATTCTTGTACAACAATGTCAAGCAAGTGATCAGTAAGAAATTAAAACAACAACTATTTGAGAGGACTCATTAATATACTTTTAGAAACAGAGTGACAGTTGACATCATATAGAAACGACAGAAGTTCCAATCTTGACGTCTGTTAGTCAAACTCTTGATTGAAGCGGCCCGTCTTTAATGACGCTCTGGTGGTGAAAAGTGGAACTACGGTCTCCTAGATATAAACAAGAAAGTTGCTAACCAAAACTACATTAAATTTTATACACAATCTGGTTGACGCATTTTCTCAAACTTTGTTCAATAAAAATAAAAATGTAATGTATTATGATAGTGATAACTTGTGTAGCAGGTTGTTAAAAAATTGCTCTGCCATATATTTTGTAAAAAAACGTTTTTTTTTTTTTTTTTGATAACCGACGATCAATGTCTACGCTATGGAGTCTAAAAAATTGTGGTGATTTTATGGTTTGAGTTCGCGCATCGATGTCCCTGCCACCTTGTACCAGTTTTAAGTGTACTAACAAAATCATGGATCACTGTGTATGATTTAAATAAATTATTAATATTCACCAAGACAAAAAAAGGAAAGCATTTTTTTGGTAAATGACATGTATAGTCGCTGTGACAAAAGACAGTCAGCAACATGTCACAACATTCTTTAACCAGAAGTTCTAAGCAAGCTTCAATATAGAATAAATTCATTTTTATGCAGTAATAAGTAAAACAACCGCTTCCATAGCAGGCCGGCTACGCGCCACCACCAAAGGTCTCCTGAGCGTGTTCTCAGATCAGTGGGATTCCCCTCTGCTGCGCCACTGGGTAAGAATCCATACCAGTTGATTGTTATGTTATTTTGTTACTAACACTAGTTATTATTTTGTTGCTACTAACACTATGGACTCTTGTCTGAAATAAAGAATTTTAATTGAGTTGAATTAAATTGAAATAAACCTTCTGCTACCTATCTATATGATGAGTGACAGCTAATGTATAACGATCTACAAAAAACAACACTAATAAGTGTCCGAGCCTCCGAATTACTTTACTGGACATGTTTTGACTATATCGTTTGGGTTGTGCGGCGTAGACGAGCGTTTTATTGTTTGTTTCGTTTTATTGATATACGCACGTTGCGTATGCACGCGCCATGCATTTTACCACCATACTGCGATCGCCAACCCGCCAGCCAAGCGTGGCAATTATGGTAAATCTCCCCTTTTGAGGCTTATGTCCAGCAGTGGAAGTCTTTCGGCTGAAATGATGATGATAATGAGTCACGTTTGAAGGAGTCGTGGCTACAATAAATGACTAATGTTAAGATATTCTTTTAATTTTGTTCATATTAATGTATAATTTTCAATTTAAATTTAATTCTGTAATTTGTTTAATTATTTTTAATCTAGTTTAATTGTATGATCCAATGTTGATTGAAATAAATAAATAATAACAGCCTCACGGGTCGAGCGAAGGTTAAGTTACGCTTGCTGCAGTCGGAATTTGGATGGGTGACCATTCATTACGTTTCAAGATGCTTGCCGAGGCAAGCATGTTAAACTGAGTTGGTGCCGGCTGTCATCCGTTGCAGACCTTGGTCACGAGTCCTTCGTTAAACCGTCTGCTAATTATGTAGCCTTTTCCTAATTATGTTGTGGCCGACTTTCAGTCTTACCGGATGCAAATGAAACAACTGCTTCTCAAACCTCCATAACCCGGTTACTGGGTGACACGATACCCATTGGTAAGAATGGCTGTAAGATTTTCGGCTTCTGACGACTCGGAACGACTGTCAAAGATCCACAGAGGATAGCCACGATCAACGACTTAACGTGCTTTCCGAGCTACGAAGAGATCTCGGCGAGATCTCGCTGTGTCAAGTTGGTCACCCATAAACTGACGGATCGATATCACTAACCCACAAGCTATTCTTTACCAACCAAGCTATTTAAATTCTAACTTACAAACTACAAACATTTTCCCCCATATTTATAAAAGTTGCTTAAACTTAAGCAATCATTAGTGTCTGTGTAACCAAACATTTTTGACGTTTATACGTCCCTTAACTTTAAGCAACGTTTTATGTATGTATGGTTTATGTATAAATCGATTAACATATGTGATAGAAATGCACTAAACCAGGCGTGTTCAACAAAAAACCGCTGAACAAACGCTTCACAACAGCTGTACAACCGCTCGTCTGCCTTTCATATCAGATAGCGCACTAACCCACATCACTATGACGTTTGACAAGCCACTCAATACACTCACTGTTTACGTTCTGGAAATGGGATATTTTAATATAACATCAAGCCTATATTCGTCAAAGAGGCAAGCAGCGGTGTACCTATAGTTCACACACATTTTTCCATATAATAGGGGTGAGCCTATAGCCATCAAACCAGGTATAAATCCAGACACAGCACTGCTATTGAGAAATCCCAAAATAAATAACACTTTGCCACATTCAGGATTCGAACCCGCCCAGCGCCTCAGTAGCTCTTGCGACCACTACAGGAACGAAGCCGATTTTATACTCTGCTTATGTATATTTTATACCGTTCTAGAGGGGCTTGTGGCTAAGTAATAAGTGCCATACGGGTCAATCGATCAGGTTAAGCTACGCTTGCCGCGGTTGGTCCCTGGATGGATGACCATCTTTACATATCAAGACCCACCCCTCCGTGCCGTTTTTTTTTTTTTTTTTTTTGGGTGGGAAATCATCAAATGACTTCTCCTGCTGAGTAGAGCAGGAGGGCGTGTCAGACTTTTACTGACTAAAACCCACCCGTGTTCCCTCAGTAGCCCGTATGCCAGGGGCCGTGGTATCTCTTTCGAACAAACCCGCACCCCTGGCAGGCATCGGCCCTTGCGGACCCCACCAGTGGTTGCTGACATCTTTGACATTGCATTCGGCTGAATTTTTTTTTTTGGTATTTTGGCGTGTGCTAGCTGACATTATGTCAAATATTTTAATTTTATGTTTCGTAACTTACGTACCTACCATTTTATAGAATCAAGCTCTTCTAACAAAACCAGAGATCGGATATTCGGATGCATATTCACCTAAAGTTGAGGTGTTGGCTAATATGGAACACGCTTTTGTTTCGAAAAAAATCTTAATTTAATGCAAAAAAAAAAATGTTATAACTAACTCACACCATTACTTCTCTTACAGACTTACACTCTACATAAACATGTATATTTATTATTTGCATCGGGATTAATCTATAATAATATTATAAAGAGGAAAGATTTGATTGTTTGCATTGAATAGGCTCCAAAACTACTGAACCGATTTGAAAAATTATTTAAGTGTTGGGAAGCTACACTATCCCCAGGTGACAGAGGCTTTATTTTATCCCCGTATTCCAACGAGAAAGGGAACTACGCGGGTGAAAACGCGGAGCGCTGCTAGTTTTAAATAAATATGCATCTGAATACTTATGCAATCCTAATAATTTTAAAGTCGCTCCCATACTAAACACCTGACTAGAAAGCTTTATAAATTCCCGGTGTACCTGGAATCCCGGGATCTTTTTTACAAAAATAATAATTAGCCACTTCTATCCTTTCATAACTAAAAATTTACTTCAGGTAAATATGCATCCGATTATCCGATGTCTAAACATAACAGACAGCTGTGCTGCTGGGGAGTTTGTTGCGCCTCTTCTTCCCAGCTAAAGCACTAGGAAGTGATGAAGGGTTTTGGGGGACTGTCTTATGTGATGTTGACGTTCAAAAAGTGCTGAAACTAGCCTAGTTTGAATAAAATGACTTTTGATTTTGACTGGATGCCGACCACAGCTAGAAATAGGCTAAGCAGATAATGATGATGACCGTTCTAGACACCTTCCTATTAGCAGCACCAGCCTATTACTCTCACTGTAGGACAAAGGTGTCTTCCCATACATGATGTTTTCCTTCACCGTTTGAGAGCAGTGGTGATGAAATTATTTACACAAAGTAATGGGCCTGGCTGGGTTCGAACTCACGACATTAGCAGGACGATACATTAGCAGTCATATCTTTCCTAAATACTTTTTTGTAAACCAATCATCATCATCATCATCATCATTTCAGCCGGAAGACGTCCACTGCTGGATATAGGCCTCCCCCAATTTGGAGGGGCTTGCCATAATCGCCACGCTTGGCAGGCGGGTTGGCGATCGCAGTGTAGTGGTAAAATGCATAGAGAACGCTGCTGCCGATTCTCTAGTAAGTCCCTTAGTCGCCTTCTACGACACCCACGGGAAGAAATGGGATGGTGCTATTCTTAACGTCCGGCACCACACGGTAAACCAATGCTGAATGTATATGCTGTTGGCGTTCTTATATAAATAAATAAATACTCACAGATACTGTCTCTCACACTCATTACGACCAAATTCTTATACTAACAAACCTTCCATCAACCATAACCCAGGAATGAAGAAACCCCACGAAAAAACCACATTTACACCCATTCCTTCTCCTCGCAAGTCTTCAAAAAGGGACCCATGTTACAACGTGCCTAAAATGCTTTTAGTGAAGCTTCACGCCAGTAAAAAGAGGAACAAGGCAGAACAATGTTGCCTTTTGCAGATCATAATGAGACGGCCGATCTGTAGAAATGTCTAGATCTTATCGGATGACGTGACATTTTTCTGAAGTGGCGGTGTTATACGGGAGGTAATTTCGGAAGGGTCTGTTTGCTAACCGCCTGAAAAAAAATAAAGGGGAGTGTTAAGAAGAAGGAAACGGCATTGCAGGCGACAGCTCTACTTAGTATCTACATTTTTCTTCTTAGAATATCGATGACAATTCAATTTCTATCATTTAAAATTTTTGGTAAATGATAATATTTTGACACACAAGTTTTTTTTAAATCTCTTTTCAGTATTAGTATGCATTATTTATGATAGATTGTAGAGGGACAGCCCAGGCGCTTACTTTTTGTAAATAGTTTCATCACTCTCAAAACGATGAAGGAAACCATCGTGAGGATGTCGTAGAACCAAATACCTGGTGGTCCGGTTTGAAGGGCCCATTCAAAGATACTTTACATTGCCAGATACCCGTGTATATATTATTTCATCACCACTGCTCTCAAAACGGTGAAGGAAAACATCGTGAGGAAACCGGCATGTTCTAGAACCAAATTATTCGAAGACATGTGACATCTACCAGCCCGTACTGGGCCCGCGTGGTGGATTACGGCCCACTCCCACTCACAGAGAGGCCTGTGTCCCAGCAGTGGGAACGTTATACGCTGAGTATGTGTACAGGGATCACAATTTTGTAACCCCTTTAATTAATGTACCTACTTTCTAAATAAATCTTCTTAGTCCCGTATTACAGAACGTCAGTCAATACTCAAGCATTACTTAAAACTAGTTTCAACCAATCAAATGGCTTGAATCTAGTTTTAAGTAATGTTTGAGTATCGAGTGACGTTCTGTAATACGGGCCTTAGTGTATCGATAGCAAAGTTCAAACATCTTTGGTCCAAAATTCACCAGCGCGAACTCTGCTCACTGACAGTCATAAGATCATAAAATGCACCGGTGACATGCGGCGCAAGATGGAAGTCATTGTCTGTAAATAAACGATTATTTATGACTATGATTAAGACAGTCCGGCACAAAATATTCTCCCGTATATTTCCTTACATAGGTCGTGTCGGTATGTCATTTTTGTCACTACACAAATCGTTTTGACCAATTAGGCGCTTTTAAAATTCTGTTTTAGTGGCTTACAAATTTTAGTTTTTACGCGGGCGTCGCGTTTGTCAGAAATGGCGCAGAGTTATATTTTTAATGTATCACCTACGAATTAAAAGAGGAGACTGGCTTTTAAGCCCACCATGATAGCTAAGTCTTGTGTGTTGCAGGTTACCATGTTGGAATCTTTTTGTAGTAAGCTACCTTCTGGGTCCGTACCACAGACGTATGAAAAAGACAGACGTAATAAAATAAAATAAAACTATATTTTAGACTCATCGTCATCATCATCATCATTGTTTTAGCCGTGTTTCTAGGCCTCCCGGTGGTGGTCCATGGTGGTATAATGCATACAGAAAGCTGCTGCCCATTCTCTAGTAAGTCCCTTAGTCGCTTTCTACGACACCCACGGGAAGAAATGGAATGGTGCTATTATTTACCTTCGTCAACACACGGAACCTATTTCAGACTAAGGTCCATATTTTTGTTAATATTTTGGTGTTAGTAACAATAGTGCTTAGCTAGATAGGGCTTTTTTTTTGAGCGTGGGAAAATCATCAAATAACTTCTCCCGCTCTGACTGCACAGAGAGCACAACAATAGGTAGGGCATTGTCATTCATAAATAATATACTTACTAATACTGTTTTTTTTTTTTTGGTTGGGAAATCATCAAATTACTTCTCCCGCTCTGGGTGGAGCAGGAGGGCGTGTCAGACTTTTACTCACTAAAACCCACCCATGTTCCTTCAGTAGCCCGTATGCCACTGTGGTATCTCTTTCGAACAAACCCGCACCCCTGACAGGTTACTAATACTATAAAGGGGGCTTGTGGCTAAATAACAATAGCTGCACGGGTCGATCGGCCAGGTTAAGCTACGCTTGCCGCGGTTGGTCCGTAGATGGGTGACCATCTTTACATACCAAGATTAAGCCGTTGGTCCCGGCTGGCATGTGTGGATCTTTGACAGTCGTTACGGGTCGTCAGAAGCCCGAAAGTCTGACAACCAGTCTTACCAAGCGGTATCGTATTACCCAGTAACTGGGTTGTGGAGGTCAGATAGGCAGTAGCTCCATGTAAAATACTGGTATTCGGCTGCATCCGGTTAGACTGGAAGCCGACCCCAACATAGTTGAGAAAAGGCTAGGCAGATGATGACTAATACTATAAACGCAAAAGTTACAAACAAACATACAGTATGTATGTCTGTTAGTCTTTCACGCAAAAACGTTCGGATGGATTTGGATGAAATTTGGCACACAGATAGATTATAACCTAGGATACTTTTTATCCCAGTAGTACTTTCCCGCGGGATAATATTTTAACCTGGATTAGCACTTATGATACTTTTCATCCCAGTAGTACTTTCCCGCGGGATAATATTTTAACATGGATTAGCACTTATGATACTTTTTATCCCAATAGCACTTTCCCGCGTGATAATATTTTAACATGGATTAGCACTTATGATACTTTTCATCCCAGTAGTACTTACCCGCGGGATAATATTTTAACATGGATTAGCACTTATGATACTTTTTATCCCAGTAGTACTTTCCCGCCGGATAATATTTTAACATGGATTAGCACTTATGATACTTTTTATCCTAGTAGTACTTTCCCGCGGGATAATATTTTAACCTGGATTAGCACTTATGATACTTTTTATCCCAGAGGTACGTTCCCGCGGGATAATATTTTAACCTGGATTAGCACTTATGATACTTTTCATCCCAGTAGTACTTTCCCGCGGGATAATATTTTAACATGGATTAGCACTTATGATACTTTTTATCCCAGAGGTACGTTCCCGCGGGATAATATTTTAACCTGGATTAGCACTTATGATACTTTTTATCCCAGAGGTACGTTCCCGCGGGATAATATTTTAACCTGGATTAGTACTTATGATACTTTTCATCCCAGTAGTACTTTCCCGCGGGATAATATTTTAACATGGATTAGCACTTATGATACTTTTTATCCCAGAAGTACGTTCCCGCGGGAAAATATTTTCTATAGGCGACTCGCAGGAAGTTATTTATTTGTAGGTGAATTGACAATTCTAGAAAATCGTATTAGACAACTGGCATATTTTGTATAGCAGTATTTAATTACAAGCTCGTGTTTGGTTGAAACCATTTTGAACAGACTTGCATAAAACAATAACAATAATTGCTTAAAAACTTAATTCACACAAATCCATTAAATTTAAGTTTTTTAAATATCCCAATAATTATTCAACCCCAAACTGCACTTGCCCACCGCTGGCAAGGGAATCGAAAACGTGGGAATGGACATACCGAATAACTGTTGTCATAGAAATGAGTGGACCAGATGTTGGCACTTGAAAATTTTAAATGTTTTTGTTTTGGTCTATGCAACTTTTTTCATCGTATTAATAATGGGGCATTTATCAAATGGTAACAAGAATGACTGCATGCGTATCTTGTTCATTTTTGCTGTTTTTTTTTTAATACAACTATTGATTGTTCGCTGCTTTGCATCTCGCGTGGATATCGAAAAAACCTAAAGTAACTTACTACCGGAATTAAAAGTTCCTTATCTATTAATCCAAGTAATAAACTATTTGTCTGCCAAATTTCATCCAAATGCGTTTCGCCGTTTTTGCGCCGATCCAGATCATAATCGAACCAACTGACAAAAAATTTGCGATACTATGTTATTACCTACATGTAGTTAGGTATATTATAAGTTTTGATAAGCAGATTAAAATATCTAAGATATTTAAATAGGAAGCTTTCCAAACACAAAGCTTTGTCTAATTTTAGATATCTGAATTTTTAAAAAAATCAGGAGATAAATGCTTTTTTTTTTTTTAAATGCATAATAGAAAACATAGATGTTGGCATTGAGATAAAATTCCTTCTAAACGTTAATATAAAAAAAGAACGTGATTTATAATTTTGGTTTCGTTTGACGCTAGCGTCATGTGACAGTTAAGTGATGTATGGCTTTAAAACATGTGTGTTGAAGGAAGAAACATTTTAATCGGCCGAAACGAAATGTGATAAATAATGTGGAAATTAAATGCATCTGGCAAGTGTTTCGTTTACCAAAGTATTTATTTTGTATCTTGCCGTTGATGTTCGTGTTTGCTATCTGTTAGCCGTAATAGTATTTGTTCCTTGTGCGAAGCAAAGACGCCATTCGCAAATATCTTTAAACTCTAAGAAAATTTCTCAATGATTCTCAATACCCTCCGCAATTTTATGACGTCCGTGTGAATATCGACATTATGATTGAGGCACTTTATGAGGCTAGCGATTCGCATTTAAAAGTTTATGATATTAAATAAGTTTTCATTGACAACAACATAAGGTCAACGCACAGTAATCAAAACCTATAAATAAACCTAACATAACTAAATGTTATTATTTGTGCTTGAGTAAAGTTTTCATTTTATTTGTTGATATATTGGCATGGCTAGCTGACATGTGACTAATTTATTTAATTAATGTTCTGTGTGTCGTAATGTTTATTAATTTGCCTATGGATGTATCAAGACTATCCGACTAAACAGATAGCTGTGCTGCTGGGGAGTTTGTTGCGCCACTTCTTCTTCCCAGCTAAAGCACTAGGAAGTGGTGAAGGTTGGGCGTTTTGGGGGACTGTCTTATGTATTTTGACGTTCGAAAAGTGCTGTCCTAACCTAACCTAACCCATCGGCGTCGAGTCGACGATGAAGTACCTAGGACTCGTCCTCGACAGCCGGTGGAACTTCGCGGAGCATTTCCGCCGTTTGGCTCCCAGACTGGAGCGGGCCGGGGCTGCGTTGAAGCGGCTCTTGCCCAATCTAGGGGGGCCAAACGCCTCCTGCCGGAGGCTCTACGCGGGGATCGTGCGGTCCATGGCCCTATACGGGGCGCCGGTGTGGGCGCCTACATTGAGGCGCCAACCAGCTCGCAAGCTGAGGGCGTCCCATAGGGTCATGGCGATCAGGATGATCCGGGGATATCGCACGATCTCCGGCGAGGCGGCGGGTCTCCTTGCCGGATTACCGCCATGGGATCTGGAGGCAAAGGTCCTCGCGCAAATATGGGAGTGGCGCGAGGAGGCCAAACGCCGGGGCGTAAGTCCGCTGCCGCAGGAAATCGCGGCACAGCGGACAGAGCTCCGGCGGGATCTCATGGTGACATGGAGAGAGCGATTGTCGCAACCCAGTGCTGGGCACGCCACGATTGCGGCGGTAAGTCCCCTCTTTGAGGAGTGGTTTGAGAGGCGGCATGGCGTCCTCACCTTCCACCTGACGCAGGTCCTCACCGGACACGGTTGTTTCGGGAGGTTCCTGTTTCGGATAGGGCGGGAGGAAACGTCCGGGTGTTTCCACTGCGAAGATCGCCCTGAGGACATGGTGGAGCACACGGTGGCGGTCTGCCCTGCTTGGGCGGAGCAACGCCGTGTCCTCGTGGAGGCGATCGGCGGCGGCGATCTCTCGCGTCCGGCCCTGGTCCAGGCCATGGTACGGAGCGAGAGGGCATGGGGAGCCGTCACCTCCTTCAGCGAAGCAGTGATGCTCGCGAAGAGGGAGGCGGCGCACGTGAGGGAGAGGCAGCATATGCGCCCTCGCGACCCCAGCCGCCGCAGGATACGGAGACGCCCTGGGCGTCGGGAATCCCAGGCCGATTTCCGGCCACCGTAGGCATGGGCTTGCGGACGGCGAGTAATGGGTAGCTCGCTGTCCGGAAAGGACCAAGCCCAAGTCGACGGCGCGTTGTGTTCCACGCGCGCCTCAAAGAGATGTCAGCACAAATAGTGATGGGACCCGCAAGGGTCGATGCCTGCCAGGGGTGCGGGTTTGTTCGAAAGAGACACCACAGCCCCTGGCTTAAGGGCTACTGAAGGAACACGGGTGGGTTTTAGCCAGTAAAAGTCTGACACGCCTTCCTGCTCCACCCAGAGCGGGAGAAGTTATTTGATGATTTCCCACCCAAAAAAAACAAAAAAATAAAATAAAAAAAAACCTAACCTAACAAAACTAAATGTTGTGCTTGAGTAAAGTTTTCATTTTATTTGTTGATATATTGGCATGGCTAGCTGACATGTGACTAATTTATTTAATTAATGTTCTGTGTGTCGTAATGTTTATTAATTTGCCTATGGATGTATCAAGTCTATCCGACTAAACAGACAGCTGTGCTGCTGGGGAGTTTGTTACGCCACTTCTTCTTCCCAGCTAAAGCACTAGGAAGTGGTGAAGGTTGGGCGTTTTGGGGGACTGTCTTATGTATTTTGACGTTCGAAAAGTGCTGATTCTCATACTAATTTGAATAAATGTCTTTTGATTATGATTTTTAAAATCTTTAGTATCAAACCGCTCCACGCAGCCTCCATTCCGTCCGAACTGCACTAAATACCCAGTGGGCGTTGCAGGGCGTTACAATTAAATATATATTACAGTCGCCCACAAGAAACAATGCCGTATCTGATGCTGGCAGCCGACGGGTTAACTTAAGGTGATGCGTTTCGAATTTACTGCATTAGCACGAAAAAGAAAAGATTCTTACTAATCTTATAAACGCGAAACTTTGTATGTAAGGATGTATGGATGTTTTTACTCTTCCACGCAAAAACGACTAAATGGATTTGGATGAAATTTGTCAGACAGATAGATTTTAACCTAGATTAACACATATAATACTTTTTATCGCGGTAGTACGTTCCCGCGGGATAATATCCGACTTCCACGCAGGCGAAGCCGTGGGCGGAAGCTAGTAATTTAATATTTCACTTTCTAAAAATTTAAAATGTATGAAATAACGTCACGGCTTGTTTCTCCAAAGTGTTGTTTTTATTACCTGTGGTACACCCACCCACATTTCGCCAGCTATGTTTAAGTCCCATGTTGGGGCGAGCCTATTGCTCTCCGTGCCTCGGAAAAGCACTTTAAGCCGTTGGTCCCGGCTGTCATTTGTGGATCTTTGACAGTCGTTACGGGTCATCAGAAGCCCGAAAGTCTGACAACCAGTCTTACCAAGGGGTATCGTATTAACCAGTAAATGGGTTGTGGAGGTCAGTTAGGCAGTCGCTCCATGTAAAATACTGGTATTCAGCTACATCCGGTTAGACTGGAAGCTGACCATAACATAGTTGGGAAAAGGTTAGGCAGATGATGTTTGGGCGAGCCTATTGCCATCAGCCGGGCACAAATTCAGTCTCCAGGCTGGTACTAAAAATACCTTTTTTGAAATTATTTTATGCTTTTTTAGTTTGGTTTTCAAAGCGTGTTTTTTTTTATATCCATTATTTGTTTTATATTTTTAGTTCTGCTATAACTATAAGCGTTATTTTCATTTTTTTTTTTTGTAATTATTGAGTTGTCATCGGTCCTCGATAAGTCTACAAAGTTTAAATGAAATCTGACCGTTTGAAGTGGGTCAAAATCTAGTACAGAGGAGTCGATTACAAACAAACATACGTATGGTGAAGCTAATAAAATCGTGATAAAAAGCACGTTTCTAGTATGGAGACCAACTTAAATTTTTAACTTCATTTTATATTTATTATTTGTTGTTATAGCAACAACAGAAATACACACTCTATCATAATTTCATCAGTCTACCTATTGCGGTTCGTGAGATACAGCCCGCTGACCGACAGACGGGCAGGGTTCTGTAGGTGCGAAACCCTGAAAACTCTTTTGTTTTTGGGGAAAAAACGAAGTTACAATGGAGGCAAAAAATCTTTGCTGGCATTTGTTGTCTTCAGTAATTTTTCTTTTAGAAATTTTTCCAAATGATTTACGTTCAATCTTGCTCTCCGTGATAGCATGCCCCTTAACTTAAAAAATCTTCGGTGATTAGAAGTAATTTCTGAATAGTAATTTGGTAGTTTTGAATACAGTGAACGAATTTAGATGTCAATTTACATACTTTGTCAATGAAAAGGTACTTATTAACAAAGTAGCACGCATTTTTGAATGAAATACATAGTAATATGTATGGATATCGGCTGTTGAATGTCATTCGTAGATCTTTAACAGTCGTTACGGGTCGTCAGAAGCCGGAAAGTCTGACAATCAGTCTTACCAAGAGGTATCGTGTTACCGTGTAACTGGATTTTGGAGGTCAGATAGGCAGTCGCTCCATTCAAAATACTGGTAATTCAGATGCATCCGATTTTACTGGAAACTAATCCCAACATAGTTGAGAAGAGGCTTGGCAGACAGATTTTGATGAATATGATATCAATTAGCAGAAAAGTTCATTGAAACATGTTTTGCTTGCTTCTATCTACTATATAAAAAAATAAGTCGGGTTTTCCTTCCTGACGCTATAACTCCAGAACGCACGAACCGATTTCCACGGTTTTGCATTCGTTGGAAAGGTCTCGGGCTCCGTGAGGTTTATAGCGTAGGTGGGGTAGGTGGGGTAGGTGGGGTAGGTGGGGTAGGTGGGGTAGGTGGGGTAGGTGGGGTAGGTGGGGTAGGTGGGGTATGGGGGGTATGGGGGGTAGGCAGGGTAGGCAGGGTAGGCAGGGTAGGCAGGGTAGGCAGGGTAGGCAGGGTAGGCAGGGTAGGCAGGGTAGGCAGGGTAGGCAGGGTAGGCAGGGTAGGCAGGGTAGGCAGGGTAGGCAGGGTAGGGATTCTGTATGAATGACTATTGGACGGACAGGACAACGTCTGTCAGGTCAGCTAGTTATTGATAATTTTCTCATAATATAGGTATACTAGCTTCCGCCCGCGGCTTCGCCCGCGTGGAAGTCGTAAATTATCCCGCAGGAACGTGCTACCGGGATAAAAGTATCCTGTGTGTTAATCTAGGTTATAATCGATCTGTGTGCCAAATTTTATCCAAATCCGTTTTGCCGTTTTTGCGTAATTGAGTAACAAAATACAATCATCTTCATATGCTTTCACATTTATAATATTACGGACTACCCTTTTTTACCCCTTTAGGGGTAGATTTTCGAAAAACTCTGAAACACGTTATTCTTTATGTTTGATTTTAGACATAAATACTGAGTTTCGAGTTAATCAGACCGCGCGTTGAAATTCTTCCATACAAACTTTGACACCCCTCAATCCCCCTTTAGGGGGTAGTTTAGAAAAACAATATATTACCAACTTTTTAATTTATTTAGATAAGTATTTGTGCCAAGTTCCAAGCTTATTAACGCAAGTAAAAAGATTTTTCATCCAAACGAAATCCCCCTTTTCACCCCCTTAAAGGTCGAATTTCCAAAAACTACTTCTTAGTGCTCCCCTTCATTATCAAAGGAAGCCGTGTGTAAAATTTCACGTTCCTAGTTCTAGCAGTTTCGGCTGTGTGTTGATTGATCAGTCAGTCAGTTTCTCCTTTTATATTTATATATAGATTATTGTTTTTAACATGCTTTTTGCATACCGGTGAAGCTAATCACCGGTATGTTTGTTTATATGTATGTTTATTTGTTTGTAACCGACTCCTTTGGACTTGATTTTGACCCACTTCAAATGGTCAGATTTCATTTCAACTTTGTAGACTTATCGAGGACCGATAATAATTACATAATTTGAAAAAAAAAAATAGTTCGTTTTGTAGTTAGCAGAACTAAAAAATAGAAAATAAATATTGGATTTCAAAAATCTATAAAAAAATGCTTGAAAAACCAAACTAAAAAGCAGAAAATAATTTTAAAAAAGCGTGGAGTGCTTTTTGAGGTATGTTTTATAATCAATTTATAGAGCGTGTTTTTTCGATTTTTAAATCTATTATTTATTTGATAAGCGTCTTTGCTTTCGTAATGGATATTATTTTATAGCTACGCTAAAAAATTCTGACAGTACCGACCTAATTTTGATTCAAATAATCAGTTGATTATAATGATAAGTAAATCTACCTAATAACAAAAACATAACATCACGCCAGTATTCCTCGTTGGATTAGGCAGAGGTGGAGGTACTTATAATACACGTACATTTCGCCAGTTATGTTAAAGTCCCATGTACTAAAAGGCGAGCCTATTGCCATCGACCTGGTAAAAATCTAAGGTCCCGGGTGCTACTGAAAAATTCCAATATGTGTAAAAGTCCAAGAACACGCGACCAAAGAATCGAACCCAGGACCCCATGGAGTACCAAAGTATGTAACACGTTGCGTTTTGTAGTAAACCTTCTTATTGATTGACAACGAAAAAAAAAAATAGTGAACGGTATAGGCAATCCAAATCGTAAGTAAAATTCACACGCCTGTGCTGAAATATATTTATACTAAAACAATAAATACAGCCCACACATTCACAAGTTAAATCACTAATAAATTATTTAAAAATGTTAAACCACTCAAATGTTACCACCGCCATTTTGAACTGTCAACGGGCATTCCCAAAAATGGCGCGTTCATTGAATTTTCCAAATTCAAATAAGTACGAGTTTAATTTTCTAAAAAGGTTTGCTAAACTTATTTTGTAATTTCGTGAATTTGTGGAAAAGAATATTGTCTAATAAGTCAAGTGCATTGTGTAGTTTGTTATTTCCGTTCTTTTGAGACCTTATATTTTCGGACTAATTAACTTATTAAATATCTAAGCGGAGCAGTGGTACCTCCGACTTACCGAGTTGTAGGTCATTGGTGCGAACCTAGGCAGGCTCTTAGCTTTGTCTAAATCATTTCGTCACTCTGAAAACATCGTGAGGAAACCGTCAGGTACTAGAACCAAAAATTTAACTTAGGTGACATCTACCAACCTTTTTCTTTTCCAGCCAAGTTTTAGTTGCTTTTTGACCCCCAAAGTAGTCTGTACCCGTACCAAAATATTAATTCTAGATACCTACTTACCGAACTACTCGTATGGGTCGAAAGTGGACAAGGTTTGTATGTCCTTTGTATGAAAATTCAGTTTCACCCCCTGGGGGTCGAGTATGAACTATATTTTAGGGTTGAGAGGAAACAAATAAACAAATCTTTTTTTAGGGGTCGAGGGGCCAAGTGTGGACTAAACGCATCATCCATTCTCAAAATGACCAGACCATCTAAACATAGGTACTCTTTTCAATTTTTGTCACCTACTTCTTTAGGAGTCCCATCAGTGGGAAAATTTTATCTTTGTACCTAAAATGTGCCTGGCCACCGTGGTTGAAAAAAAAAAAACATTGGCACTCCGGGAGTGCCGACAGAAGTGAAAACTTGAATAATTACGTGTATATTTTTTCAATCGTCAGGAAATATTTTTTGAATCGTCAGATTAAACAACGTTCAACGTTGTTCGTTCTTACGTTCGTGTTGTCAGTGGTGTCGGTAACAGTGTCGCGAGTTCAATTGCTTTTTCTCATTTCAAAAATTGCTCAACGCGCCTAAAGAAGTTTTCATTTCAAAAAAATATTTTTGTCTTAAATTCAAAACTTACTCCGTCAAGGATCATTGACAAAACCGTTATTTCCAAGTAATGTAGTGTATAATTTAACTTAAATATACACACAGGCTAACCATTATTAAAACGACTGTTTAATATTTCTCCTTTAAATTTATATCGGTATAGGAATAAAGAAACGTACAATTAAATATATTATCATAAATATTTGAGGAACATATGTTTAACCCTTCACAATAAAATAACTTTAAAGAAAGGGAAACCAAGCGTTTTGTGTGATATAAAAACGTTGTTCCTACGATTCATCGATGTAGTTTAGGAGATAGTGTGAGATAGATGGGCAAAGTTGAAGACAACATAGTAAAGATACGCCTGTTTTTTATGTACTTGTGCATAATATAAATTTATATTTTAGTGTTAGTATGTACCTTTAAACTGTATGACTTATTTGTATATCTCATATTTTAAGTGAACTGTTTGTGTTCTTTATGAAAATAAACTCTTTGAACCGAGCTTGTGTATTGTAAAAATATAATAATTAAAAAGTACAAAGAAAGTGTTATTCAAAACACTTTTTGCTAACGGTAAAAAACAAAACATTTTATTAAAAAAAAAAAAATACTTTTTACTAACATCAATGTTTTTGTTTTTTTTTTTATAAATATGACTGTAACTTTACACTTTTTCACAAATAATACTGTTGTTCAGCGACTTGGTAATTTAAGTAACAAGCAAATACACATATAATTATCACTACATATAGTCTTTTATAAGTTGGTATTACGCAATATTTTTGAATGGGATATAATTTGGTAAATGAACTGCTTTTTCAAATATTTTTTCATTATATTTGTGTATATTCAATATATATTTTTTTTTTTAATATCCATCGGTTCCTTACTAAACTTCAACTACAAAAACAACGCATGAATTCTTTTTGCTAGTTATTGCCCCAAAATAGTGCTCTCAATAGCTTTACTTTATAATTGTAACTGCCTATAATTTCAATAAATCTACACCACTATAAATGACGAAACTCTATTTCTAACTTTTCACACAGCCCAAATTCGACAAAAACGCAAATGATTCACAAAACAAAACACTCTAGCTCCCAAACTAAGCTACATTGAGTACGGTACGTTCTCCCAACCTATAATTTGGCCGTCAAACACTTTTTAAGAGACGTCATTCTACGCATGCGCGGTAACATTTCATTATCTATGATCCGAAACCGTTCATTTCTTTTTTTATTTAGTTTTTTTGTTCTGTTGTTTAGATGTTGTTCGTAATGTTTCTTTGTCTCTTGGTCTATAGTTTTGTTTATGGTTTATTAATATGTGTGGTTGACTGGTTGTGAATGGTTATGTGTGTTACCGGCTGCGACTTACGAATTGTAGGTCGTGAGTTCGAACCCAGGCAGGCGCTTTACTTTGTGTAAATTATTTCATTATCACTGCTCTCAAAACGGTGAAGGACAACATCGTGAGGAAACCGGCATGTCCTAGAACAAAAAAATTCGAAGACATGTGACCTCTACCAACCCGCACTGGGCCCGCGTGGTGGATTACGGCCCAATCCCTCTCACAGAGAGGAGACCTGTGCCCCAGTTGTGGGAACATTATAGGCTGATGATGATGATGATGTGTGTTGTATGTTCGATTCTAGTGCATGCAGTATACATTGTGCTTCTAGTAATTTTGGCTTACTGCGCTAATTATTTGAGTAAAGTGATAGTCACTCGTACAAAGATTTAAAAATAGCTAGGTTCTGTGAAGTAAGCAGAATGTAGATGACACTGGAATGTGTGACCTTACATAGCATAACATCACGCCTTGTTGCACAGAAAGGAAGGGCAGAAATATACCTACACAGTTAGGGGCTATCGATAAATTACATCACTCGTCAACGAAAAACCCAAAATTAATATTTTAGTACAGTAAAGTACAGACTACTTTGGGGGCTGAGAGGAAACTAAAACTTCGCTAGAAAATAAAATCCACTCTCGACTCCCAAAGTCGAGAATAAACCATAGTCAGGGGTCCATTGGACACATTATTTATTGGAGGTCAAGGGGCCGAAAGTGGACCAAACGAAAATTTGTCACACATAGGACAGAGGATAGGTACCTACACATAGACATACGCTACTGCACAAAGCTGTTAGCAAAAGCTAATAGGGCTCTATATGCAAATTCATTTATTTATTATATTTGGGAAAACAAACAGTATAAGCATAAACAAAAAAAAAAAAAAAAAAGTACTACCCGCAACAATTTCCACGGATAACTAACTACAAATTATAAATTCAATTATTTATTGAATTGCTTCTATCTGCACCTCCTTCGAAATAAAAGTCTCAAAGGCTTTGCTTCGAACTGCATTCGGAGTTTTACGAACACCTTGAAAAATATCGTATGCGGGTAGACAGAGCACATTGTATAAGTATCTACCCCAAAAGAGATAAGAAACCAGGGTGGTAAGAAATCGATGGATGTTATAGAATGAAATTTAACTTGATATATGAACTGTTTGTTCTCTATTTGCCCCTCTTACCGTGAAGAGGCCGATGTCCCAGCAGTCGGAACATTATAGTCTGATTATACTGCGATACCTTAGCTGATCGATTCTTTGCAAATCCGACCGTGAAAACTTGATTGAGGGGAATCTAGTCGCGGGCTCGAACTCACTGGTGGGCCTGGCTAAAATCACGCTGTCTCACTAGGCATCGGGTCCGACAGAGACAGTACCCGTGATGAGCAGTTAGAAGTCTACACGCACATAATAATTATTGAGTGTGATTCAGGATCAGTTACAGTAAAATGAGCGAGTATTTTTTTTTTTTTTTTAAATACCTTTGGAAGATCGGGTTTTATGAAAAACCACTGCATAAATCACCAGTAAAGTTTATTTAACTTATTAAGAAAAACGAATTTTGTTGGCTCATAACTTTTTAATGGCTTTTTATTTTAGTATTCTGTTTCCGTACGGACAATATTAATAATGTGACAAAACTATACCTTGTTTAATTTTTGATGTTTGTCGAACAGTGGAGGAATATACTCCCGAAGTTTGTATGCAAAAAATGTCGACAAGATTCATCTAAAATAAGCTGTCAAACCCCAAGCATCAGATAGAATGACAGCTCAGTACATCTAAACTCTATGATTTATACAGCAGCAGCCACGCGTACCATGACCACTATAGAAACGGGTTTAGTCGACGGAAGAATAGACAAAATGACATATTGTAGAACGATTTCTACCGTCGCCGTATTGGTGGTTGCACGGCGATTAAAATTGAAGAGAAGGAATGTTTGTATTCTTCAGTTGACAAAAGTCTATGATGTCAAGCACGATGACCAATTTTTATCTTCTTTTGACACTTGGAGATAGAAACAATTTTCACCATCAATTAATCCCTTTAATAACTATTTAATGAAAATGTCTAATACCTTAGGTAGCGCATTCACCTTAACTGCATCAATACCTAGCTACCTCCCCGTTGCTATGGAAACAATAACTGTATTTGTCTTCATAGAAACGTGAGTCTACGGGTCGCTCCGTGCTCGGGATCAGTCTGTTGATCGAAAGATGTCATGTAGAATGGAGATAGAATTGGTCATGCTACTCCTGCAGGCTGTGACGCTCTCTATTTCTACTCTACTGTAGAACAGAAATCGCTTGTCTACATTTCTCGGTCAAAAACTATCTATAAGGAAACCTAATTTTTGGCTACTCTTCCGACGACAAAACGTTTATCTACAGTTCTCGTGCTAAGCCATCAAGCCGTCAAGGTGAGACATCGCCTTACCATCAAATAACATTTAAAAAATCATCCCCGGAAGTGTGCTTCCACAAGGTCCTCTACTAAATACTTCTAAACGGCTTATATCAACCTTTCGAATAAATGGCGACAAGACGTGTGACGTATGTCTTGTCAGCAAAACCCTTGCAAAATACAGCACAGTTTGAATCCCAGTGATGCAAGATAACACCTTCGGGACATTTAACCCCACGTGAGGCACAGACGCACTAACCGTGAGTGGCGCACAGTAGTGGTGTGGCGACATGTGCAGGCGCAGAGTGAGGGTTAGGGTACAGTTAGCAGATAAGTTGAGAATTAAAAAATGACGTTGTTGACAAGTATGTCGATTCTTTAAAATCTTACTGTAAAAACTCAGGTGAGTGGTTAATAGTGCCAATCCCTAGCATCAGTTTATATACGGGAAAAAACTCACCGTGAAAACTTAGGAGAAGTGAGATTAAAGTGAGCTATCAATAGTGCCAATCCTCGACATCAAGTGGAGTGACAGCTCTCTTCCACCGCACTTCACCTTAGATTTCACGGTGAGATGATTAAAGTCCACATTGATTCCACTGAACTTCGGGAGGGTTTTACTCCACTGTTTGACAATGTAAATCAAAACTTAAACATGGTATGGTTTTGTCTCATTATTAATATTGTCTGTACGGAAACAGAATACTAAAATAAAAAGCCATTAAAAAGTTATGAGCCAACAAAGATTCGTTTTTCTTGCTAATTTAACCTAACTTTGGGCGTGTTCAAGTAATAAAAGCAGTGCAAAATCTCAAAAACCAAGTCGGTACCGACCAAGCTCAATTATCGAAAAGTTCAATAAACTTAATTGGTCATTGATTTATGCAGTGGTTTTTTCAGAAAACCCGATCTTCCGAAGGACTTTTCTGAATTTTTTAAGCGCTTGTTTTACTATAACTGATCCTGCAGCTCACTCAATAATGTTGTGCGTGTAGACTAGCGTCTAACTGATCATCACTGATACTAGAAGCCTGGTGAGACAGCGTGCTGTTTAGCCGGGACCTCCAGTGAGTTCGAGCCCGCGACTAGTGTACCCTTAATATGAAATCATGTCTGTTGTACACTAAAGGATATTCAGTGTATCTATCTATGTATATAAATAAAAGAAAATTCCTGACTGACTGACTGACTCATCAACGCCCAGCCCAAATCCTTGGACCTGGAAAGCTGAAATTTTGCACAGAGGTTCCTTTTATAATGTAGACAAGGAATAAAGAAGGATTTTTTGAAAAACAAACCCTGCCTATTGACAAGTTTCATATTAATATGGAAGAAATCAGTAATAGTTTTATTTAGAACAATTTAAAGTAGGCAACACATGTTGTTGGGGTATCCTATTACCCAGTAACTGGGTTGTAAAGGTCAGATAGGCAATCGCTCGTATTCAGCTGCATCCGGTTAGACTAGAAGCCGACCCCAACATAGTTGGGAAGAGGCTAGCAGATAATGAAAGTTGGCATCACATCGATCAACGCATTGGTATCACAATCGTCTTTAAATGACGCAATTCCCTTTCCATGGAAAAAAATGGCGATGTACGGGGCATACATTAAGAGAGAGTTTAGTGAATTGGACTAAGTTAGTTACAGAAAGGTATCCAAGAGGCTCCGTGTGGTGCCGGACGTAAAAGAATAGCACCATCCCATTTCTAACCGTGGGTGTCGTAGAAGGCGAGTAAGGGACTTACTAGAGAATGAGCAGCAGCGTTCTCTATGCATTTTACCACCATACTGCGATAGACAACTCGCCTGCCAAGCGTGACGATTATGGCAAACCCCCCTTTTGGGGGAGGCCTATGTCCAGCAGTGGACGTTTTTCGGCTGAAATGATAATGATGATGATTCAAGAGGCAAGAAATAGAGGTAGGCAAATAAAAAGATGGAAGGACAAGTTCAAGAAAATAGCTGGCCCGGTATGGACTCGTGCAGCAAAAAACAGGATTTTGTAGAAATCTTTAGAGGAGGCCTTTGTCGATAAACCAGCTGTTATCTTTTTGTCTGTTGCTACTAACTCAATCAGTTAGGTATCTTTTATTTTAATCTTTAACTGTGGGTTCAACATGACACAAACTGCTCTAAACACTTGAGTTGTTGAGTAACATAAGAAAAAATAACCCCATGAATTACTGTTAAATGGCACAGTGGCAATATGGCTCTACTTAGGGTTTGAGTTATCCCATTGTTTCCTGCGTTGGGAAATTTTGCTGAAAATATCCATAACCAGCTTTTGCCCGCAGCTTTGCTCGCGTTTACTTGGAATTTGACAATCAATTCGGGTTGCGATCTGCTTGTTATAATATTTATAATTCAATCATGATTCGGAAGGCACGTGGCGCCATCTATTATCATAAGAACGTTATAGTGCTTTTCGTTGGAAATAGTTTTATTTGCGGAATGAAAGGTACCCTTGTAAAACCCAATTCTGCGGTTCCGAAAGTTGTTAATCAATCAACTTAATGTTTAGTTTAGTATGTGATCTTCGTGTGCGAGTCACAATAAATACATTTTCTTTCTTCCTTTCTTTGTAACTCAGTCCACTGCTGGACATAGACCTTTCCCAGCTTGCTCCAGAACACCCTATCCTTCGCCTTCCACATCCAGTCTATACGAGCCACGTTTTTGAGGTTTTCGGTCCATCTAGCTAGGGGGTTTGGTCCGTTTCTGTACCTACACCTGGCAACGTTTATGCATTTCAGGATGATTGGTTCAGTAGTTTCGGCGTAACAAGGTAACAAACGTCTATAATATCGTCGGTATAATATTAGTAAGGATATTTTTTTTTTTAATATTTGTTGTGATTGTCTAAAGAAGAGAGCCGTGGCCCACCGGTAACCTCCCTAAATTATCGTTATTTTAGCATCGTTATGATAAAATAACGGTAACTGTTTTCACTGTTTTCAAAGAAAACATTGTAAGTACCTAAACCAGAAGGCTTGGTTCGAGCGCCGTAGACAAGCGTTTTGTCTTCGGAAGAGAAGACAAAAAAGACGTTTCCATAAAGCAGATTGAAAATTTTTCACCGAAAAATGTAGACATGCGATTTCTATTCTACAGTAGAGAAGAATAGAAATCGCTACCGCAGTGTCTCAAGACGGAAGTCTTTGACCAGTGGGTGTTGCCAGTGATGACATATGGAACTGAAACGTGGTCGCTCACAATGAGCTTCATAAAAAGGCTTAAAGTCACCCAAAGGGCGATGGAGAGGGCTATGTTTGCAGTTACCCTGCGTGATCGAATCAGGAATGAAGAGATCCGCAGGAGAACCAAAGTAACCGACACAGCCCGAAGAATTGCCAAACTTAAGTGGCAGTGGGCAGGGCACATTGCTCGCAGAACAGATGGCCGATGGGGCCGAAAAATTCTGGAGTGGTGACCGCGTACCGGAATACGTAAAGTTGGAAGGCCTCCCAAAAGGTGGACAGATGACCTTGTGAGGGCCGCAGGAATCCGCTGAATGCGGCAAGCACAGAACCGGTCGAAGTGGCGGAGTTTAGGGGAGGCCTATGTCCAGCAGTTGACGTCTTTCGGCTGAAATGATGATGATGATGATGATGAGTAGAGTAGATATAGAAAGTATCATACAAAGCCTGCAGCATGTCCTTCTACTAAAAATTCGAAGACATTGTGACGACCACCAATCTGTACTGTGTCCGGAATTACCCTCTTTTAATGTCCTGAAATAATCTGGAAGGCCCAAATCCCAGCAGTGAGAATATTATAAGTTGATCTAATTGAAAACACGGAGACGGCGGCAGAAAAAGGTTCCCATTTTAACTACAATATAATCTTATTTGCTGTCGCTACTAACCGTATCAGTTATCTTTCAGCCCATAACCACACGGTTAACATGACACAAACTGTTGTCTAAACACTTGAGTTTTTGTTTACGTTTTTTAGTTAACCATCGTTAAGTCACGGGAGAAATGTGTCCCTGTTTTATTATTTACTAGCTTTTGCCAGCGGCTTCGCCGGCGCGGTACTTTCATCCCCTATTTAACTCCCTTAGGGTTTGAATTTCAAAAAATCCTTCCTTATTTCTTATCTACATTATAAAGGGAACCTCCGTGCAAAATTTCAGCTTTCTAGGTCTAGGGTTTGGGCTGGGCGTTGATGAGTCAGTCAGTCAGTCAGGACTTCTCTTTTCATTTATACAACATGTTGATTTGCATCCAGGAGGCTGTTATGAAAGACATAAATAATCAAATAAAATTACCATACTTGCTCACTAATGAATACATACTTGTTTTTTTCGTTATTTAGATTTAACAGTATTTCAGAAAACACCTCTTTCAAAGAACAGAATCGCCCCGTTCCGTATGCGGTAGGCAGTGTCGCACGACTATATCGCTGTGTGTTACAGTGCGGTATCACACGGGCCGCGTTTTAACATGCGTGTCCGAAAAAAAGAAATGCCAAATGCCGATTTCCGAAAATATGAAAAAAAAAAAACGACTTATTTTATTATGGATTCGTGTCAAGAATCATTAGCATAGTTACCTCCTTGAATTTGACGAGGATGGAAAACAACACGTTTTATAGAAAAACTAAAATTCCTAATGGTCGGTAATTGATTGAATTAAAATTATCGTTCTATCAAATAGATAGAGAAACAAAATAAATTCTTTAATTAAATTGTTTTTATTATTTATTTTGCAAAGATTAAAATCAGATGTTACAAATATAGTCCTTGTACAGAGGCCAGCACATCAAGCTACCCCCATTCTGTCAAATTTCTTTTAAGTTCTTGTCAAGGTTCATGTTCTATTGGAAAAATTTGACAGTTTGGGATAGCTTGACCTGCTGGCGTATGCACATTCTGCCTTTAAAGGAATGCAAAAATATTATGAGCCTTATAGATAAACAAATATAAAAATGAGCTAAAACTAAATTAATTAAATCATTTAAATTATAGGCTACTTTTCGATTTAGTGGTTTTAGTCTATGTTACCGATCACGTGGTTTCCAAGTTATACGCATTTTTATTGACAGACATTGCGTCTTTGCATGTAAGCTAAACTTCTACCAAACCCAGAAAAAAAGGTTTACTTGTATAACTTAATAAGTCAGTGACAGCTACAGTCCAAATGGGACACTTCAGACATTTTTTGTATCTTGTTTACTTTTGTACCGATTATTGCCACCAGGTGGCGGTGATGTCATTTTTATGTTTATTTTGACTTCCCAGTAAATGTAATTCACACGGCACGTTTTTGAAATGAAAGTTTAGTGGAAATTGAGATTTTTTTTTGAGCAATAGGCAAATAGTGTTTTTGTTTTTAAACGACATAAAAAAGGAGGTGATTATGCATTCACAAGAGTAGTGGTAACAGCTGCTACTTACGAGTTGTTGGTTGTAAGTTTGATTGTGAATTTGCACAAAGTAAATCGCCTGTCTGTGGCTACTTGGCTACTTAATTATTTCATCAACACTGCTCTCAAAACGGTGAAGCAAAACATCATAAGGAAACCGTCATGTTCTAGAACTAAAAATTCGAAGACATGGGGCATCTACCAACTTGCACCGGGCCTGCGTGGTGGATTATGACCCACTCCCCCTCACTGAGAGGAAGCCTGTGTCCGAGTGGGAACATTATAGGCTGATTTTATCACACAGTGACAATACGAACTTAAACTGCTCTTACACGGGCATTTTTTTTTAACAATTATTGCTCCAGATTTCTCCGCTATTAAGTAGAGCAATCCGGAGCAACAACAATAAATTGCGAATATGTTTCGGGAATATTGCTTCTAATTGCTCCATATATTTCATGAGTTGCCGAATATCCAATTTGTTTGAACTTTTTAGTCAATTTACTTTCTATCTCGTTTGTATGTATAACTACGTCTCGTTTTTGCGAAAGGAGAGGCTGCGTATTGTCAACTTTTTTAAGTTGCTCCATATTGCATGATATTGTGTGGCCGTATCTCTGGCAACAGGTTGCTACATGTTGCCATTGCCCTAAATTACTGGATGTAGTCGTGACGTCATAGTCGACAAGAATTGATCAGGATGTATAGGCCGACCGTCTAACTGAGTCCTCGCCTGCGCGGTACAGTCGCGCGGGGTATGACGACAGGTGTGGGCGGTGGGGGCGCTTAGTTCACCCACCGCGCACCTGTCTCAGTCCCCTTGGTCGTCGTACCCCCGCGCCCCTGTACCGCGCAGGCGAGGACTCAGTTAGACGGTCGGCCTAGAGCAATTTTAGTTGCTCGTGTTAGCGCACCTTTAGCGATAGTTTGTTTTCTACTTCTTCTTGGCGTGTCGAAAGAAATCTCAATACAATCAGCACTGAATTTAGCTACAAGCTTGGCACTTTCAGCAGCGCCCATTAGATCCTGCAGCGTGCAGACAACAGGACACACTGGACAAGATATTAAGTGCCCCATTGCCTGTGGGACAGCACCACATTTACACTCCGAGGTGAAGTCATCTGTGAATCATTTTATTCATGTTGATTATTTTTTTACATATTGTGAATGAGAGAACGTTGTAGGCCTTACAAACTGTAGATTTGTAGACGATTTTCTATTCTGTATTCGTATAAGTACCTGGTACTTATTGACAGGCCTGCACTGTCCTCCCATACATTTAATCTCTCTAATTTGGAGACATTGTCAAAGCCAATTATTTTTTTAAAGAGTAACCGTGGAGTTTCTTGCCGGCTCTTCTCCTTAAGAAACAACAATTTGGAACCGTGCACCTACCTTCTGACGTTTCATAAGTGCCAATGCAGGTTTATGTGAAATGAAATATTTTGATTTTGAATCTCCACCTCAGCAGGATTTCTCTACTTCGGCGTACCTGAGTCCGGAGTCTATACAAAGACTTCCAGTAATGCCAAGTTAGCTCATGTCCAGATGCGAGATTTTCAGCAGGTACCTAGAACGGATGGGTTTGGTAAGGAATAGCTTGTTTTGCCATAGATAAATCAATAGGTAGCTAGGCATATAGACTATTTCATATCGACCGGGAATTCGTGGTTCATAATGTTCCCGGGAATATCACGTCAGTAAATTAAGAAGCTACCACATGTCATGTCATAACTAGAAGCTACACTCCTCAGGTTACAAGCAAGGCAACGTAGTGTGAACGGAACAGTTGAAGCGAGAATGTTTTTGTTGAGGTTACAAAATGGCGCCCATAGTTGTCACGTGGTATTTACTCTATACTCGATATAAAAATAGAAGTGTCTGTTTGTAATACGGAAATAACAGCTTTTTAATAAATTCATATGAAAGTTTATACGGTAAACAAAATACACACATCCACATCCAATGCGAAACTACAGGAAAAGGCTAGTACCTACACACACGGCTACACATCAAGCTATACATTTCCAGTTTACGCTGATCTTGCGCTGTACGGAAATCCAATACAATGCGAGATCAGCTTATACTGGAAATTTAACGTTTGATATGTAGTCGTACGTACAATAATCTATTTCAAATACTTACAAATATGAGTTTATTTCTTTGAACGCGCTAATCTCTAAAACAACAGGTCGGGTTTGAACAAAATCTTGTTGCATTTATTAGCCCAATTTTTGAGAAATTGAGAAATTGTTCGCTTACAATTGGCCTCATAAGAAGGCTTAAAGTCACCCAAAGGGCAATGGAGAGTTTCCCTGCGTGATCGATTCAGGAATGAAGAGGTCCGCAGGAGAATGAAGGAAACCGAGATAGCCCGAAGAATTGCCAAACTTAAGTGGCAGTGTACAGGGAACATTGCTCGCAAAACACATGGCCGATGGACCCGAAAAGTTCTGGAGTGGCGACCGCGTACCGGAAGACGTAAAGTTGGAAGGCCTCCCATAAGCTGGACCGATGACCTTGTGAGGGCCGCAGGAATCCGCTGGATGCGAGAAGCACAGAACCGGTCGAAGTAGCGGAGCTTGGGGGAGGCCTATGTCCAGCAGTGGACATCTTTCAACTGAAGTGATGATGATGATAGGGTAATTTACATCACGCTACGACTATTGTGAGCCGAGCAAAATGAATGAATGAATGAAAAAAGCTAAGCGAAGACGTATTAGCGTTGGTGGGCGATGCGATACGACGCGGTGGGTCGTGGGCCAAAATTTCACGCGATCGAAGTCACGGGCAACAGCTAGCAACGTAGCGTGAACGGAACAGTTGAAGCGAGAATGTTTTTGTTGATCTTACAAAATGGCGGTCGTCTACCTGTCAGTGTCACGTGATATTTAGTCTTACATATTGTTCATTTGGGCGTTAGGATTTGTGGTAGAGCCTTGTTTGTTTATGGGTAGGTCGAGTTAGGAGTGTACTTTATTCGGGATCCGTGGTTGTGGAATAAATGCTTCTTGATATCACTTAGTTTTCTGTGTTTATCAGTAGAAACCTATGTAATCGAAAAAGTACAAAAGTTTCAAAAGAGCAGGCATCATTAAACAAAGTTCTTGTTTATTAATCTAAGGTACCTACCAAAGGTTGTATGTAAATCAAGCTGCTTCCAAACTAAACCGAGTGCTTTCTTACTGATCTAAAGGATTGTTTAAAAACGATATTTTTTCATAACTAACTGTAGGTTTTCTTTTTTAATATTGACTGAATTGTGCCACATGTAAACTTTGGGCACGCCACGATTGCGGCGGAAGGTCCCCTCTTTGAGCGTCTGACGCAGATCCCCACCTGACACGGCTGTTTCCGGAGGTTCCTGTTTCGCATAAGGCGGGAGGAAACGCCCGGGTGTTTCCACTGCAAAGATCGCCCTGAGGACACGGTGGAGCATACGGTTGAGGTTTGTCCGGCTTGGGCGGAGCACCGCCGCCACGCCCTCGTGGAGGCGATCGGCGGCGGCGATCTCTCGCGTCCGGCCCTGGTCCAGGCCATGGTACGGAGCGAGAGTGCATGGGTAGCCATCACCTCCTTCTGCGAATCAGTGTTGGTCGCGAAGAGGGAGGCAGCGCACGTGAGGTAGAGGCAGTATATGCGCCCTGACGGTCTTAGTCGCCGCAGGAGACGCCCTGGATGTCGGGAATACGAGGCTGATTCCCGGACACCGTAGGCGTGGACTTGCGGACGGCAAGTAATGGGTAGCTCGCTGTCCGGTAAGGACCAAGCCCAGGTCGACGGCGCGTTGTGTTCCACGCGCGCCTCAAAGAGATGTCAATACAAAGTTATGGGACCCGCAAGGGCCGATGCCTGCCAGGGGTGCGGGTTGTTCGAAAGAGATACCGCCGCCCCTGGCACACAGGCAACTGAAGGAACACGGGTGGGTTTTAATCAGTAAAAGTCGGACACGCCCTCCTGCTCCACCCAGAGCGGGAGAAGATATTCGATGATTTTCCACCCATCAAAAAGAAAAAACATGTAAACTTGAACCTACTTACCTAATAATCAAAATTTACAAAAGTATACGCTCACACAGAACCCTCTGCAAGTGCCAACCACGCACTTATTCAGTGTTTATGAGTAAGGTTGACATTTGACAGCTAAACTGTCAAAGTTAACGGAAGCGTTGGATTTCCGGATTGCAAATCCGCGCTAATCTAATAGAATGACCCTTTGTAATAAACTCACAGATAACTTCTAATTCAATCTACTTAGGAAGTTAACGTTTTGGCTTCTAAGCTGACGTTTTGTTGAAGTTTTAAAAAAAAGCTCTTTTATACATATGTTATCTTACTGATGATGGTGTGAAATACTGGTATTCAGCTGCATCCGGTTAGACTGGAAGCCGACCCCAACATAGTTGGGAAAAGGCTAGGCAGATGATGATGATGATGGTGTGAATGGATGTGGCGACCTCGTACCAGAAGACGTAGAGTTGGAAGGCCTCCCACAATGTGGACCGATGACCTTGTGAAGGCCGTAGGAATCCGCTGGATGCGGGAGAAGCACAGAACAGCACCCTAATTGCGTAACTCACGATTAATCATAATCTGTTTCGTTTCGAAACAGATTGTTAAACCATTGCTTCATATGTTCGAAAAATGTGTCTGCTTAGCAACGTAAATAACGCAATGAATATAGTTGAACTGTCAAATTGAAACAGATTATGCTTCATCGTGAGTTACGCAGTTAGGCCGCCGGTCGAAGTGGCGGAGCTTGGGGGCGGCCAATGTCCAGAAGTGGACATCTTTCGGCTGAAACGATGATGAAGACTGATGACGGGTTTTGCTAAAATACGAATCTAGTCAAACATCGCAACCATAATTAGTCTATTCGCACGAATTTACTCCCCCAAATTAGGCAAATCGACAACTCCAATTGGCAAGTTATTAAATTTTTAGTAATTTATTGCATGCTTGCAGTGAACTTATTTCGTAACTTTATTGCATAAAATTAAAAAAACTTCACAAACATTTCACTTAACAAAATAAAGCCTGTAAAGAAAGCAAGAAATGTTTACTCGATTTACATTTTAGATAAACAAACAAGCAATAAATAATAATTTAAGAAAAAAAAGTATATTTCTCAATAATTATAATCGGTTTCTGATTACCGAACATTGAATATATATTGGTATGATATCAGTAATCTTGAGTTTTACCGCAAAACAGAGCAGTTTTATACAAAACGTGTGTACGTTTGGGTATGAATCAGACAAGCAGTAACAGCATTTATGATGTCAATGACGAACTAAATAATAATAATATTTTATTTTTCAAACAACTGCAATTTTTTATGAGCAAAATGGTTATTCAAAAAACCTCAATTGCCTGATGAAAAACATCTTTAAGGTGACTTAGAATTAGAGTTGGCCACTAATTCATTATAAGTTTCTCTTTTGAATATAAACTACCAAAGATTGACAATAAAAGATCGATTTTGGCGATTAGACCACCTACTCTGTCGCCAGTTCACCACTTCTCTGCTTGATTTGTAAGTGTCTTTATAAAATCAGTCATACCGAAAGCTCTTGAGCACAACACCGTATAAGTATTGAGATGAACAAGCATTTGCAATCACACTTGTCACTCTGAAACTGAATTAAACAAATTATTCAAAAAGGATCACACCTAATATTTTTTTTAAACTTTGCCCCACACTAGGAATTTCTCCTGTATTGTGGGTGCGTTTACAAATATTTAAACTCACATACACAAACAGCCAGACCCGGAACAACTACTTGTAGTTCATACAAATATTTGTTCCGTGCGGGAATCGTACCCGCGACACGCCGCGCAGCAGTCAATCGCTTAACCACTGCGTGTACTGCATATTACGTAATCTTCCAAGAACAGAATATGAACTCTATAGTGTGTTATGAATACTCTAAAGTCTAAGGTATACACGTTACCCGTCTCTTATTAATCCGACGCATAAATACTTCGATGCTATAACGAATAATTCAGTTTTTCGGGTTACCAACATTTCGGTGGATTCGTGGATTTGGGTGTAAATACATCGCGTGATCAGCCTATAAATTTCCACTGCTGGGACACAGTTCTCCTTTGGGTGAGGGATTGGGCCGTAATTCACCACGTATGCCTAGTGCGGTTTGGTAGATGTGACATATCTACAAATTTTTGGTTCTAGGACATGCCGGTTTCCTCACGATGTTTTCCTTCACCGTTTTGAGAGCAGTGGTGATGAAATAATTTACACAAAGTAAAGCGGCAGTCTGGTTTTGAACCTAAGACCTGAACCTCGTAAGTTTTTTACAATATGAAGTACTGGATTAGAAATATCATTATAAATGTTTCAGATCGTTATTTATAATGTGTTTGGCAATTAGGGTGCTAGCCACGAGAAAGAAAGAAATCTTAAGAACGAATAAATTATTTTTTTAATTTTTAGGTCCACAAACTGTCAGGTAAATCTGTTGTTTGTCAAACTGAAAGGTTGCTATGAAATCACTAATTATATTTATGACATGTTATAGCCTGACCGATAACGCTGTACCGCGCCTTAGGTATGCGCGGCGAAGCGGGGGACGGGACGCTGTGAGTGGTGACGAATGCGCGGCTTGCACTGACGAATCAGCGGCCTGCACTGACGAATCAGCGGCCTGCTCTGCTCCCCCGTCTCGCCGCGCCCATACCTAAGGCGCGGTACAGCAGTATCGGTCAGGCTATAATACGTTATTGAATTTAAAATCAATCGATGCTGTGTAGCGTCCCACATCTTGTATTTGTACGCCGTTCAGGCAAAACATGACTCATAATCATCATTTGATGTAACATCTTGCATGCTATGTGTGTGTATACTCATGTTTTGGACAATTAAAAAAATATCTTATGTCATCTTATGCAAATAATATATTCATCAATAAGGAGTTCATTCATAAACATTACCTAAATTTTAGTAATGATTGGCGATTGTTTGTACTTGTACTTTCGAACTGACCAGCTGTTTGACAATTCAAAATTGCCTTTAAATGGTTTAACTGTCGTTTTTTTTTTTTTCTTTTTGAGTTTGAATAAAAGTTTAAAAAAATCAACAAATGGAATCATCGAACCGACGAAAAAGCCATCTTAAACCATGGTCACCCTACCAAAAAGATCACAAAGATAGTGCTACAAAAAACTCTTTATTTTAACATGCAGAAATAAGTAAAAAATACTACTTCCACCATAACCTTACATTACTTCGGAGATGGTATCTAGACTCTGTTTATATACCAAAGTCCGATTATTACCACGCTCGTAATATTTCGACCATGATTTATTAGTTTAGTGATCCGACCGCGACGTATAAATTATGATGTTTTTTTCCTTTGTTAAATTAGCTGTTTATATAATTTAACATTGTTAAATTAACTTTTATATTATTATTTTTATTATTAAAATTTCCTTTATTTCACTTATATACATATAACTTACATTTTTAAATATTTGTACAAAAAATATAAAAACATTTAAAAATATAAAAATAGTATCCCACCGGTATCGGGAACAGGGTCCAAGCTACCGGCGGTCAGGGCTCCAGAGAGAGGAACCTCCTAACAATGCGAGCCGTGTCAAGAAGTACCGCTTTCTGAATCAGGCCCTTGACCCAGCTGCCCAACGAGAGCCTCCTCAGGTGTTATTATTATTATTATATTTGTTGATTGTGTCTCTTTTTTTGTCTACTCGTCATCATCAGCAGGCTTAGCACGAGCACCGATTTGTCGACGAAAGAATAGACATGATTATTAACTAAATTATGTACAATAGGAGAAGTTAGCTATGTTTTTCTATTAATTATCACAGTTATGCGTTCTAAACGAATCATGATTTTCTAGATAATCGTATATACTTTGTGGCCGTCGAGTAGAAAGTTTGTTGTCGGTGAGATTTTGACAGTTTGGGAAGAAATATTCTTCTGAAATAGTCTACATTTATATGGACCTAGACAAATATCGTTAGAAACGAAAGACTGAATGACAGATTGTAGAAGGATATCTACGGTGCAATATAAAAAATGTAGGAACGAAATATCACTTTGTATTGAAAAAACACTGTCTATTCTTCGTAGAAATACAAAGCGTCATGCTAAGCCCGCTGCTTAGCTTTTTCGCAACTATATTGGGGTTGGCTTCCAGTCTAACCGGATGGATCTGAATACCAGTATTTTACATGGAGAAACTGCTTTTCTGACCTCAGAATCTCAGTTACTAGATAAGACGACTTTCGAGCTTCTGACGACCTGTAACGACTGTCAAAGATCCACAAATGACAGCCGGGAATGTGCTATCCGAGGCACAGAGGGAGGCTCTTGGTATATAAAGATGGTCACCCATCGACTGCCTAACCGCGGCTAGCGTAGCTTAACCTGTTCGAACGACCCGTGCTACTGTAATAACTTAGCCACAAGCACAATAATTCTGTAATAATGTTTTAGATAAGTAATAAAAATAAATTAAAATTATAATTATGCTTTTTTATGTAAGCCGTTACATGTTAGAACAAGCTTACGCATGACAAAACTGTCTGCGTATAATTCCATTGAAGTCTTATCAACTTTGTAGAGATCTCATCTATTTCATAGTTTTAATTAGTAGTCACATCAAAACTAATTATTATTACGTATTAAAATATGCATGTTTATATAGTGTGGCAAGGACATCTGAACCTCCACATCTTAACACATCTTTACCTAGTACTAGCAGCGCTGCGCAGTTTCACCCGCGTATTTCCCGTTCCCGTGGGAATACCGGGATAAAATATAGCCTATGTCATCCAGGGATAGTGTAGCTTCCCAACTGTGAAAGAATTTTTCAAATCGGTTCAGTAGTTTTGGAGCCTATTCAATGCAAACAATCAAATCTTTCCTCTTCATTATTAGTATAGATAAAACAAAGTCGCTTTTCGTGTTTGTACACACGGCTACACATCAAGCTATACATTTCCAGTTTACGCTGATCTCGCTTTGTACGGAAATCTTATACAATGCGAGATCAGCTTATATTGGAAATGTATAGCTTGATGTGTAGCCGTGCGTACGCTCAGATCTTTTATACTACGCAACGGATTTTAATGCAGTTTTCATCAATAGACAGAGTGATTCAAGAAAAGAGTTTTTTAAATATAATACACCAACCTCCAAGCGGGCGAAGCCATTGGCAAAAGGTAGCTTATAATATTATCTACAAAATTTATAACATATTATTAGACTTAGACATATTAGTCTTGACTGCGATAGTCTGAGTTGATTGATTGAAGGTAACGTATTGCTACAAACTTTTTCTAATTTTTTTCTTTATCATATATCACACTGTTTTCGTCCATAAATCATTTTACCACTGCAATATTCTTGCGTGATAAAGCGCAAAAATGTAAGATCCAATGATACAGATAAAAAATATCCTCTTTCAAACGAAAAAAGCCACAGATTAAAATCACTCATAAAAACTCTCATCATTTTATTGATTTTACAAAACAAATGGCCGTCGCGTTGCCGATAGCATTTAAAAAATATAAAGTTTCATTGCGAAGTTGATAATTTCACATTTCTTATGTTATTTTGTTTGTGTTGAATGTTGATCGTAAAAAGAAACATGTGCTGTCGTGTGTTGTATGGTTTATAGGCAGGATGACACCTTGTCTTTGCCTGTTGAAAAAAAACGTTGAATGGTTTGGGTTCTGTATATAATTATTTGGCCAATCGTGATTTCAATTATTTATTATTACGTTCACCTGCAATTGATTACGCTAAAACCAACACAAAGTAGGTAAGTATATTTTTAAAGTAAAATAACAACGTAAAAATTACTATGCAGAACAGATAGGAAACAACAATTTGGAACCGTGCACCTAGCTTCTGACGTTTCATAAGTGCCCATGTAGGTTTATATGAAATAAAAATATTTTGATTGATTGATTGAGATGGCCGATGGAGCCGAAAGGTCCTGGAGTAGCGACCGCGTACCGGGAGAAGTAGAGTTGGAACCACACAACCACAAGGTGGACGACTGACTGTCAAAGATCACGAATGACAGCAGGGACCTATTACATATTCAGCTACAAGTTAATGAATTATTTGACTTCTGACTCTAACAAAAATGTGTCTCTTAATTCACGGAACCCCAAAAAAAGTCAACCACAGTTGGGACACTTCATTTAATGTCAATTATTATACTACTAGAGTCCTCGACTTTGCTTTAACAATGAACTGTTTGCATCTGCCATTTTTTGCCCCCAAACTATACAAAAGAGACCTTTATTGATTCCTTGAGGCGTTAAATTTTGATCTCGAACCGACTCTCAAGATTTCAATGGCGTCTTTGACATTTTCAAATCTCTATTCATTGAGAGATGTAGGTAAGTAAAGTCATAGAATAATGTGCCCAGATGGGACACTTTTTCTCCAAATGCATTCTAAATACCTACAGCTTTGGACCGTGGGAAACGATCGAACCAATCAGGGGGCAAGGATGAAGTCCGTAGCATAGGCCGAAGTTACGGGCGATTCCAAGTTCGTATCACACTATGATTAGTTCGGGGCCCGAACTATTAAAAAATTTAATCCCGATTTGACAGTTGTTACTCCTCGTGTTTTTGCCCATCCAAAAAAGTTACTTAATCGGCTGTATATTCACTTCAAAGCCATTTGTTCGAAGACGACTTCGATCAAAAATAGCACTAGATTTAGATTTAGGCAAAACACATTTCTCAAGTGGCTGCGATTGCTTATAGCTTGATTGTAAACCTTAACATTCAAACCATACAATTTATTATCGTTTGCAATATATTAACTATACTTCAATTGAAAGTAAACGTTTTTTTTTCTTTTTAAAAAGAACAAAAATGTCTATGGAAAATAAAACAATAAGATTAAAAGCAATAAAGTTGAATAAATTATGTTTCTATATGTGTCTTCTTGCCATTTTCAATGCGCTCGTCGGAAGTCGCTGACGAGCGCGTATCGTGAAGGAGAAATCAATCTGGTGGATTGACGAATCTGGGCCCAGAATGCTTTGATCTGCCTTCTTAGGCGATTGGTCTTGAGGCTGTAAGCACACGATACCGATTTTTGTCTGACCAACGAACTGACTATGTTATGGGACCTTCTAGGTACAGTCAGGTGAGTATCAGTTACGTAAAGTCTATTCAGATCCTGGTCTCCAATTGATGTATTTCCATTTAAACAAATACCAACTTTAGACTACTGTAAACTATGTTGTTATTAGAATGAGTAGGCACAATGGAATACCTGTAGTTGAAGTTGTATCGATCTATCTGCCTTTGTTATATAATCTGAGATTCTTAGAAACTAAATTTGAAACGCTGTTTTAGCAGAATTGTCGACATCGGCACCATGGCCATAAACAAAAATAAAATAGAATAGAATCAAATGCTGTTTTGCTTTAAATCAGTGAATAGAATAGAATAAATAAAATTGCTAAATAGAATAGAATCAAACTGTAAAAGAGAATTTTCGTTGAGTTGAAGGCAATGCTTCCAATCAACGAAAATTCTCTTCTACAGTTTTCTCTTAATCTATGGTAAAAAGAAATACCGTTGGGTTCTATATTATTGTTATTTGGACGTATTTTATGTTATTCGATTTGTAATAAATTGTTTTGAATTAAAGAATTTGGAGTTGATTTGACGGTGTAGGGAGTGAAATTTAGTTTTATCGATTTTATGACAAAATGTTCTTTGCCTTATTTTTGCACAGATGGTCAATGGCGTTTTTTCTTAGGAGGCTGGGAAAGCATCAGATGACTTCTCCCGCTCTGGGTGGAGCAGGAGGGCGTGTCAGACTTTGTTTTTTTCTAAGTTTTTCTGTCCTTTAGTTCTTGTGTTAACTTTATTTTATTTATGTAGTTACGTAGTTTTTGCTTCACACAGCACAGAGTACAAAACCAGCTTCTGCGTATCTGCGTGAAATTCGTCTTGTTTTAACATAAAATATATCATTGATCTAACTGTGCTGACTTTAATTTGTTTTTCTCGGCTGATAAGGGACATAGATGGGATCACTAAATTCTTTCTATGAAATTGAATTGCGCTGGCATTCATGGCTCTTTGTTGCGGTGCAGGTGGTTCGAGAGTTATTTAATTAATCGTTCTCAAATAGTTGCCTTGACGGGAACAATTTGTCAACCTTTTATACCTGAATATTATTATAGACTGACTTCAGGGTCATCATCATCATCATCATCATCATCATTTCAGCCGAAAGACGTCCACTGCTGGACATAGGCCTCCCTAAGCTCCACGGACTCCTGCGGCCCTCACAAGATCATCGGTCCACCTTGTGGGAGGCCTTCCAACTCTACGTCTTCCGGTACGCGGTCGCCACTCCAGAATTTTCGGCCCCATCAGCCATCTGTTCTGCGAGCAATGTGCCCTGCCCACTGCCACTTAAGTTTGGCAATTCCTCTGGCTATTTCGGTTACCTTGGTTCTCCTCCGGACCTCTTCATTCCTCATTCGATCACGCAGGGAAACTCCAAGCATAGCCCTCTCCATTGCCCTTTGGGTGACTTTAAGCCAAAAATATGGAGTTGTTTCACCTTAGGGTGAATCTAGTCAACATTTTTCCCATACACACTTCGGGAGTGTATTACTCCACTGTTTGACAATGTACATCAAAAATTAAACATGATATTTACACATGGTTTCGTCTCATTATTAATATTGTCTGTACCTACGGAAACAGAATACTAAAATTAAAAACTATTAAAAAGTTAGGAGCCAACAAAGATCCGTTTTTCTTGCTAATTTAACCTAACTTTGAGCGTGTTTAGGTAAAAAGACGTGTAAAATCTCCAAAAGTAAGTCGGTATCGACAAATAAATAAAGAAACTTTTATTTTCAGAATCACTTCCATATTTGTTAGTAACAATATGTAGACTTACAAACTAGTGTTAGTAACAATAATTCACACACACTAAGGAAAAAGCTGCGCGAGGCACGCCGATCCTGGGGACTGTCTACTTGACTGCGTGAAGTTGTATCCACCGCCCCAAGATCGGCGAGTCCCAGCTATCAGCCAACGTTCTAAGGATAATAATGGGGCTGCCGCGAACACGGCGTAGCAGAGAAGCGCATCTCTTGCGCTGAAAAAAGCTCAATGATCAAAAAGTTCAATAAACTTTATTGGTCATTGATTTATGCAGTGGTTTTTTCATAAAACCTGATCTTCCGAAGGACTTTTCTTAATTTTTTACGCACCTGTTTTACTTTAACTGATCCTGCAGCTCACTCAATAATATTGTGCGTGTAGACTAGCATATACCTAACTGCTCATCACGGGTACTACCTCTGTTGGACACGAAGCCTGGTGAGACAGCGTGCTTTTAAGCCAGGCCCACCAGTGAGTTCGAGCCAGCGACTAGGTTCCCCTTAACTCCTGTTTACAAACAAAACCTTTAACAATTCAACCACCAAGTCATGCTTTGCACCTGTCAAATATTTATGCACAACTGTAATATACTCCATTATTATCAGGTACCTACCTACTATAATAATAAAGTACCATTTAGGTACACACCTGGCATCAGCATCACAAATCAAACCTTGTACTCGAAAACTTTTTTCAAAAAAATAACAACCGACTTCCAAAGAAACACTACAAAGTGCAAAATAACTTTAATTTGGGAAGTCGGTGACTTTGGATGTGTATTTTAATTATTTGTCACCGCCTTCCGAAATTAAAGTTATTTTGCACTTTGTAGTGTTTCTTTGGAAGTCGGTTGTTATTTTTTTGAAAAAAGTTTTTATTTTTCACTTTTTAGTTATCTACCCCACACCAATTCGAAATTTCATCATCCTTGGGGTCAAAACAATACACATTTATGCGATAGCAACATTCGCGGTTGATTTGCTGTAATTTTTTGAAGAGTTCCGTTGTCTGTCTCCGAAACGCATCATCAGATCTATATGAAATTTCAAAGGGACCATTTCGGGGTAAATCCCTTTCGAACAAAAAAAGAATTTTGCAAATCCGTCTATATACGACGGAGTTATGCCCGAACATACATAAAAAAAAAAAAAATTAACATGTCGAATTGATAACCTCCTTCTTTTTGAAGTCGGTTAAAAACCGACACTATTATTATGTACCTACATAATCGATTTACTCAACCAAACCCACGGGCACAAGCTAGCAACAAAAATGCCCTTTGTCATTTCTGAATGGGACGAAAAAAAAAACATGGCGTCGAAAAAAAATGGCGGTCATAAAAAAGGTTGTAAACGTATATGTCAATTATTCAGTTTGTCCGAATTTTGAATTTGGAAACTCGCCAATTTTGTGTTTTGTTAAAAGTATTAAATTACAATTTCGGGCGTTCGGTGAGTATTTCGCAAAATCCCTAATGAAGGTAAGTAATGTAATATTTATGTTGGAAACTGATGCAATTATGTTCTAGGAATTTTATTATACGTCTTTCTCAATAATTGCCTTTTAAAAGAAAGTGGTTTTTAAGTAAATACTTAAGTAATTAAGGAACGCTTGGGCCGTGGGGTTCGAGTGTTCATGGCCTGTGCAAAGAAATCTGCTAGCGGCTGGCAGATAGGTACTTCCCAAGGGCTCGTTATTAACCGACTTCAAAAAGAAGGAGGTTATCAATTCGACATGTTTATATATATATATTTTTATGTATGTTCGGGCATAACTCCGTCGTATATAGACGGATTTGCAAAATTATTTTTTTGTTCGAAAGGGGTTTATTCCGAAATAGTCCCATTAAAATTGCATATAGATCTGCTGATGCGTTTCGGAGACAGACAACGGAACTCTTCAAAAAATTACAGCAAATCAACCGCGAATGCTGCTATCGCATAAATGTGCATTGTTTTCACCCCAAGGATGATGAAATTTCGAATTGGTGTGGGGTCGGTAACTAAAAAGTGTAAAATAAAAACTTTTTTCAAAAAAATAACAACCGACTTCAAAAAAAACACTACAAAGTGCAAAATAACTTTAATTTCGGAAGGCGGTGACAAAGAATTAAAATACACATTCAAAGTGACCGATTTCCGAAATTAAGTTGTTTTGGAAGTCGGTTGTTATTTTTTTGAAAAAAGTTTTTTAACCTTAGCTACTGGAATTTCCATAAAATTCCATTCAGTTAGTTTTTAATGTTAATCTGGCAGTTTGAGTACTTTATGCGGCCTACCCACATGTCCTATCTTTGGTATTGTTCGTCAAATCGTTGAGCTCCTCAAGTTCTGCATGATTAGTATGATTACTGATAAATGCGTGCACTGATTGGAGAGGTCCACTCAATCTGTGTGGTTCATTCCTCAAAAGACCATTTCAGACACCAATCCACATGGTCTTCACATGATCTAACCAAGATTATGTCTGGACTTTAAAAGAGACTGTGACCTCTGAGTTTGTTTCGGCCTTTCTTCTCAGAGTTGACGCCGACCTCATCTAGTTTAAAAAAAAATATGATTGACGTGTAAAAGTGTTTGTACAAACCTGCTTACAGAAATAAAATCATTTATCATAGAATGTGGCAAAGCAAACGGTGAAGGAAAATATCTTGAGGTAACCAGCATGTCCTAGAACCAAAACTTCGAAGATATGTGACATCTACTAACCCGCAATGGGCAAGCGTAGTGGATTATGGCCAAGGTCCTCTCAACGAGAGGAAGCTTTTGTCCTAGCAGTGGAAACTAAGATTATTTTTAATAGATAAATGTTATTACACAGTTGACGAATACATGACGGATAAAACGTTATAGATATAGGTACGAGTTACGTACTCAGAGCTTTCTCTTCTCTTTTAGATCCGGCCTAATCAAAGGCATTTTGTTTATTCCAGTGACATTATATCGAGTCTTTTATTTATTTTGTATTGTATAATTACACATCATAATTCAATTAATAACTTGACATGACATGATTATAACTATGTATTACCTATTCCTTAAATATTTAATTCTACTGTTTTTACTACCTACCTACTCGTACTACTGCAATCTGACTAAATGTGACTTTATGTGTGTTATTGTTTATTATTTATTACTGTTAAATTGTGACATCGAAATGACTTCGCGACATGTATTTTTTCTTAAATCTTTTATTACTGATATGTGTCATAATGTGTTTAAATTCGTCATAATAAGATTAGTTTTCGTTAAAGTGATAATTATGATAATCAGATACTCAACAGCAAACCAACATTGTGCTTTGCAGTGCCCTGACAGGGTTCATGTACAAAAACCGACAATAATATTGTAAAATGTGTTATGTGCATGAGAGCAAATAAATAAATAAACACTACGGGATAAGTTTTTAACCAGTGCGCAAACTGTAACCATGAATTCAGCATATCATTCTAGACCCCCCAGCGCACAAATGTATCGTCGGTTATACGAAACAAAATCGGCTGTTTCATAGAAAAGTGCAATACCTTCGCGGTCAAAATGGTTGTATGTTAAAAACTTATTCTGTATTGGCTGATAATGTGGCAAAGTGGCAAAGTCGCCAGTCTTTTGGATGCATTACCAGTGTACAGTGAAACGGAGGAAATTTTCCGACGCCAATTTTATTTTGTTAATGATATTAGTTAAGTTAAAACATTTAATTTTTATTACCACCAACACGCTTCTAAGCGTGGTGTCGGACAGAGTGGACAGCCAATTCCTACGGCATTGGTCGCTCATGCATGTCCAAAATAAAAATAATTTTAAATTTTACTAACATAGCGTTATGTATCTACCTACTAACAAAATATGGACTTGTATAATTACTGTGTGCTTGGTCTGAAATAAATATTTTCATTTTCATTTTCATTATTAGGGATTGAAAGATTGATGGAGATATGGAAAGGGTAGTAAATGTGGGAAATATAGTGAATTATGCTACACATGCGATTGTGACCAACAAGTAAGAGAATGATGGGTGTGGCAAAAGAAGAATGTAAGTAGAAAACATGCTGTGGAAATGCGTCCTTTGAAAGCAAGTGTGGTGTGTCTTATGATATGCTGAGGCAAGATGTGATAAGACAACGGTGCGGTTTAAGAGAAGATGTAGTCACAAAAATTGAGAAGAGTATGCTTAGATGGTTTGGTCATGCTGAGAAGACGAATGGACGCGACTAAGAATAGGTATACAAGGCAGATGTGAGTGAACCCGCCGAATTATGCTAATGTGCAGTGGGATAATTATAGGCTAAAATTAGAGATGGAACGGATAGCAGTTCAGCCGGATACCGAATAGCCGGATATTCGGCCGCCAAATATCCGGCGGAACGTTGCCCCTTACTCTTAGTGGGCAGTTAAACAATACCCAAATTTATCAAATTTTACCAAAATCTATCTTTCAGCACCCTGCAGCAGTGTGTACAGCGAAATACTTTTTGTGACAAAAAGTATTTAACTTTGTAGCAAGCGCTTCCGCATGTCTTCGTAGGTATACAAATACCTACGAAGAAGCGGCCTACCTACTTCCTACAAGCGGAAGCACTTGCTACCTCTTAATGCAGAGAAGTTAGTATTCATTCACCATAATTTGCCCTTAGTGCAGTATGTACTAATTAATTTTCTAAGTTGTACAATTATCTTTAGTTTACTGATTGTATTTCTTAAGTTAGTGATACTTAACAAATAAAGCACTTAATTGCCTTTTTTTTAATCCGGTATTCGATCGGACAGGTACTAGTTATCCGGCATCCGGCTGGATATTATTTAGGCCCCGGATAGGCCGGATACCGGATAGTTACCGGATATCTGTTTCATCTCTACTAATAATGCTATGTTATGCCTACTACGCACATTATTTCATACTGAACGCCTTTCTAGGAAAGATTAAAGAAACGATGGATGGGCTGTGTGAAAGATGATATGGCAAGAAAGAGGTATCTACCGAGAGGACGACTAATAGAGAAGAATGGAAGAAAAAGAGATGTTGTGTCGTGCAACAGAAATATGACAACTTGCCCAGCTTAGCACGAGACCGATAGAGAAGCGTTTTGTCGACGGAAGAGTAGACAAAAATTATGTTTCCGCGTAGACAGCTTGACAGTTTTGTACCGAGCGATTTCTATTCTACGGTAGAGTTCTTAGCAATAGAAAGCGTTATGCTAAGCCTGATGGATCAACAAACCGTCATACTACACGTCTTCCATTGTTTCAACCGAAAATAAGAACTAAAACGAACACAATAAACTTGTCAAAAGCTAAGATATCGTTTACACAACCGACAATAATCACCATATAAAGCCGAGTTCTCACTTAAATCCGGTGATAAGAAGACAGTGTGGACACCGGTATATCTGTGCTTGAGAGTAAATTATTAGTTTTTGTGTGTGGTCAAAATTGATATCTTTTTATGGAGATGTGTTTAAGTAATAAATACTGTCTTGTTGTCTTAATTGTGGTAATTTTCTTGCTTTGTAGGTGAGAGAAATTGTGATGGTTAAATTATGTACCTACTCAATGTATGTAGGTACTACTCAAGTGTGGTCCTGGCTTTTTTTTGGGTGGGAAATCATCAAATGACTTCTCTCGCTCTGGGTGGAGCAGGAGGGCGTGTCAGCCTTTTACTGACTAAAACCCAACCGCGTTCCCTCAGTTGCCCGTGTGCCTAGGGCGACGGTATCTCTTTCGTACAACCCGCACCCCTGGCAGGCATCGGCCCTTGCGGACCCTTCGGTCACCCTGCGACGGGTCAGCACAGTGGCCCCGCCGCCTATCACTTTTCGGCCGCAGGGGATAGGGAGAGCGGCCAACGCTATACCGACACTCCTCTTCCCCTGCGGCCCCACCGCGTCCGCCATCAAACGGTGGCGGCCCCGTCCGGGCCACGGAAGGGAAGAGCGCTACTCAAAAGTACCGGCACTCCTCCGCCGCAGCCTGTAACACTCAGCCCCGACGCCTCCCATTCGACATCGCAGCCCACCTCAGTTGCGATGCACCTCACCGCAACCTACTTTTTTTTGGCCGCTACGTCATCGGCTTTGAGGCAAAAGCCCTGAGGAGCGGCCCCACCTTGGGGCCGGTTCCTCATCGCTTCACCGTGGCCGGGAGACCACGGCTACTGAGCCCCCCGCAACGACAATGCGGGAACCCACTCGGGGATATAGTACCACTGGCTTGGAAATCAATTTGTACCTTTTTAGTTAAAAACTATACCTTACTAATAGGTATACAACAGGGTGTAACAGTAGTTTGTTCCTATTCAGTAACTTTTGATATGGGTATTTTTTTTTAAATATTATGTACTTTATCATACCTACTGCCAGTGAGCCAAAGAAAATTCAATCTTATTTCAAAGCAATAAGACTCAATTTAAGTTGTACAAAGTAATGCTAGGTCAATGTGTTTTTTCTTAATAAAAACAGCTTAAAAAAATAAGTTTTGGCCATCATAATTATGCTTATAACTCAATTATCTATCTGGTCTTGCGTTAATCATGTGACACATTGTATAGTCACGAGAACAGTGTATTACACCCATTTTTGAAGTGTCTTATTTAGACTCTAAAATGATAATAAACGAATAAAAAAACACAACATTTTTATTGCATCTTTTAGTGCCATAAACATTTTTTAAACAATTTTCATATTTCGCGCGTAATTTGACGAAAATGCTGTACGCAATGAACGCCATATTGCTCTGTAGGTATGACGTAAGTTTGCTGTGTAAACAAATGCGCTGATATTTTATGTGATGATTCTTTATAATTAAAAAAATTAGTTATTATTCCACTTTTCGTTGGTTTGCTGTTCTTGAATGTATGATATTATTTAAATAAAAATTACTTTCGTTATGAAAATAATAAAAGTACAAAGTTGTTCAGTTGATTCATTTATAAAGCGGTATGACGTAATAACATAGCGGCTTATATTTCATGGTGTTCAAAAACAAATTAAAAAAATAAAACCGATATCTTTGAATTTAATTTTAAAATTTGTTTTCTTATTTCATTAACTAAAACTAACATTTTCTGACTGCTTGTTGCCTAAGCTATTTAAATAATATATTTTTAGAATTTTTTCTCATAAAGAGTTAAATACCCTATTAATACAGGGACATGGGCGCACAACCTGTTACGTAATATGGATTCAGTAAGTACTATCGAGGAAACTAACATCTATACACCGTAAGGACTATTATTGCTTGCAGCGCTCAGCCGCTATATAGTAACGCTTGCTAACAGATGTAGTCATTTTGTGTACGAGAATTTGTTTTCAGATTGGTCCGATGTAAGTTTCCTCAATAGTACAGAGGCCAGCACATCAAGCTACCCCAATCTGTCAAATTTATTTGATCGTTTTTCAATTTTATCACAAAGGAATAAGGTTTATGTTCAATTGGGAAAATTTTACAGTTTGGGATAGCTTGACCTGCTGGCGACTGTACATTATTCTGAACCTTGAACTACGAAAAAAAAAACAGCTGTTACATAGAAAAGATCGACGCGGACAAAATGTATGGATGGAACAGCTATTATTATTTTTTAATAACCGACAAAAAAATCTACGCTATGGGGGAACTAGAATCATAATCAGGCTAATTATGATTCTGGTTCAGGCTGATTATGATTATATTATGATATCGGCTTTAAAACCCTCGAAAACTATGAAAACGACACCCACAATTTGAACATTTTTGCAGCCGCCATCTTGGATTATTTTAAAACTAGAATGCGGATTTCTTAGCTGATTGATCCCTGAAAAGAAATGCCGGAGAAAGAAGGTAGAAGTCATGGATCTTTTAAGTTCAAACATTATTATTATTAAGAGTTTATGTGAGTGTAATAATGCAGGGTCATGTCTAGAAATACCTTTTGAAGAAAGAGCCATTGAAGCTTGGAGTTGACCTGTCTGATTGACGGCATTTGTGTCCAAGTTTCTAGGAATCGTTCCCTAGGATTAAATTCCAGGAACTCTATTGAACCATCCAGCCAATATTCTTCAAAACCTAGGAGATTGGATATTGCTATTTCGGGTAAAAAAAGCACATTCGAGATTCGACAGGGATATAAAGATTATTGGAGGGTTTCTGGGAACAGGGATTTTTTCAATGTTTATCCTTAACCTTTCGTAACTAATCTAACTGAATAGGTAGTAGGAAAAATATTAGAGACTAGCTTTTGACAGGGGCTTCACCCGCATGTATGTCGAAAATTATCCCACGGGAACGTTCTACCAAGATACAAAGTATCCTATGTGTTAATCTAGGTTATAATCGTTATCATTTAGGTTATTATGTGTGCTAAATCCGTTCAGTAGTTTTTGCGTGGAAGAGTGAAGAATTGAAGATCCTCACAAAAATTCATTATACGTATCTATTTATAACGAGCTGGGCCACGAAAGGACACGACGTAACCTTTCCGCCGGTAATGTCATTCCCATATATTTTGGCGTAGCGTTTGGCGTGAACGCAAACAGAAATGTGTTTTGTCTAGGCCTGCTGATCCGGCGAACTTCGTAACGCCTCAGAAATAATAAATATTGTGCTAACCTATCGGAAAACATCTCGAGTCATTGCGCATGATCTCCTACCAAGTTATGACAACCTGGTACTTCGAAGGCATAAAGCGTTTTCTAACTGTCATGTGTAGGTACTCTAACCGAGTTTTGACAACCTGGTACTTCAAAAGCTTTTAAAGCGTTTTCTAATTACTGACCTATCTATGTTAGGTCTACTCTTACCGAGTTGATGATGATGATGGTGATGATAAAGAGACTCCCTATTCCGCACGTAGACTCCCATTCGGTCCGTTGTGCGTGAGGATAGTGGCTAACAAAGCCAGCCTAACTCCGCCCAAAAGCACAGAAGCTTCCTGGGAGCTTCACAGGCTTCGCGTAGCGACCTCACTGTTCCGAAGATTTCTTCACGTTGAAAAGCCACGGCCTCGCATTCCAGGATGATGTGGGCGGCTGATTCCTCGGCGTCAAGGCAGCCCCTGCTAAGCGGGCTGTCTGTGGCGCCTATGTTAAAAAGGTGTTTGTTAAGGCGGTTATGGCCCGTAATTGTTCGTATTATTATTCTAAGGTTATTTCGTCTCAGGCTGAGAAGTTTTTTGGTTCATCGTGGGTATACAATTGGTAAAGCCAATTTTGACTGTCTGCAGTCTGTTGTTCGTGACCATCTGTTGTTATGGAGTTCGGTTCGACCTTTGGCGAATCCACGCACGAAATTGTGAGAAAGGCAGGGGGAGAAGTGGGTACGGGCCTAGCACTTTCATATCCGAGTCTTTCTTCGCAAGTTCATCTGCGGCATCATTGCCTAAAGATCCACTGTGCCCTTTGATCCACTGGAGGGCTATTCGATTGGACGTCGATAAACTCTCCAGGGCTAGATGGCACTCAAAAATTAGTTTGTTGTTAGTTTGTTTATTTTCTAAACCTTTGAGCACAGGTAGGCTGTCGGATAGGAATTTAATGCTGTAGTTCCGGATGCCTAAGCGCTTTACGGCTGTTGCAGCTTGTGTTAAGGCAACACATTTACATTGAAAGAGCGAACTGTATGTGCCTAGCGGTATGTGAAAGTTGATGTTGAGGTCAAGGGAGTGTACGCCAGCACCTGAACCGTCTTGTGTTTTTGAGCGGTCAGTGTAGATGGCTCCTGACTGATCCCTTTCTTCCTCTACTGTTTGTATGATGTACTTTTTGTTGAACATAGGTTGGTTTGGTGTTCTATCACACGAGGGATGAGAGGCTGGTACTCAACCGCCCGGTCCAGGATGTTAGCGTGTGGACTGGTAAGGTTCTTGCCCCATATGCATAGATGCATTAGCCTGATGGCAGCTAGCGCCGCCTCCTGCTGTATGTACCGGTCAAGGGGAGTTAGTTGAAGGGCTTCTCCATGACTGGTGGTTCTAATGCAGCCAGTGGTAGCTTACCGAGTTATGACAACCTGGTACTTCGAAGACATAAAGCGTTTTCTAAAAAAAAAAAGCTGACACGAAAAATGTTAGATATGTATGAGAAAATGAAATCTCCAAAAAATGTTTTTGTATTTTTCTCATGTTTTAATATTTATTCTGCTATTCACAGCGAAAACGAATCCAATTAACCATAGATCAGGAAAATCGGTTCAGCCGTTCTTGTGTTATAAGTGTGTAACTAACCCGACAATGTTTTCGCGTCCGGCCCTGGTCCAGGCCATGGTACGGAGCGAGAGTGCATGGGTAGCCATCACCTCCTTCAGCGAAGCAGTAATGCTCGCGAAGAGGGAGGCGGCGCACGTGAAGGAGAGGCAGTCTATGCGCCCTCGCGACCCTAGCCGCCGCAGGATACGGAGACGCACTGGGCGTCGGGAATCCCAGGCCGATTTCCGGCTACCGTAGGCATGAGCTTGCGGACGGCGAGTAATGGGTAGCTCGCTGTCCGGTAAGGACCAAGCCCAAGTCGACGGCGCGTCGTGTTCCACGCGCGCCTTAAAGAGATGTCAGCACAAAGTGCGGGTTTGTTCGACAGAGATACCGCAGCCCCTGGCTTACGGGCTACTGAGGGAACACGGGTGGGTTTTAGTCAGTGAAAGTCTGACACGCCCTCCTGCTCCACCCAGAGCGAGAGAAGTTATTTGATGTTTACCCACCCAAAAAAAAACCGCGAAAACGTTTTATTTCAATAGATTTTAATAGGAAGTAGGATTCTCAGAAGCTCCTGCCCAGCAGCAGCGCTTGCAACAGTTGCAACCACTAGACCAACGAAGTCAAAAAAAAAAAAAAAAAAAACCTTAAACAAACCACTACTGTACTTCAATAAGCGCAAAGAAGAAGTTGCGTAGCTACCCTTAAATCATCATTATGATGCGTAAATATTACCAAGGTAACGCGGTAAGTTACTACCCAGTAATAAACAGTAAACTACGGACAACGCAGCAGGGCGCAACACTATTATTAAAATGTGAAATTTCCTGATATTTTCAGACGAAAAATACTATGTACAATTTTTTTTAACACGATTCATTTTGTTGTTGTATTATTTTGTGACATCTAAAGACAGCAGATTTTTTTGCTTGACAAGTTGTCACATTAATTTGGCGATCATTTTTTTGTCTAAACAAAAAAAAGAGGGATATTTGTCATAAAAATACATGATAAAACAAGTTAATTAACTCGAATAACAAAACAAAATCTACAAAAGATCATCGAAAAAGTTGGAGCGGTGTACAGCGCTCAGTGGTCGTATTTGGAACTAAAACACGATCTCGAAGTCTTAGCGCTCCTGCACACGATGCCGCCACCGCGCCGTCGCCGCGCCGACGCCGCACAACTACAATGTACATACGAGTCGCGCGAAGACCGCCACCGCGCCGCCACCGCGCGTGGTCCTCCTCTCGCCACCGCGCATCTATTTGATTCATTCCATTACCGGCCGCATGTTCATACGCGGCCGGCAATGGAATGAATCAGGATAATGAAATAACTGGGAACGCGCGCGGTGGCGGCGCGGCGCACACTGGTCCCAAATTAAAAAAAAGTGGACATTGATAGTAGACCGCTGATATTTTTTTTATTGTTGATACAATGATAACAGATAAGGCAAAAAATATTATTGTCCTACTTCAAATACTTTTCTCTAAAAAACATATTTCTTTTTTTTTTGTATGGGAGTGATTACATTTTACTCAATTTCTCAAAAACCTTAAGCGATGTCGAGATGGCATTCACATATGTTAGAAAACTAATAATTCTGAGTATTTGGCTCGAAGAAACTTATTGCTTATCTCTGCGTACTTTCGAGATAATAGTGACAGAAAATAACAATTTTTTTTAATGTTAATTGTTCGCTTTTTTTTATTCATAGCCTTACTCATATCGCAATAGGTCCGCTGGCCAGCAAAATGGAGCTTCGACGCGAGTTTGCCGGGATAACAAGATGGCCGCCTCTCATGACGTAACGTAATACGGTCACGAATCGCGCGCTTACACCTCAGTGTACAACTAAATGTGGTTGCGATAAGACGTGTCCTTATTTTTTCTGTGCGCTTGAAGAAATGCTTGTTGTTTGTTTGTTTTGTTATTGTTGTATTTTGAATCTTTGGATTTTAAAATCAAATAATTTTTGTTTGTCTTTCTTTCGTCGAATTTGTTTTCGTAATTATTTTTTGTTAAAATCAAAGTCACTTTGTCTTTGATATCTTTGATTCTAATTTGTTTTCAATTTTCCTTAAAATTATAATATGTCCGCATTTGTCACCAACTTAGACTTATACGTTGTTCTTAAATCAGGAGGTGGTTTTAAAAATGTCGAATTTTTATTTAATGCCCTTATTGAACGTATTGGTGTTGAATTGTCTTCCGAAGATTTGAGTAATATTAAATTATTTTGTCGTAATTTTTCAAGTAATATCTCAAAAAGATGGTCTGCTTCCAGTAGAGCTCAAAAGACCTTTCTTAACAAAAATTCAGACTGGTTACAATCCCAAATAGTTTGGCCAAAATGTCAAAATATCGATTTAAGCAGCATTTTTAAAGTTGCCGAGGAAGTAATTCCAAATTTCGAAACGCAAGTGGATACTCATCAATTAAGTTGTGGTACAAGTAAAAAACCATTTGTTGATATATCTGATAAACAGAAGAAAAGGCGTTCTCTAACACTTCTAGATCACACAGAGGAGGAATTAGTTTATGCTTTATGTGCCAAATTAAAAGAGTCTAAAAAAACAAAATTAGCAGCTATATTAAACGAACTCAGCCAAAACAAGGAAAAATGTGAGATGGTACATGATGTACTATTCGCTAAAAAGACTGACAAACCGTGTTTACCAGATGATAAAACGTTAGCGCTTTACACCTCAACAAATTTGTCAAAATGGCAATATCGAAATTTAAGAACTATTCTTGCTTCAGAGAAAATGTATGGTCTTCCATCCTATCAAAAGCTCCTGGAAGCTAAAAAAACTTGTTATCCTCCAGAGTCAGACATAACTGTAACTGAATCTGATGCTAAGATAAGACTTCAATCGCTTCTAGATTTGACAACCAATAGGATATTAAAAACAATTCAGCACAACTCTGCCGACAAAAAATCGCTAAAACTAATAAGCAAATGGGGTTTTGACGGGTCATCTTCTCAAAGTAATTTTAAACAAAAGTCACACTCCGACACTAAAATTGACGATTCTTCAGTTTTCATGATTAGTTTGGTTCCGCTTCGTTTGGAATAAGAGAGTGGTACTATCTTGTGGCAAAATCCTGCTCCCTCTTCAACAAAGTATTGTCGTCCAATTGGCTTTATATTTGCAAAAGAAACAAATGAATTGATAAAGAAGGAAAGTGCATCCTTAGAGGAAGAAATTCGTAATCTTGTTCCCACAATTGTAGATAATTTTGATATTAAACATGTTTTGTACATGACTATGATTGATGGGAAAATTTCTACTGTGATTTCCAATACTTCTTCTGCAGCTGTTTGTAATATTTGCAATACCCTACCTAGCAAAATGAATGACTTGGACTTTGTACCCAAAAGACTCATCAGAGAAGATATGTATAAATATGGTCTGTCTTCGCTTCATATGTGGATAAGATGTATGGAATGTATTTTACACATTTCGTACAACTTAGACTTCAAAAAGTGGGCTGCACGAAAATAAGATAAATTGTTAAAAGAAATTAAAAAGAATTTGACACAAGAAGAATTCCGGGAAAGAACTGGTTTGTTAATTGACATAGTAAAACAGGGATTTGGTACAACCAATGACGGTAACACGGCAAGAAGGTTTTTTGAAAATTATGAAGTATCTGCTGAAATAACGGGTATCCACCCTGTTTTAATCAAGAGATTTGCAGTCATTTTACAAACAATTTCATCTGGTCAACTTATTAATACCAACTTGTTTAGGGAATATTGTAAAGAAACAGCAATGCTGTATGTAAACTTCAAGTGTCCATAAATTGTTGATACACGGTGCTGATATTTGTGAAAATTTCTCCTTTATTCCGATAGGCATGCTTTCCGAAGAAGCTTCCGAAGCGAGGAATAAAGATTTTCGGAATGTTAGAATGGCACATACAAGAAAAATCGGTAGAGTTCAGACTAATTTAGACATTATCCACAGCTTTCTAATTAGCTCAGATCCTTATATCAGCCATATCAAACCAAAGTTTGCTCGTTTACATAAACAGTTGTTTCCAGAGGCTAGTGCTTTGATCTTGAACAATGAATTGCTTTCGTTGGAAAACGAGGAAATAGAGATTTCTCAAGAGAATATAGACCCAAATATTAATCTTTCACCATAATATTTTTTCAGAATCGTTTGTGAACATATTCAACTTTATGTTTGCAGCTTTATTTGTCTTCATTTTGATTGTTTTTTAAAACTGATGAAAATACTCCTTCAGAAAGGTCATAGCTTTTCAGTCATTAGTGAGCCCCCATAACCTCTTTTACAGAGAAGTCTCTTTTTATTTATTTGACATTACGCATACATTATAATTATGTGCTAAAGTAAGGCTATGATTAAAAAAAAGCAAACAATTAACATTAAATTTTTTTTTTATTTTCTGTCACTATTATCTCGAAAGTACGCAGAGATAAGCAATAAGTTTCTTCGAACCAAATACTCAGAATTATTAGTTTTCTAACATATGTGATTGCCATCTCGACATCGCTTAAAGTTTTTGAGAAATTGAGTAAAATGTAATCGCTCCCATACAAAAAAAAAAGAAATATTTTTTTTAGAGAAAAGTATTTGAAGTAGGACAATAATATTTTTTGCCTTATCTGTTATCATTGTATCAACAATAAAAAAAAAATATCAGCGGTCTACTATCAATGTCCACTTTTTTTTAATTTGGGACCAGTGTGCGGCGGTGGCGCGGTGGCGGTCTTCGCGCGACTCGTATGTACAGTGTAGTTGTGCGGCGTCGGCGCGGCGACGGCGCGGTGGCGGCATCGTGTGCAGGAGCGCTTAACAAAATGTCCTGAAAATGTCACGGAATATTTAACATTTCATTTAAATTAAATTAAACGTAACGAAATTAACGGTTGAAATGTTAAATAAACCGTATTTTAAACTGATTTTTGGATTTAAAATAATGTATTAAAGTTTATCCCCGTGTTCGATAGATGGCGTTATGGGCAAAATTAGAAGTCGCTATGGTTTCGTTCTCGGGGATGGTATAAGGTTGGTATCGACGTAAACACGATTCGAAACTCGGCTGCTGCTCGGTGGTGTCCCTGTGCTGGTTCGTCGGCTGCAGGACCCTATGGGTCCACCCGGCACCAGGGAGACGACTGCCGGGGTCGAACTGCGTTGTGCAGCGCGGTTCCCCTGTGCGTGACGTCACCCGCTGGGGCGCTGACTTACCGCCGGGACGCCCACACGCGGAAGTGGAAGAGCAGCAGCCACGGACACCGACGGCCCAAGAAAAAGGGCAACCACAATGATTGACCCGTCGTTACGGGTCACTGTATAGCTGCTGCGGTCAGGGGGCGAAGCCCCGACACCGCCTGCCGCGCCCCCTTGCGGGGTCGCTGCGATTACCTCTACACGATTCGTAATTTTCTTTATTTTTCCTACGTATTTTTTGTAATTCGTACGCTTTATAACCGCACGAATATTATTATAGACTTCAGAGTAAAGAAGTAAACACAGTTTTTTAGGTTCAAAATTCGAACTTACAGAACTTGTATTAAAATATTTTTATGTAACGTTACGTTCATTAAATAAAAATATTTTAATACAATTTGTACAAGGGAAAACACCGTAAGAATTTGTGTTAAAGGTCGTAGGTAAATAATAAATATAATTTTTTAACTGTCCCTCCTAAATTGTCTAAATTCTAAATCACCCTCTTATTATAACGGAGACGACTGGTGGTGTAATGAAACAATCAATCTGCCTTAGCGTTTTCCCAACTTTGGTGGTGTCTTTGAGTCTAACCGGATGCAGTTGAATACTGGTGTCTTACATGGAGCGAATGCCATCGGACCTCCACAACCCAGTTACTGGGTAATCCGATACCCCTTGATAAGACTGGTTGTCAGACTTTCGGGCTTCTGATGACCGGTACTAACGAACAACCCATCACGACACTATTATCGTACTTACAAGCTTTTAATAGCGGCTAGCGGCTTCGCCCGCCTGGAGACCGTGGGTACCGGGATAAAAAGTATCCAATGTCTTAATCTAGGTTGTAATCTATCTGTGCGCCAAGTTTTATCCAAATCTGTGAAGCAATTTTTGCATGATTGAGGAACAAACATTGAAAAATCCAAATACACAAACTTTCACATTTATAATATTAGTAGGATAAATTTATACTCGCTTATGTGTGTCTGTCCGTGTGATCGCGTTGTTCTTCTAAACTTCGCAATAGTTTTTGATGTGTTTTCACCATCACTCGGAGAGTTTATTACGAAAAATCTGTAAGTCGTCATCATCTGCCTAGCCTTTTCCCATCTGTGTTGGGGTTGGCTTCCAGTCTAACCGGATGCAGCTGAATACCAGTATTTTACATAGAGCGAGTGCCTATCTGACCTCCACAACCCAGTTACTGGGTAACATGATACCAAATGGTAAGACTGGTTGTCAGATATTCGGGCTTCTGACGACCCGTAATGACTGTAAAAGATCCAAAAATGACAGCCGGGACCAACGGCTTAACGTGTTTTCCGAGGCACGGAAGGGTATTGGTAGGTAAAGATGGTCACCCATCCATGGGCCAACCGCGGCAAGCGTAGCTTAACCTGATCGATCGACCCGTGCGGCGTTATCACATAGCCACAAGCTCCTCTATAAAGAACTTTAAAACGATAGATCTAAAGTATAAAAACGTCAATACTTAGGTACTATAACTATTGAGCGGCGTCGTTGGTGTAGTGGTCCCAAGAGCGACTGCTGAGCCATAGGTATTGAGATACATTCCCAGGTCGGGGTTTTTCAGTATTAACGCAGAATCTAGACTTGTGCCTCTTCATCATCAACTCAGCCGACGAAAACGTCCACTGCTGGACAAGCTCCTCCACCTCCTTCAAGTCCACGTTTTGCCATAATGGCCACGCTTGGCAGGCGGGTTGGCGATCGCAGTATGGTGGTAAAATGCATAGAGAACGCTGCTGCCCATTCTCTAGTAAGTCCCTTAGTCGCCTTCTACGACACCCACGAGAAGAAATGGGAAGGTGCTATTATTTTTACGTCCTGCACCACACGGTACGATTTGTGTCTAGTTAACGGCGATAAGCTCGCCCTAATACATGGGCCTAAAAAAAAAACTGGCGAAATGTGAGTGTAGTATAGTTACACCCTACCCAACTTTTCAGGGAAACAAGGCGTTATGTTATGGTACATTAATACAAAACTTAGGTAATGAAAATATCGCGATGTCTCTGAAGTTTTGAAAACTGCATCGAGGAGGCACTAGTAAAATCAAAATCAAAAGTCATTTATTCAAACTAGGTTGAGAGTCAGCTCCTTTTGAACGTCAAAATGACAAAAGACAGTCACCCAAAACGCCCACCCTTCACCACTTCCAGAAGTGGCGTAAAACCTCCCTACACAGCTGTCTGTTAAGTTAGAAGAACTTGATTCTATACAATGGTAGGTAATTAACATTACGAAACAGCCATATTTCAGCTAGCACACGCCAATATACCATCAAAACATTGAAAACTGTAGGTATTCAAGTCATCATCATCATCATCATTTTAGCCGAAAGACGTCCACTCTTGGACATAGGCCTCCCCCAGGCTCCTCCATTTCGACCGGTCTTCCCAAGTAACACAGTCATGCTGAATAAAGTTTGAGTAATAGCGATCCACGAAACTATAAGCTGAAACTATTGTCTGGATTATGTCTGAGTAAATGTCTATTCAGCTGTTGTTCAAGCAATTTGGGCACATTTTTAAATGCTTTTGTCTGTATAACAGCGATGTAAAGTCTGGGTAATAGCTTAGTAATGGCCCACACAGCTTAGTAACGTCTGAAAAAAAGCTGACATCTCTTTTATACACTTGTTATTTCATATTTGTTCAGACAAGTGCTTATGGATAGAAATTATTCAGGATTAAGTTTATTTGCGTAACAGTTTTCAAACAAAATTAAGAGTTCAGTTGTAAAATAGAAAAAAAGTGGTGTCTAATCGTGCAGTGCGTCTTTGATCTATAACATTTTATAGTTTAGTTGCATTGAATAACATCAGAAACGAAGTGCACGGTGAAACTGAGAATCGGTGTAATAAACATTATTAAGTATTATAACCATGATACACGTTAAATATTCCTGCGCAAATAGTTTTATCGTGAATAGCATATGAATTATCTCAACATTTTTCACGCGCCGCTTAGATAATCAAGTTTAGTGACAGTAAATAAGACAAAAATATAGGCTTTTAGAAGTGACAAAAATACTTAGGACGAAACAGCTAGTGCTTATCTTTCAAAAGTCATTAAATAAATTATAAATAGTATTTTTAAATTTAATTCATTATTTAAATGAGGCATTTGATATACGTAATGATTCAATAGTTTACTTAAAAATAAGTTTTAATGGCGATTCCTTATAAGCTGGATAAAAACTCTCCACGCAGCTATTTTACAGCATAACTCTGAATAAAAAGTCACGCCTTTCTAATTATTAAGCTTTTATTTGAGAAATAGTGATTTGGTAGTACAAATATTGAATAACACTTGAATAAGTTACTAATTATGACTGATTACACAGCTAATTAGGGTTCAAAATAAAATGAGATCGACCCAATTTCTCAGGAAAATGTATACTTACCTATTTATTGTAACTTATACCTATAATAACAAAATAATTAGCAGTTCTATAAAGTCCACATTATGTTTTTCAATGCAAATAAAACATTTTCTCTCTTTTGACATATAGGTATGTACGTATTATAATAGGTTGTATGTAAATACATAGTAAAATATTATAGGTACTTAAATAAAATACAAACAACAAATTATAAAACAATGTTTTAACGTCCCTAATTCAATGTCTACCCAGAAAAACTCTGTATAACTTGTTTGAAAATTGTACTTTTACAAGTAATTGCGGAATAAGAATACATAATTCAGCTTCCATCTGTGTTAGTTTGCTATAAACTATGACTTTATTTCCATTATACCGAAGTACGCTCCTTAAAGAACCCAGAAATCACTTTTATACAGTAGCTGAATAATTGATAAAACGTGGAACCTTATGTGACTTGAAGGCAAAATAAAAGCGGTTATTCAAAATCAAGCTTTTAACTACACCATTATTCAGAAAACTGCTGCTTAGGACACAATTTTACAGCATATAGTGGTTTCATAAGCAATAAGTTGAGTAAATTTTGTATATTAGTATTAGACAACGACGTATATTCAGCTACTTATACTATTATACAGATAAATGCTATCACAGGCACTCTTTTTCAAATTAAAGTCATCTGTAATGCATTAGGCTTAATAACATTTGTGTTATATACGGTATAGAAGTTATTACTAAGCTTTAAAAAAAAAAGCCAACTTAATACAACTTTTAGTAAGTTTAAAAAGTTATAAAGGCCGAAAAAGAATATTATTCAGAATTTGACTCTTTCAATAGCCACTTACTCACACGTTATGTAGCTTATAGCTGTAAGCATTTGCGAATTGCCATTACTCAAACTTTATTCACCATGACTGTGTTACTTGGGTTGTGCTTCCCACATCCAGCGGATACCCGCGGCCTTCACAAGGTCATTTGAGGGGTTTTTCCGTAATCGCCACGCTTGGCAGGCGGGTTGGCGATCGCAGTATGGTGGTAAAATGCATAGAGAACGCTGCTGCCCATTCTCTAGTAAGTCCCTTAGTCGACACCCACTGGAAGAAATGGGATGGTGCTATTCTGTTACGCCCGGCGACTCATACGGTAGTACTCAAGTAGAAATAAATAATAATAAATGAAAAATTAAAAAAAAACGTAAACAGAACTTACAATCTAAATAAAAGCCTCCAGGCATAAAGGGCGACATACAACATTAGCTTTTGCCCGCAGCTCTGCCCGCGTACATGTAGGTTATCGCATAAAAAATAGACTATATCCTTCTCCATATCCCAGGCTATAATATCTCTGCCAAATTTTATCACGATCGAGTCAGCGGTTTAAGCGTGAAAGCGAAAAAAACAGACAGAGTTACTTTTGCATATAAAATATTGGTAGGGATTTTCCTTATTCGAATAGGTAATACGATACTTACTCGATTTGAAAACTTTTAATTCGAAAAGTTTGTGTTCGTATCGATTACAAAATATAATGAGTCGTTGTATAGTATATATCCCAGAGTGATCATTTTAACTTTGAGCTGCTTGTATTTTGCTTAAGGGGACACTAGTCGCGAACTCGAACTCACTGGTGAAAGAAAGAAAGAAAGAAAAAGTATTTATTGTGACTCGCACAGGAAGATCACATATTTGTTTGTTTTTTTTTTTACAATTTTTGTACTAGTTTATTTATTAGTACAAAAATTGGAAAAAAGAAAAACAAACAAATTTCTTGAGAGTAAAAACTATTAAAAATAAAACAGAAAGTCCTGCACGAGGCCAAAAGGCTCCTACCTCAGCATAATGTTGCGACATTGGTGGGCCTGGCTAAAAACCACATTGTCTTACCAGGCATCGCATCCGACAGAGATAGTATCAGTGATAAGCAGTGAGACGCTGGTCTGGTCTACACGCACAACGTTATTGAATGAGGTGCAGGATTATTTAGAGCAAAAAAAATTGGCGCACTTTGTCGGTACCGACTTTGTTTTGGAGATTGTAAACTGCTTTTGTTACTTAAACACGCGAATCTTTATTAGCTCATAACTTTTTAACGGCTTTTTATTTTAGTATTATGTTGCCGCACTGACAATATTAATAATGAGACATGACCATACCATGTTTAAATTTTGATGTACATTTTCAAACAGTGGAGTAATACACTCCCGAAGTTTGTATCGAAAAATATGGACTAGATTCACCTTAAATAAAGAATTCTACTGTTTGTATTTAGGAAAAAATAAATGTTGAACATCGTTATTTGTATAACGTCATAGTAAATAACATACTTAGTGCCTCGGTCAAAGTCAAATTCAAAGTCAAAGCATTTATTTCAATTAGGCACTTAAAAAGCACCTTTGAACGTCAAAATTTACATTATAAATAGAATTGATCCTAGTCGCCCCTTTCAAAATGTAGTTTCGTTTGGAGAAGAATGGGCAAGAAACTCCACCGTTACTCTTTTAAAATGTTTTGAGTACAATATTTAACATAGGTAGTACATTAATTATATAATTATGTGTGCAAACGATGCACCCAGAATAAAATTACCATACCAAAAGAGGCAAAAATAATGCAATTGAAGCAATACAGATAAATTAATTTTATGATAGATACATGGTGCTCACATATTTACAAACATTGTAAGAGTAAGTATACGGTTTTCCTAAAATATTAACAAGTAATAAGTCAGTGTGTGAGTGTAAATCAATGTCATAAATATAATTATTTGTATAATTTAATTAGCAACCAGTTTGATTTTGTCTAGACTCGGGATTGTCCTATGGAGCAGGACCAGCATGTTTCCAAGCATTCTTATCTTGGGTATAATCCTCTAATGTATAATACGCTTGTTTACAAAGTGTACTTTTAATATGAGTTTTAAACCTTTCATTTAATTGCAATATATCACAAGGTATTTTGTTATAACATTTAACACAGTACCCCATAAAAGATGAATGTACTTTAGGTAATCTGAAAAATGGTTGATCTGGCAGGTACCCTTTATTTAAGATTGGTGGAAAGATGTTGAAAGAGAGTAGGGAGGCCTCGCCCAGCAGTGGGACTTTAATGGCTAATCCCAACTAATATTATAAATGCGAAAGTAACTCTGTCTGTTACGCTTTCACTCCTAAACCGCTGAACTGATCGTCATGAAATTTGGCCGAGATATACAGGGTGTAACAGAAACCCTATTGCTATCCTTAAACACTAAAGATAACAGCTGGTATAGAATCACTATATACATAGTTTCAACTTAAAATAAAATACTCTGAGAATTGATAGCAAATTTTCGGTTTCACATGTTTCTTCAATTCAAATCATAACAAACGTGTCACCGCACTACGTAGGTCAATAACTTTCCATGTTACTTACTAATAATTATCACGATAAATCTTTTCCGAGTGTTTAATTCAATTTGATGATTCGGTTTCTGGTATCAATTTATTAAAAATTCTCATAACTTCCGAACATGTAGAGATAGGATTAAAACCCTTCCAATATCGTTTGATATCATCGAAAAAAGCCGTGCCCTTGTTATGTATATGTCGCAGTATGATAGATAAAACCGTAATATACTTATATCCCTAGGAATATAAACATATGCCGTAACATAGTTATACGAAAGCGATTCATTACTATCTTACGGCCACAATCTAGTAATATGTTTATTTGACTAAACTAATCTGGTTAAAGAGTTATGAATCTACCCTAGCATCAAATAAAACAATATATTGGTTTTATAAGAAGTCATTTACAATGATAAAACTAATTTAGAACAGATATTAAAGAAAAAGGGGGAAAATTCAATTAATACCTATGTATCATGGCCATATCGTAGATTTGCTCACTTCAGGAAATGCTCGAGAGTTTTTTCTCGAGAAGACGATCGACGTCAAGGACACCCCGAGGCTCGGTTTGGTCAGGTTCCTTTAAAACCTGCAGACAGAAATAGGAGCCGCAGTGGGGCTCCGTCAACCTGACGTCGACCGTCTTCTTCTGTAATATAAGAACCAGAAGAAGACGAGAATTTCATGAAATGCGACCATTTCATGAAATTCTCGAGCATTTCATGAAGTGAGCAAACGACAGACTGGGACAGCAAGCGACGTGCGGGGTTCACAAACACAACGAAGCCTCCGCCGCCGTCTCCGTCGCACCCCCGTACTACACTCCTACAATTATTTCACTAAACTTAATCAAGTAATATAATTATATCACTAAACTTGAACCGTATTATAATTATATTCCTAGTAAGATAGTAATGAATCGCTTTCGTATAACTATATTACGGTACATAATTATATCACTAGGGATATAACTATATTACGGCTTTATCTATCATACTGCGACATATATACCCTTTCCGTTGCATGTTGTATAATAGCCTGGGATATGAAAAAGGACATAGGCTAGTTTTTACGAGATATCCGACGACGTCCACGCGGGCGGAGCCGCATGCTAATGCTAGTAATAATAATAGAAATGGGTTTCAGGCCCAATCGGGCAAAATTTTATTGCGTTTCGTAGCTGCTTGAAGTCTAGAGTTATGGCCAATTAATAGCCTTAGGATCATCCTCTGTTGCATGGCAACTGACGATATATGAATGTACAGATGCCAGCACATCAAGCTACCCCAATCTGTTAAATTTCTTTGCTACATTTTCAACTTTATAACAAAGCTTTAAATTTCATGTTCAATTGGGAAATTTTACAGATTGGGGTAGCTTGATGTGCTGGCGTCTGTTACCTTACACCTATTTCTCATCGGGGACTACATACGTGATCATACATTTATCCTTATTGCATCAAAATCTGTAGCAAGCCATCTGTTCCACTCCGCCAGATTCCTCCACATCCGAACCTGTTTATATCACACGATATGCCGATCCCGGATTAACCTAAATTCAAAGAAAACACCGCCAGCTTCTCGGTGTGCTATGCAACAAACTTATGGCATATAAAATGAATCGGAAAGCTATATTTATCGTGACGTAAGCTAGCCTTATAGATAGATTTTTTATACATATCATCCTCATCAACCTGGTGCGGGTTGGCAGTTGTCACATGTCTTCGAATTTTCGGTTCTAGAACATGCCGGTTTCCTCACGATGTTTTCCTTCACCGTTTTTACAGCAGTGGTAATGAAATTAAAACTAACCACTGGGCCACCATTGCACTAAAAGGTATACATGTATAGAGGTATGGGGAACAGGGTGTAAAGTTCACTCATCCTCTATTGGTAAAGGAGGATCCTCCGACCAGACGAGTGTTGTGTCTGGTGGGCAACTGCCCGACGGTTGATGTCGGGATGTTGTATATATGTGAGTCTCGTGGTAAACTCTGACTGCGCGATGTAGGATTTCTGTGACGTCCAGACTTGCGTAGTTCGCATGTGGCATTGTAGATGGTGCCACATCACTTTTTGTGTTTCAAGATATTTGTTGCGAAGTATTTTTCTGTAGTGCCGCTACAGGGTTATTTATTATAGTTAATTCAAATACTAAGGGAATTATCATTGATTTGCTACTGTCATAACACTCTACACTAATATTATAAATACGTGTAAGTTGGGATGTAGAAGGTAATCTCCGACACTAATCTTCCGGTAAGTATAAAAAAACATTCACCAATAAGGACGCTGAATTATGAGGAAAACAGCATGTCTAGAAACATAACAACAAAAAAATATCGAAGACATGTGACTCCTAAGTTCCACCATCCCACACTGGGCCCGAAGAATTGCCAAACTAAGTGGCAGTGGGCAAGGCACATTGCTCGCAGAACAGATGGCCGAGGGAGGCGAAAGGTTTTGGAGTGCCAACCTCCTACCGGAAGACGTAGAGTGGGAAGGCCTCCCACAAGGTGGACCGATAACCTTGTGAAGGCCGCGGGAACCCGATGGATGTGGGAAGCACAAGACCGGTCGAAGTGGAGGAGCCTGGGGGAGGCTTATGTCCACCAGTGGACGTTTTTCAGCTGAAATGATGATGATGATGGCAAAGGGCCCGGATGGTGGATTTGTAGCCCACTCCCTCTCACAAAGAGGCCTGTGCTGTGGCCCAGCCAGCATTCGGAACATTGTAGGCCGCTTATGTGTTTATAAAGGGTTATTGGAAAAACACCAACAACCTCTTAAGAGGTCATTATACTCATCATTATGAACAACTTTAACTATGGGACCAAACGGGAAATCGCGAAAAAAAATCAGCTGTTCCCTACATTTCGATGAAATATACAATACAACATTGTAACAATACAATATTGTACCTACGAACATAAATGTAAGGAAAAGCAGATTTTTTTAATATTCGCGATTTCAGTTTGATGAGTACAATGACCTCTTAAGAGGTTGTTAGTGTTTTTCCAATAACCCTATATAACTTTCATAACATCGGTCCAATTATCAGAAATATACATACATAAAGGATGGCTAACGCCGTGCCTGCAAAATGCCGCACATTGCCAGACGATTTAATGGTCTCATTTGAACCTAAGTATTGTTAATGGTCACATTTGATGGTGGGTACTTGTCTACTATTGATATCATGAGCTAGAAACGTTTTCAGTGAAATTAATATCGGCATTTATTGAAATAGGTAAGTACTGATACTGGTACTGATTTTTTTTTAATAGTTTGTCCAATGGTTGTAATCGCTACTCCTGAGCATGAGGTTCTGAATTTGATTCCCGGGTGGGGCCGAGTGGTATTGGGTTTTTATCAATCAGGAATATCTCAGTAACTATCTGGAGTCTGAATTTGTGCTGGGTTGATGGCCATAGGCTCGCCCGCTATTACATGTGGAATATGGGTGTACCTGATTTATAGCGCACCCCTGCCTAACCCTTCGGGTTAAATAGGCGTGATGTTGTGTATACTACGTCATTCAAAATGAACAAAAGACTCTTTCTTTTGTATAGATTTTGTGTCTTTTTTGTGGTTATAGAAATTATGTTGCAACGAACGAAATGTGCTTTCATTGTGTTAAAAGTTTTTTTATTTCAATCAAGAGAGTTGCAATATAAGTATGTCCTTCTTCATATAGATAGATAACTTTTACCCGACTGTGTCTGAAGGTTATTTAATTTATCTAGTAGAAACAATTTTTTTTTAACCGACGAAAAAACGGAGGAGGAGGTTACTCAATTCGACACGTATATTTTTTTTTTTTATGTATGACCACGCATAACTTTTTCCAGAGTAGTCCGATTTTGATAATTCTTTTTTTATTGGAAAGGGTATACCCCGAAGTTGGTCCCATATAAATTTCGAAGAAAAATTCCAACCCTAAGGGTAAGAAAACAGGGGATGATTGATTGTTAACTCACAGATTTTAATACTGAGTTGTGTATTACAAAAAGTAATCAAAAAAATTAAGCATGTGGTAATTAGTAGATTATAGCCACAAAAAATTATAAATAAAAACTTTTTAATAAAAAAATTAAACCGCCGAAAAACCGAAAAGTTAAAAATAATAAACTTGCTTTGTCCAACCCCAATAACTAAGTTCGGAAGTCGGTGACTTTGGATATGTATTTAATTATATGTCACCGCCTTCCGAACTTAGTTATTGGGGTTGGACAAAGCAAGTTTATTATTTTTAACTTTTCGGTTTTTCGGCGGTTTAATTTTTTTATTAAAAAGTTTTTTAAGCTATCGCATAGCTTTTATCGCGGGCTTTGAGCGCGGCGACCGCATCAAGAAATTCCGTAACGAAAATAAAACCTAACACGCGTCCGGCCCCCCCCGAGTGGGTTCCCGCATTGTCGTTGCGGGGGGGCTCAGTAACCGTGGATGCCGGCCACGGTGAAGCCAAGAGGAACCCAAAGGTGGGGCCGCTCGTCAGGGTTTTTGCCTCAAAGCCGACGACGTAGCGGCCAAAAAGTAGGTTGCGGTGAGGTGCACCGCAACTGAGGTGGGCCGCGATGTCGAATGGGAGGCATCGCGGCTGAGGGTTACGGGCTGCGGTAGAGGAGGGGTGCCGGTGCTTCTGAGCAGCGCTCTTCCCTTCCGTGGCCTGGACGGGGCCGCCACCGTTTGATGGCGGACGCGGTGGGGCCGCAGGGGAAGAGGAGTGTCGGTATAGCGTTAGCCGCTCTCCCTATCCTCTGCGGCCGAAAAGTGGTAGACGGGACGGCGCGTTGTGTTCCACACGCGCGCCGTCAAAGATGTCAGCAACCACCGATGGGGTCCGCAAGGGCCGATGCCTGCCAGGGGTGCGGGTTTGTTCGAAAGAGATACCACGGCCCCTGGCATACGGGCTACTGAGGGAACACGGGTGGGTTTTAGTCAGTAAAAGTCTGACACGCCCTCCTGCTCTACTCAGCAGGAGAAGTCATTTGATGATTTCCCACCCAAAAAAAAAAAAAAAAAAAAAAACCACGCGTCCGGCCCTGGTCGAAGCCATGGTACGGAGCGAGAGGGCATGGGGAGCCGTCACCTCCTTCAGCGAAGCAGTAATGCTCGCGAAGAGGGAGGCGGTGCACGTGACAAAGAGGCAGCATATGCGCCCTCGCGACCCTAGCCGCCGCAGGATACGGAGACGCCCTGGGCGTCGGGAATCCCAGGCCGATTTCTGGCCACCGTAGGCATGAGCTTGCGGACGGCGAGTAATGGGTAGCTCGCTGTCCGGTAAGGACCAAGCCCAAGTCGACGGCGCGTTGTGTTCCACGCGCGCCTCAAAGAGATGTCAGCACAAAAATGATGGGGCCTGCAAGGGCCGATGCCTGTCAGGGGTGCGGGTTCATTTGAAAGAGATACCACAGCCCCTGGCATACGGGCTACTGAAGGAACACGGGTGGGTTTTAGTCAGTAAAAGTCTGACACGCCCTCCTGCTCCACCCAGAGCGGGAGAAGTTATTTGATGATTTCCCACCCAAAAAAAAAAAAAAAACACCCCCCACTCCGCCTACCATGTAGCTCGACCGAGCGTTCGCTTAACGTGTATGTATATGGTATGACCGTACGATGTAATAGGTATAATTTGTTTTCTTATCGGTCACCACGCTCAAAAAGTGTAACTTGAATTAATATCAAAGAAAAAACTTGAACTAATATCAAAGAAATAAAAATACTGCATAGACATTTAAAAAATAAAATAAATAATTATTATAATTGCATAAGTTGATAAAGAGAGCAGTGGTGGCCCAGTGGTAATGGCCGCGACTTACGAGTTGTAGATCGTGCGTTCGAACCCAGCCAGGCGCATTACTTTGTGTAAATTATTTCATCACCACTGCTCTCAAAACGGTGAAGGAAAACATAGTGATGATACCGGCATGTCCTAGAACCAAAAATTCGAAGACATGTGACATCTACCAACCCGCACTGGGCCCGCGTGGTGGATTACGGCCCAATCCCTCTCACCGATAGGAGACCTGTGTCCCAGCAGTGGGAACATTATAGGCTCATAGGTAAGTTGATAAAAAATGCTATGCAATAGCTTTACCGCGGCAGTTCCCGAATGCCACACGTATTTTTTTATTTAACTAGCGCATAAAATATGTCATCACCCCAATAGAATATTGAGTACCTAACAAGAATAATACACCATCAGCTGTAATTTAATTTACAGACAAAACAATAATAATCCAATTTTACCATACATGCACACACACATAAACTCTCACTTACACTCTAACATACACTCTCACGCACACTCATTTACAGACACACTACGCACATGTAATCACACTCGAATCACACTCTCACTAAATATAGTTGTTTTTATTTGATATTTTAAGTACCTACGGATTTCTTATAAATAGATTAATATTACTACTATGAGCGTCTCTCACGCACACTCATTTACAGACACACTACGCACATGTAATCACACTCGAATCACACTCTCACTAATATAGTTGTTTTTATTTGATATTTTAAGTACCTACGGATTTCTTATAAATAGATTAATATTACTACTATGAGCGTCTCTCACGCACACTCATTTACAGACACACTACGCACATGTAATCACACTCGAATCACACTCTCACTAATATAGTTGTTTTTATTTGATATTTTAAGTGCCTACGAATTTCTTTTATATAGATTAATATTACTAATATGAGCGTCTCTCACGCACACTCATTTACAGACACACTACGCACATGTAAACACACTCGAATCACACTCTCACTAATATAGTTGTTTTTATTTGATATTTTAAGTACCTACGGATTTCTTATAAATAGATTAATATTACTACTATGAGCGTCTCTCACGCACACTCATTTACATACACACTACGCACATGTAATCACACTCGAATCACACTCTCACTAATATAGTTGTTATTATTTGATATTTTAAGTACCTACGGATTTCTTATAAATAGATTAATATTACTACTATGGAAGAGCGTAATCTCCTAACACAGGCATTATTTGCTTAAAAGGAAGCTCCAAACACGTAACCCTATTTTGTAAACTCAAGCATAAATAAAATTTCATTTATTGTTATTTGGATATTATTATCCTCCTTTGCATACAAAATCTACCTGTCATCGAAAAAACAAAGGCAGTCCAAGTTTTTAACCGTCCGATGTCCAGCCCATCTCAGCGACCGGGATTAAGCTCTGCCGAACATAGGGCGAGGGGCGAGTTCTCTAAACCAGCCTTAATTACGGACACGTCAACCTGAAGTGGGTATAATGCGTAATTAGCTTTGAGGAAGACCCTACTACTGGTTTTTAGGATCTGTAGAAGTGAGATTTGTTCGAGTTTGGTTCAATCAACTCCGCCCATGCGCGTTCCGTGTGGTGCCGGACGTAAAAGAATTGCACCATCCCTTTCTTTCCATGGGTGTCGTAGACTAAGGGACTTAATTTTACTAGAGAATGGGCAGCAGCGTTTTCTATGCTTTTTACCACCATACTGTGATCGCCAACCGCCAGTCAAGCGTGGTGATTATGACACATCCCCGCTTTTGGGGGAGGCTTATGTCCAGCAGTGGACGTCTTTCGGCTGATATGATGATGATGAACTCAGCCTATCGCAGTCCACTGCTGGACAAAGGCCTCTCCAAGGCTGCGCCACAACACTCTATCCTCCGCCTTGCGCATTTAGTCTATCCGCGCCACGTTTTTAAGGTCATCGGTCCATCTAGCTGGGGGGCGCGGGCGTCGCATACTACGCTTGCCGATTCGCGGTCTCCACTCCAGGACTCGTCTACTCCATTGGACATCGGTCCTTCGACAAACATGGCCAGCTCATTGCCACTTGAGTTTACTTACTCTACAAGCTATGTCGGTGACTCTGGTTATTTTCCGGATAATTTCATTCATTCTCTTTATGTTATCCTACATGCACATTTTTATTCTTGTATGTGTACACATGTCTTAGCAAATAAATATTATCTTATCTTATTTTGTGTTTGATTAAAACTTTGTTATTGTACGGTCTCGTAATCTTGGCCTCTGTGCCCCAAAACCTGCAAAGTGATCTCTGAGCTGCCACAGACAAAGCCGTCGAGCTGACGTTCCACTCCAGCAGGCTTAGCATGACGATTTATATTTCAACTCCACTGTAGAATAGAAATTGCTTGTCTACAGTCTATAAGGAAATGTCATTTTTTATCTTCTCTTCCGACGACGAAACGCTTGTCTACGAAATAGATACCGTGGACCCTGGTACACAGGCAACTGAAGGAACAGGGCTGGGTTTTAGTCAGTAAAACTAGGACAAGCCCTCCTGCCCCACCCAGAGCGGGAGAAGTTATTTCATGATTAACCACCCTCAAAAAAAAAAGGCTGCTGGAGCGCGTACTTATCAACACCTTTTTATAGAACGTATAATATTCTATTTTGATTGCCGCATTGGTCTAGTGATTGCAAGCGCTACTGTTGCGCCTGAGGTCTAGAGTTTGACTGTTATTACAATCTGCAAATTGGAATTTGCAGATTGTAAAACTCAACAACAACTCTGGTCTGTGGATATCATGCCTCGGAAAGCACGTTAAGCCGTTAGTCCTGGCTGTCATTCGGAGATCTTACACAGCCGTTACGGGTCGTCAGAAGCCCGAAAGTCTGACGGCCAGTCTTACCAAAGGGTATCGTTTTACCCAGTAACTGGGTTTTGGAGTTCAGAGAGGCAGTCGCTCCATGTAAAATAACGGTACTTTTGGGAAACTTTACTTTTTCGTTGGGAAAAGGCTGAGCTGATAATTATGAAACTCAGAATCTGATTCAGGTATCATCTTTCTCCACAACCCAGTTTTACTAAAAAAGCCTCTATGATCTAAAACACAAAGATAGTAAACTCGATATCAATTCTCGTTACCATAGTACGTCCCCAGGTGTATTCGCCGCGGCTCCCCAGCCATATTTGGCGATCAGTCAGGAAGAAAGCCGAGATACGGTTACCATAGCAACCAGCCATCTGTACCCGAGAGAATACCAAATATTGGGTATCTGTGTCGCTCTATTACAGGTAAAAATTATTTATGGATACATTCTTTGTGGTAGTATATTTTTTTATGCTACATCATTATCCAGGGTGTTGTGTAACTGAGTAAATGGTTGTGGAGGGCAGATAAGCAGTCGTTCCATGTACTTCACTGGTAACTCTTCAACTGCATCTAGTTGCAGTCTGGAAGCTGACTCCAAGAAAGTTGGGAAAAGGCTAGACCGTAAGGACAGACAGTCCAGCGTTAAGGATTCGATATACCAGTTAATTTACTACAACATATTACAATTTTAACCATTAAAAAAAGTTTTTGTTGAAACTACCAGCAAACGTAAACGTAAACTACAAGTAGTTTCAACAAAAACCATTATTTTTTCATTGGTTACAAAAGCTACAAATTTCGTAAATAAAAAGCAAAAACATATTTTCGAAATCCTTGAGTAAAATGGTTAAATTTTAATATATTATAGTAAATTATCTGCTAAACAAATCCTTGACGGTGTACCACTATTTACGCCACACTCTGTATATGTAATTATACAAGGGCACAGCTTCTTTGGATATCAAACGGTATTTGAATGGTTTTTTAGTCCTATCTCTACATGTTCGGAAGTTATGAGAATTTTTAATAAATTGATACCAGAAGCAGACAGTTTTATTTTCAGGGGTTGCCACACTTACAACTTCAGCCCCACAAGTCGAGTTCGATCATTATTACACTTCATCTCGGATATGTTAGGTTATCGTGTCGACTTATGTACAAAAACTTAACAAATAAGAGAATGTTGCATCTTCCAAACAATCTATCCATCGTTTCTTTAGACTTATGGATTATTTCCACCGAACGGCTCACATCGTATCGGATCGGAAGAATACGAACGAATGTCGACAGCCGAAAGGATCCGATCGGATACGACGACAGGCAAACAAAGCCAGTCGCACGTCGCAGCATACTTTCGGTTACGATTGCTTGTAGCGGAAGACGTCCGCGATCAAGCTGCTGTGCCCGTTCCGATCCGATGCGATGCCAGCAGTTAGAGGAAATCATCCTTTACACTAACTCTTATGGTCATCCACAGAAATTTAAAAGACTTAAGTCGTCTACTGGGCCAGCATGGGCCATTGTGTACAAGTACCGTGTCCACTATGGGCCATTCTAATGGGGCTCTGATCTGGGACTCAACCCGTGTCTCAATATGCAAAATGTAAGTGGATTTGTTTGTTCTTTGTCTGCAATTATGTTAATATCCATCGGTCAGCCTGGTTTGTGCTTACGACACGTCTACGACTTAAAATAATTGAGTGGTTTAGATCGAAAATGTTGATAGAAAACTGTGTAGGAGCTGGGTTTGGATATCGATTTTGGTGACTTCGAAAAAACTTTATTTTTCGAGTTTTAACTGGGAACTTATTGGAAGAAAAGAAAATACTTTAAAAAATACATACGAGTTGTAAGTCGTGATTTCGAACCTAACGCGTGCATTGCTCCCCCCCGAGTGGGTTCCCGCATTGTCGTTGCGGGGGGGCTCAGTAACCGTGGATTCCGGCCACGGTGAAGCCAAGAGGAACCCAAAGGTGGGGCCGCTCGTCAGGGCTTTTGCCTCAAAGCCGACGACGTAGCGGCCAAAAAGTAGGTTGCGGTGAGGTGCACCGCAACTGAGGTGGGCCGCGATGTCGAATGGGAGGCATCGCGGCTGAGGGTTACGGGCTGCGGTAGAGGAGGAGTGCCGGTGCTTCTGAGCAGCGCTCTTCCCTTCCGTGGCCTGGACGGGGCCGCCACCGTTTGATGGCGGACGCGGTGGGGCCGCAGGGGAAGAGGAGTGTCGGTATAGCGTCAGCCGCTCTCCCTATCTCCTGCGGCCGAAAAGTGGTAGACGGGACGGCGCGTTGTGTTCCACACGCGCACCGTCAAAGATGTCAGCAACCACAGGTGGGGTCTGCAAGGGCCGATGCCTGCCAGGGGTGCGGGTTTGTTCGAAAGAGATACCACAGCCCCCGGCATACGGGCTACTGAGGGAACACGGGTGGGTTTTAGTCAGTAAAAGTCTGACACGCCCTCCTGCTCTACTCAGCAGGAGAAGTCATTTGATGATTTCCCACCCAAAAAAAAAAAAAAACGCGTGCATTGCTTTGTGTAAATCTATATCTTCTATTTATATAAAAATAAAAAAACTGACTGACTGACTCATCAACGCCCAGCGCAAACCCTTGGACCTAGAAAGCTGAAATTTTGCACAGAGGTTCCCTTTATAACGTAGACAAGGAGTAAGGAAGGATTTTTCGAAATTCAACCCCTAAGGGAGTTAAATAGGGGATGAAAGTTCCGCGCGGGCGAAGCCGCTGGCAAAAGCTAGTTTAGCATAGACAAAGGCCCACTTCTACGAGATGTAGGTAGTGGGTTCGAATCTAGCACGTGCTTTGCTTTGTGTAAATATGTATAATTTCATCACCACTACTCTCAAAACGGTGCAGGAACACATCATCCTAGGAAGTCCTAGAAACAAACATTAGACATAATATGACATCTACCAACAAAGTATTTTTGGAACGAAGTTCCTTATCGCGCGTTGTGAAAGGGGGCTAGACGGAAAAAAATCATACGAAAAGTTGTAACGACACTTTTTGCTATAGTAAGCTATTGTCCCGTATGTGTCGCCGGGCGTAAAAGAATAGCACCATCCCATTTCTTCCAGTGGGTGTCGTAGAAGGCGACTAAGGGACTTACTAGAGAATGGGCAGCAGCGTTCTCTATGCATTTTACCACCATACTGCGATCGCCAACCCGCCTGCCAAGCGTGGCGATTATGGCAAATCCCGGTCTTGGGGGAGGCTTATGTCCAGCAGTGGACGTCTTTCGGCTGATGTGATGAAGCTATTGTCAGCCGTGCGGCGTGCGCATGTTTCTCTGTCTGTCTGTCTCTCTCTCTCTCTTATAGAAAGCAATAACGATGGTGACGATGGTGACGACGATGACGATGGTGACGACGATGACGACGATGACGACGATGATGATGGGCTTTAAAACCCTGAAAACGCGAAGTTCGTTATCGCGCGTTGCGAAAGGGGGGGCTGGACAGAAAAAATTAAGACCAAAAAGGAACTTCGTTCCATCCGAGTGTCTCTTGACACCTCTCAAGTTTATTATCTCATGAAGCGGATAGCGCTTTACTTGCGGTTACCAAGTGTACAACCACGCTGTGAAAGTGCAAGAGCTCTCGGTACTGTCCGAGACAATGGCCTAATCGAAAGTGTATGTATGCGTGTTGACGCTACTCGTCTTTACACACACATTCACAGCCTGTGTACTTGGTTACCACAAGAAAAGCGCGCGTCGCTATGTGAGATAAAAATACTCTACATGGAATTTAAACAAATCTGGAGAAATGTGGGTGTACTGTACAACTCTGGGTATACCTCGGATGTTCTTGGCGTGATGTTATGTGTGAGTACTGAACAGTTGTAAGTTGGTGACAGGGTCCGGATACTGCTGTCTATCCACCGGATATAATCCCTCAGTTGACAGGTTTGGAGTGAGATGGGTGGCCGAAACTTACTTACCTGAGTTCTTATCAAAATTTCACAGTTGGCATTATCAACTGTACTATCAAGATTCACTAATGCAGTCGCATACTAAGGGCTATATTGCTATGAAGTGGCGGTCCAGGCCGTACATACAGCTGTGTGTATAAGTGATGTATTAACACAAAACTCACCGCTCTACTCACACACTGGCGTTACTCTTTGTATTTTATACATACCGTCGGCGATGACAGACATGACCTTGGTCGGTTCATACCATTGCTAAAATTTACTTTTATAATTTGAGTTCTGGTAGCGTGCAGCGTATCGTCTTGGATTAAGAAACTCATAGGTCTGGGTTCAAATCTCGCGATGAAGCTTTAATTTTTCTTTTCAACAATCATCTTCATCTGTTCTTTTATTATTCGATTTATTAATATACCAGAATAATAATGTAACAAATTTGTTTTATTACTCGTATTGTTATTTAAATAAAGGTTTAACAATAATAAATGATTACAAAATGTTTATTCGTTATAACTTCATGAAGAATGTATAAAAATAACTAATAATAACTTCTTGTTAAAACAGTTTATTTTCTCATAAAGAACAATTTATTGAAGTAAATAAGCTAGTTGGTGAACTATGATAATCAGGCTATTGTATCTTAGTAATATAATAATATTGTGCTGATTACTACTGTGTGTCGGTACTCTAAATAAATCACAATATTCTACAAAAATCTACCCACGTAAAAGTAACAAATGCAGACAAGTTGTCACAATACAATTAAATGACTCAGTAGTACTACTTTTATTCTACTGCGAGTGAGTTCGTTTTAACTCAAACCTCAAAGTTAACAAATCGTATTTAATAGGACTTAAAGAGGTTATAGCTTAAGTGTTCATTTTCATTCCGAAAAGAAGATTGAAACTAAACCTCAAAATAATCCAGATTACGGATAAGACAAAATATTATTTGAATATTACTAAAATAAATAAATATTTGTAATTTATAACTTAATGTTAATGTTTTTTCCGTTAACTATGTTTTTTAAGCTGATTCTCGAGCTGGTTTTCCATGATGCCTTGTTTGCCATGAACCTTCTGCGTGGAGTGCACGGCGCACGGTTCGTAAAGATGTGTCGAATAATTCGGCAAAATGTCTTGTCGTTTTGAAACCACTTGTTTCATATTCGCTGAACGTGTGCCTGTTATAGGAGCTGGGGTCTTCCACTTTGCTTTCCACGGGCAAGGCTACCGCCTTCCTCATATCTTTTCACCCACCGACTCACAGTATTTCACTAAAACAAAAAAGGGGTACTGTTAGGCTACTAAGCAAAATACACACTTTATGTATTACCTACTATTTAGAAACAAAATTATTTAAAAGGGCAATTTCACATAGATATTAAGTTTATTGTTATTTTCATCGTTCTATATTCTAGGAAATAAATTTACATTGAAATTTTATATTTTTATTCTTTTTAGACATTGTGATATTTATAAAACGTTTAAAAATAACTACAAGGATCAGCAGTTACACTTTAATTAAATAAATGTTTAATATTTATATTTAAATCATAATACTCACACTCAGTCCGGTTTCATCACATAGGTATTTGTGATATAGGTATTAAGTCCACTTTTATGCAGCGCAATAATATTCGCTTTCATTTCTATATTTAAATTTGCTTACATTTTAAAATGAATTAGAAGGACGCTAATAGATGAAACACACGTCACTAGCACACAATTATCAACCAACACCGTTAGTCGCGGTGAATGAGTCGTAAATCATTTAAATTTATTTAGGTTTCTGTGGGTATAATGATAAAGTTTTACGAGTTTAGTGAATAAGAAGAACAGAACAAGAAACTATACTCAAAAGTGATTTTTAAAACAATAAAAAGACTATCACACAGCGAGTGGGATTCGAAACCGCGACTCGCTGCGCTCAAACGCGATAATCAAGTGCAGTAACTGCTCAGCTATCATGCCATTTGCTTTAACGGTTGAATTTAGGAATACATTCATTCGTAAACGTATGAGAGTGTGTGTGTATATAGTATTATAGCCTATAGAAATTGCTTATTATAAGAAGGTCGTAAGTTAAAGCGAAGTGTCAATCTATTGCTTTTTGAGATTGGGGCACCATTAGTGAGGGCTACTGTACATTCTGGGAATAAATAGATACTGTGCATTCAGGGGCTTATGGCTAATTAATCACAGCTGCACGGTTCGATCGATCAGGTTAAGCTACGCTTGCCGCGGTTGGTCCGTGGATGGGTGACATTTTTACCTATAACAACCCCGCACGTTAAGCCGTTTGGTCACGGTTGTCATTCGTGGATCTTTGACAGTCGTTGCGGGTCGGAGCTTTCATCCCCTATTTAACTCCCTTAGGGGTTGAATTTCGAATAATCCTTCCTTATTCCTTGTCTACATTATAAAGGGAACCTCTGTGCAAAATTTCAACTTTCTAGGTCCAAGGGTTTGGCCTGGGCGTTGATGGGTCAGTCAGTCAGGACTTTTCTTTTTATTTATAAAGATTCATTCACCACATTCATTCTTTAACAATTGTAAGAAATGACTAAAACACGGCAAACAAATATTTTCCCAGAATCATCATCTGCCCTCAGATTATAAAACAAAGGCAGATAGACCACGCGGAACACCAATCGTGAAGCCAATCAACCAAATACTAAAGCGTCGCATTGTATATAATGCGAGGCTTTAGTATTTGTCTTTTTGACTCTTGGGTGTTCCGCGCGATCTATCTGCCTTTGTTTTATAATCTAAACCAAAAAAAAAAACAAATACTAAAACGTCGCATTGTATGTAAAATACAATGCGACGCTTTAGTATTTGGTTAATTAGCTTCACGATTGGTGTTCCGCGCGGTCTATCTGCGTTTGTTTTATAATCTAAACCAAAAAAAAAAACAAATACTAAAGCGTCGCATTGTATGTAAAATACAATGCGACGCTTTAGTATTTGGTTAATTAGCTTCACGATTGGTGTTCCGCGCGGTCTATCTGCGTTTGTTTTATAATCTGAGCATCTGCCTATCCTTTTCCCAACTAGTGTCAGCTTCCAGTCTAACCGGATGCAGCTGAATACCAGTATTTTACATGGAGCGACTGCCTATCTGACCTCCACAACCCGTTACTTACTAGGTAACATGATTCCTCTTGGTAAGACTTTCATCATTTTTTAGCATCTCACTATCTATCTATAGGTACATAAATAAAAATAAAAGTCTTGACTGACTGACTGACTGACTCATCAACGTCCAGCCCAAACCCTTGGACCTAGAATGCTGAAATTTTGCACAGAGGTTCCCTTTGTAATGTAGACAAGGAATAAGGAAGGATTTTTCGAAATTCCACCCCTAAGGGTGTTCAATAGGGGATGAAAGCTCCGCGCGGGCGAAGCCGCTGGCAAAAGCTAGTCCCTAAAACTCAGAATGGCAGCATTTAAATCACGTGATAGAATCGATTCCAAATAGATTTTCCTTACTAAATAGATACAAATCAAAAACAGATTTTTCAAAAATCTAATGATAATAGTCTCGTAGACTAACAAATCTTCTGCTAACTGTACCTCAACCTGGCGTCGAACCCCCGTACCTCGGGTTCACAGTCGCGACTCATAAATAAATCTCTCTAACGACCAAAATCAATACGCATGAAATGGGGAGGGGAGACTAGGGATGAAATGGTGGGTTCTATGCTGCGCTGAGAGATTGCACACTAAAATAAATTTGAAATTCATTTATTCAAACTAGGCTGAGAATACACACTTTTTGAGGTTCAAAGCATTATCAGACCAAGCACTCTTGATTTCAAGAATGCTTGGTAAAAAGAATGCTTGGAATTTTGTGAGATAATACATGATACATCCGACTAATAAAAAAATATAATTTAGTGATCGAACATCAGGACACAAGTCCAATTGGACATTCTTTCAATTGTAATTAGAAACAAAAGCCTCGATGTTGTCTGACGGTTACCATTTCTAACTGTCCATAAGGTGTCCGTCGATGAAAGTTATTTCAATTTTTTTACCGACGAAAAATTGAAATAACTTTAATAAATAGCAGGAGGTTCTCAAGTCGACGCGAATAGATTCAAAAGTCGACGTCTGCCGCGATATTTTTACGTACCTTCACGGATAAGTCAAAATCAAAAATCGTTTATTCAAATTAGGCTGAGAATCAGCACTTTTCGAACGTCAAAATACATAAGACAGTCCCCGAAAAACGCCCACCCTTCGACACTTCCTAGTGCTTTAGCTGGGAAGAAGAAGTGACGCAACAAACTTCCCAGCGGCACAGCTGTCTGTTTAGTCGGTATAAACATACATAGGCAAAGTAATAAACAAGTACGCATAATACCAAAAATAAAAGCCTCCTGGTATAAAAGGCGTGATAGCTTACAGTCGACGTTCTCAAGAACGTAAAAATATCGCGGCGGAATTTCATCGCACCCTAGACTTTCAACTCTTGTGTATCAAGCATTTAGAATCCAATAGAGTGCATCCATCTTAGTCTGTTGATCCATTTTCAGCAATGCGTTGAAGCGGTATTATGACGTCCGTGTGTACGACGTATAAGTCCTTTATTGCAAAACAGTTTCTAACTTCTGATTTCAGATTCTATTTAAGATTGTTGATTTGGTCTCAGAGCAGACTGGTAACGGCCGCGACTTACGAGTTTGTAGGTCGTGCGTTCGAACCCAGCCAGGTGCATTACTTGTGTAAATAATTTCATCACCATTGCTCTCAAAACGGCGAAAGAAAACACAAAAACAAGACATGTGACATCTACCAACCCGCACTGGGCCCGCGTGGTGGCTCACGGCCCGGCAGCGGGAACATTATAGACTGAGTATGCGAGAATGTGATTTAGTCTCTCCATCTCCATTCTAGATAGACTAAAAACCTACGTCAGAAAACTTCACCATTTCAGACACCAATCCACATGGTCTTCACATGATCTGACACAGATTATGTCTGGACTTTATAAGAGACTGTGACTTCTGAGTTTGTTTCGGCCTTTCTTCTTCTGAGTACTCTGGTAGTCAGATAGGAAACGCCGGCCTCATCTAGTTTACAAAAATATAATTGACGTGTAAAATTGTTTGTACAAGTACAAACATACTTACAGAAAGAAAATCATTTATCATTCAGAAAAACATAAACTCAACGAAAAAAAAAACGTAAATATTAACTTTAATTTTGAGAATGGGTCGGTTCACTCGGCCCCAAATGTAATCCACCTCGCATCCAGGAGACGCCGGTGTCATTTACCTGTCCTCATTATACCTACTTACCTTTATACATATACAATTGTACCTCTATACCTGTAATAATGTGCCCTCAAATATGATGTCAAATTAATTATTAATCTTCTTAGAATTTATTATAATTATTGTTGGAATTAAAAGGCGGTGGGATTTTCGGATTTGACTTGTAATGTGATTAGGAAATTGTAATGTAAATGTTCTATTAGGTTAAGTGACACTTCCTGAGGTTATATTTTGGATGGGTACTGATGTTATGGACAGTCAGCCAAAAATCAAACAACTAGTTCTACGTGTGACCCAGTAACTGGATTGTGGAGGTCCGATTGCATTCGCTCCATGTAGAATACCTACTTTTCTTCTGTTTTCAGGTGCATCCGGTTAGACTGGAAACTGACCCCAACATAATTGGGAAATGGCTGGGCAGATGAGGATGTGATAACGGACCTTGAGTATAATAGAATACAGTATCATTGTTTTGCGTACAAAAGTGGTAATCACATAAATTATAAATTAAAATGGCTCACTTACTACATGATGCAAGGAATACCGTAATCCTACTATAATCCTACTATGTATACAGGAAAAGTTTTTCCAGTGCGCAAATTTTAACCATGAATTCAGCATAAATATCATTGTAGAGCCCCTAGCGGAGAAATTTTTCGCCGGTTATTAAAAAAAAATCTGCTGTTCCATACATTTTGACCGCGTAGGTATTGCAGTTTTCTATGAAACAGCTGTTTTTTTTTTGTATAACCGGCGAACAATTTTTTCTGCTCTAGAATGATATGCTGAATTCATGGTTAAAATTTGCGCACTGGATAAAAACTTATCCTGTATAATGTCATAAATGTGAAAGTTTTTGAAGATGTTTGGATGTTTGTTACTTAATCACGCAAAAACGGCTAAACGGATTTGGATGAAATTTTGCACACAGATAGTTTATAACCTGGATTAACACATATAATAGTTTTCATCCCGTTAGTACGTTCACGTGGGATAATTTTCAAGCTCCACGCGGGCGGAGCCGCGGGCAACAGCTAGTATTGAATAATACAAACACTTTTTATTACCTAACTAGCTTTTTCATGCGGTTTCGCCCACGTGGAGGTCTGGAATTATCCCACGGGAACCTACTATTGGGACAAACCATCTATTTTACCAAATTTCATCCAAATCCGTGCGGCTCCCCCCCGAGTGGGTTCCCGCATTGTCGTTGCGGGGGGGCTTAGTAACCGTGGTCTCCCATCCACGGTGAAGCCAAGAGGAACCCAACGGTGGGGCCGCTCGTCAGGGCTTTTGCCTTCAAGCCATTGACGTAGCGGCCAAAAAGTAGGTTGCGGTGAGGTGCACCGCAACTGAGGTGGGCCGCGATGTCGAATGGGAGGCATCGCGGCTGAGGGTTACAGGCTGCGGTAGAGGAGGAATGCCGGTGCTTCTGAGCAGCGCTCTTCCCTTCCGTGGCCTGGACGGGGCCGCCACCGTTTGATGGCGGACGCGGTGGGGCCGCAGGGGAAGAGGAGTGTCGGTATAGCGTCAGCCGCTCTCCCTATCCTCTGCGGCCGAAAAGTGGTAGACGGGACGGCGCGTTGTGTTCCTCACGCGCGCCGTCAAAGATGTCAGCAACCACTGGTGGGGTCCGCAAGGGCCGATGCCTGCCAGGGGTGCGGGTTTGTTCGAAAGAGATACCACGGCCCCTGGCATACGGGCTACTGAGGGAACACGGGTGGGTTTTAGTCAGTAAAAGTCTGACACGCCCTCCTGCTCTACTCAGCAGGAGAAGTCATTTGATGATTTCCCACCCAAAAAAAAAAAAAAAAATCCGTGCGGCTGTTTTTGCGTGATTTAGTAAAATATCCAAATATTTAAACTTTCACATCCTAGATAGTATAAATGCGAAAGTTTGTATGTGTAACCGTGGAGTTTCTTGCCAGATCTTCGTCATAGGAAACGACGAATTGGAACCGTGCACCTAGCTCCTGACGTTTCATGTATCCATGTAGGTTTATGTGAAATGAAACTTTTAAGAAAAAAAAAAATTACCGCCGAAAAAACTGAAAAGCAAAAAATTGTAAACCTCCCTAGTAAGTAAGTTCGGACGGCGGTGACATAAAATTAAAATCCAAAGTCACCGACTTCCGAACTTCATCACCATCATTTCAGCCGAAAAAAGTCCACTGCTGGACTTAGGCCTCCCTCAAAAGGGGGGTTTTGCCATAATCGCCACGCTTGGCAGGCGGGTTGGCGATCAAAGTATGGTGGTAAAATGCTTATAGAACGCTGCTGCCCATTCTCTAGTAAGTTCCTTAGTCGCCTTCTACGACACCCACGGGAAGAAATGGGAAGGTGCTATTCTTTTACGTCCGGCCTCACACGGAACGGCACTTCCGAACTTAGTTAGTAATTAGTGCTTAATTTTTAATTTCATTTTGTAAAACACAGCATTAAATCTATGAGTGAACAATCAATCATCCCCTGTTTTCCTACCCTTAGGGTTGGATTTTTTTTCCAAATTTATATGGGGTATATTTCTTCCTTTCCCTTTCCAATAAAAAAAAGAATTATCAAAATCGGACTACTCTGAAAAAAGTTATGCGTCATACATAAAAAAAACATACGCGTTGACATGAGAACCTCCTCCGTTTTTTAGTCGGTTAAAAATATTTTGAAATTGATTCCATTCTTACCAACCATTATCCAATAAGATTTAATATAAGACTTCCCTCAAAAACGAATAACTGTTATACTTGATAGATACTCATGCTTAAACTACTGTAATCATTTTATCTATACAAGTACTCGTATCCTTTTAAAATTCAATTTCATCTTATTAATCCAACTTCCGAAAGCTCTTATAACAATGGAATAAGGTTCAAAACGCATTAAAAGTGTGTAATATAGGAAATATTTTAAGGGTCTTTTTAAACGTTTAAGAGGAATTAAGGGACCATAACTTAGTTTTTTTTTTTTAATGGGCAACATAAGTTATATGGGGGCGTTATTTGGTTCCGTTTATGGCGTTACATGAATTAGGAAGCATTTTTATTAAACATTTCTACTTAAAAGAATAAGGGTTTGAGCAATGACGTATAATAAATAGACGCACTTTTTCAAAAAAAAAAAAAAAAAAACATCCGACTTCCGGAAACACTACAAGTGAAAAATAACTTTAATTTCGGAAGTCAATGACTTTGGATATATGTATTTTTAACCGACTTCAAAAAGAAGGAGAGACAATTCGACATGTTAAACTTTTTATTTTTTTATGTATGTTCGGGGATAACTCCGTCGTATAAAGACGGATTTACAAAATTCTTTTATTTCGAAATGGTCCCATTTAAATTTCATATAGATCTGGTGATGCGTTTCGGAGACAGACAACGGAACTCTTCAAAAAATTACAGCAAATCAATCGCGAATGCTGCTATCGCATAAATATGCATTGTGTGGGGTATGTAACTAAAAAGTGAAAAATAAAAACTTTTTTCAAAAAAATAACAACTGACTTCCAAAAAAAACACTACAAAGCGCAATATAACTTTAATTTCGGAAGGCGGTGACAAAGAATAAAAATACACATCCAAAGTCACCAACTTCCGAAATTAAAGTTATTTTGCGCTTTGTAGTGTTCTTTTGGAAGTCGGTTGTTATTTTTTTGAAAATTTTTTTTTATCAATTTCTTATTAATCTGATTCTCAGAAACGGTTCCAAATATTTTCATAAAATTTAGTATGCAGGGGTTTCGGGGGCGATAAATCGATATAACTAGGTTTCATTTTTAGAAAACGTCAAACAAAAAGAAGGTCATCAAGATACTATTATAAACTAGCTTTTGCCAGCGGCTTTGCTCGCGTGGAGGCTGAAAACTATCCCACGGGAACGTACGAGTAGTACCGGTATAAAAAGTGTCCTATGTGTCATTCCAGCAAGCTTAGCACGAGCACCGATTTGTCGACGGAAGAATAGATATGACTGGTAAAGGATGTAGGTACAATAGAAGAACATAGCTACGTTTTTCTATTAATTATCACAGTTATGCGTTCTCAACTAATTGTAGGAACGCTGACACATTCGTTTTGTATTCATCTGTATGTGCAGCGATCGGCGACGCCGCGCCAGTTCGCCAGCAACCATCGCCCGCTATAGACATTATAACCTTAAAGTACACTGTGTACAGTACCCGGCGATAAATATTGCATTTCGACCTTTGGAAAGAGACAATCGGCTAATTTCGGCTTCGTAGAGCATTATCTCTGTCGCACACTACCTATGTGACGTTTTGTCAGTCGTTGTTCAAGTGCGATAGAGTGCGGTCGCGTCCAGTTCAAAATATATATTTAGAGTTGTTAATACCCCCAAATTTAAATAATTTTAAGTTGTACTATGGCATCTCTTTTTGATTTTATTTTACCCCAACATAAAGCCATCACTGATAGAAAAATTGGTGTATTTTATACAAAGAATAAAAAGAATTATCAAAAGAAGCAAGTCATAATTGTTTTAACAGCTCCTAATAGATACCGGACTGTTTGTATTTCGTGCGAGAGAGATAACGCTCTACGAAGCCGAAATTAGTCGATTGTCTCTTTCCAAAGGTCGATGTGCAATATTTATCGCCGGGTACTGTAATAACGTAACGTAAATAAAAGTAACATCCAAGTTCTAACGACGTTTTACTTCTCTCCGTACACACCTCACACTTTGAATAATACACGCAAATACTAAAGAATCATGATTTCATCTAATCGTAAATACTTTGTGGCTGTCGAGTAGAAAGTTTGTTGTCAGTGTGATTTACAGTTTGAGAAGAAACATTCTTCTAAACTAGTCTACATTTATAAGGACCAAGAAAAAGATCGTTAGGGGGTTTTTGGCGGGATCGCATTGGAACATGTCGCACGAATTTTCATTTTCATGAAATTTCAAATTGTATAATTTTGGTAGTGAATTATTCAATTTAGTTACGTGTGAGTGTACAAGTGTAGTGAAGGTGAAAATAACTGACTAACGTGGACTTTTCGTGTTCCCCCCAAAAACTCCTAATAGGTTGTTGTAAAGTTTGCAATAACCGCTTTTGCAATAACTTTGACTTTACTGACTATGACTTTTTTGTAACTTCGTGCCTGATATTGGGCCATTTACTTGATTGAAAAGTAAAATTACTTGACACTGGCTAAATGCACAAACCGTGCGTAGACAAAACCCAAACAAAAAAAAAAAGATCGTTAGAAACAAAAGACAAAATGACAGATTGTAGAAGGATATCTACGGTGCGATGTCAAAAATGGAGAAACGAAATGTCACTTTGTATTGAAAAAGCACTGTCTATTCTACGTAGGAATAGAAAGCGTCATGCTAAGTGTGTAAGAAGACAGGGCCATTGGAATACAAAATCTTATTTTTAGCCAAAACCCATAAAGACAATGATAAACTTTTAAATCATCCCTGGCGCCACGTAAAGCCAACAAAAGCGAAAGTTTCATATCTTTTAAAAGCTTTTAAGTTTAAGGTAATAAATAATAACATACTTGAGCCTTAAGGGGAAGTGTATCGAGTTGTTTAAGGGTGGGCTACCCTTTTCGTACCTACTTGAGTTGGGGCGTCTGTTTTGATAGTTAAAATTAAATGTATGTCAGGGTTGTTTTTCAATAATGTTTGTTGACGTTATTATGAACCATTTTCTTAGAAAGAGGACACTATTATATTCTCGTGGGTGCGTTCAATATCGTGTGTAACAGTGAGGTAGCATAAATTATATTATGAGCATAAATTATCCTGGAAAACAAAATAATAATAATATTCTCTTCTTAAGGTAAATCTTGTCGACATTTTTTTCCATTAAACTTCGGGAGTGTTTTACTCCACTGTTCGACAATATGCATCAGAATACTAAAATTAAAAACTATTAAAAAGTTAGGAGCCAACAAAGATCCGTTTTTCTTGCTAATTTAACCTAACTTTGAGCGTGTTTAGGTAATAAAAGTCGTGTAAAATCTCCAAAACTAAGTCGGTATCGACAAAGCTCAATTATTCAAAAAGTTCAATAAAAAAAAAAAAAGATAATTGATTTATGCAGTGATTTTTTCATAAAACCTGATCTTCTTTCTTAATTTTTTACGAACCTGTATTACTTTAACTGATCCTGCATCCTGTTTCCTGATCCTGTTTTTCTTGCTAAATTAGCAAGAAGAACGAATCTTTTTTGGCTCATAACTTTTTAATGGATTTTTATTTGCCCTTCGAACGGAACCAAAACAACTCTGTTTGGCCACAGAAATTTATGTAGTAGTCCACCCTGGACGAGCTCCTCCAGAATAATGTGACACGATTTGCAGACCACTTCTACTTCTATGGATATACATATATGAAGCATGCACGTTCGTTCAAAAACACAAATAACTATTTAAAACAGCACAGGAAATAAGCTCTCGAAGTAGGCGTGACCAATACAGACTTGTGCTGGATGTACTGCCTCGATCAGCGAAATATAATAAAAACTCTCTGGCTATTGTGCCTGTACGTCTCTATGATAAATTACCAAAAATGTTTAAAACATTAAACTGTACGTTATTTAAAACCCAATTATTTAAATGGCTTAATGAAAATAATTTCTATAGTATTCATGATTTTTAAATGTGAAATCAATGTAATGTATTCAATGTAATAATGTATTTTTAGTAAGTAAGTTTGCACGCTCTAGTTTTAAGCAAAACATGTTTGATCTATATTTTCCAATAACACCTTGTATACCATGTTTTATGCAAATAAAAATATCTTATCTTATCTTATGGAAAAATCAATTTGCAAAGACAGCTAGGTTGGGGTCAGTTAACCGGGTTTTATATGGAGTGACATATGGTGATGACATAGTTATGGAACCGAAACGTGGTCGCTCACAATGGGTCTCATAAGAAGACTTAAAGTCACCCTTGGAGTTTCCCTGCGTGATTGAATCAGGAATGATGAGATCCTCAGGAGAACCAAAATAACCGACATAGCCTAAAGAATTGTCAAACTTAAGACGCAGTGGGCAGGGCACATTGCTCGCAGAACAGATGGCCGATGGGGCCGAAAGCTTCTGGAGTGGCGACCTCGTACTGGAAGACGTAAAGTTGGAAGACCTCCCACAACGTGCACCGATGACCTTGTGAGGCCCGCTGGAGTCCGCTGGATGCGGGAAGCACAGAACCGGTCGAAGTGGCGGAGCTTGGGGAAGCCTATGTGCAGCAGTGGACGTCTTTCGGCTGAAATGATGATGATGATGTTGATAACATGGAGCGGCTGCGTAACTGACCTCCACAACCCAGTCGCTGGATAACACGATACCCTTTTATAAGACTGTTTGTCAGACTTTCGGATGTCTGACGACTCGTAACGACTGTCAAATATCCACAAATGACAGCCGAGAACAACCAACTTTCTGTCATTTTTCTCTCAAAAGGATAAAATAATAACAAGGTTATAATAAACGCTACCTATTACAGCACATTTGGGCCCTAATATGATAATAATATCTCGTAAAATGACTCCGGCAGCCATTTCGTAATAAAATAATAATTACGTGAAGTAACTCGTATCGTGTGTAATTTTGATTCGCGATCAAAATGCAATTTCGTTGAGGGAAGGGCGTGAATATAGTGAAAGCGATGCTACGCTATGATATCCATTTAAGACTTACATTTGATATTATTTTAATTACTTATTAATTTTTTTCCTATTCTTATTTTTGTAACTTTTTATTTTTATTTTCATAAGTTTCTAAGGCAGGAATCCGAAGGGATCCGCTTTATGTCAAAAGCACAGAACCGATTGAAGTGGCGATGCTTACCGAGACCTATGTGGCGTGTTTCGGCTGCAATAATAATGTATATTTTTCTAAGGACAAGACACTTCACAAATCGATATGATAGAAGAATTTGTAGTTCGAGACTAAGAGAGAAATCTTCCTGGTATAACTGTATTATTGGAACAACTGTGTTATTGGAACAACAGATGTCAAGAATCTATAATTATGATAAGTTTAAGAGGGCTATGATATATGATAGAAAATCAAAAAAATCGAAGACATGTCATGTGACATCTACCAACCCGCACTAGGGTCGCTTGGTGGATTGTGACCCACTTCCTCTCACAGAAGGGAGGTCTGTGTACCAACAGTGATAACATTTTAGGCTAATTTTGTAATTAGCTAAGAGTCAGCAAGTGACGCTTATGAGCGATACATTCTGGAGAAATCAGTTATCTTGGATTACCAACTTTTATTAAACAGTGATTAGGAGGAATGAGGATCACCACGGGAGGAAAGTACTAAGTATGAATATGTTCCGTGTGGTGCCGGACGTAAAAACATAGCACCATCCCATTTCTTCTCGTGGGTGTCGTAGAAGGCGACTAAGGGACTTACTAGAGAATGAGCAGCAGCGTTCTCTATGCATTTTACCAACATACTGCGATTGCCAACGCGCCTGCCAAGCGTGGCGATTATGGCAAAACCCCGAGGCCTATGTCCACTAGTGGACGTCTTTCGGCTGAAATGATGATGATGAGTATGAAATGCTACGAAAATAGAATATAACCAAAAAATACATTTTAAGAAAAAAGCTGCCAAACGTGTCATGAAAAATAGTGCCATAAAAGTAAGAGATTTTATGATTTTAAAAGCTGCCAAATTGTCTATCTAATGTAAAATATAGCATCGCTTTCAGGGTAGCAGTGCCTTAAATCTACATTAAGTAATGAAATGAAGCGTATAATTTTAAGCCATTACTGTCATTACGTACTACTTTGTAGCATCGGGTTTATATCTCAACTCCAAGTAAATGTCGTTACGAGATGACGAGCAGGAACATGCTGTGATATAAGATTGAACGGTGATTTTGGTGAGTATGTTTATTCATTCTTTTTGGTGAATATTGAATGGAATTGTTTTGAAGAGGATTGTGTGTTTTTACCCGGCTGCGCCAGAAGGAGGGTTATGTTTTTCGAGTGTATGTATGTTTGTAAATGTCTTTGGCAGGCTCTGTAGCCTTTATGGCTTGATCGATTTCAACTTGAGAGGTGCCGTTAGATTTGTTTTTATTGTGTGAGTGACACTGGGTATATCAATATTGAAAAAAAAAATGGTTAATTTTTGACGCCATTCTGTCTTATTTTTTATTTATGTTTCAAAATCTATCGAGTGAGAGAGAGAGCATCAAAATAAAGAGTTTAATAAATAGGTCTCATTAATGTCAATAATAAACATTAACTAAAAACTGTGAAAAAAAATACACAATAAAAAACCCGACTGCCACGCATCTTTTTAAATTTAACATTAAAGACATTAATTGCCTCCGACTGCAAGAGATTACATAAAGTACTTATTCAGTCTAATAGTAATCCGTTTAAAACAAGTTTCTTGTTTCCATCTTTTTTAATTAAACTTCACTTTTTAAGCACTCGGATTTTTTGATTTTCTAAATTGTGTTTGCTATAGGTAACTGGGTTGTGTAAGTATCAGTAAAAAACTGGTATTCAGCTGCATCCGGTTAGAGTGGAAGCTGACTCCGCAGTAGTCTTAAAAAACGAGGAAGATCTCAATACATCTGTATTTTTTTTTAAGTGTTCATCTTTTTTCATACATTTTGTAGAGGAATCTTGCGAGGTGTTCCCAAATACATTTCATTGACTTTGCTTGGGTAGATTTAGAACTAGCTTCAATAAATAATATTTTAAGCACTTAGTCTATTTTGATAATGTTATAATAATTTCCTGTCATTATTATATAGATAGCAATTATTGCAGTATACTTTGTGAGTGGTAGGTAGGTAGCACAACTAAAAAGTAGGAATGCATCCGATACCGATATCGATGCCTATATATCGGCGATACTCGAAGTTTGCCGAAATATCGGCATCGGCGAAATTTTATGGCCGATTCAACGATACTTTTCAAATATCGCGTTTTAAAAATGTAACGTAAACGCGCGTGTTGTCTCGTCTATTTCGTTGCAAACGAGGCACGAACTAACCATACTAAATTGTACTATTAACGAATTTCAACCTGTCTATAGTTTTAAACGGTTTATTTAGTTTGTCCTGTTATTTGTTATTTTTATGTTACTTAAAAAAATAACCTGACTTGTGTATTATTTATTTTACCTTCATTTTTGAATTCAATAACCGTATCAGTATCGGTATCGCCGATATTTTTATAAGAGCATCGGTATCGGTATCGTATCGGCAAAAAGGCATAGCGAGGCATTCCTACTAAAAAGTGAAAAAAACAATGTGTTCGAGTGTGTTTTATTTTAGATTAGCCCCTTTTTATTTTATTAGCCAGACATAAACCTAAAATAAGTGGACGGAGGACAAAGACGGAAAAAAAATTCACTGTTCACCATTGTGACCGCATAGGTAGGAACTTTTTGCACTTTTCTATGAAACAGCTGATTTTTGTTTGTGTTCTTGGGGGTCTAGAATGATGTGCTGAATTTATGGTAACAGTTTCCACGTCGATGTCCCTACCGCCGTATATGAGAATTCAACGTATAAAAATAATCTAATAGTTATCCCAAAAAGCTCTAGTTAATCTTTCTAAAGCGTACCACAAACTGACTTAATCATAACTACATTTACCTTAAATGTGGCCCAATATTACATTGACATTCCCACCCATAAATAACTACACCCATCCATCCGTACCCGTCCACCTAACCACCACGGTAAACTATTTATCACACGACTAAATATACCACTTCGTTATGCGCAAGAGTCGATTGAGACGCGCACAAACGAGACGCTAAAGAGGCGCGGAAAGACGGTTTGTTAAAAGTGTTAGGAGCGACCAGTTTTGGAAAAAGATGGTAACAGACGGATGGAATTTTTTGGTTGTTAAAAATATGCTTTACTAGCTTGTTTTTGCGCAATTTTTTTTTAAATACAAAAAGTTAGACATATGCTGCAGGCTTAGCACGAGCACCGATTTGTCGACGGAAGAATAGACATGACTATTAAATAAATGATGTACAATAGGACAAGATAGCTATGTTTTTCTATTCATTATCGCAGTTATGCATTCTAAACGAATCATGATTTTGTAGATAATCGTATATACTTTGTAGCCGTCGAGTAAAAAGTTTTGTTGTGAGTGTGATTTTGACAGTTTGGGAAGAAATATTCTTCTGAAATAGTCTACATTTATAAGGACCTAGACAAATATCGTTAGAAACGAAAGACTAAATGGCAGATTGTAGAAGGATATCTACGGTGCGATAACAAAAATTTAGGAACGAAATATCACTTTGTATTGAAAAAGCACTGTCTATTCTTCGTAGAAATACAAAGCGTCACGCTAAGCCCGCTGTCGTTGAATTTTTTGTAGGCATTATCAAGCTCCACAACTTTTCTCTAGAACTCAATCTTATGTATATATCTCTCAGTGTTAAGGCAGCGTTAGTAAGAAACATTTTCGTTCGACCTTTTTTTCTCCGACTTAGGTACTTTGCAAATCCGAATACCACAAAAAAGTCTTAAATTTTTTCGGATTAATAACCCTCACAAATAACGCGGCTTTCAATCATACTTCACATTTATGTAGTAGTATGATATAGTAGGATGACCGATGATCGGTGAAGGCCGCAGGAAACCACTGGATGCGAGAAGCACAGAACCGGTCAAAGAGGCGGTGCTTGGGGGGGGCTATGTCCAGCAGTGGACGCTTTTCAGCTGAAATGATGATGAGCAAAAGTGTTTGTACAAACCTACTTGTAGAAATAAAATATTTTTCATTTAACGTCGAATATTATAATGAAACGGGCGCATAAACATAACCTAACGAATTAAATTGAGTACAAGGGGTACTCAATTTAATTCGCTCCTCCTTACAAGGCTGGCCTTAGGAACCAGCACAAAGGCAGGAGTTAGGCCTAAACCTATTGTTTCACGAACTCACCTGCCTTTGCATACATACCAACATATGTGGGCTTTGAAAGCCAAGATTATGGGATATATCTTCGTCTGAATATTGCGGAAAATACATGCAAATTGGATTGTGGGCATACAATAGTGTGTTGTAGAACAATAGTGATGATTTCTGCTCTGACGGTATTAGAACCAGCCTGATATTGCCCCTCTGAAGGGCAAAGGACTCTTCTTATACAAAGAAGGCACGAGCATTGATCACCACGGTCAGAAGGTCTAAGTTTCCTCATCATATTTTTCTAGAACAATAAAGTTGGTGTTTCACAATCTGCCTTTAATATTCCCACTGCTGGGACACAGGCCTCCTCTCTGTGAGAGGGAGTGGGCCATAATCCGCCACGCACAGTCTACGAATGCTGCTGGGGAGTTTGTTGCGCCACTTCTTCTTCCCAGCTAAAGCACTAGGAAGTGTCGAAGGGTGGGCGTTTTTGGGGGACTGTCTTATGTATTTTGACGTTCGAAAAGTGCTGATTCTCAGCCTAATTTGAATAAATGACTTTTGATTTTGATTTTTTGGTTCTAGGACATGTCGGGTTTCTTACGATGTTTTTTTTTCTTTACCGTTTTAAGGGCAGTGGTGATGAAATTAAATATACAAATCGCCTGCCTGGTTTCGAACTCACGACCATACACTACATTCGATTTTTCATATAAAAAGTGCAATATCTACGCGGTGAAAATGTATGGAACATCAGATTTTTATTCGAAAACCTACGAAAAATTTCGACTGTGGAATATAGGGGGTCTATAATTATATACTGAATTCGTGGTTACAATTAGCGCTCAGGTAAAATTTTTATCCTGTTGTACACATACATTTCTCCGGGTTATTTAAGTACCATATAATATAGGCAAAACAGGTAAATATTTGACAACAATTTGCGATGTTGCCAACTTTCAGAATAAACGCTCCTAAAAGGCCAATAAATTTTTTTTTTTTACTTGTTAGAGTTTTTGTTGGGGTCGGGGGATTTTTAAATTTTTAATTTAACTTTTTTTGCTCAACAGTAGTACGACAACTAGACCAACAAGCCAGTCCAGGGCAATAAGTGAAGTTGTACTTCTAAACAACCGTGTAGTGTGGCCCGCCCCTAACTTTAAGGGCGTTTGTCCATTCACTTAGTATATGTAATAGCTCTCTACAGTAAGTGACATGGCGTATTTCCGTAATTTGAAACATTCTTCCGAAAATACCTTAAACGTTTAGTTTGTTTGTACTTGAGTAACTTGCTAAATGATGTCGTTGGTAGAAAGTGGAGTAGTTACCGCGTTTCAACCGTTTTGTGGGTATTTTCCCCCTTAATACAAAACTAGTTTTTATTTAGAAAATGTTGAAACCATCATTATTTTCACTATCGACCAGTTTTACTAAGGGGTACCGTTTTACCCAGTAACTGGGTTGTGGTCTGTGGAGGTCGGATAGACAGTCGATTCATGTAAAATACTGGTATTCAGCTGCATCCGGTTAGACTGGAAGCCGACCCTGACATTGTTGGTACAAGGCTAGCCAGATTGCTAAGTTTATTTTTATTTTGGTTTATATAAAGCCATATTTCAGAATGACAGTTGTGGTTCAAAACGCGTTTAATATTTGGCACGCCACGTTGTAGCGGTAAGTCCCCTCTTTGAGGAGTGGCTTGAGAGGCGGCATGCCGTCCTCACCTTCCGCCTGATGCAGGTCCTCACCGGACACGGTTGTTTCGGGAGGTTCCTGTTTTGGATAAGGCAGGAGGAAACGCCCGGTTGTTTCCACTGCGAAGATCATCCTGAGGATACGGTGGAGCACACGGTGGCAGTCTACCCGGCTTGGGCGGAGCACCGCAGTGTTCTCGTGGAGGCGATCGGCGACGGCGATCTCTCGCGTCCGGCCCTGGCCCAGGACATGGTACGGAGCGAGAGTGCATGGCTAGCCGTCACCTCCTTCAGCGAAGCAGTAATGCTCGCGAAGAGGGAGGCGGCGCACGTGAGGGAGAGGCAGTATATGCACCCTTCGAAAAAATCAGCACCTTAATTAGGTACTATCAGTCACAATTGTAATTATTATGACGGACTTTACTAATCTATTGCTTCATATTAATTAGTTATTTATTTATTAGTTCCAAAACGTTATCTGCTCAAAAACGTAAATAGCGCAATTAATTATTTGAACTGTCGAAATCGAAGCCGTACTGCTGAAAATCAATATTTTATATCAACAGGCAGACTATCGGGCTTCTGACTACACGTAACGACTGTCAAAGATCAACAAATAACAGCCGAGGCACTGAGGTGTCTCATATGTAATGTATTGTCACTCATCCACAGACGATCGACTCGTGCGGCTATTAAGGCGGAGATTTCTTGTAAACGCTCAAAATGGTGGTTTTTTAAACCAGTGTATCTCTTTAACCGTTAATAATTTTGAAAGCAAAAACATAGATATTTCCGAGTCTTTTTGCATACAGTGTACTCAAAACATAATTAGGCATACTTTAATGCATCAAAAAAATCATCATAGTCACCTCTTAATTATCTTTAAAACTAGTTTATTCCTTCAATAACTATTATTATTATAATTAAAAATATACTATAAAATTCTAAATGCCAAACTGCATCCAGTGATTGATTATTTATTTTCAAATAGTAAATATCTAATTTTATATGATTTTATTTGCATTTTTACGACAATGCTTGCTCATTTATTATTCGAATTTATTACAACAGATTTTAACCCGTATCAGATTGCAGTAAGAACTATTATCGCTCATAACGACAATACGACGAGTACATTCAAAATTACCAGGGCCTTAATCATCATTTCAGCTGAAATACATCCACTGCTGGACATAGACCTCCGCCAAAAGGGGGGGTCTTGCCATAATTGCCACGCTTAGCAGGCGGGTTGGCAATCGCAGTATGGTGGTAAAATGCATAGAGAACGCTGCTGACCATTCTCTAGTAAGTCCCTTAGTCGCCTTCTACGACACCCACGGGAAGAAATGGGATGGTGCTATTCTTTTACATCCGGCACCACACGGTTATTAATATTTAACCACAAACCACGCCTCGGTTAAAAATAGACCATGATTAAATTATATTCATTTAAAATGTCCCATTTAAATCCAGATCATAACATTTTATTCCCAAAAAGACGGTCAAAACCAGATCAACAAGCCAGTATGATTGTATTTCATAGAGATAGTATATCTGTAGTTATTTATAACTGTTCGTTATGTAGGCCTTCTTAGGACTTGTATGAGATGATGGTAAGCACGATATCAAATAGGGATGGGACGTCAAAAGATTAAAGTTGTATAGAAGTCAAAACCTTCAAAAATTTTAAACTATGTTTTGGTAAATGATAAAATAATTATTTTATTTCTGTCAAAAAATCAAAATCCAAATATTTTATTTCGCATAATAGTTTTATTGGAAATAAAGTACTTTGGTTTTGATTTGGGCACTTAGGTATGAAACGTCAGAAGCTAGATGCAGGTGTTACGGTTCGTTTTCTATGGAGAAGAGCCGGCAAGAAACTCCACGGTTACTGTTTTTAATGATGTCGACTTGCTAATTTTAATTAATCTGGGTATCACAATTTCATTTTTATTACGTGTATATTGTATACACTGTTGTAACTTTTTTTTTTGTTATTGTATTTTATGTTTCACGAACTGTGTCCAAATAAACGGTATTCTTTCTTGCTCTATGGAAATCGCTTTTTATTTCGAAACTCATAAGATTTTTATTTTCTGTGGGTAGTTTTACACTTACACGTCATTCATTTATTATAAAAACGATATGAGCTCGGCGTTTTCTAGCTGAATACTCTGAGAAGAAAAGCCAAAAAGACCAATGTCTCTTTTAAAGAAATTCCAACCAAATTGAAAGCCTCCCCGTTTTTTTAAGTCGATTAAAACGTAGCTCAACATAAAATTCGAGATTTACTGCGAAATAAGTAAAAGAAAAAAAACTAAACGATTTCTTTGGCCTTACATAAGGAATACCATTTCCCAAATATTCACTAATGCTCAGTTCCTACACACAAAAACGGATCGTTTCACTTACCAATGGTAGAATTTGTTATTTCCAAACTGGGAAATAAATAGTTTCATAAGCTAATTTTACCTGTGATAGCTACTTCAAAAGGCTTGTGGAGGGGCTTGTGGCAAAGTAGCATAAGCCGCACGGGTCGATCGATCAGGTTAAGCTACCCTTGCCGCGGTTGGTCCGTGGATGGGTGACCATCTTTACATACCAAGACCCCTCGGTGCCTCGGAAAGCACGTTAAGCCGTTGGTCCCAGCTGTCATTTGTGGATCTTTGACAGTTGTTACGGGTCGTCAGAAGCCCGAAAGTCTGACAACCAGTCTTACCAAGGGGTATCGTATTACCCAGTAACTGGGTTGTGGAGGTCAGATAGGCAGTCGCCCCATGTAAAATACTGGTATTCAGCTGCATCCGGTTAGACTGGAAGCCGACCTCAATGTGATTGGGAAAAGGCTAGGCAGATGATGATAGCTACTTCAAAACAGCTAGGGTAAAACGAGGATAGTTGCCTCGATTGTAATTACTCTAGTTTCGCGGATGAATTGCATGCTATTTTATTTATCTATCGAAAGACTGTTCACATATCACTTATTTGACCGTGTCGCATGTTTCTATGCGACTGCATGGGAAGGCCAAATGCGGTCATTTTTGGCAGGGCGAAACAGCTTACCTAAACGTAATTTATATGGTTAAGGTAACTATCCCGTATGTGGGATAGATGTCTCAAAATATGTAAGTCCACAAAAATCGCTAATACTTAGGAAAAGATAATGTTTTTTACTTTTGATATTTTCGAAGGGTGGGCGTTTTTGGGGGACTGTCTTATGTAATTTTGACGTTCGAAAAGTGCTGACTCTCAGCCTAGTTTGAATAAATGACTTTTGATTTTGATAAATTTGTAGATACAAAACCGTAGTCTCGGCCAGTTTTACAACTTTTTGTACTAAGAAATAAAGAGTGATCCGGCTTTTACGCTATTACGAAATCCTAGGAATTTGGTATTTGCTTCATTTTAGGTAAAGATACTTAATTTTAATTTTAAAAGAGTCTTAATTTTAACCTACAACTCTCCGTAAGTTAACGGAATCGGCCATTAGTCAACTAAATAATCCTAAATTCGACCACTGTTAAGCTCAACTCTAACCGGAGCCAATATGCCCGCAAAATGTGAACTAATACGACATGATTCTCAGATAGTTAAGTCTAAGATATGCTGCTATGGCTGCTGCCCTGACCAGGGACACCATGTCTTGAAGAAATATGAGGACAGATATCAATTTTAGGATGATTGAAGTTTAGGCTGACAATGATGCAAAATACGCTGTTTATCCTAGATGTTGTAGATGACTTGAAATTGAGGTTTGAAAGGAAAAGGTGTGATTTTAATAATATACAGAAAAAAAAACCAGCGCACAAACTGTAACCATGAAGTTAGCATAATTATTCTAGGCCCTACAAAAAATAATGCGGTTCCATTCATTTTGATCACTTTTCGATGAAACAGCAGGCCAAACCATTTGTAATTTCTTATTGGATAGTGTAACCCTATTTTTCTACAGATATTAAACGCAACGCTAACAACGCAGACTCGCGCACGCGCTTTCTTACAGGAACACGAGAGATTTCAGCCAGCCCCTTGATGTTCCAGCGCTGTCTTCAGGCGATGGTGACCTCTTTTGCCAGACTTAGTTTTATTTAGGTACTAAATAAAACACAATAATTCCTAAAATATTAAAAACTCATGCGCACCCTATGTATTCACCATTCAATGCGCTTGCGCGGCAGCGTGCGTTCGAAATTCAAAAATTCAAATCAGTCTCTGTCCGTCTTTCGTCGAGTGCGCACGCCTGTCAGCATTTACATACACGTTTTGTATGTAAAGACCCATACATTTATCTGTCTTTTATTTTTTGTACTCTTATTTTACTGTATAAAACTTACATTTTCTGCCTAACGATGTCGTTTTACCATTTTAGTGGGTTACAGACCATATACGTTGGGGGTTCATGACCTAAAGAAATGTAGACTTCAATCAAGAAGACAGGATTTTGCATTGAATTTTAATGATGGCAACACTTGTGTAGAATTTGAATGGTTTCCTTTAAATATTGTTGCTTTTCGGAGGAATATTTACCTACATGACGTTTATGAGCGAGCTGGCCATAATATTGGGAAATAAGTTTAATTTTGAATAAGTAATAATCTATGCTCATATGCTGAGCACGTTTGTCGAGTAAATTGGTCAAATAGCCACGTAGGTACGTAGTTGGGTTAAAACAATGACGGGGCGGTCAGAATCATCATCAGCCTACAGCAGTCCACTGTTGGACAATAGGCCTCTCCAATTGCACGCCATTCAGCTCGATTCTCGGCAACTCTCATCCAGCTGCTACCAGCCACCCTGCGAAGATTGTCGCTACACCTAGCCTTTGTCAGACCAGAATATTCGATTAAAATTACTATAGGTATGTCGCAGTATGATAGATAAAGCCGTAATATAGTTATATCCCTAGTGATATAATTATGTACCGTAATATTATGAAGCGATTCATTACTATCTTACTAGGAATATAATTACAATACGGTTCAAATTTAGTGATATAATTATATTACTTGATTAAGTTTAGTGAAATAATTGTAGGAGTGTAGTACGGGGGAGCGACGGAGACGGCGGCGGAGGCTTCGTTGTGTTTGTGAACCCCGCACGTCGCTTGCTGTCCCAGTCTGTCGTTTGCTCACTTCATGAAATGCTCGAGAATTTCATGAAATGGTCGCATTTCATGAAATTCTCGTCTTCTTCTGGTTCCTATATTACAGAAGAAGACGGTCGACGTCAGGTTGACGTAGCCCCACTGCGTAGGGCTCCTATTTCTGTCTGCAGGGTTTAAAGGAACCTAACCAAACCGAACCTCGGTGTGCCCTTGACGTCGATCGTCTTCTCGAGAAAAAACTCTCGAGCATTTCCTGAAGTGAGCAAATCTACGATATGGCCATGATACATACTCGTAGGTATTAATTGAATTTTCCCCACTTTTTCTTTAATATCTGTTATACATATATTAGTTTTATCATTGTAAATGACTTCTTATAGAACCAATATATTGTTTTATTTGATTCTAGGGTAGATTCATAACTATTTAACCAGATTAGTTTAGTCAAATAAACATGTTACTAGATTGGGGCCGTAAGATAGTAATGAATCGCTTTCGTATAACTATGTTACGGCATATGTTTATATCCCTAGGGATATAAGTATATTACGGTTTTATCTATAATTCTGCGACATATATAATAAAACTATTCTATACATAATAGCATATATTACACCTATATTTCTCGAAGGATTAACCACACACACCCATATTTCATCAGTTTCGCCTCCCACAAGATGGACCGATGATCTTGTGAAGGCTGCAGGAATCCGCTGGATTCGAAAAGCGCAGAACCGTTTGAAGTGGAGGAGCTTGGGGGAGGCCTATGTCGAGAGCAGTGGACGTCTTTCGGCTTAAATGATGTGCATAAATGGAAATCACACTAAGGTTTATATTTTATAACTAGCTGTGCCCGCGACTTCGTTCGCGTGCATGTCGGAAAACAATAATGTGTCGCTTTGACGGTGTAGGTACCACTCCTCCGATCTTCCGATCTATCCTGGTAGGAATCTACCACAGCTTTCGAATGCAGTCCAGAGCCTAGAGACAAAACACATTACTCTTGGCGTTCACGCTAAACGGTACGCCAAAATGTATGGGAATGACATTACCTGCGGAAAGGACACGGTAATGTCATTCCCATATATTCTGGCGTAGAGTTTAGCGTGAACGTTAACAGAAAGGTGTTTTGTCTAGGCCTGCAGGCATCTTTAGGGGTTATAATGATATTGCGACGAAGTCTCACTCAGATTTTTAAGAATAAATATAGATCAAAGCGCCTGGTCGAGGCTCATTTTATAATAAATGTGCACCTGCTGTAGGTACAGTAAAAGCTCTTTATTCGCGAGGTATACGTTCCGTAAAATACCTACCGCGAATACAGAAACCGTGACTATGGAATGGTAATTTATATGGGATTATAGGGGATACGTTCCTAAGTGACAAAAAAAAAAAACAATTTAATTGAAGTTTTTGACCATTTTGATTAATTGTATGAGCGTGATATGGATGCAAGCGACTCTCCAAGGCGTAAACGATCAAGCATTTCTATGCGTTAAACAGATTTTTTCGCGTCGAAAATCGTTTTTAAGTAAAAAAAAAATTTCAACATTTTGCAATAAATGGAAAGATGAAACAATAAGTAAAACACGCAAAGCGGCTCGTACCAAAGGATGGAATGTCTATTAAGTCGCAGCATTTATAAATGTGGGGGAGGCCTATGTCCAGCAGTGGACGTCTTTCAGCTGAAATGATGATGATGATGATATATAAATATACTTTATGGTGATGAGGTTGGTTTCATTATGTTTGTTTACATTCTCAAAAAACTTAAAAAAAAAATACCAACCGACTTCCAAAAAACACTACAAAGTGCAAAATAACTTTAATTTCGGAAGTCGGTGACGTTGGATGTGTATTTTAATTATTTGTCACCGCCTTCCGAAATTAAAGTTATTTTGCACTTTGTAGTGTTTTTTGGAAGTCGGTTGTTATTTTTTTGAAAAAAGTTTTTATTTTTCACTTTTTTGTTACCTACCATACACCAATTCGAAATTTCATCATCCTTTGGGTCAAAACAATGCATACTTATTTATGTGATAGAAACATTCGCGGTTGATTTGCTGTAATTTTTTGAAGAGTTCCGTTGTCTGTTTCCGAAACGCATCATCAGATCTATATGCAGGGCCCAATCTAAGGGGGGGCAAGCCGGGCAAATGCTCAGAGCGGCAAAAATGAGCGGCGGCAAAATGTATACTTACAAACATACCTACTCTCATGAATTTTTGTATACTTGTTCAGAAGCCGTAGTAGACTAACGCATGTGAATATGATATAGTTAAAAGAATATCACATAATTATGGTCATACCATCTTTGATGGTGTTAGTGCAAAGGGCGGCGAATGTTATTTTTGCCCGGAGCGGGTAAATAGCTAGATCGGGCCCTGTTTATATTCAAATTCAATGGGACCATTTCGGAGTAAACCCTTTCGAAAAAAAAAAAGAATTTTGCAAATCCGTCTATACAACGTGTTGTTTTGCATCCTCGTCAAATTCAAGGAGGTAACTATGCTAATGATTCTCGTCACGAATCAATAATAAAAAAAGTATTTTTTTTTTCGATATTTTCGGAAATCGGCTTTGGGCATTTTTTTTTTTCGGACACGCATGTTAAAACGCGGCCCGTGTGATACCGCAATGTAACACACAGCGATATAGTCGTGCGACACTGCCTACCGCATACGGAACGGGGCGATTCTATTCTTTGAAAGAGGTGTTTTCTGAAATTCTGTTAAACTTAAATAACGATAAAAACAAGTATGTATTCATTAGTGAGCAAGTATCGTAATTTTATTTGATTATTTATGTCTTTCATAACAGACTCCTGAAATTTGACGAGGATGCAAAACAACACGTTGTATACGACGGAGTTATGCCTGAACATACATTAAAAATATAAACATGTCGAATTGATAACCTCCTTCTTTTTGAAGTCGGTTAAAAACACCGACCGCGGCGAAGGCGGCTATTGTAGATGTCAAAGGCCGAACCAATACAGCGGCGATATCATTTGACAATGTACTTTAGCCGAAGTTGTAATAAGGTCTATTTCACTTTTTTATAGTCCATCTGACGACGCGTTTACAAAGGATATTGGGTTGGATACCTATTGGAATCCTTTTTGTTATTTGTTAATATGTATGTACCGATGTACCGATTAGACCCGCAAATAAATAAATCTTTAGCCGCGGATATAGGAATTGGGTCGCATTTTTTTAATCCGCGAGTAGTGAAAACGCGAATGAAGGAAGCACGAATAAGGAGCTTTTACTGTACTTACTCAATAAATCGACTGCGCGTCTGGTTGAGTGTGCTGAAGCATTATTCCACGCGGGGGCGGGCGCCTATTTCGGCCCGTACAGGCGCGTGTCTTTTAGCTTTGTTTATCAAATGTTGACCACTGAATAAAACCACAGCAGTGGACTGCGATAGGCCTCGACAGGTAGCAGTGCAGTAACACCTGACGCCACCTGTCAGTTAACGGCCCGTGGGACCATGGCGTTATCACGATGAAGAAAGATCACGCTGTAAAGGTGGATACTGAACGGCGTCACGGGTCAAAATGCACCTAATATGTTACCAAGCAAGTATTCGTGCAGTCAGTAGTACCTACGGCAAAACATGCGAGCGAGCAACACTGATTTTAGCACACGGCGTAAAGACATGCTCGCTGCGAATGTTACCATTACCTACGCCCCGCAACGTCGGTCATTATCCACATTAAAAGTGCTGTTGAAAAAAAAACCAAACCAGGCAAAAAAAAACTATTTAATTGTATAGCACGGGTTTTCTATGAACATAGTAAGTACGATGTTGTTGCTACGTAGTGCCATACCGCGCGCGCCCCCACCTCTCTCCCCGCTGCTGACGCAGGCAGCAGGAAGAGAGAGAGCCCGATCCCGAGGATAATGGACGTAACTACCCTATATAAAAATGTACTCTGTGGACGTAACAGAGCGATCCTCCGCGACTCTCAGTTGCGATGCCTTTTTATTGTAAATTGTAATCAAAAATGTTTCAGTGTTTCTTTTGTTCAGCCATACATTTATTTGTAGACCAATAAATAATTATATATAAAGAAGCGACTTTAAAATTGTCAATATTTTACTATTGTGATTTCTATTGTTCCTGTGTAGGTAATGTATCCTTTGTTGGAGATGCCAAATGGATAAATAAATACATTTTTAAACTTGTTTTAACTAAGAAAATGCTTCTCTGTAAGCGATGTTGCTCGGAAGAGCATCGACATAACTACAGTTGCCCGTGTGAAAACCTATCTATTTACTCAAATCCACCAGTAGTTATAGTCGCAATTTTGGATTTTTTTTCCTGACTTTCACCATCCGACCTCGCTTGAACCCCTCCCCACCTCGAAAACTAACATCACGAAAATTAGCACATAAGTTTTTACAACTCTTTACTCCCAAAACTCCCATTATTTGAATCGAGTAATGCTGTAAACACGCATTTAAATTTAACATTATCAAATTTCGCGCGAAATCAAGTTGTTGTCTTTGCATGTTTGCTATTCAAACCTAGATGGCGTTACTGACGCTAGAGATTAAGAATTTGGAGATGTTCCTCTAGCCGCTCTAATTTTGCTACATTATGCTAGATGGCGCTACTAAGACTTTTATCACAATTAAAAATGAGATTTCTTCCCCTCTATTTGTATTAATTTGATTGATATAACTAATAAATATTTATCTAACATTGCATTCTAGGTATATGACTCAGAACACCACGTCAGTTAATATTATCACAACTTTTTATTTGAAATTCTTTTAGCTTTTTTGATTCGTGGGAATCAACCACCAACGGAAAGCGATTTTAGTAATCAGTATCATTACTTTTTGAAATAACACAGACACAGTAAGTAACTTTGAGAATGACGTGTTAATATTAAGTATTCGTTAGTACCGTTTCACGCCAATAGATGTCGCTAAGTGTTTCAACAATACGTAAATAAATTCTTCTTGAACACTCTATTTTATTTAGATAGGTTGATGAAACAAAGACTAATATAAACTCTGAGTTATAAACAATATTTGAGTATGAAAGATAACCATATTAGTTTCGTTCTTTTGACGTGATACTTGATCTATTCAACATAGAAACTGAAAAACCGAGCTACAGACAAAAATTTTGATAAGGGTTAAAATGTCATCTGTTGATTATCCCTTACCACCCCAAGCAATTATTTTCGAAATATTTTAAATGTACAGAAAAAGTTCCTTTACAGATTTATTATATGTATAGATGAGTATGAAAGATAACCATATTAGTTTCGTTCTTTTGACGTGATACTTGATCTATTCAACATAGAAACTGAAAAACCGAGCTACAGACAAAAATTTTGATAAGGGTTAAAATGTCATCTGTTGATTATCCCTTACCACCCCAAGCAATTATTTTCGAAATATTTTAAATGTACAGAAAAAGTTCCTTTACAGATTTATTATATGTATAGATGTATAGATAAAAAAAAAACATTTTATTATTTATATACAGACGCCAGCACATCAAGCTACCTCACACAAATTTTGCCAATGAAACATAAGCCTTATCTTGTTGAGATACAGTTGAAAATCTATCAAAGTAATTTGACAGATTGGGGTAGGCTGATGTGCTGGCGTCTGGACACAGTAAAATACATAGAGATACAACATACTTAATTAAAATTAGAGTACAAAAGTACCTACTGCTTATTTGTCAAGAAATTTCTTCCAGCAGACCTGCAAAAGGAGAAATGAAAAAGAAATGTAGACAATCATGCGTGAGAACTAGAAGAGAAAATATAAATAAATGATTTTTCTGTAGCCAATTTCAACTTTTATTTGATTTAATTGGAATATTACCAATTGTTGTGCCTAGTAGTGCCCAGTTTGGCTGTGTCTAGTTTGGGACCAACGGTACCCCCTATGGTAATTTTGAATGTCGAAATAAACGATTTTTACTTTTACTTTCAACTTAACTCTTTGCTACCCCTACCTTTTTGACCAGAGGGTGAATAATGGCATACAACGTGGCTGCCAGAATTTTGAGCACTTTTCCTGTTGACAGTAATGCGAATGATTTTTTTGAAGGCCTATGATAATTTCCCCTCTTTTTTTATTCACTGGTAGGTTCCTACCAGAGAATGGACAGCAGCGTTCTCTATGCGTTTTACCACTATACTGCGATTGCCAACCCGCCTGACAAGCGTGGCGATTATGGCAAAACCTCATTTCGGGTGAGGCCTATGTCCAACAGTGGACGTCTTTCGGCTGAATGATGATGATGATGATGATGATGACTTAATATTTTAAGACTATTAGCATAAAAATATTAAGTAAATTTTCTTGATTCGACTATACTGTTCATGTCTATAATATTATGTACTTAATATAAGAGTAGAAACTGACTTGTAAATAATAAAATACGACTAATCTTACACAAAATGCAATGGTACTCGCACCTTTTATATACCCTTTTCAAGATACCCGAAGCTCAAGAATTTACCTTAGAAGGATTCAATCGTGAGATATATATCATGTCCCTTATGTTTCTGGAGATATAATGAAACTGTAGGTTTTTTTGTTTGTGCGTTGAAATATTTAATACAGGTTCTCAATATCGGAATGAGAAAAGACACGAGTAATTGTTGTTTTTCTGTGTATTTCTTCATGAGTAGGCATTATTACGTAACGGCAGAAGTATGCAAACGAATGGCGCCGTATGTTTCACCTTCACACATCCCTACCACGTACAGTAGGTTAAGTCGTTGATCCCGACTGTCATTGTAGATCTTTGACAATCGTAACTTAGTCTTCAGGCAGTTAAGAAAGTCTGACAACCAGGCTTCCCAAGGGGTATCGTGTTACCCAGTAACTGGGTTGTGGAGATCAGATAGGTGGACCCAGCATGCTGCTGCGCCCTGCTGTATCTACGACACAGCTGTACATTTCGCGTCTGCATCATTCCACGAAGATTGAGGAAGTGGTGCAGTACTTGAAAGTTAAGACCAACTGGACTCTGAGGGTCGAAAGGTTGGAATCGCGCCACGACATCAACTTCAAGTAATTCATGGTACGAGTTCCAACCCACCATCTACAGATACTTATAATAATAGGTCTTTACCTATGAAATTGCCGTTTTGTATGAAAAAATTTAAACGAATTTTTTTCATGAATTTTTTATTTGTATTAATCGAAGTAATCACCCATGCAATCAATGCATCTTTGCCATCGTAGTGGCAGTATATTGATGCCCTTCTTAAAGAAATCAGCTGGACGGGAGGCAACAAATTCTTCAAAGGCATTTTGTACTGCCTCTCGGGTATTAATTTTTTTTCCCGCCAAGAAGTTATCCAAATTCTGGAAAAAGTAGTAGTCTGTAGGCGCAAGGTCTGGTGAGTAGGGCGGATGACGGAGAGCTTCCAACCCCAGTTCTTGCAACTTGGAGACCGTCTGCTGTGCAGTATGAGGTCGCGCGTTGTCGTGCAGGAGCAGCGGAGACGAGCGATTGACCAATGCTGGTTGGAGATGCGCCAGCTTCTCCATCATTGTGTTCAGTTCTTCACAGTACACATCTGCAGTAATGCTCACCCCGTTTGGTAAGAAGCTGTGATGAATCACACCGGCGCTAGACCACCAAACAGTGACCATCACTTTTCTAGGGGTAAGTTTTCGTTTAGGGCATTGTTTAGGTGCTGAACCAGGATCCAACCAACTTGCTGAGCGCTTACGGTTATCAAACAGAATCCATTTTTCATCGCAGGTAACAATGCGGTTCAAAATTCCTTCATTTGTGTGTCTGTTGAGCAGTGCAAGGCACGTCTCGACGCGTACTTCGCGCTGGCGATCATTGAGTTCGTGGGGCACCCATTTGTCAAGCTTTTTTACCTTGCCAATTTGACGCAAATGGACCAATATTGTTTTGACGCTAACGTCGAAAGCTGCTGCTAATTCAGCCGTAGATTGTGTATCATCAGCTTCCACAATCGCCTTTAATTCGTCATTGTCGACCAAAGTCTTCGGACGACCGCGAGGTTCATTTTTCAGGTCGAAATTTCCAGAACGGAAGCGAGCAAACCAATAACAGGTGGTGCGTTGGTTTGTAGTGTTAGCTCCGTAAACGTCGTTGATGTTGCGTGCCGCTTGTGCCGCGTTGCTGCCACGACGGTACTCATATTCCATAATTACTCGAATTTTTAACGTATCCATGATGACGAAAAAGATTGAAATGCGATGAAAATGTAACACTAATCAATAAAGAAATGACTACTTTTAGAAAAAAAATCCATGTTTTTAAAATAAAATTAATTTGAAATTAGAATTCTTAGCCAAACAAAAATTATTTTGATTTGAAATGGCCAGTACTGCAGAACGGCAATTTCATAGGTAAAGACCTAATATCATTGTCTACAGCAGTGTATGAAGGAAGACTTTTGGTCGAAAGGTGTCGTTTATCGACATCTCCGAGGACGGTTACGCGATACCTCGCAGTGAAACATGACGCCGACAACTTTACGTTATAGTTTAAATTGTGTATTAGTTTGTCATTGTTATTTAAGATTATTTGTGTATTTTATCTATGGGTCTTAGTTGCCTGACAGTAAAATGATTATATTATGATATGATATGATAAAATACTGGTATTCTGCTGCATTCAGTAAGATTGGAAACTGACCCCAATATGGTTGGGAAAAGGCTAAGTGGATTGATCTTCCAAAAATTTTCAGTATTCCAGCTATCTAGCTTTTAAACAAACATAGTGTTTTCAACGCAGACAGAGCCACAAGGCACAGTTAGTATAAAACCCACTAGCGACTCGACAGAATCAAACGACACAATGATTTAGCAGACATGTGGTAGCCGGCAGAATGTATAAATTATTAGCCATATACCAAAGCATGGGTTGATGAATAAGTCAGTCCCATGATCGTGGGAGTGTCATGTCTTTATTTTGTGCTATAGTTTCGTGTTGAATTCAGTGAAATGTATAAAGAACTAGCTTTTACCAGCGGCTTCGTTCGCTTTTATTTAGAATTTTACTATCAATCCGGAATTTTAATATCAGGATGATCGAGCTTTGGTCAGCATTTTGTATTTCATTTTTGTTTGACGTTTCCTAAAACTTTTTTCAAAAAAATAACAACCGACTTCCAAAAAAACACTACAAAGTGCAAAATAACTTTAATTTCGGAAGTCGGTGACTTTGGATGTGTATTTTAATTATATGTCACCGCCTTATGAAATTAAAGTTATTTTGCACTTTGTAGTGTTTTTTTGGGAGTCGGTTGTTATTTTTTTCAAAAACGTTTTTATTTTTCACTTTTTAGTTACCTACCCCACACCAATTCGAAATTTCATCATCCTGGCGTCAAAACAATACATATTTATGCGATAGCAACATTCGCGGTTGATTTGCTGCAATTTTTTGAAGAGTTCCGTTGTCTGACTCCGAAACGCATCATCAAATCCACCATTCCGGACCATTTCGGAGTAAACCCCTTTCGAACAAAAAAGAATTTTGCAAATCCGTCTATATACGACGGAGTTATGCCCGAACATACATAAAAAATAATAATATAAACATGTTGAATTGATAACCTCCTTCTTTTTGAAGTCGGTTAAAAAATGAAACCTAGCTAGATCGATTTATCGCCCCGACACCCCCTGCATACTAAATTGTATGAAAATCGTTGGAGCCGTTTCCGAGATTGAGATTATAATGTACAAGAATTCCTTTAATAGATACCTAATTCAATCATGATTAGAACGACACGTGGCGCCATCTATTATCATAAGAACGTATTTGTTGTTTTACTCTGAATAGGTATTTTTTTCGGGATGAAAGGTACCCGTATGTCCGTTTCACTACACCTGACAACGTATATGCAAAATTTCAGGATGATTGGTTCAGTGGTTTAGGCGTGAAAAGGTAACAAAGAAACTTACTTTCGCATTCATATTATTAGTTGGGATTACTAAGTAGGTATACTAGGCCAACACATCAAGCTACTACAAACTGTCAAATTTTCCCAATTGAATATGAACCCTACGCTTATGTTAAAAAATTAAAAATCTATCAAAGAAATTTGACAGATTGGGGGGCAGATGTGCTGGCGACTGTACGTCGTGACTTTACCATCTGAAAACTGTAACTTCTCAATTTCGGATTTGTGATCGGTTAGTGGCAATAGGGTGTGTTTTATGAGGCTAAGTTATAAAAGCCACACTGGTCGATCGATTAGGTTAAGCTACGCATGCTGCGGCTGGTCCATAGATGGGTCATCATTCCACATAAAAACCCCTCCGTGCCTCGGAAAGCACGTTAAGCTGTTGGTCCCGGCTGTCATTTGCGGATCTTTGACAGTCGTTACGGGTCGTCAAAGGCACAAATGTCGGACAAGCATTCTTACGAAGGGGTAGCGAATCCCAGATCCGGTTAAGTTACACTTGTCGCGGTTGATCGTACCTATTATTTTCATCATCTGCCTAGCCTTTTCTTAACTATGTTGGGGTCAGCTTCCAGTCTAACCATATGCAGCTGAATACCAGTATTTTACATGGAGCGACTGCCTATCTGACCTCCACAACCCAGTTACTGGGTAACACGATACCCCTCGGTAAGACCGGTTGTCAGACTTTCGGGCTTCTGACGACCTGTAACGACTATCAAAGATCCACAAATGACAGCCGGGACGAAGGACTTGACGGCACGGAGGAGTCTTGGTATGTAAAGATGCTTTTAATATTTCTATGGTAAAGATGGTCACCCATCCACGGACCAACCGCGGCAAGCGTTGCTTAACCTGATCGATCGACACCTACGGCTATTATCATACCTATTACTTTGAAGAAAAAATAACAAATCTACTTATACATTTTAAATTATTCATGCAAACAATTTTATTTGTAAATACACAAAAGTTATAAAAATAATGCCAAATATCATATTCCATTTTAAATACGCCCCCAATATTATTGCTACTAAGTGAGTATAATGTATGCGTTACCCCCCGTTTCACCCCCTTCAATCCAATTTCCCCCCTATTTACTTACATTGCACTTTGCAATGAAAACGATCGAGCTTTTGACTGGCTTGCTAGTTGCATGTTGACGATTTGAACCTCTTGCAATAATTTATTTGGTAATTTTTTGCTGTATTTAATGTCAACCTCAGATTATAAAACAAAGGCAGATAGACCGCGCGGAACACCAAGAGTGAGGCCAAAAAACCAAATACTAAAGCGTCGCATTTTATGTAACATACAATGCGACGCTTAAGTATTTTTTTTTTATGGTTTCGATTATAAAACAAAGGCAGATAGATCGCGCGGAACAACCAAGAGTCAAAAAAACAAATACTAAAGCCTCGCATTATATACAATGCGACGCTTTAGTATTTGGTTTTTTGGCTTCACTCTTGGTGCTCCGCGCGGTCTATCTGCCTTTGTTTTATAATCTGAGATGTCAACCATCTAAATTAGCCTAACTAATAGATATTACAAATGCGTCCTGCCCGTTACCGTATACCTACGGAGCCACAAAGAGGACACTCACAGTACAACTGGTCCATAAATTCAAGATCGCTCAGCGAGCTATGGAACGAGCAATGCTTGGAATATCTCTGAGTGACAGAATCCGGAATGAGGTGATCCGGCAGGGAACCAAAGTTGTTGACATAGCTCACAAAATAAGCAAGCTGGAGTAGCAATGGGCCGGCCATATTACCCGTAGAACCGATGACCGTTAGGGTAGAAGCATTCCTGAATGGAGGCCGCGAAGCGGCAAATGTAAGGTAGGACGCCCACGGGCTAGGTGGAGCGACAATCTTCCCAGGGTGGCTGGTAGCAGCTGGATGGGAGCTGCCGAGAATCGAGCTGAATGGCGTGCAATTGCAGAGGCCTATGTCCAGCAGTGGACTGCTGTAGGCTGATTGATGATGATGATATATATTATAAATGCGATAAATAGGGGTTTTCGGACGGCTCAGTTCTCTCGCGGCACCTCCCCACAGACAATGGTTCATGATGATCTTATGACTGTGTCAGTGAGCGTAGTTCGCACAGCTGAATTATGGGCCAAAGATGTTTGAACTTTTCCATCGATACGCTAAGAAAAAGAATAGGAAAGCAAAGTTTGTTTGTTAGCTTCGATGCTACGTCTGAACGGATTTTGATACAATTTGGCGTACATATAGTCCGGGTAAGGTCATAGCCACTTTTCATCCTGGATTTCAGACGAAAACGCGTTCATCAGCTTGTTAAGGTGACGATAGATGACAGCTACCTACAGCGATGCACAAGAGACGGGCCTCAACGCGCATCAAGTTTTTCGAAAAACAACCCATGTTGATTTATCAAACACAATTCAAAGAAAAACCGTATACTAAATTTTGGGTGATTAAATTGTCTTTTAGGTGGTGAAAGTTTCATGGAAATACACCCAATAGGTTTTGCGTGATTTTCGTTTTTATGTCCGCGATAGACATTACTTTACCAAGTAATTACATTATGTTATAAAAATATTGTTTAAAATATTCACATATCAAATGACGAAGAAAATTGTCTAGTTTCACATATAATATTTTCAAATACATAAGATAAGCCGTTTAGACGTGATCTTCAATAAAAAGTCCTTAAAAGTCGTCTGTCTGCGCCATAAGAGAAAACATTTGATTTTTTTTACGCTTTCACGCTATAACAGCTGTAAGAGTTTGGATGAAATTTGGCACATATCCACGTCAACACTTGGATAAAGACATAGGATAATTTTTTATCACGATATTCTCTACGAATCGAGACTTAAGGCTTCTTCAGACAGGCGCTACACGACACTTGTAGAACTGTTTCCGAACCGCTATCACATCGTGCCTGTGTCTGAGAGTCTTTATACGGGGCACACCTCGTCATTAATAAAAATGCTTCTGCAGAAAATTTTGAAATGCGTTTGAGAGCATTGATATGTTAAATTTTCAAAAACAATCTTTAAATTACACTGTATCTCATCATCTGCTGAGCCTATTCCCAACAATATTGAGGTGCTGCAGCTGAATACCAATATTTTAAATAGAAACACACATAAAATTATCCTGTACACCTATAAAAAATAATGACTTGGCTGTGTCTAATTTTTTTCCTAAATCAAGCAAAGTATGTAACTAAAGTTCGTTTTTAAATCCAGATAGTAATTTGACAGGTGTAACGTCAAAGTCATGTCAAACTTCTACTCGTTTAAAAAAAAGAAAACACAAAAAAAGAAGACTTGAAATGTCAGATTTAGTCTCTGTGATCAAAGAAACTAACTATATTTTTTCTTAAATTAATGTAAAACATTGATTCTTAATTCACACAATAATTCAAAATTACTTAAATAAACATACACTCTCAGCCTATAACGTTCCCACTGCTGGGACACAGGTCTCCTCTCCGTGAGAGGGAGTGGGCCGTAATCCACCACGCAGGCCCAGTGCTGGTTGGTAGATGTCACATGTCTTAAAAAAAAAAATCTAGGGCATGCCGGTTTCCTCACGATGTTTTCCTTCACCGTTTGAGAGCAGTGATGATGAAATTATTTACACAAAGTTATGCGCCTGGCTGGGTTCGAACGCACGACCTACAACTCGTAAGTCGCGGCCATTATTACCACTGGGCCACCACTGCTCGCCAAAAAAACATAATTTCAGTCAATTCTCTTAGCAATCCCCGTATACCTACCTAATTAAAATCTTTATATTACTTTACAAAACAAACCAGAAACTTCAAATTTCGCTAAAAAGCTGACGGTAAAGTTAATATTACCCTAAAATGTTGAAGTTCACTTTACCCCTAAAATCGGGGTAAATATTTTCGCTTGGCAGCACAGGGGACTTGGTTCCCTGGCTGTGTTATTAAAGCAAATAAGTTGAAGAATTATTAAACAACTGTACTTTACGTTTTCAGTAAATTTTTGGGGGAGGCAGAGAAGTGGGTTGTTTTAAAATATTACCTGTTGAAGGTATTATTGATAGGGGAGAACGGAGTAGAAACATATAATAATGAACAAAAATAATATAGCCAGCAAAATAATATGCAGAACAAAACAAGGAAAAGAAAAAGACACGTAAACACAGGCGTACGTAAATAATAAAATGAATACAGGAAAAGTTTTTATCCAGTGCGCAAATTGTAACCATGAATTCAGCATATTAGGTATTGTAGACCCCCGTAGAAATTTTTCGCCGGTTAAAAATTTTTTATCAGCTGTTTCATAGAAAAGTGCAATACCTACGCGGTCGAAATGTATGGAACAGCTGATTTTTTTTTTTTTGTATAAGCGTTGAAAAATTTCAGATACAAGTAAATAAACTATCATTTACAATCGAAATAACTCACTGCGATGAAATGTATTTTTACATAAATACGACATGTTAAAAGAACCGACTTCGGTTGTTATTGTTTTCGAAAAAGGTATAATTTTTCACTTTTTAGTTATGGTACCTACCCCACACCAATTCGTATACCACTACTTGGTATGTAAACAACAGTGTCAGGATTCAGGAAGCAGCAGAATGTCATCAAGATACATAAAGTGGATTAAAAACGTATTATCGAGGCTAACGCAAAAACGACTACAGCAAACTTATTAAAATATATAAGGGCCACCTCTGAAGCATACCCTATCCATTAAAAAAAGAATTATCATTTGGATAATTCTTTTTTTAACCCCCGACGCAAAAACGACGGGGTGTTATAAGTTTGGCGTGTCTGTGTGTGTGTGTGTGTGTGTGTGTGTGTGTGTGTGTGTGTGTGTGTGTGTCTGTCTGAGGCAACGTAGCTCCCGAACGGATGAACCGATTTTGATTTAGTTTTTTTTGTTTGAAAGGTGTATTAGTCGGGAGTGTTCTTAGACATGTTTCATCAAAATCGGTTCAGCCGTTTGAAGATTATCAGCTCTTTTCTGGTTGAAAAAGGGATTTTAGCCTCTGATCAACTCAAAATTTGGGATTCTATTACTTCAATGATATTAGACGAATAAAATAACCTTGAACTGATGCTGGAGCAACACCTGGAATTTCCAGGAAACCCAAGTTATTCACCAACAAACAGCAGAAGTATCGTGTTTGGGCTCATTGAAAAGGTCTCAATGAATAGATTATAGATAAATGGTGATTTAAGGGAGACATTAAGTTTAAAAAGCAAGAAATAAAAATTAAATTAAAATTTTTTAAAACCCCCGACCCATACAAAAACTCTAAAACGTAAAAAATAATATTTATGGGCCTTTTAATTTGAACGTAATATTTTGATCAGGGCATTCTCAAGTCGGGGGACGGTCAATGAAAGCGCCAAACAGAGGCCTAGCCGTCCCCCGACTTGACAATGCCCTGATCAAAATATTACGTTCAAATTAAAAGGCCCATAAATATTATTTTTTACTTTTTAGAGTTTTTGTTTGGGTCGGGGGTTTTAAAAATTTTTAATTTAATTTTTAATGGATAGGGTTCAGACGTCTTCGAGTACAATTAAAAAAAGATTCCGACGAATTGAGAACCTCCTCCTTTCTTGAAGTCGGTTAAAAATACATTTATCATACTGAGTTAATTTACAAAACAATAAAAAATAATCCCTGGCTAGAGAAAGTACATAACATTCATTCTTACACAAAAGTAATTTTCAATTTTCTACAAAATATAAAATTAAGTAGGTACTTACTCAGGATTTTTGTATTTGGGTGGGAAATAACTTCTCCCGCTCTGGGTGGAGCAGGAGTCAGACTATTACTGACTAAAACCCACCCGTGTTCCCTCAGTAGCCTGTATGCCAGGGACCACGGTATCTCTTTCGAACGAACCCGCACCCCTGGCAGGCATACTTACTTAGGATCAGGTTATAATTCAAGGCGCTGCCAATTAAGCTTACGCGCAATATTAGTGAAATCTTGGAAAGCTCACAATTCAACAGAAACTCCCACAATTTCAAATCAAATCAAATCAAAATATTTTTATTTCATATAAACCTGCATGGGCACTTATGAAACGTCAGAAGCTAGGTGCACGGTTCCAAATTGTTGTTTCCTATGGAGAAGAGCCGGCAAGAAACTCCACGGTTACTCTTTTAAAAATAATTGGCTTTAACAATATTTTCAAATTACAGAGATAAAATGCATGGGAGGACAGCGCAGGCCTGTCAATAAGTACCAGGTACTTAGACGAATTAGGAATAGAAAATCGTCTACAAATCTACAGTCAGTAAGGCCTACGACGTTCTCTCATTCACAATATGTAAAATAATCTACATAAATAAAATTAACCTAAATAAAATTGTTGTATAGTGTCAATTAATGACGAGAATATGTCAGCATTGTAAAAATAAAAAGAATAAAAAAGAACTTTGTATTTGAGAGCAGTTAATAGACTTTCACATAGTTATGCTGTTAATGAGGTACCAGGGAAGCCACATGTGCAGAAGGAATTAATGCCAAACTTCCCTGTCTTCAACGTAGTCTTTTATCTTATAATATGCTTTTTTGATAAGGACACGTTTGATGTGCGTTTTAAACTTTCCATCGCTAAGTTCTGTAACTGACTTTGGCAACTTGTTATAGAAGCGGATACTGTTTATTAGAAATGACTTGCTAGTTTTAGTCAGTCTAAATTTTGGAATCACAATTTCATCTTTACTACGTGTATTCAGATTATGGAAATCGCATCGTTTTTTGAAAAGGCCTAAGTTTTTGCGAACATACAAGATATTTTCTAGGACATAAAGAGAAGGCAGAGTTAGTATATCAATTTCGCTGAATTTGTCTCTAAGAGACTCGCGAGGCCCCATTTTATAGATTGCGCGGATTGCCCTCTTTTGTAAAATAAAAATTGAATCTACGTCAGCTGCCGATCCCCACAGCAGAACGCCATAAGACATAATACTGTGAAAATAAGCAAAGTAAACTAACCTAGCTGTGGCTACATCAGTCAACTGCCTTATTTTTCTTACTGCGTAAGCAGCTGAGCTTAATCTACTTGAAAGAGCTCTAATGTGAGCACCCCATTGCAATTTTGAATCTAAAGTAATTCCCAAAAATACAGTTTCCGAAATAGCATCCAGTTTCTTGCCATCAAGTTTTAAGTTTAGACCTACTTGGGGTACATTCGGTAACGAGAACTTAAGACATTTAGTTTTGTTCGCATTGAGTAAGAGATTATTAGCAGCAAACCATTTCGAAAGCACAGCTAGACTATTATTGACATGTAAGACATCCGTATCTTTTCTATCTATTCTAAAAATAAGAGAAGTGTCATCAGCGAATAAAATTATGTCCGAGAAGTTAGCCATCAGGTAAGGAAGGTCATTTATATAAACTAGAAATAAAAAAGGGCCAAGAATTGAACCTTGAGGCACGCCCATCTTAACTAGAGACCCCGAGGACGTCGCCCCATTAACGTTTACTTTTTGCTGCCTGTTTGATAAATAGGAAAGTACAAGATCAGCAGCTTGTCCACGAATTCCGTAGTGGTGTAATTTACAGATCAGTGAATTGTGGTCAACGCAGTCAAACGCTTTTGAGAGGTCACAGAAAATGCCAATTGCGTCCTGGGAATTCTCCCAGGATTCCAAAATGTGACTGATGAGTTTTACTCCTGCGTCAGTCGTCGACCGACCTTTCGTGAAACCAAACTGTCGACTATGTAAAATTCCATTCAAGTTAAAGTGTGACAACATCTGGTCCAGCATGATTTTTTCATAAATTTTGCTCAATGCCGGAAGCACAGATATAGGTCTATAATTAGAGGGATCACTCTTACTACCCGATTTGAAAATTGGTACTACTTTACTGTGTTTCATTAAGTCAGGAAACGTACCGCTGTCTAAGCATTGATTAAATATGCCTGTTAGGACAGGGGCAATTGTGTCAATGATATTTTCGAGAACCTTAACGGAAATCCCCCATAAGTCTTCAGTGTTTTTTATGTTAAGACTTTTAAATGCTGTTTTAATTGTGGCAATAGAGATGGGTTTGAATTCAAAACTTGGAATGTCCTTGCTGAAGTTTTCTTTAAGGAGAGATTCAGCTAATACAGATGATGAGGGGAGAGATTTCGTAACTTCTATTGGGATGTTGGTAAAGAAATTTTCTAGAGTCTCAGCAACTTGTAACTTATCTGAAATGGTTTTATTATCAATTTTTAGAGCTAACTCATTCTGATCTCGCTGTTTTGTGTTTCCAGTTTCTTTGTTAATTACCTGCCACACAGCTTTTATTTTATTTTTAGAGATGCTAATTTTGTTACTTATTAATTTAGATTTAGCGTGAGCGCAGACTCTTTTGAATATCTTAGAATAGTTTCTTACATAATTATGAAGGGCCTGATCAGAAGTCAATGATTTTTCGTGATACAAATTATATAAGATATCTCTGCTTTTTCTAATGCCAGCAGTGGCCCATTCGCTAAATTTTGGTTTAGTAGGTATCGTAACTTTTTTTACAGGACATGCTTTATTGAATTCTTTGCATACTGTAGAAAAAAGTGTGCCATAGTTTATATTGGGGTCTTGTGAATCAAAACTCGTTGAATCAAAATTTGTTCCTATAATTATCAAAATATGGCATTGAGCTATTTAGGGATGGGGGAAAGTACACAGGTATTAGTGTCGATAGATTTTGTTGACATTTTAAATCAGCTTCAACCAGAATTCTGACTGTTCAACAACCTTGGAGTTAGCCTCGCAAAGGTCTTCCGTAGTCCAGGTGTTATTCGAAGCTAATTTAAGGATATACAAAAGGAATCATCGATACGAAGAAGTCGACACGCAACTTGGTTAGGTGTACTCCGGCGAGCTGCAGTGCTACTGTGGAGCCTCTTCGCAAATTATGCCCCACATCTGCGAGACCGTTGCGAGGCCAACGATAACGCTATTGAACTGGCTGAATTCTGGTCGAAGCTTATTTAAATAAAACCCACAAATGGAATGTTTTGAAATCAAACCCAACACAAGTTTAATATTTGTTACTATACGTTATAGCTTTATTTAGATAATGCAGCATTGCATAATGTAAGCGGGCACGCTCTTTATGCCAGCACCCTAATTGCGTAACTCACAATTCATCATAATCTGTATCGTTTTGAAACGGATTGTTAAACCATTGCTTCATATGTTCGAAAAATGTGTCCGTTCGACAACATAAATAACGCAATGAATATTGTTTAACTGTGAAGACGAAACCAATTATGGTCAATCGTGAGTTACGCAATTAGGGTGCTGGTGACATTTATTTAGGTTTTAAGTACTGCTAACGTTTTTGTTTTTTATTATTTATTTCTGCTTGAGTAAACTCGTAGTTGTGTGTTGTGTGTGCCTATGTTTTGTTGGTATATTGGCGTGGGCTAGCGGACATTTGGCAAATAATTTAATTTAATGTTTCGTGTTTTGTAATATTAATTACTTAATTTTTTTTTTCTTACCGCAATATCCTTATATAAGAGTTACATAGAACAATATTGTCCAGTTATGGGTTCATAGAATAATATTGTGGGAGACTGGTGCCTAAGCTAAGCCGAAGCCTGTATTTCAGGCCACCAGGCCTCCGCCCCAAGTACACAATTATGGTTTCCCGTAAATTAAAACTAGACAACAATAATTTACTTTGAAATTTAGGAGTGATCGTGTGGTGAGTGGTTGTGTCAGTGTGAGCGAGTGTCAGTGTGAGCGAGTGTAAGTGTGTGAGTGTGTGAGTAAGAGTGAGAGAAGTTGGTGTGCGTATTAAACTATTTATTGAGTGCGATAATAGGAAGTGCCTGCAATAACGCCAAAACACAGACGGAATGCGGTGACTATTTTGGGATGGAAAGTAAATTTCAGTTGTGTCATAGTCCATAGTCTTAAGCCATTCATTGAGTCTTTTCTTACACAGGTGTTTTGTGAGTGGGAAGATTGATATTGTACAGAATCAAGTTCTTCTAACTTAACAGACAGCTGTGCTGCTGGGGAGTTTGTTGCGTCAATTCAGTGGTCTGAATTAAATAATTTAAACGTTCAAAAAGTGCTGACTCTCAGCCTATTTGATTATGATTTTGCTCTCCGCGTTGACAGGAATAATCGACACGACGAAGACGCAGAACTGTAGCACATCACTACCCGCCGGATCGATACGCCGGCGGTTACTAGGGCTACAGACGACGCGCTCCCCCACCCATACCGGGAAAAAGCATACAACAGTACCACCTGACAGTATTACTTGCTAAATTCAACCCCTGTGAATGAAATTGTGAATCAAAATGAACGAGGGATGGGCTGGAGTACCGGTCTTGATGTTTTTGATATTTTGTTGTGGGTTTGTTTGAAAGAGATTAAAGCACGATAATTATGGGAGTGGCGTAACCGTTCTGGTCTTTTAAACATATCTTTTTTTCTGTTGATCATAGGCTTCATGCCACAGGCCTGGCCAGTCCTCAAGCTCAAGTTTTATTGTTTCATCGGGGCAGATGTGAGTCGAAACGACAGGAGGGGATGCCCTAGGAGCGCTAACCCAAAGCACTAGAAACATTTTATAATGACACTAGCTGACCCGACAGACGTTGTCCTGTCCGTCCAAAAGTCATTCATACAGGTCTGTCAGACTCTTACTGACTAAAACCACCCCGGTGTTCCGTCTCTCACGTACACCGGGGATCACGGGAACTAGTGAACCCTACCCGACCTACCCTACCCTACCTACCCTACCAACCCTACCCTACCTACCCTACATACCCTACCCTACCCTATCTACCCTACCCTACCTACCCGACCTACCCTACCCTACCATAAATTGAGATGTAAGCTATCCTATCTTTCAAGTTGGATCAAACTGCACACGGTGTACAAATTTGATTAAAACCGGTTTAGTAGTTTAGGAGTCACCCTGCCATGTCAAAAGTAGCACACACACAAACACACCCTGACACAAACACACATACATACAATACACACACGGTTAACTTCAATAGAACGCGTAGTTTAATAATTCACACGATTGACCAGGATAGTCTAGACTAATTTAGCATTCAGTTTGGGCTAGAAACTAGAAATTTATGGATGTGGTGTCGACATTAAGAGCGTTCATCCGGCGCGGGCTGGCAACGTCGCATTTCAAGTAGTTTTTCGTGATCATCATAATAAGTTTACATCAAAGTACTATTAAAAAAAAAAATAGATGATATATAGAAAAACAAAACAGTATAGAAACTTAAACCAGGGTGATTTTCAAAATTTTTGTACATTTTGGTGTGTGAAAACGTCCACGTGAATATTTACGAAGAAAAGTGTACTGAAGTGATCAAACTAGTATTATTATCTTTAACAACATGTTTCCCAGTTGGGTTTCAACATTTCAGATCATAATAATAGGTAATTAAAACAAAAAAAGAGTTTTACTACTTCAGTCTCATAATATTTTCATACAGCAGTCTCGTGTCTCTTAGCAGCAGCGCGTAACAAAAAAAATCATAAAGAAGAAACTACTCACAAATATGCATGTTCTAGTTGCACAATATCTTTATGGTTCTAATAATGATGTAAATGATATTAAATATTTAAAAAAAAACCTAGTACATAATATAATAATATTGTTTCAACTTATGTCCTACATTTCGTTAATTTTTGTTATTCTTTCTTGTAACACCAATATTAGTAGATTTTTGGGGTTTTTGAACTGCAACATTCTCCATTTAAAACCTTCCAATCAGATGATAACAGAACGTCTGTCCGCCATTTTGACAGCGGGCGCCACCAACAAGAAAAGTGTGTTTGTTTCTGTGCAGTGTATTTTCAACAATAAATCTTTCATTTTGGTTGCTCAAATATAAAAACAACGATGATGCTATCTCTTATTATTTTTTGGGTAAATTTAAAGAATAATATTGACCAACTACTAAAAAGAAGCTAGATAGATTCAACAAGATTCTTTCTAACCTCCAAATGGTTGAGGTTGTAATTAAACTCATTTTTTTATTTCATTTTTGTAACGATTTGTTACGATTTTTTGTTGCGTAATAAAAATGATTAAATCATTTTTTATGATTTTTTTTTGTTACGCGCTGCTGCTAAGAGACACGAGACTGCTGTATGAAAATATTATGAGACTGAAATAGTAAAAATCTTTTTTTGTTTTAATTACCTATTATTGTAATCTGAAATGTTGAAACCCAACTGGGAAACATGTTGCTAAAGATAATAATACTAGTTTGATCACTTCAATACACTTTTCTTCGTAAATATTCACGTGGACGTTCACACACCAAAATGTACAAAAATTTTGAAAATCACCCACCAACGAAATAGTTCGTCTGTATGAGTTTGTTTAATATTTTGTTTGCTGTTATTTTGGTTTACTTATAAAATCGACATACCGTCAATTAATTTCTATTTGCAGTAAAGGTTTGCGATAAATGTTTTAATAGAGTAAAAAGTAAAATTAGTACTTTGTTTCATATTTAATCAATAATAATCTCGAAAAACCATTATAAATGCGACGTTGCCAGCCCGCGCGGTATGATCGCTGTAGCCGCTATGGAATCTTAGTCTTCGTCATTTCATTCGTGATTACGATTGTGATGAACATGATGACGTCATCACAATATGGACCGATTACCTGGTGAAGGCCGCAGAAATCAGCTTGATGCGATAAGCATAGAACCGGTCGAAGTGGCGATGCTTGGGGGAGGGATATGTCCAGCAGTGTCTTTCGTGATTTCAGATAAATAACCTCATTAAGTTTTGCCCAGTATTCGGCCATTTCGCAGGGTCAGCGAAAACATTGAAAAGGTCTCGTATAGTGCAGGTTTTATCAGCGAGTACGAGAAGAAGAAAAGCTTCGTTTGTTATGTGTCTCCACAGTTGAACAGTAGCATAGATCGGAGTACTCCCATCTGACTAAGTTGTACCTGACGTGTCCCCCCTGTCTCCTTATGCTCAGTTCCCATAAACAAAAACGGATCGTATTTGCCTACCAATGGTAGCATCCGGGCGTCGGGAATCCCAGACTGATTCCCGGACACCGTAGGCACAGGCTTGCGGACGGCGAGTAATGGGTAGCTCGCTGTCCGGTAAGGACCAAGCCCGGGTCAACGGCGCGTTGTGTTCCACGCGCGCCTCAAAGAGATCTCAGCACCAAATGGTGGGGTCAGCAAGGGCCGATGCCTGCCAGGGGTGTGGGCTGTTCGAAAGAGATACAGTGGCCCCTGGCAAACAGGCAACTGAAGGAACACGGGTGGGTTTTAGTCAGTAAAAGTCGGACACGCCCTCCTGCTCCACCCAGAGCGGGAGAAGTTATTTAATGATTTCCCAACTTAAGAAAAATGGGAGCATTTTTATATCCAAACGATTTCACCTGTGATAGCTACTTTCAAATAGGGTAGGTCTAATAAGCGAAGGTATTAATTAGGTCTTTTCTTCGTTAATGGTAAAGATACAAAAGTCCTAATTTTAACCTACAACAGATGCGTACCTAAATTAAAGCAATCGGCCATTAGTTGGTCACAGGTTTTCAGGTGAGCCATGGCAGTTTATAACTCGCTGGGAGGTTTTCTGCAGACTCAACATATGAGATGAAGTATTTAACTGTTTTCTATACAGTTTTCTCTGTGTCTGATTACCTACCTACTCTGGTCTCTGATCTCCAATTTGTCACTCAAAACTTTTTAAACATATTGGAATGGCATGTAGACTGTTATATCTATAATTTAGTTACTAAACATGGTACAAAAAAGGCAACTTCCACGGTTGTAACAACTCTACGGTAAAAGCCGGATAGTTGCCACTCTTTTTGAAATCACTCTTTAACTCTCAGTACGAAAAGCAAAATACTTTATTCGTAAAACTGGCCGAAACGTAGGTTTTGTATAATAAAAAACATTATCTTATATTTCCTGAGTATTAACGACTTTTGTGGATCTCTATATTTTGAGACATCTCTCCCACATACGGGATAGTTGCCTTATCCATATAAATTACGTGTAGGTTAGATGCCCCGCCGAGAAACAGGACATCTATCCCGCAAAACCTTTGATCGCATTTTGTCTTCCCATGCAATCACACAGACATGCGACACGGTCAACTAAGTGGTATTTGGATTTTGGAGTCTTTCGAAAGATAAATAAAATAGTATGCAATTCATCCGCGAAACTAAAGTAATTACAATCGGGGCAACTATACCCCTGGGGCAACTATCCTGGTTTTACCCTATATTAGATTTCATCATGGCGTGTTCGTACTTCCGAAGATGGACGATGATTCCCGAAGCGAATACTTTTTTTTGAAAAGCTGTTGTACGTAGGTATTTGAACTTCAAAAGAACAAATAATTAAACAAATGGACCACAGATAATGAAATAAAACACATCGTAAACTTTTATTGACCAAACTTTCAATCAAATAGAACTTAAGTGTCACATAAAACGAAGTTAGGTTTTAAAAACGTTTGATGTGATTTTGTTTGTTTTTTAGTGTTTTTTTTTTTTCCACCAATTTCTGAGTTAGATGGGACGATATAGGTATCGATAATTTAAAATAAAAATGTGTCGATAAAGAGGGGCTTGAACAACAGGGCACACATATTCACAGCGTGTTTTTAAAGTTGTTAACCACAAGCAAAGCGCGCGTCGTTTTGTAAGGTAAAAATACTATACGAAAAATCTGAGTGAGCTTTTAATAATCAATACTTCCTGCTGTTTTAGCCGCATTTTCACGAGATCGAAATACCACATCAATATCGCGTGTAACCATTCCCACATCTAGGTACTCCTATTTAATCAGTCCAGTCTGGATGAAAACCTGTTTTAATTAAACTACACTTAGATTCGAAATTGATTAAGTTTGATTTAAATCTAATCATTGCGTTTATTCCAATATACATAATAGCTAGAGCATCTGCACCCTAATAGGGTATTTTCCAATTTATTAAAAACTATTGTAATTTGAAGATTGGGGCGAAATATGTAACAGAAAAATGACAGTAAATTGATTTTCGCAATTAAAAACGATTTAATTAATTTATTTTTCGTTGTTTTGAATTTACCGCCAAAAACCTCCTTACGATACCTTTTTATCACGTGACGGCAACTTTATGTAAACTAAAGTAGTTAGTAAGTAAACAAGTGAATGTCGAGTTTATAATTAACAAGATTTTTAATGGATAGAAAGTAATATTATTGGTGTGCGGTGCCTCTGTGCACAAAGACTTGTAAAACTGCGCCAAACTAAGTATTTGTAACGGTGTCTTTTACACAAAGCTGACGTAACGATGTCACGTAAAAAAAGTCATCGTAAGAGCCTTTTGGCAGTAAATTCAAAACAACGAAGAATAAATTTGCCGTTTTTAATTGAGAAAAAAGTATTCATCATCCTTGGGGTCAAAACAATGCATATTTATGCGATAGCAGCAATCGCGGTTGATTAGCTGTAATTTTTTGAAGAGTTCCGTTGTCTGTCTCCGAAACGCATCATCAGATCTATATGAAATTTAAATATAACCATTTCTGAATAAAACCCTTTAGAAAAAAAAAAATGCAAATCGGTTTATATATGACATAGTTTTATGCCCGGACCTCCACCTAACTCCTAACCGTTAAAGAGTTGTACCTGACTTCATCAGCTCAGCGTCATGAGATGATGATGATCATACGCAAATGTCTCAATAGCTTTAGAAATTATTTAAAAACATATAACATTTGAGGGTAGCCCTCGATTTCTCTGGGATTCCATCATCAGGTCCTGACTTGGTGCCAATGGGACCACTTCAGGAGTATACTCTTTCAAATAAAGAAAGAATTTTGAGAATCGATCCACAAATGGGGGAGAAATTGGTGAACATACAAAAAAAATACAAACCGTTGAACATATAGGATAAGTTTTTATCCAGTGCGCAAATTTTAACCATAAATTCAGTACTTATATCATTCTAGACCCTCTACCGCAGAAACTTTTCGCCGGTTATACAAAAAAAAAACAGCTGTTTCATAGAAAAGTGCAATATCTACGCGGTAAAAATGTATGGAACAGCTGTTTTTTTTTTTGTATAATTGGCGAAAAATTTCTGCGGTAGGGGGTCTAGAATGATATGCTGAATTCATGATTAAAATTTGCGCACTGGATAAAAACTTTTCCTGTATAACATCCTCCTTTTGTGAAGTCAGTTAAATACCTACCGTCCGTTTTCCGCAACGCCTTTATCCAGCACCGGCTAAAGGCTTTTGATAATGAATCGATTCTCCGGCTGTCTGTCAACGAATACCGCACAGTTTCTAACAGTTGGGTCATTACTTCTAACTCTTTGTAATTCCATGTCAGATGCCGGCTGAGATTCACAGCAAAGATGCGTTGTGGATGGATAAGTAATCTTTATATTTCACTTCTTAGATTTCTCTTTTACTCTATTCTATTCTATTTTTATTTAATGGCAATTAAAGCCGATGTCGATTATTCTGCCAATGTCTAAAGTGAATTGGAAAAACAAGTGTGCATGATAAAATTAATTAATTTAAGAAAAAAAAAAAACAACATCTGGAGACAAGTTTATCTTTTATTCATGTTGGTCTATAAGTCATGTTTGTGGACAGGCGCCATCAGATAGTACCTACTGGTAATCTCATATGTGCCCGCTGGCCGTTTTTTTTTTTATTGTTACGGACGCTTTTAACTTGCATGTCTACGTCGCTCCCTCATCCATCTAATACCTTTAAACGAGTTTGTTTGTTTGCTTGAACGCGCTAATCTAAGGAACTACTGGTCCGATTTGAAAAATTATTTCAGTGTTAGATAGCCCATTTATCGAGGAAGGCTATAGGCTATATAACATCACGCTAGGTTTCTTAGGAACCGTGCAAAAAGAAAAAAGTCACAAATACGAAGTACTCGCACGGCCAGGCGATTCGATGCGACGCGGTGTGTCAGGGAAGCAAGAAATTTGATGCAGACGAAGTTGAGAGCAGAAGCTAGTATAATCTCAATTTCGGGAACAGCTCCAACGATTTTCGTGAAATTTAGTATGCAGGGGCTTTCTGGGGCGATAAATCGATCTAGCTAGGTTTCATTTTAAGAAAACGTCAAACAAAAAAAAGGCGGGTATCCAGACATTTACGGTCTTATTCATAAACGCCTTGTAACTTTTAATCAATTGCTAACTAACTGATTAGCAAAATTCTTATTTATAAACGCTATTTAGCGCTATAAGGTCGCTAAGCAAATGATTTGTAGCTGTCATATTTAAACACCACCGGTGCCCTGTTTAACTTGCTTAATGTATAATTTCAACATGAATATGAATAACATATTCATTTCATAATGAATGAATATGTTACCAGTATTTTGTTTTGCAGCCCGTTATTCTCTAGACTTCTAGAGCAACCTACTACAATTTGAAATACTAATAGAATTTTTCTGACTGACAAACCCCTTGACCATTTAAACTTACCTATCATTTATTGATTGAAATAAATGCTTTGACTTTGAGTTGAGTTTAAACTATTGCTGAGCGTTGGAAGAGTACGTAATAGACAAAAAACAAAAATAAAAGGAAGTAAAGTAGGAATGTGAAAGAAATGCAGGTTTTTTATTACGAAATTTTTATGAAAAAGTGTTTTTTCACAAAAAAACAGTTCGTGTAGGTTACATTTACCTCCGCTAAACTGCATAGCAGTTTTTTGGCAGACGTAGCTCCACTTTTGTACATGTCTAATTACATTCATTTAGTTTTTTTTTTATAATGACACTTTTCCACTTAGTTAAAACTACTTTTGCATTCTATTGCATTCCTTAAATTTAAAACAAACATAGTTTTTTTTAATTTTTCTCTGCAGTGAGGCCATGTCATTTTATGATGAGGTAACAATTTTACTTTGAATATGTTGGTGATAATAATAGACATCTAAAGCCATTGAATCAGAAAGCATAGGTACATTTTTGATCTTTAAACTTTTTAATTTCACGTCTATTATCCAGTGACAAATTTTATTTTTTATTGAATAAAATAGGTTCCTAACTTAGTTGATTGAAACAGTCAACTTCTTTATCCTCCCACGGAAAACGGAACAAAAACCACTAAAGATTAGTAAAAAAAGAACTCAACAGATCTTTACCGACACTAAACAACACTACTACATCAAGTTATTCAAAGCCATACAATTAATACAAAACTTTTAAAACACACCGATCACTATTTTCATCAATACGCTAAACCGCAAACCACAGAACTCAATTAAAGAATGACAAACAAAATTAAAAAAGTAGATTGTACCTACCTAAGGCGTCTGTCCGACCGCCAGAGAAGCGACTAGCTATCAACAATTTTCTCGCTCAAGAAAATTACACAATATTGTAGATCCCGAGAGCAGTGGTAGCCAAGTGGTAACGGCCGCGACTTACGAGTTGTAGGTCGTGAGTTCGAACCCAGCCAGGTGCTTTACTTTGTGTAAATTATTTCATAACCACTGCTCTCAAAATGGTGAAGGAAAACATCGTGAGGAAACCGGCATGTTCTAGAACAAAAAATTCGGAAGACATGTGACATCTACCAACCCGCACTGGGCCCGCGTGGTGGATTACTGCCCAATCCCTCTCACAGAGAGGAGGCCTGTGTCCCAGCAGTGGGAACATTATAGGCTGATGATGATGGTAGGTCCCGTATAATAACAAATAATTTATTTCCAGTACTATTAGACCGCTAATAGTACAAGAACACATATACGTTTACGTTAATTAAAATTACATACAATTACAATTCAATCAAAATTTGACACATCTAAATAAAATAAAATTAGAATAAAATAAGCATCTTAAATTAAAATTTCATCATTCAATCAAAGCGTGCTACGAGTACGTATCACTTACAATAGTGAGTCACGATATCACAATCGAGGCTTTCCGCTTTTTTTATAAGAAAAAGACAAATATATTATTGTTAGGTGATCGCTAACTGTTCACACCGCGCGCCAGCGAGTACTGGTTCATTGCAGCAACAAGAGCTATCAAAAACTTCGGTCACACACAGCGAATACTCGCTGCGAATGCCTACTCGCTACGAGTATTCACTATATGTGACAGGTTATTCGCTGCGAATAGATTCACTCGCCGCAAGTTGAATTCGCCGCGGTTTGAATTGAGCATGTTCAATTTTACTCTCTGCGAATGCGCACTCGCCGCGATAATTCGCTGTGTGTGACATGACAGGGTACTCGCTGCGAGTGCGAATAGCTATTCCGCCCAGCGCGTCGCTCAAGAATGCACATCTATGCTACAGGTCATTTCGTCACTGCATAGATACGACATAGATAATTCTTTTAAAAGAACCCATTTTCGTTTCTTGTGAGTTGTAAGCTTAATCAGCATTTGGTTTGCTAACTCTGCCCATGCCTACCGAATACACTGCTTTAGACGTGTACGACGAACAGATGACATATTCGAATTTGTGCACTAACATACTGTCGAAATTCTCTTGTAGAACTTACTGTGGGTGCCAAGCAGGCAGCGAATTGTCGCTGCGACTATTATTCGCAGCGAGTATTCGCTGTGTGTGACGAGGCTAAAGGGAGTACCTACTCGCTCAGCGTCGCTCGCTTTCCAGGTAGAACATTTGCTGAGAGGTTCACACTTAGTTCATGCGCATCAACCTTGCCTAGCCTTGCCTTTTTCCAACCATGGTGGGATCAGTTTCCAGACTAACTTGATGCAGCTGAATACCAGTATATAACATGAAGTGCCTGCGTATCTGACCTCCACAACCCAATTCTTAAGTAATACGATACCCCTTGGTAAGGCTGGTTAACAGACTTTCGGACTTAAGACGACCCGTAACGACAGACAAAGATCCATGAATGACAGCCGGGACCAACGGCTTAACGTGTGTACCGAGGGGTTCGCGGCAAGCGTAGCTCAACTTGATCGATCGAACCATACATGGTCCATACGCATACGAATAAACGCTCGTCGTAGTCGCGAACTCGCTTCGTTTCACGTTAATCGCTGACTGTGGGACAGTTGCCTTAACCTACTATTATTTCTTATCCAGTCATTGTATAATCCGTGATGGTCAGATCGCGAATAGCATCATCATCGAATGCTGCGTCATTTGACTTGGGTATGGCGTGAGCTATAGAATGGAATAGAATAGATAGTTATTTGCTGGAACAGTCACTTCACAATGTTTGTTTATGCACCGTAATAGACCCTATATCCACGAAGTAAAGATACCTGAGATTATATCTATGTATGAGAAGTGGTGGCTCAGTGGTTAACGGCCGTGTCTTACGACTTGTAGGTCGTAGGTTCGAACCGAGACAGACGCTTTACTTTGTTCGCAAGGGCCGATGCCTGCCAGGGGTGCGAGTTGTTCGAAAGAGATACCGTGGCCCCTGGCACGCAGGTAACTGAAGGAACACGGGTGAGTTTTAGTCAGTAAAAGTCTGACACGCCCTCCCGCTCCACCCAAAGCGGAAAAGTTATTTGATGATTTCATACCCAAAAAAAACGTTTTAACGAAAAAATTAAACCGCCGAAAAAACTGAAAAGCAAAAAATAATAAACCTTTTTGTGCGGTGACATAACATTAAAATACATATCCAAAGTCACCAACTTCGGTTAAAAAAGTATTGGTCATCAAAACCCTGTCTTTTCTATCCATTCCTAACAAACCTACTATCTAAAATATCTCAGCTGGCCGCTCACATTTAACAATAGCAATTACTGTTCTCTGTTCGATAGTATCGATTCTAAATCGATATTATATCGAGAAGTATCGATTGTATCGATACTATCTACACGATGACAGGTACCCCGCTATTGTTCCATTTCAGCTATTAGTTCATCTTTATTTGTTAATACTGTTCTTTGAAAGCTTGAAACAGATATCTTTTTATCTTAAAATAGTATTTAAAATTACTCATTTGTGGTTTGTTAATGATATTGAGAATAATACTTCCTTTATTTCTAGCTGTATCCGGTTAGATTGGAAGCCAACCTCAACAGTCTACCTAGCTTTGACTGCCTATGTGACCTCTTGGTAAGACTGGTTGTAAGACTATTGGGCTACTTACTCTCCGTAATGATAGTCAAAGATCTACGTATGACAGCCGACCCATCCACGAACTGAATGCAGCAAGCGTATCAATGCACCTTTGATTGACCCGTTTTTTTTGGTTGGTAAATCATCAAATAACTTCTCCCGCTCTGGGTGGAGCAGGAGGGCGTGTAAGACTTTTACTGACTAAAACCCACCCGTGTTCCCTCAGTAGCCCGTAGGCCAGGGGCTGTGGTATCTCTTTCGAACAAACCCGCACCCCTGGCAGGCATCGGCCCTTGCGGGCCCCATCATTTTTTGTGCTGACATCTCTTTGAGGCGCGCGTGGAACAGAACGCGCCGTCGACTTCGGCTTGGTCCTTACCGGACAGCGAGCTACCCATTACTCGCCGTCCGCAAGCTCATGCCTACGGTGGCCGGAAATCGGCCTGGGATTCCCGACGCCCAGGGCGTTGTTACCGTGTTGCTGTTACATTGTAGTCATGAATAAAATGACTCTAATCGAAATTACAAATTGACAACCAATCTTACCAAGTGGTATCGTAATACCCAGTAACTGGGTTGTTGATTCCGGTTAGACTGCAGGGCTCGCAGAACAGATTGCCGATGGGGCCGCAAGGTTCTGAAGTGGCGACCGCGTACCGAAAGACGTAGCGTTGGCAGGCCTCCTACAAGGTGGACCGATGACCTGGTGAAGCCCGCAGGAATCAGCTGGATGCGAGTAGCACAGAACATGTCCAGTAGTGGACGTCTTTTGGCTGAAATGATGACGATGAGACTAAAAACCCCCGACCCAAACAAAAAGCTCTAAAAAGTAAAAAATATATTTATTGGCCTTTGGTTATATTTTGACCAAAACATTGTCACGCGTCGTTTGACGGTTACTAAAAATGTTATCTTTTCTACAATAGCAAAGTTACATTCATTGTTGGTGGGCATCGTCTGTTTGTCGTTTTCATTGGCCTTCCCCCGTCGTGACAATGCTTTGATCAAAATTAAAAATATTAAAAACCCCCGACCCTAACAAAAACTCTAAAAAATAAAAATATTTTCAACACATTTGCTCAAAAACTGCATTTACGAAGCCTGTATACATGGTTCGAAAGTTAAAAATTACGCACTAATACAACGGAACGTGCGGTAAAATAGGTACTCTCACCTAAGTACCTATTTTACCGCATACCCCGTTGTATGGTACCGTGCGTATTCTTTACGGTTTTTTTTTAATTTCCATAAAATATTATAATAATTTCGTCCAAGGAGTTTCACATTACGAGAATTAATAAGCTGACTGATCGAACCTCCTTGGAAGCGCTTTTGCTGAATACGTTTGTCTCACTTTAATACTAAAGAGTAAATGAGATGAAATATGTAGTTCTAATTTTCACCACGTGCATGTGGCGCCATTTGCAAATTCGCGCCATTTTCATATTAGAAACGTCAAAGATTGTTGCGAGTTTCCGACTGATTTTTATATAAACTTATAATATGAGTTCAAGCGAGGAAACTGATATTAATATGGAATCTAGTCCACCTGATATTTTGAATGAGGCGCAAATTGCAGGAAACGGTCTCTTGCCGCCAAAATCGGAGAGCGCTATTTAATTATGTATAAGTTTGTTTCATTACATATTGTACTGTTTTCTCGCAAATGTGTTGAAAAACATTGTATGACACACGTGCAGAAATTGGTTTTTACAAACTCGTGACTATGGTAAGCCCTCGACTTCGTCTCGGGCTTACATTCGTCTACTCGTTTGTAAAAACCAACTTACCGCACTAGTATCATAAATAACTATTATAGGCCTTTTAAGATGAAGGTAATATTATCATCAAGGCATTGTAAAGGCGGGGGACGGCTAATGAAATTGCTAGGCCTCTGTTTGGCGTTTTCATTGACCGTCCCCGACTTGACAATGCCTTGATCAAAATATTACCTTCATCTTAAAAGGCCTATAAATATTATTATTTTTACTTTTTAGAGTTTTTGTTAGAGTCGGGGGTTTTTTAAATTTTTAACTTAATTTTTATTTCCTGCTTTTTAAACTTAATGTCTCGCTCGCTTAAATCTGCGCATCGTTGCGTATTTTTCCCACAGTGAAGTTTGTTACTAATTTATCCTCATTCCTCGTCCTGGACACTATTTATCTGTAATCTATTCATTGAGACCTTTTTTTTTCAATGAGCCCAAACACGATACTTTTGCTGTTTGTTGATGAGTAACTTGGGCATCCTGGAAATTCCAGTTGTTGCTCCAGCATCATTTCAGGGTTACTTTGTTCGTCTAATATGATTGAAGTAATAGAATACCAAATTTCGACTCGATCAGAACCGTGGAAGCTGCTCAAATCCTTTCATCAGCCAGAAAAGAGCTGATAATTTTCAAACGGCTGAACTGATTTTGATGAAAACATGTCTAAAAACCACCGCTAGAAAACCTACTTCTAAATATAAAAAACCGCATCGAAATCGGTTCAACCGTTTAAGAGGTACGGTGCCACAGACAGACACACAGATACAGGTGGACAAATATAGCAGTTAAACTTCTAACACCCCTCTTATAGGGTCGGGGGTTAAAAAGTCAGATGATTGCTTAGAGATCGAGTAAGAATAATTTTATAATATTGAAACAGGAAGATATACCTACATAGTTTTTAGATGTGAAAAATGAAACGTAAGTATTACATTCACCGAATTCTGACTAATGATTTCCTCAAATAAAAAAACCTCGTGATATTTTTTCTGAAGATCAAATAGTTATTAAAGCAAATAATAGTTTTTAGATTAATAATGAATGTAGCAAGCCAACCCGCTGTGCAAATATCGTGGGTGATTTAGGGTGAATGCACCAGTAGTCGTCGGTCGTAAAATACATTTATTTTTGTGTTCAACGTCCTTCTTCTAATTAAGGACGATAACCTTATTGAAAAAAAAAACATTAGATAAGTTTTGTGGGGTAATCCCGAAACCGTAAATAAAATGAAACAAATGAAGCGTGTTATTTTCATTCACGATCCCTGCCAATAAACCCTCCTAGAACCTACGTATTAATCATCAAAATGAAACAAAACTAAGTTGAAATTTAAACTAATCTGGTTTAAAAGCGAAACATTTAGTCAACTGTTTAATATACTAAATAAACTAACGCGTGTTAGTTTAGGCAGTGAATTAAGTTTGGCGCGCGTTTGATTCTAAAACCGCGGCCCTTCAAACATGACCCTAAATCAATGAACTGACACTTTATTGAACTCCCAATTCTAATGGTCTGAATTAAACGTCTGTTTCTTTGTATAGCAATCAAAGTTGTCTCGCAAAATTAACAATAACTCATATATAACTAGCTTTTGCCAGCGGCTCCGCTCGCGTGGATATCGGTTATCGCGTAAAAAAGTAGCCTATGTCCTTCTCAATATTCCAGGCTATATCTCTGCCAAATTTCATGACGATCGGTTCAGCGGTTTAGGCGTGAAAGCGGGTTGGATGGTTACAGTTTGCGCACTGGATAAAAACTTATCCTGTATAGAAACAGGTAAATCTGTTCTTAGTGACCATCATGTCTTCGAGTTCGTCAGACAATGAGTTTTTTTCCTTTCGAAAGTGTTCAATATAAATGTAAAAAAAAGGACAGTCGGTGTTTCTAATATGAACCGTAAAAGAAATAAATATGGATCGTATTATCAATTGTTCAAACTAATCTCCTTCCAACATTTATCAATCACATTTATGTTGCTGTGTAATTTATGGCTTTTGTCCCACAAAGGTGGTTTAGCAAAGACCAGTGCTATCAAAACATTGCAATCCATATCCATTTTCACGACGAAAGAAGAGGACACACGACACTGGCAAATGCTTAAACCCGTATGAGTCGGTCCAGGTAGTCGGCACCGACAAGCTTAAACCTGTTTCTTTATAAATGAGCGCATAAGATAACACGGGAATATTATACCTGCACCGATCGGTAGCGACTCGCACAGACTCGCCTGCACCGGAAACTTGTTTCTTTATGTAAGCACCCTTACTAATCATGTTTTCTTTCCAAATTCAGAAAGCACACAATGAAATGAAAAATTCGCATATAAGTACAATTAGCTGGAGCAAAATGATAACCGGTATCATACCTGTCACTTTGACAAAAAACCGTCGACCGCAGCTGTCATTTTATTCCAGCTAATAAAAAATCAAAGCTTAGGTACCTACTTGCTCGGATTTGAACCCACAAGTTCGAGCATTTGAGGCGATTAACCACGAGGTCATCACGACATTCAATTAATCATAAATTAAAGCAGTTTTTAATTTTAAAATTCAATAAATCATCATTAATAGCATTTTTATTTCATTACCTAAACTATAGCTTCAACTTTCTGACCGACTCCCGGCAAATGTAAGAGCGAATTTCAATTAATTAAAAAATAAATGAAAAAACAACCATTGTGTTCTATTGAAAGGAAAAGCAATTATTAAGGCTTTAAAAACTTAATACACATCAAAGGGACTCAATTCGAACAGATTAAAAATGTTTTATTTAAATTACAATTCCACAAAAGTAAATGGATGGCCGACAACTGGGCGTTTTACCCGACATCCGTCTTTTTTGCGAAATGATTAGTGATTCATACTGACTCATAGCTCTCGGATACGCTGTTATTGATATTTATATCTCGTAGAGTATTAATAAGACCAGCTGTAGAAAACAAAACAACTGTAGGTACCTACGTTTCCCAGAAAGTAGCGATAATTGATTTCCGATGATTCAACTGTTTCAATAACTTTTTATTAGGCCGTTCCTAAAGCTAATCAAAAATTTACTACGAATATCCAAATCAAGGGTATAGTCAACCGCATGCCTATGGTAACAATTTGACATTGACTCTTTGACAGCATCGTTATGTCGACTTATCGAGTGTTACTACATTTTTTTTCGTTTTAATTTATTACAAGGCACACTTGTTTTTCCAATTCATTCGCTATCGGCTTTGCTTGCCATAATAAAAATAGAATAGAATAGAGTGTTACCACTGACACCCGGTTGTCCTTACCACTCCTTAAAAAAAGCGACCAGGTGCGAGCTGGACTCGTACCATCGCAGCACCGCACCGCATTCTATTTAACACTACAGTTTTATTATTTGTTGTTATTTGCAGCCACTCTGTCAAAATGTCGAGTGTCCTGCTATTACACTTCAAAAGATACAGCCCTGCGAGACGGGCAGGACGCGCAACCCTGTGTGTTTTGCCATGATTTGTGTACCGATATAACACACTTTTTAGTTTTTGGTATTATAGTGACAGCAGAACACTAACTCCTAAGACACAGGATCTCCTAATTTGGGAGTCATGGTTTACTCTATCCACCACTCAGCCACTGACACTCCACTGAAAGAAATGGCATTTGTTGGTAATCTCGTACATAACGACAAATGAATGACTAACTTAGGCGGTAATCTGCTATTGACAGTTCCTAAAATAATATAATAATAATATGTTAAAATACATACATCATCATCATCATCAGCCTATAATGTTCCCACTGCTGGGACACAGGCCTCCCCTCTATGAGAGGGATTGGGCCGTAATCCACCACGCGGGCCCAGTGCGGGTTGGTAAAAATACATACATATAAATGAAATCTGGCATGAATAAATGTTCAAATTTAGTAATCGTTTTTGGAAAATCATTTCTACTAACGGGTTTTATAATATTGGAAATACGACAATGCCATTATAACACAACTCTATTACGAGACCATTGACCTACCAATGATCGACCATTACCTATGAATTTAACAGATTACGAACTTTTAGCTAAATGACAATGGGATCATGTTGGAATGACGAATTTATAAAAATAGCAGGAGGTTTTTGCATAAATAAAGATTTTATTTATTTATTTCATACAATTTAAACTGGCTGTCAAGCGTTGTAACATTCATACTCTCACGCTAACAATATTAATATTACCCTACAAGTAACAATCAGTTATGCTAATGCTGAACATTGGCGTTTCCTAGTACCTATTTATGTTTGATCCCTAATCTGTCTGGGTGACCTAGGAATGTCATGATAATATGACATTTAGATGTCAGCAGTTTGTAAGAATTCGATAGCGAATGCCATGTTTTTATTAAGGGGATAATTAATTTGAAATGGTCAGTTTTCTAGAGCAGTGATGGTCCAGTGGTAACGGCCGTGACTTTAGGAGTCGTAGGTTCGAACCCAGACAGGCGCTTTACTTTGTGTATATTATTTCATCACCACTGCTCTCCGAACGGTGAAGGAAAACATCGTTAAGAAACCGGTATGTCCTAGAACCAAAAATTCGAAGACATATGACATCTACCAACCCGCACTGGGCCCGCGTGGTGGATAAGCCTACTCCCTCTCACAGAGAGGAGGCCTTGCCCAGCAGTGGGAACATTATAGGCGGATTATGCTGGTAAGTCGCCTGATTTACAAAACAGTGGTGGCCTAGGCGTAATGGCCTGGACTTATGAGTTATGATGTTGATAATGATGGGACTCCCTTTTCCGCACGTAGACTCCCATTCGGTCCGTCGTTGTGCGTGGGGATTCTGGCTAACAGAGCCAGCCTAGCTCCGCCCAAAAGCACAGAAGCTTCCTGGGAGCTTCACAGGCTTCGCGGAACGACCTCACTGTTCCGAGGATTTCTTCACGTCGAGTAGCCACGGCCTCGCATTCCAGAATGACGTGGGCGGCTGATTCCTCGGCGTCAAGGCAGCCCCTGCAAAGCGGGCTATCTGTGGCGCTCTCAGATCGTAGAAGGAAGTTCTTTTTTCTGTGGTGGCGCCTATGTTAAAAAGATGTTTGATAAGGGGGTTGTGGCCCGTAATTGTTCCTATTATTATTCTAAGGAGGGGCTTGTAGCAAAATAAAAATAGCAGCACGGGTCGATCGGCCAGGTTAAGCGACGCTTGCCGTGGTTGGTCCGTGGATGGGTGACCATATTTACATTCCAAGACGCCTCTGTGCCTCGGAAAGCACGTTAAACCGTTGGTCCCGGCTGTCATTTGTAGATCTTTGAATGTCGTTACGGGTCGTCAGAAGCCCGAAAGTCTGACAACCAGTCTTACCAAGGGGTATCGTATTGCCCAGTAACTGGGTTGTGGAGGTCAGATAGGCAGTCGCTCCATGTAAAATACTAGTATTCAGCTGCATCCGGTTAGACTGGAAGCCGACCCCAACATAGTTGGGAAAAGGCTAAGCAGATGATGATAATTCTAAGGATTTACGAGCTATATAGATCGTAGGTTCGAAACCAGCCGGTCTTTAAAATCTCACCTTGGTTACTTGCGTGAAGTGAGTTTGAAGTCAGCTGTCATTCCACCGGATTGACACTATTGACAGCTCACTTCAAGCGGCGTTTCCACTCACATGTGCCTTTTGTTAGGCACCTTTCATTCAACTTCTCAACATGACCAAACCATCAAAGTTCTTCATAATTCCTTACACCATCATTCATAGTCACACCACACATGCTTCGTAAAGAATTTTCTTTTTGGGAAGGACATCTCGCAGGTTCTATGAGGTTATCGGCTCCTTTACCGGACTTGTCTGTGGCTATCTTAATAAATGAAGGCCTCAAGCCTAACTAACACGCTAAGGGAACCCCCTGTGAGGTACGGAGCTTAGGGCATCGTTGGAAGAGTGTAGCAATTAAATAAAAAACAATTCCACTAATGGCACCTCCGAAAAATATCAATCGGTGCCGTATGTGGAATACCTCAGGTGCCATTAACTCAGGTGCTGTTCAAGCGGGTGCCCAATGTGGCATACGTCCAAGGGACAGGCTGGATCGGAATGACCCTCGCAAGGAACGCATTCCCACAGAATTTATTCTTCTTTCATGCTTTTCCATACCCAACATTCACTTCCATACATAAACCGATTAGTATTTATAAATACCGTATTAATCTATCTTACTAATATTATATTATAAAACTGAAGAGTTTGTTTGAACGCGCTAATCTCAGGAACTACTGGTTCGAATTGAAATATTCTTTTAGTGTCGGATAGTCCATTTATCGAGGAAGGCTTTAGGCTAAATGACATCACGCTAAGACCCTTAGCAAAGAGAAAAACGTAAACGTAAGTTGTGCCTGAAAGCCTTTTATACCGTAAAGATTATATTGAGGACAAAAAAGCTTGGGATTGACCTGCTCCAATTTTGTATTCTGAATGTTTATTTATTATTTATTTATTTATTTTATTATTTATGTACACACAGTAAAATACATAGGAGATACGGCATAATAACAAGTGAGTACAAAGGCACTGCTTATTTCTTTAGAAATTTCTTCCAGCAGACCTGCGAAAGGAGAAATGAAAAAGAAATGTAGACAATAGTGTGTGAGAACAAGATAAGGAAATAAGAATATGTGACGTCTTAAACTAAAATATACTTACACATATAATGCAGAACATTTACATATACTTATATAAATACATATTTAATGATAATATAAACAGATATAAATAAATATATATATAAAAACACAATTATGAGGAAAGGTAATGCTCTTTTACTCGACATTTGAATAAGGAGATAGTTTTCAAGTCACGAATGCTAGGCGGAAGTGAGTTCATGTTGTTTTTTATCCTTGTTTTGCTCTTTGACATTTGATTATTATTTTATACACTTTGAAATTTGAATATTACCTATTATATACACTTTGACATGAATATTTACTTTGAAAAGTGTAATAATATTTTTGTTTTAATTATTGTGAATGTGAAGACTATGTGGTACTTTTCTTTTTGTTTTTGTGTTTCATCTCTTTCTCAGTTCGTTTTTAATGTTAATCTGGCAGTTTGAGTACTTAATGCGGCCTACCCAAATGTCCTTTCTTTGGTAGGTATTGTTCGTCAAATCGTTGAGCTCCTCAAGTTCTGAGTTGAGCTGTATGATTACTGATACATGCGTGCACTGTATGGTCAGGTCCACTCAATCTGTGTGGTTCTTTCCTCAAAAAACCATTTCAGACACCAATCCACATGGTCTTCACATGATCTGACCAAGATTATGTCTGGACTTTAAAAGAGACTGTGACCTCTGAGTTTGTTTCGGCCTTTCTTCTCAGAGTAGTCAGATAGGAAACGCCGACCTCATCTAGTTTAAAAAAAATATGATTGACGTGTAAAAGCGTTTGTACAAACCTATTTACAGAAATAAAATCATTTATCATTTAAAAAAGTCGCGAATACGAAGTACTCGCACGGACAGGCGATTCGAAGCGACGACGGTGTGGGTCGGGGGGTAAGAAATTTAACACGAACGAAGTCACGAGCAGAAGCTAATAATTTATATTCCTGCCAAAATATTTGTATACCAAAAAAATACCGATTTAAAGCCATGTTGTCAGCTACATTTATCTCAGTTAGAATTTCATGTATTATCTACTATTAGAAACATAATTTACATAACATATTGACATCAATTCTAAAATTTAACAACATAATAATGACTACTACAAATGTACAGAAATAAAAAATGTGTTGACATTTTTCGTTAATGTTGTCGCATTAGCCCCTATAAGATTAATATGTCTAATACGTAAAGTGTCATTTATTAATGTCATTATGACATTTGGTGAATTATTTTTAATGTCAAAGGTAGGCATGTGTTTTTTTAGAATACGTGCTGGCCGAAAATAGAAATCACTCAATGTTTTTTTAAGATGTTTTTATTTATTGGTACGACAAACTTTTCGTATTCTTATATCCAGCATGTGAGTAAGTAGTCGGTACCTATTCTAAAAATTTAAACGAAATTATCCCGACTGAATTCCCGACGGCGTTGGTAAGCGGAGATGTTCAGTATCTACACTGTATTTCGCTATAGATATCCAAATGTATTGTTCCGTGTGGTGCCGGACGTAAAGAATAGCACCATCCCATCTCTTCCCGTGGGTGTCGTAGGAGGCGACTAAGGGACTTACTAGAGAATGGGCAGCAGCGTTCTCTATGCATTTTACCATGCTGCGATCGCCAACCCGCCTGCCAAGCGTGGCGATCATGGCAAACCCCTCAAACTGGAGGAGGACTATGTCCAGCAGTGGACGCCTTTCGGCTGAAATGATGACGATGATCCAAATTGTGGTCCAAAATAACTATATGGTCCCTAAGACTACGAAATTCAAGAAAGAAAAGAAGACATAAAGAAGACGACGGAACGAACTGAATAAAGTACAACAAGCAATGGTCCACACTAACGAACTTTAAACCAAAATAGCTGTAAATCTGATTGCGAGGCCTTCGTCCAGCCGTGGGCTGATTCAGGACTCCAGACGGTTAAACTTTCTACTAAAACACATGCTCAAAGAGCAACAAGATTCACACAACAGTACATAATTATCGATAGTTACAGCGACATATCGACAAAGTGAGTCGATATACAAACGCTATGTGTTGTGTTTTATATACAAGAGAGTGGTGACAAGTAAATATATTAGGTGGACGCGTGGTGTAGAATGGTGAGTGTCCATTGTGTTGCGAGAAAAACCGTAAAGGAAAGAAAGATAATAAACATGTATTTCGATGGACTGGTGTGTCGCATAGGTCTATCGGCCGAAGGTTAAACGCTACACTTGCCGAGGTGGATTTGTGGATAGGTGACCATCACTAACATAACGAGCCTCTTCCTGCGGCGAAATTGTCGGAAAGCACGTTAAGCCGTTGGTCCCGGCTGACAGTCGTTACGGGTTACAATCCCAAAAGTCTAAATGTAATTCCCCAGTAACTGGATTGTGGAGGACAGATAGCACTCACTTAATGTCAATACTAGCATTCAGCTGCATCGGGTCAGACTGGAAGCCAACCCCAAAACTTTATTGGAAAAAGGCTGGGCAGATGGATTGACTGGATGTGATACACATAGCCAGCAAGAAAATAAAATTTTCGTAAACAAAAATAATGCAAGAATTCGCATCTTGGACAATCTGCTATTCTCCAACATAAAAGTGGTACTAGGTTCTCTTCGATCGACGTCGATGAAGTGGAAATTGTCGAGTCCAGTTGTAAACCACCATCAGGCACTAGTTGTATGAAATTTTTGCTGAACTGGGCCTTTTTGGTGCAGCCGTTAGGCTCACTTTAATGCTAGTTTCTTCATCGCACTTCACACTTTTCATTTAATATTTGTTTTACTTTATTCTTTTGTACATTGAGTGCCTTATAGTCAGTCTGCGCAAGCTGAAGTGGCAATGGGCCGGCCATATTAGCCGTAAACCCAATTACCGTTGGGGTGGCCTTGTTCTTGAGTGGCAACCGCAAAACTACAAATGTAAGATAGGACACCCTCAAGTTACTTGGTGCGCGATCTTCGCAATATGGCTTGTAGCAGCTGGATGACAGTTGCCAAGAATCGAGCTGAATGGCGTACAACTGTAGAGGCCCTTATCCGTAGTTCTAGGAAAAAAATTGGGTGTTCTGAAAGTCTGTACCCACGTCGGCCTACGCTTTAGAGAATACAAGCGTAATTATCATTTCAGCCAAAAGACGTCCAAGCTCTGCGAATTTGACCGGTTCTGTGCTTCCCGCATCCAGCAGATTCCTGCGGCCTTCACAAGGTTATCGGTCCACCTTGTGGAGATGCCTGCCAAATCTACGTCTTTCAGTCCGCGGTCGAGGCCCCATCGGCCATCTGTTCTGTGAGCAGTTTGCCCTGCCCACTGCCACTTAAGTTTGGCAATTCTTCGGGCCATGTCGGTTACCTTGATTCTCCTGCGGATCTCTTCATTACTGTAGGGAAAATCTGAGCATAGCCCTCTCCATTGCTCATACAAGCGTAATGTTATGCTATTTTTAACAGGCTGTCAGTTTGGTTCCTGCACCCTAAAATAAAAGTAACTCGTGAATCGAATTTAAGTGGAATCTTATGTGCTTATGAATAGTTGATCAGCTCTGCTATCTTTGTACGTCTTCTTATTGTAAATTTATCTCCGGGGATCCATTAAAATAGCTTCCACAAGTGATTTTTGTAAAAAAGACGCATTTACTTCTCTTTTTTCAGTCATCCTCAGTGATAGAATCTTAAGTGTGACGTGGTCTAAACACGGCATGAGATATAATAGGTCTTACCTACTTACCTATGAAATTGCCGTTTTGTATGAAAAAATTTAAACGATTTTTTTTCATGATTTTTTTATTTGTATTAATCGAAGTAATCACCCATGCAATCAATGCATCTTTGCCATCGCAGTGGCAGTTTATTGATGCCCTTCTTAAAGAAATCAGCTGGACGGGAGGCAACAAATTCTTCAAAGGCATTTTGTACTGCCTCTCGGGTATTAAATTTTTTTCCCGCCAAGAAGTTATCCAAATTCTGGAAAAAGTAGTAGTCTGTAGGCGCAAGGTCTGGTGAGTAGGGCGGATGACAGAGAGCTTCCAACCCCAGTTCTTGCAACTTGGAGACCGTCTGCTGTGCAGTATGAGGTCGCGCGTTGTCGTGCAGGAGCAGCGGAGACGAGCGATTGACCAATGCTGGTTGGAGATGCGCCAGCTTCTCCATCATTGTGTTCAGTTCTTCACAGTACACATCTGCAGTAATGCTCACCCCGTTTGGTAAGAAGCTGTGATGAATCACACCGGCGCTAGACCACCAAACAGTGACCATCACTTTTCTAGGGGTAAGTTTTCGTTTAGGGCATTGTTTAGGTGCTGAACCAGGATCCAACCAACTTGCTGAGCGCTTACGGTTATCAAACAGAATCCATTTTTCATCGCAGGTAACAATGCGGTTCAAAATTCCTTCATTTGTGTGTCTGTTGAGCAGTGCAAGGCACGTCTCGACGCGTACTTCGCGCTGGCGATCATTGAGTTCGTGGGGCACCCATTTGTCAAGCTTTTTTACCTTGCCAATTTGACGCAAATGGACCAATATTGTTTTGACGCTAACGTCGAAAGCTGCTGCTAATTCAGCCGTAGATTGTGTATCATCAGCTTCCACAATCGCCTTTAATTCGTCATTGTCTACCAAAGTCTTCGGACGACCGCGAGGTTCATTTTTCAGGTCGAAATTTCCAGAACGGAAGCGAGCAAACCAATAACAGGTGGTGCGTTGGTTTGTAGTGTTAGCTCCGTAAACGTCGTTGATGTTGCGTGCCGCTTGTGCCGCGTTGCTGCCACGACGGTACTCATATTCCATAATTACTCGAATTTTTAACGTATCCATGATGACGAAAAAGATTGAAATGCGATGAAAATGTAACACTAATCAATAAAGAAATGACTACTTTTAGAAAAAAAAATCCATGTTTTTAAAATAAAATTAATTTGAAATTAGAATTCTTAGCCAAACAAAAATTATTTCGATTTGAAATGGCCAGTACTGCAGAACGGCAATTTCATAGGTAAAGACCTAATATTATTAATCCTGTATCCGTTAACAATATTATAATGGACTAGCTTTTGCCAGCGGCTTCGCTCGCGCGGAGATCGGAAACTAACACAGGAATACTTCGAAGGCATAAAGCGTTTTCTAGCTGACTAAACGTTGCTCCTACTGAGTTATGACAACCTAGTACTTCAAAGGCATTAAGCGTTTTCTAGCTGACACTATTATGTTAAGTGTGCTCCTACCGATTTATGCCAACCTGGTACTTCGAAGGCATAAAGCGTTTTCTAGCTGACACAACTATGTTAGGTGACCTCATACCAAGTTATGACAACCTGGTACTTCGTTCAGAATACCAATTTACAAGAAATCTACTTATTTAAGTAAACATTTCTTATTTATTTCTTATTTATTTTAAACTAATATCCCCCGGGAACGTACTACCGGGATAAAACGTATCCTATGTGTTAATCTAGGTTATAATCTATTTGTATGCCAAATTTCATCCAAATCCGTTAGGCCGTTTTGCGTGAAAGAGTAACAAACATCCATACATACATACTTTCGCGTTTATAATTTTAGTAAGGACGGTTTTAACGTGCTTGTCTTTTTAAATCGTTCTCACATGTCATGTATAATTTGAAATTGACGATGTAACCAATTGAAATGAGTTCCAATGGTTTGAAATGTGCAACTCACTAAAACCACCACGGTAGCTATCATCTACACATAGAAGGGGTATCGTTGGTATCGCTCTCAGAAGATCAATCCGGAACCCCCTCTGTGCAACGCCTGTTAGGGCACAACTCTGGGGAGACTGTAAAGGGGTCTCCTCGAAATCTGGCTCTGTGCAAGGCAGCACGTAACCACTGTGCGCTCTCTTCCCTGAGATCACTCAGTGGACGGTCAGAGTCCCCACTCTGGGCGCCCGTATAGCTTCATCTTTCTGATTGGTGACACTTGTCCACATTTTTTCCATACAAACTTCGGGAGGGTTTTACTTCTCTGTTTGACTATGTACATCAAAAATTAAACATGGTATAATTTTGTCTCATTGTTAATATTGTCTGTACGGAAACAGAATACTAGAATAAAAAGCCATTAAAAAGTTATGAGCCAACAAAGATTCGTTTTTATTGCTAATTTAACCTAACTTTGGGTGTGTTTAAGTAATAAAAGGAGTGTAAATTTTTACGCGCCTGTTTTACTATAACTGATCCTGCAGCTCACTCAATAGTGTTGTGCGTGTAGACTAGCGTCTAACTGCTCATCACTGATACTACCTCTGTCGGACACGAAGCCTGGTGAGACAGCGTGCTTTTTAACCAGGCCCACCAGTGAGTTCCAGCCCGCGACTAGTGTACCCTTAACCGGAATCCTTGATAATTCAGAACTGCCTGTAATTGGTTTAATTAAAATCAATGCTTTCAGTTTGAGCAATATGCATTACAAAAATATCGTACCGTCAGTAATAATGGACACGTACAAAAACCAGTTGTTACCAGTTAATCGGCCAGGGGATCTATTAGCTTGAAATATTCACAACATTAGCATAACTTATGCCCCTGTCTCTGCCCATTCGACATCTCTATCTTACTTAACTTTAAAAAATAGATGTCATCTAATGTCTATGGTTTAAAAAAATAAGTTATGCAAAATGTCTTTGGAATTTTCTTCGGGTATTGTAATCTGTTGTCTATGACAGGTTTTTTTTTTTGGTTGGCTTTTTGTGCTATATTGATTTGTGTGCTTTATTAGTGAACCTGGCTGTCTAAAATATATTAATACCAGCCTGTTACTGTATTAACGCAGGATAAAGGTCTCATCTTGTACAGAGAAAACACGAAAAAGTTAAGTCACCACGCTTGCTCAAGATGAGTTGGCGATTTCAGAATTATATTAATTACTACCTATTTCCCGCGATTCCGCCCGCGTAAAAAATTAGACTATGTCCTTCTCCATATCCCAGGCTATATCTCTGCTAAATTTCATGACGATCAGTTCAGTGGTTTAGCCGTGAAAGTGAACAGAGCAACAGTTACTTTCACATTTACAATATAGCTTTTTCCCGCGGCTCCGCCCGCGTGGAGGTCCGTGTATTATTTTAGGAACTGTCAAAACGTTAGTCTAAAAGTCATTCATTTGTCATTATGAACGAGATTACCAATAAATGTCATTTATTTCAATGGAGTGTCAGTGGATGACCACTGGAAAGTCATAATGACGCCATTATATTAGTAGATTACCAAACTTGTCAAAATCAATAATTATGAAATCAATGATAGACCATTCTGACACTATTGTAATAGCAGACTTGAGGCCCTGGAGTGTAAATGTGGTGCTGTCCCACAAACAACGGGGCACTCGATAACTTGTCCAGCGTGTCCTGCTGTCTGCACGCTACAGGAGCTATCGACGCTGCTTGTGCTAAATTCGAAGCCAAATTCTGGGCTAACTGTAATATTTAGATTGCTATCGACACGCTAAGTATAACAAGCGTACAGACACGAAAAACGACTTTGTTTTATAATATGTAAAGCTAAAGATGTGAAAGTTTGTACGTTTTGATGTTTGGATGCTTGTTACTCAATCTCGCAACAACGGCTGAACGGATTTGAAGGAAATTTGGCACACATAGTTTATAATTTGGACTAACGCATAGGATACTTGGCTATCCCGGTAGTATGTTCCCATGGCATAATTTTCGACTAATAAAAAAACACCTATCCCAGTCCTACTTTAATCCGCATAGCTAAAAACATCACAAAATGTAATCAATTAGCTATGTAGTCGTACATCAAACGGTCGGCGCGCGCGTCGTGTTTCAGTCTGGTCAAAAACGAGTGAACCGACAGATCGTGCAATATTGTTGGACCACGCCCGCTTCCGATGGACTACACTAGTGGTGATGCAGACTGATGAAAGGTTTAGAGTTAACATTTCTTGGGATGTGAAAATCAACACTTAATGGGTATAGATCAATATAACGGTGTAGCAGAACTGTAGTTATCTCACTTCCTACTAATATTATAAATCAGTGGCGAAAGCACTATACTACATAATATGATTCCTACCGGCTTCCCTTCGGGGATTCGCATCGGCATCTCCGCTATCGCTATTAGAAAATGGCACGTCAAAGTGGTTACTATTGTCAAAAAATATAGTGGCTCTATGGGTATTTATTTCACCATAACATTCAAACTGTTCGCGACGATGCGTCACTATATAGCTTAATAGTTTGTTTTTTGACATTAATTTAAAATCATAAAGATAAGTGATAGTTAAACCAATAAACAGTGGTGATAAGTGCCTACTATAAGAAAACCGTAAGTACCACCCTTTCAGACCCTCTCCCGATTAGAAGTGTCAGTCTGCCGACTAGGCATGACGGGTCATCAACCCATCACACTAGTCTCAGCCTACCTCCCTCCGAACCCCGACCCGGAGGACTTCCAACCGATCGCCAATGACCTCTCCGCCCTGTTAAGCATGAGTGACTCCGTTATCATAGCGGGCGATCTCAATGCGAAACACCCCGCGTGGAATAGTTCCGGGGCTTCGCCCAGAGGGAGACACCTGTTCGACCTCTGCTCGACCCTGACCTTCGACGTCATCGCCCCGATGTCGCCGACTCATTTCCCCCACAATGTGGCTCACAGACCTGACGTACTCGATATTGCAATTTTGAAAAGGATCAACCTACGGTTGAATTCCATAGAGGCAATGAACGAGCTCACTTCTGACCACCGTCCGGTCGTCGTGCATCTGGCCCCTCGCACGGGTCTCCCAGATACCGACCAACCCCCGCTCACCAAAGTGGTAACAGACTGGAGGAAAGTAAGCGATTCGCTGAAATCCAACACATCCGCCCACTTGGACGCCATCCCCGATCAATTCAACTCTCTCGCGGACACAACGGCCGCGATCGGCTCATTCACGGGTCACGTACAATCTGTCCTGAACGACTGTTCGAGGCGGGTTCCGGTAGGGGAAGACCCCCGCTGGAAGCTGCCGGACGATGTACGCGAACTGCTGAATGAGAAGAACGCGGCTGTTCGTGCCTACAGCAAATTTCCCTGCGACGCGAACAAAGCTCACATGCGCTATTTACAGCGATCTGTAAAGACACGCATGTCGGAGCTACGTGACGCGGGCTGGGACAAGATGCTGAGCGAGTTGGAACCCACGCACTTAGCTTTCTGGGAACTTCAGAGGAAACTCAAGTCCCGAGAAGTAGTCACCATGCCCCCCCTGACCCGGCCCAATGGCACCGTTGCTTTCGACGACATCGAAAAGGCCGAATGCCTCGCCGATAGTCTAGAGGCCCAATGCGCGCCCAGTTCTCAACCCGTAGACCAAGCACACCTCGCCGAGGTGGACGCTGAAGTCGAACGTAGAACCTCTCTCCCGCCCGTCGAAGACTCAGATGATCCATTACCTCTCGTCACCCCGGACGAAGTTCACGAGATCATCAAAAGTCTGAAACCCCGAAAGGCCCCCGGCGCTGACGGCATCACAAATAGGGTGATCCAGATGCTACCCGCCCACCTGATCATGCTCTTGACCACCATCTTCAATGGAGCCTTGAGCAATAACATCTTCCCTCAAGCTTGGAAGCAAGCCACGGTCATTGGCTTTCCCAAACCCGGCAAACCCAAAACGAAGCCCACGAGCTACCGGCCCATCAGTTTACTGGACAGCCTCGGAAAAATCTATGAGCGACTTATTTATAAGCGTCTCAGGGACTTCGCCGAGACTAAAGGCCTGATACCCAACGAGCAGTTCGGTTTCCGAACCGAGCACAGGTGCGTACAACAGGTACACCGGATCGTAGAGCATATAAGCGTTGCCTTCCAACGCGGCAATGCGACCGGTGCAGTATTTTTCGACATAGCGAAAGCCTTCGACAAGGTCTGGCACAACGGCTTGATTTACAAGCTGTACAAACTCGGCGTGCCGGACCGTCTCGTACTCATCTTACGAGACTTTCTGTCGAACCGCACCTTTCGCTATCGCGTCGAAGGGACCCTCTCATCCCCTCACCCGATTCGCGCCGGCGTCCCCCAGGGCGCCGTGCTGTCCCCTCTCATATTCACGCTGTTCACTAGCGATATCCCCAAAAGTAGAAAGGCCAGTTGGCACTGTTCGCAGACGACACAGCCATCTACCACTCTGGGCGTAGTCATAAAGCGATAGCCTCCAAACCGCAGCCAACGTACTTGGCACGTGGTTTAGGAAATGGCGAATCGAATTAAATCCGGACAAAAGTCAGGCGGTTCTCTTTTTGAAACCGCGAAACAACCCCGAACCCCCCCGGCCCATCTCCATATTCGGCAAGCCGATCCCTTGAGAAAAGCGAGCCAAGTATCTTGGAGTGATCCTAGATCAGCACCTCTCCTTCTCTGAGCATATCAAGAAGGCGCGCTCACGCGCCGCCTTCGCTCTCGGAAGGTTGTACTCTGTTCTGAACGCACGTAGTAAATTGTCACTCAAGTGCAAATTGCGGATTTACACGGCGTGCATAAGGCCCATCATGACGTATGCATGTGCAGTCTTTGCACACACGCACCCCCGACACATCCATAGGATGCAGACCCTCCAAAACCGTTTCCTTCGCCAAGCCACAGGCTCCCCATGGTTCGTTCGGAACGAGATCCTCAATCTCGATCTGAAAATGCCCACTATTGCTCAATTTCTGAAACGCAACTCGAAGCGTTTCTTCGATAAAGCCGAGTTACATCGCAATCCCTTGATTCTGAAGGCCGCTAGCTATGTCCCCAGTAGAATCAGTAGAATCCGCCGGCCGAGACATGTCCTTTCCGACCCAGACGACCCCATCACTGTTCTGCAAGAAAAGAATAGGGCCACCAGCACAGCACACAAAAACAAACGACCGTCTTTCCGACCTCGCCGCCGAGGTCCTCGCGCCCGATGAAATTCCCCGTCTAATAATCATGAAAATATCTTGATCCAGCCTGTCCCTGATAGTACTAGCTGCCCCCCCCCCCCCCCGCCAGCGACTCCCTGAGCCGAGGTTCGTACCCCACAGGGGGTGCCCTCAGTGCGCAGTCGTTTTAGGTTTAAGTAGGTTTACGCCCTGGCTGGAGGCTTTTAGAATCCTAAAAACCTTCACAGGAAAGTCCGGTTGAGCAGTCACGGCCTCTCAAGGTCAACTGCGAGATGCCATTCACAAAAAAAAAAAAAAAAAACCCTTTCAGACCTCATTTAAGTGCTGTATAGCCGTAATTTATAGTCTCAAGTGCGTCCAGGTAGCCTAGAACCGAGACCTAGCCCTGGGCGTAACTTCCCTTAACGTAAACTTAAGATAAACCCACTTAATTGAGCTCTGAAAGTCGTGTTGCTTTAGCTAAGTAATTTTTAAGTTTTGAGTTTTGCTAGCCATCTTTCAGGGCGCGTCACGCCCTGAAAATCAAATGTGTAACGTTTTAAATATTAGATTGTTTTGGGTCTGTAAACCACCCTGAGGTATCTGTAACCAGAATTGAAATAAATTCAGTAGTTTTCGAGAAAATCAACTTTTAAAATATTTATTGGTAACATTTTTCATAATTTTTCGGGTTTTCTTGAAATAATCTTTCAGTACGGGAAGATATAGTACATACAGATATCTCAGGGGATGGGAAATTTCAGGGGGAATACAGGGATATATAACATGCCATATGTACAGTAATATAATAATGTGTTGTATGCAATATTCCATTGTAACGATAGTCAAAAATAGAATAAATAAAAGTTAAAACAGGAAGCAATTTGCGGCCCTCGTTACGGTAAAGTTTCGAGGCACCTTAGAAAATATAGAATCACATCAAATTGTAGTCATCGGCAAGATAAATTTGTCATTTTAAACTTAAATTAATTAACATGTAGTACAAGTGAAAGTTCTAAATTGCTTCCTGAAGATTAAAACAAAATGTGTGTTATTTAATCAGGTAAAGTACCCCTTCACAGAGGTGTCTCAAAAACAACCCCTTCCTAGACGAAAGTCTGGAACCCGTTTCTTTGTCAATCGTCAAAACGTTGGTAACGTCGTGAAGAACGGAAGATAGTAGCCGCCCCTGAAGATATCTGGAACCTATAGGTGCAGGACGTCAGCGCCGCGTGGACTGGGAGACCTACATACACACCGGGATAAAACCTGGATAGGAATACACCCTCCCTACACACCCTTCGTGTCCAAGCGATCACGCCCGTCCGGTATACAAACAACAAAAAAATTAAAATGTTCTGAATTAACCCGGCCACAAAACGTCATAATTGGGAACTAAAAATTCATACAACAGCCATCCCCTAATGATATCACTTTAGGTCACGTGGTACCGCTTAATATAGACGAGAGCAAGCCGCTGTAAATCGGTTTATGACAAAGACAGATATAGGCAGAATGCATCAGCTAGAACCATATGGAGGAATATTGCACATTTTATTTGTTATTCAGCTGTTCTTTTTTTTTTTTTTTTTGTTTTGGTTTAGCACGGTTTGTGCATTTAGCCAGTGTCAAGTAGTTTTACTCTTCGATCAAGTAAATGGCCCGATATCAGGCACGAAGTTACAAAAAAGTTATAGTAGTCTAAAGTCAGTCAAGTCAAAGTTATTGTTAAGCGGTAGTAACTTTACAACAACCTATTAGGAGATTTTGGGGAACACGAAAAGTCCACGTTGGTCACTTATTTTCACCTTCACTACACTTGTGCACTCACACGTAGCTAAATTGAATAATTTACTACCAAAATTATACAATTTAATTCGCAATTTCACAAAATTTCATGAAAATGAAAATTCGTGCGACATGTCCCAACGCGATCCCGCCCCTGTTAAATGTTATTGTATTTAATTCTTTACATTCCTATTTTAATTTTAGAATGACAGTAATTATTCTTCATTGATAAGTCATTTAAGTTAAAACCGACTTCGCTTCGGTTTCTCTCTTATGAAAACGTACACCTCGCCGCTGTTATAAATGTGTAAATTTATCCAGACTCGATTAATCGAATGAACGCCCAGAATTTCACTAGCCTTTGAGGCCTCATGTTTCTTGGTGCTATAGAAAACATTGCATATCAAGGAGTAGACCGGGGGGCGCTGTAATGATAGGAAAGACGTGCTTTATTGCGACCTGTACCGGATATACATCCTGGAGTAAGCATTTGACTAGTGAAGAGATGGGTCATATTTGTCTATGGGAGCCGGAGGGCACCATCCAGGTTGATTCAGGCTGAGCTTTGTCGTTATGGTGATGTCACAGTGCACCCGGTAATCGCCGACGGAGGAAGGAGCCCAGAGTCGGGCAAAGAAGATGGTGCCCAGAGGTGGGCCACGCTGAATGGGTCGCGAATCTCATGTATAGCAGTTCTCGCGTACCAACCATCAAGGCGAAAGTAGGTGCTCAAGCGGAGTTTTTAGTGGGTGTAAGCCCCACATAACCACGTCGTCTCCCTGGGCAACGTAGTATGCGTTAGGCATTTTCTTCGATGGGAAAAAAAGAATGAGCTTTGCCGGTGCGTCTTTTGGCGGGGCTCAACCGCTTTCTCAGCTGTCCTCCATGTTATTGGTCTGCGGTGCTAAATGTTGCTGTTTTCAATGTCTTTGTCTGAGGTCTTGCTACTAATCATAAAAACGCCAAATACCCCTAATGTGTTTGTTTGTGTTAAATGAAATCAATATTCTCATGTACAAATTGAAAGGTTTTGAACCGGCAACGTGGTGCTTAAGAACATACATGCATGCATAATCTGCCTATATTGTTCCCACTGTTGGGACACTGGCCTCCTCTATGAAAAGGTAAATCAAATTAAATCAAATCAAATCTCTTTATTGCATTCATGTGTACATTTAGTTGCTTTACAATACTTATAAGTAAGTTCTAACTTGAAAACCGGTTAGGGCACGGCAACATAATAATAATTTTAACAAATTAAAAATAAACACAAATGTGTTTTTTTGTGTATTATCCATAAAATATGACTGCAGTATAGTCCGTATTTTTTTTTCTATATTGCTATCGTATTTACTAATATTTTATTCTACGTATTTTTCGACCGAGTTAAAGCATTTTTAACCAACTTCAAAAAGAAGGAGGTTATCAATTCGACATGTCTATTTTTTTTTATTTGTGTTCGGGCGTAACTCCGTCGTATATAGACGGATTTGCAATATTCTTTTTTTTTTCAAAAGGGGTTTATTCAGAAATGGTCCCATTACAATTTCATATAGATCTGATGTTGCGTTTCGGAGACAGACAACGGAACTCTTCAAAAAATTACAGCAAATCAACTACGAATATTGCTATTGCATAAATATGCATTGTTTTGATCCCAAGGATGATGTAATTTCGAATTGGTGTGGAGTACGTAACTAAAAAGTGAAAAATAATAACTTTTTTCAAAAAAATAACAATCGACTTCCAAAAAACACTACAACTGGTCACCGCCTTCCGAAATTAAAGTTATTTTGCACTTTATAGTGTTTTTTGGAAGTCGGTTGTTATTTTTTTGTGTTAGATATTCTTTTAATTTTCTGGGAGTGGGTAGTAATCGACCACGCGGGCCCAGTGCGGGTTGGTGGATGTTACATGTCTTCGAATTGACATGCTCGTTTCCTCACGATGCTTCCCTACATATGAGATACGATGCACATTATCAGTAAGTACATGTTCCCTTTACAGTACAGATAATCAGTTCCCCTTTCTATCCATTCGTAGCTCTATGGCTAAACGCTGATGCCTCGAAATGGGTGCTTCCGGTGGCGAGCGAAGAAGGCCGCCATCACTACCGGCGCACGTCAAACTTCGCCAAAAGCCCGCGTTTGATGTGCCATTGCTGTTTTTCTTCCATTATTTATTATCATATTATCGATGGTTTATTAAGAAACAGACGTATTTTTAGAACTTACGTACCCTGGATGATTTTGTGATTCATGAATTTATTAAGTCTCTTTTTAAGCAAATACTTCGAGGAAAACGTTGCACATGTGGTCTTTGAATGCACAGGTGTTACCCAAATTAGAACAGCAACCCTCAGGGTACCCAGATCTTACACTTATGTGGAGATATGATCAACTTCAGAAAGGAGGTGGGCTGGTTCGAATAACTACCGATGGCCGCCATGGCCATCTGAAGGCCTAAGCGCGGATAACAAAAGCCTCTAACATACAATGATGGGTTAATCCAGGACATAAGCTCAGATTATAAAACAAAGGCAGATAGATCGCGCGGAACACCAAGAGTGAAGCCAAAAAACCAAATACTAAAGCGTCGCATTGTATACGAGTATATCGCGAGGCTTTAGTATTTGTTTTTTTTTATTCTTGGGTGTTCCGCGCGATCTGTCTGCCTTTGTTTTTTATTCTAAACCAAAAAAAAAAAAACAAATACTAAAACGTCGCATTGTGTGTTACAAAATTACATATACAATACAAAACATATAATTAAATACATATCCAAAGTCACCGACTTCCGAACTTAGTTATTGGGGTTGGACAAAGCAGGTTTATTATTTTTTACTTTTCGGTTTTTCGGCGGTTTAATTTTTTTATTAAGTTTTTAAAAGTTTTTATTTTATAATTTTTGTGGCTAAAATCTACTAATTACTACATGCTTAATGTAATACACAACTCAGTATTAAAATCTGTGAGTAAACAATCAATCATCCTCTGTTTTCTTACCCTTAGGGTTAGAATTTTACTTCGACCTTCGACCCTATAGGACCTACTTCGAGGTATATCCTTTCCAGTAAAAAAAGAATTATCAAAATCGGACTACTCTGGAAAAAGTTATGCGTGGTCATACGGTTAATAAAATGCGACGCTTTAGTATTTGGTTTTTTGGCCTCACTCTTGGTGTTCCGCGCGATCTATCTGCCTTGATATAAGTATTAATAAAACCTGAGGATATAAGTATTTGTGTGCCAAATTTCATCCTTCCAAAACGTTGAGCTGTTTTTACATGATTTATATCAACATCCAAATATCCAAACTTTCACATGCTTATATAAAATTATATTAACATATCATAATGATACGTTATTATAATATATCTGTTTTCTTACCCTTAGGGTTGGTATTTTTTTTTTTCGAAATTTATATGAGACAAGTTTGGGGTATACTCGTATATACCCTTTCCAATAAAAAAAAGAATGATCAAATCGGACTCTTCTGAAAAAAGTTACGCGTGGCATTAGAAAAAAACAAAAATACGCGTCGACTTGAGAACCTTCTCCGTTTTTTCGTCGGTTAATAAAAATAGTAACGAATATGTACGTCAATAGTGGGACTTACGTACATGTTCCTTACCAAGTTACCATTGTTTCAATAAGTACCACGATTTATGAATCGGCTTTATGCTTGCGAATCGTATAAAACAATAAAGTCATGAAAAAAGATTAGCTACAAACAACAAGACGCACTTAATTGTTTGTAGATAGTTATTATTTTTGTTATTACTTTGTTTGTACAGTCGCCAGCAGGTCAAGCAATCCCAAACTGTCAATTTTTCCCAATTGAACATAAACCTTATTCCTTTGTAATTAAGTTGAAAAACTATCAAAGAAATTTGACAGATAGGGGTAGCTTGATGTGTTGGCCTCTGTACGAGGAAATAGCGGTAGGAATAGGTTCCAATTTGACAGTTCAACGACATTCATTGCTTTATTTACGTTGTTGGGCAGCAAATTTTTCGAACATAAGAAGCAATGGATTAGCAATATATTTCGAGATGAGCCAGTCCATCGTTCGTGGTACTTACTTATTGCAACAAAAATAAGTTAGTAACGAATATGTATGTACTTAAATCACACTTTATGTACAGACGCCAGCACATGAAGCTACTCCAATCTGTCAAATTTATTTGATAGATTTTAAACTTTATAACAAATCAAAGTCTTAGGCACTTAAAAGGCACTTTTGAACGTCAACATTTACGTTCAAATAGAATTGAATCTAGTCGCCCATTCCAAAATGTAGTTTCGTATGGAGAAGAACGAGCCAGAAACTCCACCGTTACTCTTTTAAAATGTTTTAAATACAATTTAACATAGTACAAATAAATAAGGTTAATGTTCAATTTGGATTTAACAATTGGGTAGCTTGATGGGCTGGCGTAGGTACATATTCATTACAATTTTCTAGGATATTCCAAATTACACACGTCACGCAGTATTGATATAAAACTGATTTACATCCGTCACCTCACACTTCAGGTCCAGTTGAAAACCAGTGTCAGACACTAGACGTCTGGCATTTTTGCTGAACTGGGCCTTTTTAGCGCAGCTATACATACTATTTTCTGTTATTGCACTTGTAATTGCTTTTTCTTTTTTTTTCTGTGCCTATAAGCCCGCGCTAAATAAATGTATTTTCTTTCTTTCTTTAAAAAACATTATTTTAACTACCTTTCTATATGGTTCGTACTAAGAAAACGTTGATGACCAAGAGACATACAAGTCAAATTCACATAACCCTTGATACGCGAGTCGGGTAAGTTTTTATTGAACAATTTGTAGTAACAAAGCTTTTGATATCTGACGATGAAAGCAACCACGAGTCCATGACTAATTATATTCAATACAATTATTTGATCCCAAGTACGGTCAGCAAAAGCGTGTGTCCATTAAAGTAATGAAACGATTCATTAGACCACAGAGGTGTTAATAAGATACTAGACATGTCAGCTTATCTTATTTGACGATTCACACGAAATTACTCGCCCTTAATGGGCGAATCGATACTTTTAAATAATACATTATTTTCTTTAGGCGATTCGCCCGAATTCTATTTATTTGTCGATGAAACGATAACTCTAGAAATACGTTTTAGGCAATAAAGTTACAAAAAAAGGTCACTGCAAGTACATGCCATAAAATGCATAAAATATTGTATCTCCAAGTCTCTCCTTTTAATTTTTAACTTTATATTATTTTGATTATTTGTTTTTATAGCAGCAATAGAAATATGGGCACGGGCGGACGGACGACGTCCCGTTGGAACCCTTTGTGTACGGTACTCTAAAATAGACATATTATTGGCTGTTTCCATTCCAGGCTTCTTCAGTATACCTATTGTTTAATTTAATTAAGAATGTAACATTTCAAAGTAATTTTACCTGTTTCCATTCTCTTAGTGATTAATCGAATTTAATCCATATTTTATCGTCATTATTCAATCATTCAATTAAAGTAACCTTTTTAATGCTACCACAAATAAAATAAAATAAAATCATTTATTTCTTTGCAAACATGGGTATAGTAACTTCAGCCAAAAGACTGCTGGACACATGCCACCTCTCTTCGATAGAGCTAGATGTCACATATCTTCGAATTGGTTCTAGAACATGTCGGTTACCTCATGTTGATTTCCTTCACCGTTTTGAGAGCAGTGCTGATTAAATTATTTACACAAAGTAAATCGCATGGCTGTCGAAACCACGACCTACAAACTCGTCGAAGTCGGGGCCGGATTTCACTGGGCCACCACTGCTTTAGGTACTAAGTGAAGTCATTGTCCTGAGTGAAGATTCCACATAACTTTAATAATTGGTAATCTTCATGGTAAGTCGTCCCGTGTGTGTTGCCGGGCGTAAAAGAATAGCACCATCCCATTTCTTCCCGTGGGTGTCATAGAAGGCGACTAAGGGACCTACTAGAGAATGGGCTGCAGCATTCTCTATGCATTTTATCACCTCACTGTGATCGCCAACCCGCCTGCCAAGCGTGGCGATTATGGCAAAACCCCCTTTTGTGGGAGGCTTATGTCCAGCAGTGGACGTCTTTCGGCTGAAATGATGATGATGATGATGATGGTAAGTCGACATTCACAAAGACGTAAAAATGTCGCAGAGGAATTTTATAATTCATTGGATTTCCAACTCTCTGTGTTGAACAAACTCTGTGTTGAGAATCCAAAAACATCTCAGAGTCTCGGAGTCAAAAAAACATAGGTACTGTTCGATTTTCAACTGTGGGCGCTATTAAGACACAAATTTTATAGTTTTTTGACCCTTGTCACACAATGTCACATTTCGTTGACCCCCTCCCTTAACGTATGACTTTATTTATGGATGGCCACTAAGCAGTTTCTTGAGGATCCAGTGCGAGAAAAATCCTGCCACGACATTATTACGTCCGTCTTCTTTACATAGTATTTGTTTTTCCAAAAAAATAAACTGACTCCCGGAAAAACACTTTAAAGTGAAAAATTTCTTTAATTTCGGAAGGCGGTGACTTAGGATATGTATATTTTTTTTTGTCACCGCATTCCAAAATTAAAGTTATTTTTCTTAACTTTGTAGTGTTTTCTGGAAGTCAATGCATATTTATGCGAAAGCAGCAATCGTGGTTGATTTGCTGTAATTTTTTTTAAGAGTTCCTTTGTCTGTCTCCGAAACGCATCATCAGATCTCAATGAAATTTAAATAGGACCATTTCGGAATAAACACCCCTTTTGAACCAAAAAATAATTTTACAAATCTGTGTATACTGTGTATGTCCCAAAAATCAACGTCAAGCCGAAAACAGTTCATAGGCCAGGTGGTGACAGTTATCAGAAAAAAAAATAAAAAAAATCTAAGTTAAGTACTTTTCAAGTAAGTACAGTCAGTTAAGGCGCAGACAACCGACTTTTAAGGACTTTTTATTGAAGATCACGTCTAAACGGCTTGTCTTATGTATTTGAAAAAAAAAATATGTGAAACTAGACAATTTTTTTCGTCATTTGATATGTGAATATTTTAAATAATTATTTTATGACATAATGTAATTAATTGGTAAAGTAATGTCTATCGCGGACATAAAAACGATAATCACGCAAAAACTATCGAGTGTATTTACATGAAACTTTCACCATCTAAAAGACAATTTAATCACACAAAATTTAATATACGGTTTTTCTTTGAATTGTGTTTGATAAATCAACATGGGTTGTTTTTCGAAAAAATTGATGCGCGTTGAGGCGGGGTCTCTTGCGGGCGACGGGTGGCAGTGCATCGCTGTAGGTAGTTGTCATCTATCGTCGCTTTAAAGTTGGGCGATGTAATAATTTTTAGTGCATGGTGGAGCAAAAAAGTGATGTTTTCTTTAAAACTGAGGTAGTTGTGTTTTAATTTTGGACTGTAGTTTACAGAATGGTTATTCAGGGTTACACCACTCACAAAAAAAATATGAAAAGTAAAAATTTGTAGTCACAGTACTTAAAAGATCATCACAGGGTGGCAATTTTCTCAAAAAAAATAATTAATATCAATAATTTGAAAAGTACTTAACTTAGATTTTTATTTTATTTTTCTGATAACTGTCACCACCTGGCCTATCAATTTTTTTCGGCTTGACGTTGGTTTTTGGGACACCCTGTATATGACGGAGTTTATGCACGAAAATACAAAAAAAAAACATGTCGAATTCCTATTAAAACGGTATTCGGTTAATAAAACGACGTCGCTTTTCGTATCTGTACGCTTAGATGTTTTCACCTACGCAACGGATTTTAATGTGGTTTTCATCAATAGACTGACAAAAGCTAGTTTCTTAATAAGAAAAAAGTATGCGACCTCTATCTTCCTCAAAAGCTTCCTATGGCACATGACGTGTAGAGAGTTTCATATAACATGGAGCACCGTCAGACAATAAGTGTTCAATAGATTCAAAGAAATTCCGACGCCGTTACTAAAACTGAGGGTAGGCACAAAAGGTTAACTGCAGCGGAAACTACGTCATCCACACCTTGTTTTGTTGGCTGTACCTTTTGAGTGGATGATGCTATGCAATAGACAGAAAGCCAGCGTAATATTTTTTTTTGAGGCAGTATTTTTAATTCATTTTACTTATTTGTATTTTATCTGGTGGAGAGCAGTGGTGGCCAAGTGGTAACGGCCGCGACTTACGAGTTGTAGGTCGCGAGTTCGAACCCAGACAGGCGCTTTACTTTGTGTAAATTATTTCATCACCACTGCTCTCAAAACGGTGAAGGAAAACATCGTGAGGAAACCGGCATGTCCTAGAACCAAAAAATTCGAAGACATGTGACATCTACCAACCCGCACTGGGCCCGCGTGGTGGATTACGACCCAATCCCCTTCACCGAGAGGTGGCCTGTGTCCCAGCAATGGGAACATTTTGGCTGATGATGATGATGATGATTTTATCTGGTCAATTGCATAATAGCGAAAAAAGTCTATGTATTTAGTCGAACCTATAATAATTCCCATTTTGTATTCCAAAAAAAAAAATGTCCAACAATGAAACGATTTTGCCTGTTTTTGTGAACCTCAAATAATTCCTATTTTGTTGTCCTAAAAGTATTAAATAGCCAAGCAACTGCGCCTTAGGATGTAGCGCTCACCACCTACCCAATTCACCGCTTGCTTCTCACGCTCGGCTCGCTCACGGTTGCTCGCTGTTCTAACTTAAACCTTTTGGTTGTGGTGCCCTAACTTAGTTACTGCATCCAACTGAATAAAATGATTTTGTCTGTTTTGTGAACATCAAATAATTCCTATTTTGTAGTCCTAAAAGTATTAAATAGCCAAGCAACTGCGTCCTGAGATGTAGCGCTCACTACCTACCCAATTCACTGCTCGCTTCTCACGCTCGGATCGCTCACGGTTGATCGCTGTTCTAACTTAAACCTTTTGGTTGTGGTGCCCTAACTTAGTTACTGCATCCAACTGAATAAAATGATTTTGCATGTTTTTGTGAACCTCAAATAATTCCTATTTCGTGGTCCTAAGAGTATTAAATAGCAAAGCAACTGCGCCTTGGGATGTAGCGCTCACCACCTACCCAATTCACCGCTCGCTTCTCACGCTCGGCTCGCTCACGGTTGCTCACTGCTCTAATTTAACCCGTTTGGTTGTGGTGCCCTAACTTAGTTACTGTATCCAACTGCACCAGAAAGTCCATTTTTTTTTAAAGTGTGCATAATTAGAAGCGTAAAAAGTTTTTAGAGATTCATGGCATATTTTTATTGATTTCAATCAAAAATCAAAATATTTTATTTCACATAAACCTACCTCTTATGAAACGTCAGAAGCTAGGTGCACGGTTCCAATTTGTCGCTTCCTAAGGAGAAGAGCCGTCAAGAAAACTCCACGGTTACTCTTAAAAATAATTGGATTTTACAATGTTTACTTACATCACTTTCATCGTATTTAACATAACTAACCATTTACACTAGGTAGGTATTACTTACTAACTTGACTGGACATTTAGGCGTCGAAGTACTCGTCCGCATCGATGCCATCTGGACACGTGCCCAGAAGACTGGCAATATTGCCACGTTGAATAGGGACGCGCTCTCGGGCCCCATGACCCGATCGTTTCGACCCCAAACGGCTTAAAACTGTAGTTTCTCACAAGGTTACAGTATTTTAGGTGGATTAATTTAAAAAAGTGTCCATCATTAGAAGGTCAATAAGTTTTTAGATGATCGGAAAAATATTTTCCAGAATAAATTTAACCGTCTTGCTTTCTTGCATAACCCTATCCTCGCGAGGTGTAAGCGATCAAAACACGCAATCAGTCGTTTCATTCAACCGCATAATGGCGTCCATCTTTTAACACTTCCCCTTTGTATAGCGCCTTCTTTTGTGCGGGACCTATTATCGAATGAGTGAAGACATTCATTTGGAGATTAATTTCTGAATTGCTTGAGTGTACCGTGTATTATTTCTTTCTTGTTCTATAATTTCTCGTGTGAGGCTGGAAAAGAGGTGATAGCTTGTGGTTTAAATTATTCAAACTATATCCATTGATTTTTCTATTTGTTGGCCATGTTCTATTTTATTTATTTATTTAATAATAACACATATCTCACGTGGTCCCGTATGTGTCGCCGGGCGTAAAAGAATAGCAACATTCCATTTCTTCCAGTGGGTGTCGTAGAAGGCGACTAAGGGACTTACTAGAGCCTGGGCAGCAGCGTTCTCTATGCATTTTAGCACCATACTGCGATCGCCAACCCGCCTGCCAAGCGCAGCGATTATGGCAAAACCCCCCATGACTGGGGGAGGCCTATGTCTAGCAGTGGACGTCTTTCGGCTGAAATGATGATGATGATGAACACATATCTACAATTGTTTTAACAGGGTGGAAACCCAATACAACAATGTAGTTATAATGTTCCCACTTGGACACGTTACCCAAAAAACGAATCCAATATCACCACCAAGAAAAAATAAATATTTTTAGCTGTCCTGACAGTGAGTTAATAAGTACCTGTTACTATTATGTCACCGCTGTTCTCTCATACCTATAACACTGTAATTTGAAAATATGTATTGTAAGAGGCAATTTTTTTGACGCCTCTTCTCCATTAGAAACGACCAATTGGAACCGTGTACCCAGCTTCTGACTAAAATATTTTTGGCTTGGTTTTGGCATTAGCTTCGCCTGCGGTAACCAATTGACACGAAACCTTAACAAATACACCTGAACCTTCCTCGTGAACCACTCTGTCTATTGGTGAAAACCGCATGAAAATCCGTTGAGGAGTTTTGGAGTTTTTCGCGAACAGACAGACAAACAGACGCAGTGACGGAATTTGTTTTATAATATGTAGTGATTTGCAAACCCAGAGGAATTCCAGAGGAATGATAATATGAAACAGAAGGGAGTGAATGATAGCGTTACGGTTGACTGGAGAGAATGGAAGAAGAAAACGTATTGTGCCAACAAGCAACATTGGACACGGGCAGAAAGATGGTGACGATGAAGCATGTTTAAATCAATTGTCAAAGAGTCAGAAAGTTGCAACTGTGCCGTTCTAAAGTGTAGTTTTCTATGGAGAAGAACGGTCCACAAACTTCATGGTTACTTTTTACTTAATCTTTTTCTTATCGGCAGGAATTATAGAATGCCTAGCTTAAGGCAGGTCTTCTAACTGAACAGACAGCTGTGCTGCTGGGGAGTTTGTAGCACCTCTTCTTTTTTCCCAGCTTTAGCTCCAAAGATCCACCTTTCTTGGACTATTTTTTTTTCCAGCTAAAGCACTAGGAAGTGGTGAAGGGTGGGCGTTTTGTCTGTTTAAAATTAAAATCTCCAGCGTCATTTATTGACAGTTGTATTAAAATGGCTTTAATATAGCAAATTTTCCCACTGTTTCAATTTCATAAACACTTATTATGTTCTCTGACTGTACATCAGCCTGTACATACAGAAATCTGTCAAATAAAGTTAAACTTACAAGTTGATCTTTCAGAATTCCCAAGAATGGCTTAAAGTCAATTTATTATTATTATAATAATACTAAAACAATACGTGAAATGACGTCACTTGTACGGCACAGTTGTCGCCGGGTCAGGCGCGTGAACCGAGATACTCTTGATGGATCGCACCCGATGGTTATTAATGGTTTTCCATAGCAACCTGACATACAGGGTGCTACAAAACTAATTAATTGTTATTCCGATCTTATTTGTGACTAGCTGACCCGTGCCCACTTAGTTTGGCGGTAAACATTTTTTTATCACTCAATAGATTACGACATGGTCGCGGTTCCATACCTGTCGTATAATTTTTTTAACCATTTGTCCAAATTATATATAAAAGGGAAAAGTGTTTTATTTCAAACACTTGAGACGAAAAATTTGCTTATTTTGATAAAAAATTAATAATTGTTGATAATATGACCAATAAACATGACCTAACAATTTAAATTATTAAAAAAAAAACTGTGACTTAAATATAAAAGTTAGACGTATGCTGTCGCTGACTTTTTGTAGGCATTATTAAGCTGTACAACTTTTCTCTAGAACTCGCGTTCGTAAGAAACGTTTTCGTTTGACCGTTTTCTCTCCGACTTACTTTGCATATTCGACTAACACGAAAAAGTCTATTCATTTTTCGGTTTAATATGTAGCCTATGATACTCACAAATAACGTAGCTTTCTATTGGTAAAAGAATTTTTAAAATCGGTTCAGTAGATCCAGGGATTACCCCTACAACCTCACAAACTCACAAACTTTACCTCTTTATAATATTTTATATAATAAATATTAGTATAGATAGTACCTATGTCCCGTATGTGTCGCCGGGTGTAAAAGAATAGCACCATCCCATTTCTTCCAGTGGGTGTCGTAGAAGGCGACTAAGAGACTTACTAGAGAATGGGCAGCAGCGTTCTCTATGTATTTTACCACCATACTGCGATAGCCAACCCACCTGCCAAGCGTGGCGATTATGGCAAAACCCCCCATCCTGGGGGAGGCCTATGTCCAGCAGTGGACGTCTTTCGGCCGAAATGATGATGATAGATAGTATATAAGTATATATTACATTTATAATGTAGACGGCACGGTTGGAACAGTGGTTAAGCGATTCACTGCTGCGCTGCGTGTCGCGGGTTCTATTCCCACACGGAACAAATATTTGTATGACTTACAAGTAGTTCTTCCGGGTCTAGCTGTTTGTGTATGTGAGTTTAAATGTTTGTAAACGCACCCATGATACAGGAGAAATTCCCAGTGTGAGGCATCATTATATAAAATAAAAAATAGATCCCAAATGTATATTTTTTTTTTATTTTTTTTAAAACGTTGCCCCACACTAGGAATTTCTCCTGTATTGTGGGTGCGTTTACAAACATTTAAAACTCACATACACAAACAGCCAGACCCGGAACAACTAATTGTAGGTCATACAAATACTTGTTCCGTGCGGGAATCGAACCCGCGACACGTAGCGCAGCCAAATCAATTAATAAATACAATCAAAATCAAGTTTTTTTATTCAAATTAGGCTGTAATTCAGTACTTTTCGAAAGTCAAATAAAATAAGGCAGTCTCCTAAAATGTCTGCCCGTCACCACTTCCAGTGCTTTCGCTAAACAGAAGTAACGGAACAAAATCCCAGAGCCCCAATATTTCTTTAAGTAGTATAAAACGTATCAGGGTGCTTACTCTGGAATTTAATTCCGATAGATCGACATTGGTCAAACGTCAGTTGGTTGAGTTAAACGTCAGGGATTGGCTGGACTCACTCCCCCTTATTACAAAACAAGGTTTTTCTTTAGGTATGGTTTAAACCACCGAGCCTGTTTTTGAAATAAGAACTTAGAACTGAAATAGAATTACAGCTCCTTTTACAAAACTGACAATTTAGCACCGGACTAACTTGTCAGTTTTGTAAAAGGAGCTGTATTTCGATTTCAGTTAGGTTCTTATTTAAAAAACAAGCTCGAAGGTTTAAACCATACCTAAAGAAAAACCTTGTTCTGTAATAAGGGGGACTGAGTCTAGCCAATCCCTGACGTTTGACTGACAATTCCAATGTCGATCTATCGGAATTATATTCGAGAGTAAGCACCCTGATCTCAGAAGGGAATCACAGAATTTAAAAAAACAAATGAATCAACGCAGTAACAATATTTATTATAAACTGTTCAACATTAATAGGTAATACGGGCTGTTTTCCGCAACTCCACGTCAAAGCGCGTATTTTGCGTACGGGTGGGAGAATACTAGGTCATTCGATCCACCCCAGCTCCTCGAGAAAGGCCAGCAATTCCTTAGTGTTGCTGACAATCTCACGTAGGGTACCTGGGTTACCGAAGTATTTAGCCCTGTAATTGGCGACCACCGAGCAGTTTAGCAGCACGTGCTGCTGTCTCGTCGTCCTCCAAGCGGACAGCGGACTGTCTGTTACCCCTATGACAAAGAGATGTTTGTTAAATGACCCATGGCCAGTTACAGGTGCTGTAAATGCACGCAGCTGTGGTTTAGTTAGACGTGGAACCTGTTTTGTGAGGCGGGCATCGATCGCAGGAAGTGCTTCCTCAGCCTGCCTGCACTCACCTAGATCCAGCCATATATCTTGTGATGTTGGTCCCTGGTTCATTTCCTTACCAGAGTGCGTAGATACCCGAAGGGGAGAAGTGCGATGGGTTCTGGTCCCACTGGTGCCATACTCGACCCCCTCCTAGCAAGTTCAACATTATAATAGTTCAGTACAATTTTACATTATTTTACTAACTTTACAAACTGGCCACTCTGGTGCCTCGTTCGAGACTGAATCATGTCGGGAACGTGGAGGCGATCGGCGGCGGCGATCTCTCGCGTCCGGCCCTGGTCCAGGCCATGGTACGGACCAAGAGTGAATGGGTAGCCGTCACCTCCTTCGAAAGCAGTAATGCTCGCGAAGAGGGAGGCAGCGCACGTGAGGGAGAGGCAGTCTATGCGCCCTCGCGACCCTAGCCGCCGCAGGATACGGAGACGCCCTGGGCGTCGGGAATCCCAGGCCGATTTCCGGCCACCGTAGGCATGAGCTTGTGGACGGCGAGTAATGGGTAGCTCGCTGTCCGGTAAGGACCAAGCCCAAGTCGACGGCGCGTTGTGTTCCACGCGCGCCTCAAAGAGATGTCAGCACAAACCGAAGGGGCCGATGCCTGTCAGGGGTGCGGGTTTGTTCGAAAGAGATACCACAGCCCCTGGCATACGGGCTACTGAGGGAACACGGGTGGGTTTTAGTCAGTAAAAGTCTGACACGCCCTCCTGCTCCACCAAGAGCGGGAGAAGTTATTTGATGATTTACTACGCATAAAAAAAAATGTCGGGAAGTTTCAACGCGGCAATGCTGACAGTCAATGCGCTGCGGTAATGTTTCCTGATGACAGACAGCGATGCGGACGAATATTTCGACACAGGTCTTCAAATTATTGGTAGAACCAATAAATCAGATGGTTCCCTCATGTTTTCTTTCACCGTTTTGAGAGCGGTGCTGATGAAATTAAATACTCTTGTAGGTCCGGACCACTGGGGCCACCACTGCTGACTAATTTACAATCTGTAATATTGTTATATTTTTGTAAAAGAAAAATAAAAACAATAAAAAAATACGACCTCACCCTGTACAGCACACTCGGTCCCCAAATGATGTATAATGAAATATCGGCGACTAGTTCACGAGTAATGTGTAGTATAGACGTACAGACAACTTGTATTTATGTAGGTATGTCTGTATGTACCATCTCATAAATCTGAGGCTGTTTTGTTTTGATCGCGTTCTTGTTTAAGTATTTGATGACTATTATTTTGCTATGAGAGTAATATATTTATAATAGACATCTTTATATACCAAAGAACCTCCGTGCCTTGGAAAGCACGTTGTCCCGGCTGTCATTCGTGGATGTTTGACAGTCGTTACGGGTCGTCAGAAGCCCGAAAGTCTGACATCCAGCCTTACCACGGGGTATTCATGTAAAAATCTGGTATTCGGCTGCGTTCGGGCATCCATGTTACAATCTGATATTCAGCTGCGTTCGGCTAGACTGGAAGCCAAAAATACTACAAAGTGAAAAATTACTTTAATTTCGGAAGTTGGAGACTTTTTTTTTTTGGGTGGGAAATCATCAAATAACTTCTCCCGCTCTGGGTGGAGCAGGAGGGCGTGTCAGACTTTTACTGACTAAAACCCACCCGTGTTCCCTCAGTAGCCCGTATGCCAGGGGCTGTGGTATCTCTTTCGAACAAACCTGCACCCCTGGCAGGCATCGGCCCTTGCAGGCCCCTTCGGTTTGTGCTGACATCTCTTTGAGGCGCGCGTGGAATACAACGCGCCGTCGACTTGGGCTTGGTCCTTACCGGACAGCGAGCTACCCATTACTCGCCGTCCGCAAGCTCATGCCTACGGTGGCCGGAAATCGGCCTGGGATTCCCGACGCCCAGGGCGTCTCCGTATCCTAAGTTGGTGACTTTGGCTTTGTATTTCGTTATTGCCACCGACTTCCGTTATTAAAGTTATTTTCAGTTCTCCTTTTTTTACAGTCGGTGGAAAAAACTTATGGCAGTCTCCTAAGACCGTTTTCCTGTAGCTATAACGGCTAAAGTCCCTGCCCCCACTGTCCCGTTTAAAACCCAGCATTTATACTTGTAATATAATTAGAGATCGGATAATCGGATGCATATTTACCTAAAGTTAAATTTTAGTTATGAAAGTATGGAAGTGGCTTCTTAAATTAAATTTTTTGTAAAAAATATCCCGGGATTCTAGGAACACGGAGAATTCATAAAGCTTTCTAGTCAGGTGTATATGAAGATATGGAAGGGACTTCTAATTATTAGGATTGTATTCAAATGCATATTTTTTATTTAAAATTAACCCCGATGCAAGTATTATTTATGTGTATGTAGAGTGCAAGTCTGTAAGAGAAGGGGTGGTGTGAGCTAGTTTTAACATATTTTTTTACATTAAAATAAGATGTTTTCGATAAAAAAAAAACGCGTTCTGTATTAGCCAACACCTCAGCTTTAGGTAAATATGCATCCGAATATTCGATCTCTGATTATAATACAATCAATCAATCAATTTATTTGTAAAACATAGGTGTTTACATAAATAGGGGGGCGCTATGTTTTGTCATAATTAAGACATACAAATTTTAAGTGACCCATTAGGTGTCATTAGATTGAGATTGAGACTTAAAAAAAAAATGGAATTAATGAAATACATGAAAGGAGAAAAAAAAAACATCAATTACAATGAAAATCAAAAAATAGTCATAGTGCTTAATAACAAAAGGTAAAAAAATTGCATCATTATAACAATTGGTCGTTCAAAAATTCGTCTACAGTACAATAACATTTGTCAATTAATATTTTAGTAAGAACTTTTTTAAACTTATACAATGTCATGTTTTCTATGTCATCAGAAATTTTATTAAAGACTTTAGGTGCCATACCAAAAAATCTTTTTCGCATCAATGCGGTCTTACATATTAAATGACATAGTTTGTTTATGTATTGGGCACGCAATGGAGTTTTTCTAGTGATAGAAAGTAAAATACTATGCTTATAGGTTCAAGACTTAAAGACAACAGTGCAAAGTGAGTTCAGAGTCGCGACCTGTCGCTCGCCTTTCTGACGCCAAAGACTTGTTAGTCTGAGGGTGTGTACAATCGCCAAAAGATATAGGTATGCAAGGTGCTGAAGTTTGCTAAGAAAACGACGGAAGTTTTCGAATGAAATTTAATTTGATAAATTTACTGTTTGATCGCCAAGCCAAGCGTGGCGATTATGGCAAATCCCACCCTTTCGAGGGAGGCTTATGTTCAGCAGTGGACGTCTTTCAGCTGATATGATGGTGATGAACTGTTTGTTACATTTAATTTTATTCAAAAAACTAGCTTTTGCCAGCGGCTACGCCCGCGCGGAACTTTCATCCGCTATTTAACTGCCTTAGAGGTTGAATTTCTAAAAATCTATATTATAATGGGAACCTCTGTACAAAATTTCAGTTTTCTAGGTCCAAGGGTTTGGGGTTTTGTAACAAAATCACGATTTTAAAAGAGTGTCCATGGAGTTTCTTGCCCGTTCTTCTCCATAGGTACCTACGCTTTGGAATGGGCAACTAGCTTCATCTTTCTAACTCACCGACCTTGACAATTCAAAAGTGCCTGTAATAGGTTTATTTGAAATAAATGCTTTGAGTTTGAGTTTGGGCTGGCCGTTGATGAGTCAGTCAGTCAGGACTTTTCTTTTTATTTATATACTAGCTTTTGCCAGCGGCTTCGCCCGCGCTGAACTTACATCCCCTATTTAACTCCCTTAGAGGTTGAATTTCGAAAAATCCTTCCTTATTCCTTGTCTACATTATAAAGAGAACCTTTTTGCAAAATTTCAGCTTTCTAGGTCCAAGGGTTTGGGCTGGGCGTTGATGAGTCAGTCAGTCAGGACTTTTCTTTTTATATAAGTAGGTATAGATATGTTTCGGCTAATTTTTCCGCTTTCTTACTAAACTTCAAGTATATCCGTCGACGGTGGTTACTAATCTCTCTTGTTGACTTTACATATGCTTTTTGGTTTGCCATTTGGTTCCCATTAATAAATTAACTCCCATTAATAAATCCCATTGAATTTTTTTTCATGAAATAGTCATTCAATGGGATTTAATGAACTTTCCGCCCGCGGCTTCGCCCGCGTAGTAGTCCGATATTATGTGTAAATCTAGGTTATAATATACCTATGTGCCAAATTTCATCCAAATCCGTTCAGCCGTTTTTTCGTGAAAGAGTAACAAACAGTTTATTATATTAAGTAAGGATTTTAGTGATAATTTGCTATAGGCGACTCGTACGAAGTTAATTTATTAGTGGGCGAATCGACAATTCCAGAAATACGTATTGAGCAATTAGCCAATTTTGAATTTGATGCACTTTATTGCATGTACTTATCTCATTACTTTAATCATCATTTCAGCCAAAAGACGTCCACTGTTGGACATAGGCCTCCCCCAAGTTCCCCACTTCGACCCGTTCTGTGCTCCTCGGCGTGTTGTGTGGTCATCGGTCCACCTTGTGGGAGGCCTTCCAACTTTACGTCTTCCGGTACGCGGTCGCCACTCCAGAACCTTGCGGCCTCATCGGCCATTTGTTCTGCGAGCAATGTCTGCCTGTCCACTGCCACTTAAGTTTGGCAATTCTTCGGGCTATGTCGGTTACCTGGGTTCTCCTGCGGATCTCTTCATTCCTGATTCGATCACGTAGGGAAACTCTAAGCATAGCCATAGCCCTTGGGGTGACTTTAAGCCTTCTTATGAGGCCCATTGTGAGCGACCACGTTTCAGTTCCATATGTCATCACTGGCAACACGCACTGGATGCAAAAATTATTTCGTTACGTATTTTTGGAGTGGTCGATTCTCCCATAAATTAATTATCTTCGTATGAGTCGCCTATTTAAAATAATAAGTATATCTTATAGGGTTGATTCTCCCGATTCGGGCTAGTACATTCGTACAAATCCACTAATAATCCCATAAAATACCAACACAATCTCACGGCCGCCAAATACACATTTCTTTTTTATCATTCCAAAATTGAAACAAACAAAATACCGTTAACGGCTGGTTAACGAGACGATTAAACATTAGTTACCGTAAAACAATTATTGTATATTAATTGTTCTTGATGAACTGAACCAGTGTTCGATTCGTAATTGTGCCAGGTTCGATATCCGGATCGGGGTATTACTAATTGTTCACGCCTGTTTTTTTGGAAGTAGATTTTTGATTGCGTCGTATGTATAATACCTACCTTTTATCGTGGGTCATACAGAATTTAAATTTAGACTCGAAGGGTTCCGTATCACCGTATAATATTAACCACTAATTTTATTTTAAAAACGTGTTTTTTGTAAAAATAATTGTTGTTGTTGTAATTACTGTATTTACCAGAAAAATCATTAAAAAATTTAGGTACTCTAGCAGAAATGAATAATAAAAACAAATATAAACAGAACTAAAAACCTAAATTCAAGCCTTCAGGCATAAAGGGCGTGCCCGCTTACGTATGCAATGCAGCATTATCCTGACTAATATTATAAACGCGATAGTTTGTATGTATGGATGTTTGTTGACACTTTCACGCAAAACTACTGAATGGATTTGGATGAAATTTGGCACACAGATAGATTATAACCTAGATTAACATATAGGATACTTTTTATCCCGGTAGTACGTTCCCGCGGGATAATTTCCGACTTCCATGGGGGCGAAGCCGCGGGCGGAAGCTAGTATAGAGTAGACTTAACATTAATTTTATTATACCGGCTCTAGAAGTACGCACTGTGTGATAATATCAAGTTTCTAACAATAAGACGACGACGACGAACGGACGGGCGGACAGTGGAGCCTAAATAATAATATCACGTAATCACGTTGGCACCATTTGGGTACACATACTCAGCCTATAACGTTCCCACTGCTGGGACACAGGCGTCCTCTCCGTGAGTGGGAGTGGGTCGTAGTCCACCACGCGGGCCCAGTGCAGGTTGGTAGATGCCACATGCCTTCGAATTTTTTGGGTCCAGGGCATGCCGGTTTCCTCACGATGTTTTCCTTCACCGTTTGAGAGCAGTGGTGATGAAATAATTTACACAAAGGAATTCGCCTGGCTGGGTTCGAACGCTGGTTGGATATGGAACCCTAAAATTTGTTGCGTGTTAAATGAATGACCGTTGCAAGTCAATTTGAGTTTCTATTTTGGTGAAGATATTTTGCCTTAAACCAAAAATGAATATGTGATATTTTTATAATAGTCCAAGTAGGAAAGAAAGAAAGACAAATGCGTTAGGAGCCCCACTAACATTATAAACTAGCTTTGCCCTCGGCTTCGCCCGCGTGGCGGTTGAAAATCATCCCACGGGAACGAACTACCGGGATGAAAACTATCCTATGTGTTAATCCAAGTTATAAAGTATATGTGTGCCAAAATTTTTAACCAAGGAAAAAACGGAGGAGGTTACTCAATTCGACGCGTTTACATATTTTGTTTTATGTATGACCACGCATATCTTTTTACAGAGCAGGTAGTTCCATTTTGATAATTATTTTTTTATTGGAAATGGTAAACCCCGAAGTTGGTCCCATATAAATTTGAAAAAAGAAATCTAACCCTAAGGGTAGGAAAACAGGCATAATTGATTGTTTACTCACAGATTTTAATATCGAGTTGTGTATTACAAAAAGTAATAAAAAATTAAGCATGTAGTAATTAGTAGATTATAGCCACAAAAAAATGAAACTTTTTAACAAATAAATTAAACTGCCGTAAAAACTGAAAAGAAAAAAAAAAACCTGCTATGTTTAACCTTAATAACTAAGTTCGGAAGTCGGTGACTTTGGAAATGTTTTTTAATTTTATGTCACCGCCTTCCGAACTTAGTTTTTAAGGTTAAACATAGCAGGTTTTATCGAAATCCTTTCAGCTGTTTTTGCGTGATTGAGTAACAAACATTCAAACATCTTCACAAACTTTCACAATTATAATAAGGACTTAGCTTTGCCAACACGTGGCGGTTGCAAAATATTCCACAGGAACATACTACCGCGATAAAGAGTATCATATGTGTTAATCCAGCACCCTAATTGCGTAACTCACGATTAATCATAATCGGTTTCGTTTTGACAGTTCAACAATATTCATTGCGTTATTTACGTTGTTGAGCAGACACATTCTTTGAACATATGAAGCAATGGTTTAACAGTCCGTTTAAAAACTAAACAGATTATGATTAATCGTGAGTTACGCAATTAGGATGTAGGTTCTACACTATATGTGTGCCAAATGTCATACAAATCCAAATATACAAACTTTCACACACAAGTTGTCTGGCATTTTTGCTGAACTGGGCCTTTTTAGCACATTTGTGAGGCACACTTTGATGCTAATTTCTGACATCGCACTTTTTTTTTTTTTTTTTTTTGGGTGGGAAATCATCAAATAACTTCTCCCGCTCTGGGTGGAGCAGGAGGGCGTGTCAGACTTTTACTGACTAAAACCCACCCGTGTTCCTTCAGTAGCCCTTAAGCCAGGGGCTGTGGTGTCTCTTTCGAACAAACCCGCACCCCTGGCAGGCATCGACCCTTGCGGGTCCCATCACTGTGACATCGCACTTTAAACTGTTTCTTGTTTTTTTATTTTTATTATTTTTCTTCATATCGTGTGCCTTTCTAGTCTGTGCTAAATAAATAAATATATTTGCACTTCTTTTCTTCTTTTTCATATTTGAAATATTTGTAGGATGTGAAAGTTTGTATGTTTAGATATTTGGATGTTTATTACCCAATCACGCAAAAACAGCTGAACGGATTTGGATGAAGTTTGGCACGCAAACAGTTTATTACCTGGATACTTTTAATAACATAGGATACTTTTTGTCCCGGTAACACGATCTCGTGGGATCATTTCCACATTTCCACCCACACGCGCGAAGCCGTGGGCACAGCTCAAATGCTTGCCTCTCTTAAAACCATATTTTAGTAAGTAGTTTATTACTTCTAAAGTGACCCTAAACCGGCCATTGTTTCACCTTTAATTAGTAAGTGTACAAAATGATAATGTTAACAGTCGTTTAAGTTAACGAGTGATTAACGATTTAGTGCAGTTAATCAAAGTTTAGTATCATTGTATTTGCGTGACTCTATTACGCTTAGCCCTTTGTACTAGCGACAGGAAAAGTGTTAGGATTCATTCATTGGTTGGTTGCAAGTAGGGAATGCAATTCATGTAGGTTATCAGATTAAATTACTATTTCATGAAAAAGTAATTAAATGGGCTTTTTTATAAGTTTGTATTGGTATTTTTAATGATTATAATTCCGTAAAGCAACATAAAACCTGAAACGTTTTGAATTTAATGCTATAGAGATAAGATAAAATATATTTTTCTTACTAGTGACTTAATAGGAGAAAATCTAACTAATTACTTAATTGAATAAATTTCAAAGCGTGCCAATGGCCTAATACGTATTTCTGGAGTGTCGATTCGCCCATAAATAAATTAACTTCGTACGAATCACCTACAAAAAATAAAATAGATAATATTTAAAAGTGGCAATTCGCCCGTTCAGGGGCCTTAGTCTGCTATTTTTATAAATTCGTCATTCCAACACGATCCCATCGTCATTTTGCTAAAAGTTCGTAATCTGCTAAATTCATAATGGTCGATCAGTGGTCGGTCAATGGTCTCGTAATAGAATTGTGTTATAATGGCATTGTTGTATTGCCATTATTATAAAACCCGTTAGTAGAAATGATTTTCGAAAAAATACTACTAAATTTATTCATGCCATATTTCAGTTACATGAATATATTTTTACATATTATTTTTTAACATATTATTTTAGGAACTGACAAAATTTTAGCAGATCTGTAATTCATTTGTCATTATGTACGAGATTATCAATAAACGCCATTTCTTTCAATGGAGTGTCAATGGTTGACCACTGGAAAGTCATAATGACGCCATTATATTAGTAGATTACCAAACTTGTCAAAATCAATAATTATGAAATCAATGATAGACCATTCTGACACTATCTTAATAGCAGACTTGAGGCCCTGGGCGCGTGCATTTTACAGCTTTTTTTGGAACAAGTTACTTATTTAGCTGATCTCACATTCTTTAGGCTTTTCGTACACTGAGAAATCAGCTTATACTGGAAATGTAGAGCTTGAAATGACGCCGTATATGCTGATATGATGTCGGAATCGTGGTGGGTCTATTAACACCCTGTTTATGATTTCTTGTTACGTAAATGCGGTCCATTAATTCCTATCCCGAACCACTTTTGTCCTCACCTACCCTCCCAATCAAGCGTTGTCCTTACAAAAACGCCTAATACCGTTTATCTGTGAAATCGCCCGATATATCAACAATTAGTCGGCCATTGTGGCAACTATTGTTGTTCGAGATCGATTCGACGCGCCACTTGAGATCACTCGTTAGTTGATGGGGGAATGAGCATAGTGTGAGATTTGGTGTGAATGAATTAGGAATAATAACAACTTCACGCTTGCAATCTCTGAAGTTATAGGCAGAGGCAACATTTTTTCATCATCTTCTGCCTAGCCTTTTCCCAACTATCTTGGAGTCGGCTTCCAGTCTAACCGGATGCAGCTGAATACCAGTATTTTACATGGAGCGACTGACTATCTGACCATCACAACCAAGTTTTGGGGGTTCAACCAAAAGTTCAGCTGTTAACATTCATAGAATTAAAATAAGAACAGGCGTGTGGCATATCTTATTGATTACTAACTATTACCTACATTAAAATATACGGTGGTTTGGATTTTCGGAACGTATTTTTTTTTTTAACTTATAGCCACAGCTCGAAAAAGGACTCCCCCAACAATGACATTTTTTCTGTATGTATTTTTCACATCTTTAATATTTTTCTTCTTTCTTTAATATCTTTGTTATTTTATGTACTTTTAAGTCGTTTTATTTTCTTAACCCCCCCCCCCCCCCCCCCCGATACACAAACCTACGCCCGTGCTAGGTAATACGATTGGTAAGACAGGTTGTCAGACTTTCGGGCTTCTGATGACTCGTTACGACTGGCAAAGATGACAGCCGGGACCAACGGCTTAACATGCTTTCCGAGGCACGGAGGGGTATTGCCATGGAAAGATGGTCACCCATCTATGGACCAACCGCGGCAAGCGTAGCTTTACCTGTTTGATCGACCCGTGTGGCTGTTATTACATACCCACAAGCCCCCCCCCCTTCGACAGTTATTCCCCTTTATTTATAAACGCTGCCTATAGTTAAGTAACGGTTACCAAGAGTTTAACCATACTTTTTTGACGTTTTAACATCTTTTAACTTTAATCAACGTTTATGAAAATACCCTATTATGTCTAAGGGACAACACACACTTATTCAGCTCTGTTCAGCTTTTGTCCATAGAAAACGACGATTTTGTATGAGATGCGTAGGTATGCATCCGTTCAGCCGCGGAAACCTGAACGGACTCTATACAAAACGTTTTTTGTGTGAGTAGTCCCTAAGTCTTCGGTTACGAGTCGCCAGCAGACCGAAAGTATGGCAACCAGTCTTACGAATGGTTATAGTCATCATCAGCCTATAATATTCCCACTGCTGGGACACAGGCCTCCTCTCTGTGAGAGGAATTGGGCCGTAATCCACCACGCGGGCCTAGTTGCGGGTTGGTAATAATGGTCAGTGTTACCCAGTAACTGGGTTGTGGAGGTGAGATAGGCAGTCGCTCCATGTAAAATACTGGTATTCAGCTGCATCCGGTTAGACTGGAAGCTGAACTCAATATAGCTGAGAAACGGCTAGGCAGATGGTGATAATGTTTAAGTCCACGTTCGTAATGTTCCCACTGCTGGGACACAGGCGTGTTGTGTAAATTATTTCATCACCACTGCTCTCAAAACGATGAAGGAAAACATCGTGAGGAAACCGGCATGTCCTAGAACCAAAAATTCAAAGATATGTGACATCTATCAACTGGGCCCTCGTGGTGGATTCGGCCCTCTCCCTCTCCGAGAGGAGGCCTGTGTCCCAGCAGTAGGAACATTTTAGGCTGGCATTACACGTCGGAGTGACAGGCCCTCAAGTATCATTACGACATCGTTTACCAGTGCCGACAGACAACTTGCCCCATTACAGCGTGTATAGAAATAAAATTAATAACTCACATTGTCCGAGTTTTAATTGTTCGCATTCCATGACCATTGTATGAACGGTCCATTCCATCCATTATTACATCATCAGGCTTGTATTCGAAGAAAGGGTAGGCAGTAATGTTTTGGACACCCATATTTTTTGGTAATATGTGTCTTGGTATTATTAGGTGATACGAGTACTATCATGATGGCTCAGTAGTCTACAACTCGCCTTTCATGCACGAGGTTGTGGGTTCAAATTCGGAAAGTATATGTGGACGTCCACATTGACGTCAAAAATCGCGGCGAGATTTGATCCCCCACTTGATTTTCGGCTTTGGACTTGTACGGACAAAGGGAAGTAACGAGAATTTTCAATTTGAAAACACAATAATTTAATACTTTGACCGACCTGGGAATCGAACCCAAGACCAGCTCAGCAGGCAACATTTTTTTTTTAAATTAGCCTAGGCTCTGTCGCACTGCTGAGCAAAGTCTCAGCAAAGGCGTCCCCCAAGTCTCTCCAGGTATCCTTTTCCAGGGTCACCGCGATCCAACCCTTGCAAGACGCGTCGAGGACGTCTCGCCACCTTTCCTTGGGCCGGCCTCGGCGGCGCCGTCCATCCTCAGGCACCCACTGTGTGGAGACTTTTGCCCAGCGGTCACTGTTCATGCAGCTGACATGTCCCGCCCAGTCCCATTTGAGCCTAGCAGCCTTTTTGCCAACGACCAGGATCTCCGATAAGGAGCAGGTAAAATACAAACTTTTAGCCATAGCTAAAAGTTTGTATTTTTTTTTTTTTTTTTTGATACAAATAACAATCAGAAAACTAATTTAATTCTGTGCTGAAAACCTGAAACACTGAATTAATTTATCTAGGTGCTATAGAGGTATAAGGAACAGAGTGTAAACTTCACTGATACTCTATGGAAAAGGGAAGATCCTCCGAGCAGACGATTGTTGTGTCTGGTGGGCAACTGCCCGACGGTTGATGTCGGGATGTTGTTTATACGTGAGTCTCGTGGTAAACTCTGACTGCGCGATGTAGGATTTCTGTGACGTCCAGACTTGCGTAGTTCGCATGTGGCATTGTTGATGGAGCTACATTACCTTTTATTATTTTACAGCTGAATACCAGTATTTTACATGGAGCGACTGTCTATCTGACCTCCACAACGTGGTAACTGGGTAACACGATATGACGATACCCCTTGGAAGACTGGGTGTCAGACTTTTAGGCTCCTGTCTATCCGTGACAATTGCCAAATATGTACGAATGACAGCTGCGACCAACGGCGTATCGATCTCAATATGTATCGTATGGTCACCCATCCACGAATCCCCCCCGAGTGGGTTTCCGCATTGTCGTTGTGGGAGCGCTCAGTAGCCGTGGTCTCCCAGCCACGGTGAAGCGAAGAGGAACCCTAAGGTGCCCCACCTTTGGGTCACTCGACAGGGCTTTTGCCTTCAAGCCGATGACGTAGCGGCCAAAAAGTAGGTTGCGGTGAGGTGCACCGCAACTGAGGTGGGCCGCGATTTCGAATGGGAGGCATCGCGGCTGAGGGTTACAGGCTGCGGCGAAGGAGGAGTACCGGTACTTTTGAATAGCGCTGTTCCCTGCCGTGGCCTGGACGGGGCCGCCACCGTTTGATGGCGGACGCGGTGGGGCCGCAGGGGAAGAGGAGTGTCGGTATAGCATTGGCCGCTCTCCCTATCCCCTGCGGCCAAAAAGGTGTTGGGGGCGGGGCCACTGTGCTGACCCGTCGCAGGGTGACCGAGGGGTCCGCAAGGGCCGATGCCTGCTAGGGGTGCCGGTTTGTAAGAAAGAGATACCGCAGCCCCTAGCATACAGGCTACTGAGGGAACATGGGTGGGTTTTATTCAGTAAAAGTCTGACACGCCCTCCTGCTCCACCCAGAGCGGAAGAAGTCATTTGATTCCCCAACCAAAAAAAAAAAAACTGTCAAAATTGTTCTCTACCAGAGTCATAATAATAATTCCCAAGTAATGAACTGAGGATTAAAATGCTCGGTTTTCGTCCTTAGCTCGAGTATGTTTTATTTAGAGTAGAGGCGGCTATGAAACCCAACTGTCAGTTGACATGAACGTTTGACGGGTAATAGCTTTTACAGCATACGATTTTATGACTTATCAGCTAACCCAACAGACGTTCTATGAATATTGAATCCGCTTTGGTATAATATAATATTATACATAAATATTTTAAGCCTTTTATTTTCCATTAAATACAATAGTACAATAATATGTTAAAAATTAGAAATAATTCATTTAAAATAATTTAAATGAATGACTCTATACAAAACGTTTTTTGTGTGAGTAGTCCCTAAGTCTTCGGTTACGAGTCGCCAGCAGACCGAAAGTATGGCAACCAGTCTTACGAATGGTTATAGTCATCATCAGCCTATAATATTCCCACTGCTGGGACACAGGCCTCCTCTCTGTGAGAGGAATTGGGCCGTAATCCACCACGCGGGCCTAGTTGCGGGTTGGTAATAATGGTCAGTGTTACCCAGTAACTGGGTTGTGGAGGTGAGATAGGCAGTCGCTCCATGTAAAATACTGGTATTCAGCTGCATCCGGTTAGACTGGAAGCTGAACTCAATATAGCTGAGAAACGGCTAGGCAGATGGTGATAATGTTTAAGTCCACGTTCGTAATGTTCCCACTGCTGGGACACAGGCGTGTTGTGTAAATTATTTCATCACCACTGCTCTCAAAACGATGAAGGAAAACATCGTGAGGAAACCGGCATGTCCTAGAACCAAAAATTCAAAGATATGTGACATCTATCAACTGGGCCCTCGTGGTGGATTCGGCCCTCTCCCTCTCCGAGAGGAGGCCTGTGTCCCAGCAGTAGGAACATTTTAGGCTGGCATTACACGTCGGAGTGACAGGCCCTCAAGTATCATTACGACATCGTTTACCAGTGCCGACAGACAACTTGCCCCATTACAGCGTGTATAGAAATAAAATTAATAACTCACATTGTCCGAGTTTTAATTGTTCGCATTCCATGACCATTGTATGAACGGTCCATTCCATCCATTATTACATCATCAGGCTTGTATTCGAAGAAAGGGTAGGCAGTAATGTTTTGGACACCCATATTTTTTGGTAATATGTGTCTTGGTATTATTAGGTGATACGAGTACTATCATGATGGCTCAGTAGTCTACAACTCGCCTTTCATGCACGAGGTTGTGGGTTCAAATTCGGAAAGTATATGTGGACGTCCACATTGACGTCAAAAATCGCGGCGAGATTTGATCCCCCACTTGATTTTCGGCTTTGGACTTGTACGGACAAAGGGAAGTAACGAGAATTTTCAATTTGAAAACACAATAATTTAATACTTTGACCGACCTGGGAATCGAACCCAAGACCAGCTCAGCAGGCAACATTTTTTTTTTAAATTAGCCTAGGCTCTGTCGCACTGCTGAGCAAAGTCTCAGCAAAGGCGTCCCCCAAGTCTCTCCAGGTATCCTTTTCCAGGGTCACCGCGATCCAACCCTTGCAAGACGCGTCGAGGACGTCTCGCCACCTTTCCTTGGGCCGGCCTCGGCGGCGCCGTCCATCCTCAGGCACCCACTGTGTGGAGACTTTTGCCCAGCGGTCACTGTTCATGCAGCTGACATGTCCCGCCCAGTCCCATTTGAGCCTAGCAGCCTTTTTGCCAACGACCAGGATCTCCGATAAGGAGCAGGTAAAATACAAACTTTTAGCCATAGCTAAAAGTTTGTATTTTTTTTTTTTTTTTTTTGATACAAATAACAATCAGAAAACTAATTTAATTCTGTGCTGAAAACCTGAAACACTGAATTAATTTATCTAGGTGCTATAGAGGTATAAGGAACAGAGTGTAAACTTCACTGATACTCTATGGAAAAGGGAAGATCCTCCGAGCAGACGATTGTTGTGTCTGGTGGGCAACTGCCCGACGGTTGATGTCGGGATGTTGTTTATACGTGAGTCTCGTGGTAAACTCTGACTGCGCGATGTAGGATTTCTGTGACGTCCAGACTTGCGTAGTTCGCATGTGGCATTGTTGATGGAGCTACATTACCTTTTATTATTTTACAGCTGAATACCAGTATTTTACATGGAGCGACTGTCTATCTGACCTCCACAACGTGGTAACTGGGTAACACGATATGACGATACCCCTTGGAAGACTGGGTGTCAGACTTTTAGGCTCCTGTCTATCCGTGACAATTGCCAAATATGTACGAATGACAGCTGCGACCAACGGCGTATCGATCTCAATATGTATCGTATGGTCACCCATCCACGAATCCCCCCCGAGTGGGTTTCCGCATTGTCGTTGTGGGAGCGCTCAGTAGCCGTGGTCTCCCAGCCACGGTGAAGCGAAGAGGAACCCTAAGGTGCCCCACCTTTGGGTCACTCGACAGGGCTTTTGCCTTCAAGCCGATGACGTAGCGGCCAAAAAGTAGGTTGCGGTGAGGTGCACCGCAACTGAGGTGGGCCGCGATTTCGAATGGGAGGCATCGCGGCTGAGGGTTACAGGCTGCGGCGAAGGAGGAGTACCGGTACTTTTGAATAGCGCTGTTCCCTGCCGTGGCCTGGACGGGGCCGCCACCGTTTGATGGCGGACGCGGTGGGGCCGCAGGGGAAGAGGAGTGTCGGTATAGCATTGGCCGCTCTCCCTATCCCCTGCGGCCAAAAAGGTGTTGGGGGCGGGGCCACTGTGCTGACCCGTCGCAGGGTGACCGAGGGGTCCGCAAGGGCCGATGCCTGCTAGGGGTGCCGGTTTGTAAGAAAGAGATACCGCAGCCCCTAGCATACAGGCTACTGAGGGAACATGGGTGGGTTTTATTCAGTAAAAGTCTGACACGCCCTCCTGCTCCACCCAGAGCGGAAGAAGTCATTTGATTCCCCAACCAAAAAAAAAAAAACTGTCAAAATTGTTCTCTACCAGAGTCATAATAATAATTCCCAAGTAATGAACTGAGGATTAAAATGCTCGGTTTTCGTCCTTAGCTCGAGTATGTTTTATTTAGAGTAGAGGCGGCTATGAAACCCAACTGTCAGTTGACATGAACGTTTGACGGGTAATAGCTTTTACAGCATACGATTTTATGACTTATCAGCTAACCCAACAGACGTTCTATGAATATTGAATCCGCTTTGGTATAATATAATATTATACATAAATATTTTAAGCCTTTTATTTTCCATTAAATACAATAGTACAATAATATGTTAAAAATTAGAAATAATTCATTTAAAATAATTTAAACATGCTTAAGTAGTAACAGTATTAAACGGTAAATAAATTAAATAAATTGATGGATTTCTTATTACGAGTACATTAAATAAATTTCAGTTCTTAATTCACGTTATTGGGTGCCCATTTAAGGGCTAAGGCCCCCTCCATCTTATGCCATTCTTATCTATCTTGGGCTATTCTAGTCCAGGTATAATATTAGAAAAATTAATGTGGTCGTTAAGTTTTCAAAAATTTTCTAATGTTACGCGCAACTTGCATATTTTTTTCTTTCATAAAAACCTTCTACTGACAAAAACAAACACAACAAAAACAGGATTAGCAAAATTGGTCCAGCCGTTCACGTGTGTGCCGTGACCAAAGGAAATCATCAACATCATCATCATCATCATCATCATCATTATTTCAGCCGAAAGACGTCGACTGCTGGACATAGGCCTCCCCAAGCTCCTCCACTTCGACCGGTCCTGTGCTTCACACATCCAGCGGATTCCCGCGGCCTTCAAAAGATCATCGGTCCACCTTGTGGGAGTCCTTCCCACTCTACGTCTTCCGGTACGTGGTCGCCACTCCAGAACCTTTCGGCCCCATTGGCCATCTGTTCTGCGAGCAATGTGCCCTGCCCACTGCCACTTAAGTTTGGCAATTCTTCGGGCTATGTCGGTTGCCTTAGTTCTCTTGCGGATCTCTTCATTTCTGATTCGATTACGTAGGGAAACTCCGAGCATAGCCCTCTCAATTGCCCTTTGGGTGACTTTAAGCCTTCTTCCCTATTTCCCTTCACCATGGGATTTGGATTCACTTTTATTTTAAACAGTTTTATTTAGCTTACCCCGTTTATTTTTTGGGTCAAATTTTATATACATAGATAATATCTTTAATCGGGCTTAAATCAGTTTTCTTCCGTCAATTAGCAGACTTGGGGTAGGTATCCACAACGCCACATCCAAACTATCGGGTCGATCGATGGTTAGGCTACGCTTGACGGAGTTGGTCCGTGGATGGGTGACCATCTTTACATATGAAGACCCTTCCGTGCCTCGCACAGCACGCTAAGCCGTTGGTCCAGGCTGTCTTTGTGGATCTTTGATGGTCATTACGCGTAATCAGAAGCCCAAAAGTTTGACAACCAGTCTTACCAAGGGGTATCGTGTTGACCAGTTACTGGATTGTGGAGATCAGATAGGAAAATACTGGAAGCCAACCCTAATCTTCTTTATGTCTGAACTATAAAAGACACTGAGACTTCTGAGTTAGTTTCGGCGTTTCTTCTCAGAGTAGTCAAATAGTCGCCAATGTCTTCTAGCCTTAAAATTATGATTGACGTGAAAAAGTGTTTGTACAATCCCACTTACCTGCCTGCTTATTTATTTTTAAGTACCTATTTTATGGCAAGGCTCATCATCGATCTAATCTCCATTTAAAATCCAGAAATGTTGAATCTTAGACTACATAATAGCTACACGGGTCGATTGATGCCTTAGCAACGCTTGCCGTGGCCGATTCGTGAATGGGTGACCACCCATTATTATAATAAATATATCGAGACCCTTCCATGTCTCGGAAAGCGGTAGATCCCAGCTATCGACAGCTATTGACAGGCCTGCACTGTCCTACCATACCTATTATCACTATTTGAAAACATTGTTAAAGCCAATGATTTTTAAAAGAACAACCGTGGAGTTTCTTGCCGGCTCTTCTCCATAGGAAGCGACAATTTGGAACCGTGCACCTAGCTTCTGACGTTTCATAAGTGCCCATGCACTAAAATATTTTGATTTGATTTATCATACGTAAATCTTTGACAGTCGTTACGGAAAGTCAGATGCCAAAGTCTTGGCAAAAAGTGCTGTGTTACCCAGTTACTGGGTTGTGGAGGTCAGATAAGCAGTCACTCAACTCAAACTCACAGCATTTAAGTACTTCTAGAAACCACAGTGCCCATTCTAAAGTGTAGTAGGTACCGATGGAGAAGAACGGGACAGAAACCCCACTTCTCTTCTTTGTAGCGTACTTCATTACTGAAGGTCGTGTATCTGAAAGGTGTTTGTGGCTTCATGAATGATGATCTGCCAATTCGTGTGGTCCTCGGCTTCTGTCATGGCGGTCGTAACAGAGTCCAGTGAGGGCGGTTACATGGTTGGACCAGCGGTTAGGTGACCAGCTGCGCGGTCTTTTCCCATCTACCTTGCCCATCACCACTTCAATTAAAATACTGGTATTCTGCTGTATCCGCTTAGACTGGGCGCCACCCCCAACGTAGTTTGAAAAATGCTAGGCAGATGAGTAGTAGGTACCTAAATCTTCATCTAAGTATATAAGTAAAAAGAAAACTCCTGACTGACTGACTCATCAACGCCCAGCCCAAACCCTTGGACCTAGAAAGCTGAAATTTTGCACATAGGTTCCCTTTATAATGTAGACAAGGACTAAGAAAGGATTTTTCGAAATTCAATCCCTAAGGGAGTTAAATAGGGGATGAAATGTTGTATGGAAAATCGTCATTTTTGTAGTTTAACCATGAAAATTGGCGATAATCATTCTGATTAAAAATTAAAAAAACCGGTCAAGTGCGAGTTGGACTCGCGCACCGAGGGTTCCGTACAAACCTGTGGGTATATAAGTAAAAGTTCAAAATTGTCAAAAATATTTTTTTTATATGACGAAACTAAAAATTTTCGGTTTTCGTAATTTTTCCTATATCTGTACTATAAGACGTGACTTCGTACAAAATTTCAAGATTTTAAGTTCACGGGAAGTACCCTGTAGGTTTTGATTCCCGTGCGAGTTTCGAAAATTTGCGGAATTTTGCGGCCTAAATGGCTGTATCTTTTGATTGCGTTGACTTAGAAGGTTGATTTTTCTACAGCTTCCAGGGACAGTAGAACTAAGTATCATATAGAAATTTCAGTTTGATACCTCCACGCGTTCCTGAGAAAAACGGTCTTGACAGACGGACGGACGGACGGACGGACGGACGGACAACAAAGTGATCTTATAAGGGTTCCGTTTTTTCCTTTAGAGGTACGGAACCCTAAAAACCACGTGTTTCAGTGTTTTTGGGAAATCAGCCCCTGAGGGCGTAAAATAGGGGATGAAAGTGTTAATGGGAAACCGGAAATAATCGAACGCCACCTCAGCTTGGTCCGCAAGTAGGACCGACGATTTCCCGACATCCATGCGGGCAAAGCCATAGGCAAAAGCACAGTACGTAATCTATCAAAGTCGTATCGTATTCATATCGTGACATCTAAATCTCACCAACGCGTCACCCGCCCTCAGTTTTGGCGTTAAAATGATTTAACCAGAGTCTGTGCTCTTATATTTATGAATATCCTTCCCAAAATACACCAGTCTACCAACCAAAATCAGTTGGACTCCTAACATAACCAATTTTAAACAAAAGAGAGCTCCATCTAAAATGATGGTCTTCATTCGAACACCTAACATAATTTGAACTGGCAACTAAAGACATCTTGATGAAATTAGGGGTCAAATAAAAAAGGCTAATATATTTTTCTTATTTTCTACCTTTAAATCGTTAACAGGGGTCGTAACAGTCACAGATTATATTTCGTGGCTGTTTTAGTCCATTTAAAGGGTAATTATAGGGCTGAAATGAGACGGTAAGTATCGGTAATAGTCAATTAAGAAACATAGTTGGGTAATGTGGTTTATCGTGTTTGCCGCCATTTTGGCGAGGTTATGGCTATGTGGCACGTTAATGCATCCTAAACAATTTTTAACCGACTTCTAAAAAAGAAGGTTATATGTTCGACGGTACGTATTTTTTTTTATGTTTGTTCCCCGATTTCTCTCTCATTTGTGGACCGATTCTCAAAATTATTTTTTTATTTGAAAGAGTATACTTACTCTTGAGGTGGTCCCATTGGTACCAAATCAGGATCTGATGATGGAATCCCAGGGAAATCGAGGGCAACCCTCAAAATTTTTAGGTATTAACAATGTTTTTCATATTATTATATTTTCTAAAGCTATTGTGACATTTGCGTATAACTAAACAAAAAAAAAAAATCTTTATTTTTGCCAAAAGAATGATGAAAACCTTACAAAAAAAAAAACACTATTAGGTACTTACGTTCTACGAATCTAAAAATACATAGCCAATTAGTTTCTCAGTGCACAATAACATTCAGGTATGGTCATCATCATCTCATGACGCTGAGCTGATGAAGGAAGGTACAACTCTTCAACAGTTAGGAGTTAGGTGGAGGTTCGGGCATAACTCCGTCACATAGGGGAGACCGAGTACAAAAGTAACATATTGTGTTTTTACCTTGGTTTCTGGTTTAGTGTTATCTTTTGGACGAAATTATTATAGCTATCTATAAATTCCGTTCATGTTCTACAGATTAGTATCTTGATTTACCTAAATATTATGTATTTTGTATGAATCACAGAGACTAAAAAAAATCGGCAGTTGTTACTTTCGACCCCGCTGTCAGGCCGAAAGTAACATGTTGTGGGGCGAAAGCTGCTTTTTATATTTCTATGGGCGAAAGTAACAGGATAAAGGGGTTTGTAATAAATATGATATAAGAAATTAAATCAACAAATTATTTATTAGAAAACTTTGTATGAATAACACAAAGAAACATTTGCATTTTAAATACCTACTCAAAAATTATGTCTTTCTTTAAAACTAATCAGAAATATCAACTTCCTGTTAGAAATTATTCTTAGTCTAAGTAATGAATATTGAGATCAATTATATTTTATTTTTTCCAATCAGACTATTCACTATCAGTCTTCTATTCAGATTCGCAATTATGGCACACATAATTTTTATCATTTTTGACGCATTCAGCATGTGACCACATTTTACAGTCGATACATTGTATCCATTGCTCATTTGGTCGACTATTAGCAGATTCAAAAGATTCTAAACAAACGAGACAGAAGCAATCCTCGTCATCTGATTTATTTTCCATTGCTCATTTGGTCGACTATTAGCAGATGCAAAAGATTCTAAACAAACGAGACAGAAGCAATCCTCGTCATCAGATTTATTTTCCTTGCCTTTTGTTGATGTCGTTGACCTCTTTCCTTTTCCCTTTCCTTTCGTGGACGTCAATGTCTTACCTTTTCCAGTAACTGGTTGTAACACCGTTTCCTTGGCTTAATAAGCTAGATGCTCCATCTATCTTATGTTTTATTTTTGTTTATGTCGTGTAAAAGTGATTGCGATATCCCATTTACAGAATAAACCATTCCAAGACACCAAAGTTTCATATAACCAAAACCATAAAATAAACAAATGTAACAAACTTCTAACGTATAGAAGGGAAGTTTAAACTTTGGTAATTTGATTCGCTGACATCAAAGACTCTATCTAGTCTATTCTCGGTGGCCATCTTCCCGCCATATGTGTCAAAATGTGGCGCGAAAATATTGTAATTAGAACTCTATTCCTGGATTGTCTGTGGTAGTAAAAAGTATCATCAAAGCGCGGTCTATGAACACAAAATGGGAGATAATGAGGACGCTAATTACCTTACTACCGCGATAATTAATTTAGTAGGTATCTAAGTATAAAATACCCATACCTAGAAATGGTGGGTTATGTGCGTTACGTTTACGATTAGATACGTTAGAGTCCGACCGAATTTCATTAAGGGTTTTCGGCTTTTTTCATTTTCAGCCGAATAAAAGATCGGCCACGGCCGAAAAAATGAGTGCCAGGAAGACAATATTTTCAATTAACTTATGCAGAGAATATCCTTGTCTCGTTCACAGAGAGAGAAGGTCTGTGACCCAGCATGGTGCCAATTAGGCTGGTTGTGATGCCGTGTTTTTGTGGTCCACAGTCACAAACAAGTCACACAAAAAAAAACGAAAAGCACAATAAAGCTCATAAAGCACAATAAGTCTTGGTTTTTCTCGCATGGAATATCAGGTTGTTTGGTAATAATCATTAGATAGCTCTATGTCTTTAAGAAAAGTGCAAAGTTCCATGTGGTGATAATTATATTATAAGACTGACGCTACATTTCCTTTCGGTTTTCGGCCGAAAACGCAAATCAGGCCGAATTTCGTTTTGCCCTTTCTGCCGAAAAAAAATGTTCTCGATCGGATTTTTATTACGTAGGTACCTCTACCCTCCGAATGAGAGGAAGCCTGTGTCCCAGCAGTGGGAAAGGCTGATTATTATGTTATCCCATTACGGAAACTAGCTTTCAACTAGTCTAGCAGTTGTTGTAGCTGATTACCTACTTAAAAGCAATAGGTTTATGGAAATCGGCAAAAGGACGCCTGCTTGTTCAAAACATCGCAAAGCTATTGAATATTTTTGCCTAATCTATCTGTTGGGGTTGGCTTCCAATCTAACCGGATGGAGCTGAATACTAGTATTTTACATGGTTGGCTTTGATATTCTATTGCTATAATTTTGGCAATAATTAATACAGAGTTATTTTATTTGCTTTAGTTCTTGAATAGTTTAGAAATGGAAATAATCATTAGAGTTTATGCCTCGAGAAAACTAAAGAGCGAATCACTAGCGACACCTAGTAACGGTTGAAGGCGACTGTCAGAGAGTCTAAAGCGTCATCTGTTATTCAAATTAAGCATTTCTTGACACTAAAGTTTCCTAACCATTTCAAAATGCATGCTGAAACTTATAGATGGCGGTGATAGGAAAATTAATGCAACATATTTTTTCAAGTTCCGTAATCAACTCGACGAGCTGAAAACTGAAACTTGAAAGTCTATATCTAACTTTCAGCCAATTTAACGACCATTTTGTCCGCAATACAGTTTTTTCCACGTGGAAATTCGATAATTTAAGAGAGAGAGTTGGCAACACTAGTTTTACGTCAAAATTTAATTGTCAGACAGAAACACGTCAACGACTTCGAAGTTGCATGTTTTGATCTGAAATAAAATAATAAAACCTGCAAATTATCCTGAAAATGGTCCACACAACAATGGAAGGAGCACTTTTTGTGAGTAACTTGTTGTTTCCCTTTCAAACGTACAAAATAACCTACCATTTGATACGTTTTCTGAAATGGTGCAAAGCCTTCGAATTGTGTTGTTTTTTCGGGTTTTATACAGCTTTGGCTAGGTGTACATTTACCTATAAACTGAAAACCTTTCGGTTAGTGGGTCGTCTTAGGGGCGGTTCATTGGAATCACACTCCTAGCAATTCCGGCTTGTTGAACCGTCACGTCTTTTGTCGATCTTGTTCATTTGTTTTGGCTGATTCCGGCAATTGCGAATAATTATAACAGTAACATATAAAAAGCTTCTTCAGAAAAATCTGGTTATAGTACTCACAACCGGCGTGCGTGAATGACTATGGCCCTGTTTAATAAAACATCTTTATTCTCATACCTACATTTATTAGTATTTTTTTATGGTGCTCTACAGACTATATACTGTACAGACGCCAGCAGGTCAAGCTATCCTAAACTGTCATTTTTTCTCAATTGAACATGAACTTTATTGCTTTGTGATAAAGTTGAAAAACTATCAAAGAAATTTGACAGATTGGGGTAGCTTGATGTTCTGGCCTCTGTACCTACTAAATATTAAAAAAAAAATCTAAGATTTTTGAAATCTACCCCTGATTTAGAATCTTCAACAAAAACTTATATTTCATGTAATTTGTAACTTACAATTACAGTTTGTAGATACATTTTTGTCATTGATATCTACAGGCGTTTTCTACACATGTAAACATTTATTAAACAGCATTTGTAATGCTAATAATGGTAATGTTTTTACTTGTAAAATTCTTACATAATTGTGAGGTTTATTAAACAGCACTTATCACACAACTGTACAAATATGTCAGTTGTTTACAAAGTTGTCGTATTGTAACGTTTATTAAATAAGGCCCAGATGTAAAGTTATAAATACTAACATTAAAATGGATCACTGTTGTCAGAAAAATAAAATAATTTAATTTAATTGAAGTAAAGGCAGTATGTAAGTATTGTATATGTATGTAGCATTCTATAGTTTTTGACTACCCCTATGGGAAGGTGTGAATTTTTGTATGTATCATCATCATCATTTCAGCCGAAAGAAGTCCACTGCTGGACATAGGCCTCCCCCAAAAGGGAAGTTTTGCCATAATTGCTACACTTGGCAAGCGGGTTGGCGATCGCAGTATGGTGGTAAAATGCATAGAGAATGCTGCTGCCCATTCTCTAGTAAGTCCCTTAGTCGCCTTCTATGACACCCACTGGAAGACATGTGATGGTGCTATTCTTTTATGCCCGGCAACACACACGGGATGCATGTAAAATACAAATACTAAACACTACAAACCCTCTGAAACTACGGCTGAATGTTGCAGGCTACACAAAAGATTGAATCCCTTTATGTAACCTATAGGAATGGATAATCCATAAGCATGACTAAACGTGCCGCAGTTGGTCTGTGGTTGGTTGGCCATCTTTACATACCAAGACTTCAGAATTAATCTCAGTGCCTCAGAAAGCATGTTAAGCTTTTGGTCCCAGCAGTCATTTAAGTATCTTTCGACAGTTGTTACAGGTCATTAGAACCCAAAAGTTTGGGAACCAGTCTTACCAGGTATTGTAGTACCTGGGTTGTGGAGGTCAAATAGAGGGCCATCCATAAATTACCTCACACAAATTTTATGATTTTTTGACTCATTTGTTGGGCTTGGTATAACTTTTTATAACAAGCTTCCCACTTCTTTGCTAGATTTGCCTTTTGATGCGTTTAAAGCTCAAGTAAAAGCCATCCTTTGTTTAAAGGCTTACTATTCCATTAACAACCATTTAAATGACAAGAATAGTTGGTTGCTGTGATTAACACAAGACAATGTTTATGTTCTTTCTCCAGAATTAGCGTACCTAGTGACAGGTTATATGGGTTCATATAATTATTTAGTTAAATACTTTTATTTTTTATTTTATTGACCTAGTGTTTTTTATTATCTATCTATTATGTCATTAGTTATTGACATATAGAGCCCTTTATATCAGGAGACTTTTATTTTTGGTAATATGCGTTATTGTTTATTACTTTGCCTATATTTATGTATAGAATCAAGTCCATCCGACTAAACAGACAGCTGTGCTGCTGGGGAGTTTGTTGCGCCGCTTCTTCTTCCCAGCTAAAGCACTAGGAAGTATCGAAGGGTGGGCGTTTTTGGGGGACTGTCTTATGTATTTTGACGTTCGAAAAGTGCTGATTCTCAGCCTAATTTGAATAAATGACTTTTGATTTTGATTTTGACATATAATTATTTCTAGAGCAGTTTGGACATAAATAACGCTTTCCTGTAAACCTCGGTTTTTGACATGTCTTGATGTACGTAGGGACCGTCTTATTCTATTGATAAAATGATAAATGAAATTCAAGATATTTTGTTCTTATTCTATTGAATTTTTCAGTTCACACCACAAAGGTATTTTAAAAAACATACTGAGTTCAATATGTATGGTATAGAATCCTTAGTGTGCGAATCCAACTTGCACTCACACAGCTTTTTAAATTATTTCAGTTTTTTCTAACTATCTGAATACTCTCCATTTTCAGGAACCCACCCTGTACATCGTGAAAGGCATGTGTATCCTGGATAATGATGGCAACCGCATCCTCGCTAAGTACTACGACAAAAATGTCCTGCCCACTGCAAAGGAACAGAAGGCTTTCGAGAAGAACTTGTTCAATAAAACACACAGGTAAGGACCCACATATTAGGGTCATCATCGTTTCAGCCGACAGACGTCCACTGCTGGACATAGGCCTCCCCCAGGCTCCTCCACTTCGACCGGTCTTGTGCTTCCCACATCCAGCGGATACCCGCGGCCTTCACAAGGTCATCGCTCCACCTTGTGGGAGGCCTTCCCACTCTACGTCCAAGGGTAGGCGGGCCGTTGGGTACTAGGGGCCGTTTTGTAGGGCTACTTGTAATTTTTGGGGGGTTTTGCCATAATCGCCACGCTTGGCAGGCGGGTTGGTGATCGCAGTATGGTGGCAAAATGCATAGAGAACGCTGCTGCCCATTCTCTAGTAAGGGTATACTAGGGGTATTGGGTTCTCATACTAGGGTATTTTACTCTATATGAGAAAAAATCTAAAAATATAATTATTGAGATAGCTTAGAAAAATGCAGTTAGAAAATGTTAGTTAAAAACAAAATAAATTTTAAAATTCAGTTCAAAGATTTCAGTTTTTTAAATCTGTTTTTGAATACCATGAAATAGTGGACGCCATGTTATTACGTCATACGGCGTGTCAATTGAACAACTTTGTAGATAGATTATTTTCGTAACCTAAGTAATTTTTATTTAAATATTATTTTGCATTCAGGAACAGCAACCCAACGATAAGTAGAATAATAACTATTTCAAATACAGTGATATCCATAGTATAAATACTAGGAACAAACACAAATTTGTTGTACCATCAACAAGGCTCAAGAAAATAGCCCACCTATTTTCTCATTCAGATGTCAATGTATACGCTTTTATAATAAACTTCCAAGCCATGTTCAAGATCTAAGTCTCAATAAATTTAATTCATTCATCAAACGTAAGTTGTGCCTGAAAGCCTTTTATACCGTTAAAGATTATATTGAGGACAAAAAAGCTTGGGATTGACCTGCTCCAATTTTGTATACCTACTGAATGTTGTTTTTTCTTTGTTTTGCTCTTTGACATTTGATTATTATTATTTACACTTTGACATTTGATTATTATAATATACACTTTGACATGAATATTTACTTTGAGAAGTATAATATTATTTTTGCTTTAATTATTGTGAATATGTGGTATTTTTGTTTTCGTGTTTCGTCTCTTTCTCAGTTCGTTTTTAATGTTAATCTGGCAGTTTGAGTACTTTATGCGGCCCACCCAAATGTCCTTTCTTTGGTATTGTTCGTCAAATCGTTGAGCTCCTCAAGTTCTGAGTTGAGCCGTATGATTACTGATACATGCGTGCACTGAATGGACAGGTCCACTCAACCTGTGTGGTTCTTTCCTCAAAAGCCCATTTCAGACACCAATCCACATGGTCTTCACATGATCTGACCAAGATTATGTCTGGACTTTAAAAGAGACTGTGACCTCTGAGTTTGTTTCGGCCTTTCTTCTCAGAGTAGTCAGATAGGAAACGCCGACCTCATCTAGTTTAAAAAATATGATTGACGTGTAAAAGTGTTTGTACAAACCTACTTACAGAAATAAAATCATTTATCATTCATTTATCATTTAACTCATTTTTAAGGTTCCGTACCTCAAAAGGTAAAAAAGGAACCCTTATAAGATCACTCTCTTGTCTGTCTGTCCGTGCGTCACCACACTCACCACCGATTTTCTCAGGAATGGGTGGACCTAGCAAGTTGAAATTTATAACAGATACTGAGGTCTTTAGTCCCTATTAGGTGTATAGGTCCTGAGTCAACACAATAAAAATATAACCCTCCTTCTGGCGCAGTCGGGTAAAAAGAAATCTGTTTATACATCTTAGGATTATGTAAATTTGTCAGAAAACACCCAGAGTTCTACACCACATGCGAAGAGACACAAACAAAATACACCTTTCGACACAACAAAAAAAAAAAAAATACCTCAATCCCGACTCAAAATGCACTCAACCGGCCCTTTAGTTATGTCCATAAAAAATTATAACAAATTACCAAATTACATCAGAGAAGTAAAGAAAGCAAATATATTTATTAATTAATTGACACAATTTCTAGAATCTAAGACATACTACTCAGTAAAGGAGTTTATAGATGACAAATTAATTGAAAAATAAAATTATCTCTCTTTAATTGACCAAACAATATGAAATATATACAATATAATACGGAATATAGAAAATCAAATATAAATGTGAAAATAAATAATATGTAATAAAAATAAAATAATAATTAATTACTAATAAATAACAACAAAATTCAATAATTATTAAAATACTTATTAATAACAAATAATAATTCTTGTGCAGTACATACAATTTTAATAACAAATATACTTTACCTATATGTATACCTACACAAACCTCATAATATATATACACCGGTACATAATTATACATATGATAGATAATTATACATCTAATGAATTGAATTGCTTGAATTTGTACGTAGCCCTCTTCCGCTCTCCTAATTTTATTGTTCCATATTGTTCTCACTGTTTGTACCATCTATTAAATACATATGGAATGCAATAAAGAATTGAGTATTGAGTATTGAAATGGGCAAATTTTGATTTTCGCGAAAACTTGTAAGTACCAAAATTTACCTTAATTTTCAACGTTTATTATTTTTCGGAATTTTCCCTTTACTTGTGCCATAAGACCTTGCTTTAAACAAAAATTGACAATTCTACGTCAACCGGAGGTACCCTTATAGGTTTTGGGTCGAAAACCTATATAGTAGTAATAGTTCCCATCGACCTAGAATCACGAAATTTGGCAAAAAGCAAAGGTCTCACTGCATAAATAAAGGAAACATTCCAAACAATAAAAAAAGCTGAAAATTAAGGTAAATTTTGGTACTTACAAGTTTTCTCGAAAATATTAATTTGCCCATATCTTTTTTATTATGGTGTAGGTACGGAACCCTCAGCGCACGAGTTCAACTCGCACTTGACCGTTTTTTAAATTATAAACAACTATCTGAGGGTTTTGTATATTGTAGGGCAAATGATTGATATAATTTTGACCCTTGTTAAAATACTGATTCCAGAGCCAACGCAGAGATCATTATGCTGGAAGGTCTGACATGCGTATACAAGAGCAACGTGGACCTCTTCTTCTATGTCATGGGCAGCTCACATGAAAATGAGGTAAGTAATAATTTTTTATAAGTTTTATGCAGTGCCTCGAGGCCTTAATTTAGTAAGGCATCAACAGAATAACCCCGTTGAGCAACCTTCGACCTCCTAAGTCAGGGATGGCGAACCAATGGCACGCGTGTCTTTGGTGGCACGCAACAAAATAATTTGGGCACGGCAGCCTATGTAACATTAACAAACCTAGACATCTGAGAGTGGTAAGTTCATCTTCTTAAGATGAAACAAGTCCACATTTTTTCCATACAAACTTTGGGAGGGTTTTACTCCACTGTTTGACTATGTACATCAAAACTTAAACATGGTATGGTTTTGTCTCATTATTAATATTGTCTGTACGGAAACAGAATACTAAAATGAAAAGTCATTATAAAGTTATGAGCCAGCAAAGATTCGTTTTTCTTGCTAATTTAACCTAACTTTGGGCGTGTTTAAGTAATAAAAGAAGTGTAAAATCTCCAAAACCAAGTCGGTACCGACAAAGTTCAACTATCGATAAGTTCAATAAGCTTTATTGGTCATTGATTTATGCCGTGGTTTTTTGATAAAACCCGATCTTACGAAGGACTTTTCTTAATTTTTTCGCGAATGTTTTGCTATAAATGCTCCTGCATCTCACTCAATAACGTTGTGCGTGTAGACTAGCGTCTAACTGCTCTTCACTGATACTATCTCTGTCGGATACGAAGCCTGGGGCGCATTCCGTATTAGAGAAATAGTGATAATATCGCGAAGCCAACCAAAATAAAAATCAGTACTAATGATCTGACAGCTCTTAAATTTTTTGACTATTCGGTTTGGTCGGGTTCGCGATTTTATCACTTTTGTTGCATTTCGGAACACGGCACTGGTGAGACAGCGTGATTTTTAGCCAGGCCCATCAGTGAGTTCGACCCCGCGAAAAGTGTCCCCTTAAGCTTGAGTCGTTGCTTTCAGAAACCGTACCTATGTCACATGATTCCAGTTCAACTTGCATTCTGCTAAAGTTAATATACCTATGAACTTAATACCAGACACCAGAGGTTTTTTTTTTTTATTGGTTGGGAAATCATCAAATGACTTCTCCTGCTGAGTAGAGCAGGAGGGCGTGTCAGACTTTTACTGACTAAAACCCACCCGTGTTCCCTCAGTAGCCCGTATGCCAGGGGCTGTGGTATCTCTTTCGAACAAACCCGCACCCATGGCAGGCATCGGCCCTTGCGGACCCCACCAGTGGTTGCTGACATCTTTGACGGCGCGCGTGTGGAACATAACGCGCCGTCCCGTCTACCACTTTTCGGCCGCAGGGGATAGGGAGAGCGGCTGACGCTATACCGACACTCCTCTTCCCCTGCGGCCCCACCGCGTCCGCCATCAAACGGTGGCGGCCCCGTCCAGGCCACGGAAGGGAAGAGCGCTGCTCAGAAGCACCGGCACTCCTCCTCTACCGCAGCCCGTAACCCTCAGCCGCGATGCCTCCCATTCGACATCGCGGCCCACCTCAGTTGCGGTGCACCTCACCGTAACCTACTTTTTGGCCGCTACGTCAATGGCTTGAAGGCAAAAGCCCTGACGAGCGGTGAAGCCAAGAGGAACCCAAAGGTGGGGCCTTTGGGTTCCTCTTGGCTTCACCGTGGCCGGAATCCACGGTTACTGAGCCCCCCCGCAACGACAATGCGGGAACCCACTCGGGGGGGAGACACCAGAAGTTGAATTTGTTCTTTCATATACCTAAATAAGATGGTGTGATGTTGGTTACTGCATAATAATAGGTACAAGTCTATATTTCTGTTTGTAAATAAAGTGTGGGCTACTGCCACATTTGTGTGCTGGGTTGGCGGGGAATTAAACCACTGGGTAGCTAGGTAGCTCGCCTGCTGAATGTGTCAAATGACAAAAATGATCCTACTTTTATAAAATTTTCGATAAGGTTTTTGAAATCGATTTGACCAATCATAATTATTAAAAATCGTCAGATAATAAAAAAAAGGCAAAATATCATTAAAAATGCACGAAAGGTGTTGGCCAATCAGAGCTAAGCTTATTTATAGTTTTTTTTTTTTTTCTTAAATGCCTCGAACCGATACCGTAACGAGGACCGCGCTACATTATTTGCGTTTTTCACTATTTTTATAACGCTTTTGTTACACTTTTCTATGAAAGAGCAGATTTTTTTTTCGTAACCGGTGAAAAATTTCTGCGCTAGGGGTTCTAGAATGATATGCTGAATTCATGGTTACAATTTGCGCACTGGATAAAAAAACTTACCCTGTATACACTATTCTGTTATATACACTATTCTATCACTTGTCCCGCACATAAAGATTACTGTGAAAGTATTTTTTTTTTTTTTTGTTCTAGTAGTCAATAAGTCAAGATTATTTATTACCACGTCAATACCGAATGTTTTTTCTTTAAAGGTTTCTCGCAGAGGTTCGCCATCCCGGTCCTATGTTGACCTGCGAGATGCGATACATCACTTTTTTTTACAATCGTCCGGCAATGTATCACCACATCATTCGTCACATTCACTCCACCGCACGGGCTAGTACCCGTTCGCCGCAGCGACATGAGCTATCAAAGAGACTACACGCTATACGACGCTTGCTAGATAGGACACTCGCTGAGAGGCTCACGCTTCATCATTTCAGCCGCAAGACGTTCACTGCTGGACATGGCCTCCCCAGGCTCCTACTCTTCGACCGGTCTTGTGCTCCCACATCCAGCGGATTCCCGCGGCCTTCACAAGGTCATCGGTCCACCTTGTAGGAAGCCTTGAGAGAGAGACTCACGCTTGGTCAAACTCAAAGCATTTATTTAAAACTAGCTTTTGCCAGCGGCTTCGTCCGCGTGGAACTTTCATCCCCTATTTAACTCCCTTAGGGGTTGAATTTCGAAAAATCCTTCCTTATTCCTTGTCTACATTATAAAGGGAACCTCTGTGCAAAATTTCAGCTTTCTAGGTCCAAGGGTTTGGGCTGGGCGTTGATGAGTCAGTCAGTCAGTCAGGATTTTTCTTTTTATTTATATAGATAAACCAAATTACAGGCACTTTTGAACTGTCAAAGAGTCTGAAAGATGAAGCTTGCCCATTCCAAAGTGTAGTAAGTAACTATGGAGAAGAACGGGCAAGAAACTGCATGGACACTCTTTTTAAATCATAATATTGTTACCAAAAAGTTGGTTACATCATTTATGTTGAAATTATCAATGTGAGAACGATGTAAAAACACTTTCACATTAAAAGCGTCTGTAATTAAAAACAAAAATAAAATCACAATAGGGTATTTTCCAATTTGATAAAAGCTATTTTAACTTGAAGATTGGGACGATATATTTAATAGAAAAATAAATTTATTTATATCCATTTTCTCCATTAAAAACGATTAAAATCAAATTTCTTTTTCGTTGTTTTGAATTTACCGCCAAAACCCTCCTTACGATGACTTTTTATCACGTGACATCGTGACGTCAGCTTTGTGTAAACAGCACCACAGTTTTAGAAGTATTTGTGCACAGAGGCACCGCACACCAGTAATTTCACTTTCTATCCATAAAAAATCTTGTTAATTATAAACACGACACTCGCTTGTTTACCTACTTACTAACTACTTTAGTTTACACAAAGTTGACGTCACGTAATAAAAAGTCATCGTAAGGAGCGTTTTGGCGCTAAATTCAAAACAAGGAAAAATAAATTTGGTTTAAATCGTTTTTAATTGAGAAAATGGATATAAATCAATTTACATTTATTTTTCTGTTACATATTTCGTCCCAATCTTCAAATTAGAATAGTTTTTAATAAATTGGAAAATATCCTATTCAGAATTTGTACTAGTACTAGCGTACATTACGCATACCAGCGAGTAAACGTTTGTCAACGTCTCGCACTCACTGCTCGGTGCTCGCCAACTGGTTTTTATTTGCTATTTTAATCAGAAAGCCCAATTTACTAATAAAACTTTCCTATGATTACAGTTAATACTTCAGTCAGTTCTGAACGCTCTTTACGAGTCGGTAAGCATACTCCTACGGAGGAACGTGGAGAGACGAGTGCTGCTGGACAACTTGGACGCTGTCATGCTGGCTTTCGATGAGATCTGTGATGGCGGGTAAGATACTTGCTGTGCTTTTCCTATTTTGAACAGAAAACTTCTTCAAGCGCAATTTTTGAACAGTGAAGTCGCAATTTCTGAACAGTGAACGAAACTGAGTAACGATCAGGTCGGCGACGCTGAATCGGGTATACTCGGCTCCAGTCAGTCGGTGACGCTGAATTGGGTATACTCAGCTCCTGTCGGTCGGCGACGCCTAGTCGGGTATACTCGGCTCCTGTCGGTCGGTGACGTTGAATCGGGTATACTCGGCTCAAGTCGGTCGGCGACGCTGAATCGGATATACTCGGCTCAAGTCGGTCGGCGACGCTGAATCGGGTATGCTCGGCTCAAGTCGGTCGGCGACGCTGAATCGGGTATACTCGGCTCCAGTCGATCGGTTACGCTGAATCAGGTATACTCGGCTCAAGTCAGTCGGTGACGCTGAATCGGGTATACTCGGCTCCAGTCGATCGGTTATGCTGAATCAGGTATACTCGGCTCAAGTCAGTCGGTGACGCTGAATCGGGTATACTCGGCTCCAGTCGATCGGCGACGTTGAATCTGGTATACCTACTCGGCTCCAGTCGGTCTTATGTGTGAATCCAGTTTATAAACTATCTGTGTGCCAAATTTCATCCAAATCCATTCAGCCGTATTTGCGTGATTGAGTAATAAACATCTAAACATGCAATTTTCACATTAACAATACTAGCTTTTGCCAGCAGCTTCGCCCGCGTGCTGGTCGGAAATTATCCCTCGGGAACGTACTACCGGAATAAAAAGTATCCTATGTGTTAATCCACGAAATAAACTGTGTGCCAAATTTCATCCACATCTGTCCGTTTTTGCGTGATTGAGTACTAAACTTTAAAAGACGACACAGGGTTGAGGGTTTTCTTGAATATTCAAGCCACCAGTTGGCGCCACTTTGACAAGGTCTTCCAGTTCGACAATGAACTTAAAATATTTGATGTCATTCGTTTCATTCATTCGTTCACCATTCAGTCTGTAGGCGCTTTGAAACTTGACAGGTGCCCGGAGCTGACGTCTCAGTGCTGCTAGAAAACCCTCATTCTAGTGCGGGCTCCATGGCATTTGTAAAAATCTAAGCTCTCTACATATCTATATAAAATCTAGCATATAAGGCTTATATGTAATATGTTGCTAGTTTTTTTTTTTTTATATTGTACCGTGTTTTTTTCTGAACTGTATAACGTTTTTAATCATTTATTTATTAAGCATACAAGGTTTCAGATTTATCATATTTATAGGATATTATTAATTACATGCCGCTCGTTCAATTCTCCCCACACAATAACCCAATTTTCTCGTTTCCAGAGTGATACTCGACTCCGACCCTACCTCCATAGTGGGGCGGGCTGCCCTACGCACAGAAGACGTCCCTCTAGGCGAACAAACAGTAGCACAGGTAATGGAACAAGTCAATAAGATGTTTTGGTAGACCTTAGTTTGTGTATGTCACTTCTGTAATGCACTGGGTATCGGTAACAAGTTGATAGATACAGAGAATGTAGAGGTAAACCCTGAACTTGCAAAGCACACCGTTTCACCAGGCATCGTGTCCGACAGAGATAGTATCAGTGATGAGCAGTTAGACGCTAGTCTACACGCACAACGTTATTGAGTGAGATGCAGGATCATTTATAGTAAAACAGGCGCGTAAAAAATTAAGAAAATTTCTTCGGATGATCGGGTTTTATGAAAAAACCACTGCATAAATCAATGACCAATAAAGTTTATTGTACTTTTCGATATTTGATGTTTGTCGGTACCGACTTGGTTTTGGTGATTTTACACTTCTTTTATTACTTAAACACGCCCAAGGTTAGGTTAAATTAGTAAGAAAAACAATCTTTTTGTCTCCTAACTTTTTAAGGGGACACTTTGCGCGGGCTCGAACTCACTGGTGGGCCTGGCTAAAAATCACGCTGTCTCACCAGGCTTCGTATCCGACAGAGATAGTATCAGTGATGAGCAGTTAGACGCTAGTCTACACGCATAACGTTATTGAGTGAGATGCAGGAGCATTTATAGCAAAACATTCGCGAAAAAATTAAGAAAAGTCCTTCGGAAGATCGGTTTTTTTTTTAAACGTAATGTATTCAATGATTTGATACAACGGTTAGCTGGATCGTACATATAATTCGAATACTTACATGAATTAAAGTTAGATTATTTATTTCGGGATTTTACGTGAAAATTCCGAAAATTTACACAACTTAAATAAAGTTTATTTTCAACTTACTGAAGATTTTTCCTGAATCCCGGGAAACATAGTCGTAAGGAAGTCTCCACTTTCTGTCTCTGTTCTCCGAAGTTTAGGCAAATATAGTTAGCCTATTCCGATCACTGCTCATGAGGCACCTCATTTGAGGTACTCGTGATCGCATATTGAAAGAGTTACTCGAATTTCAATATTGAACCACCTCATTCCTCAACAATAGGCAAGCGAGTTCGTGACTTACGAGTACTCGCGAGTGAGTATTGAGTGAGCTCAGTGAGCGAATGAACCGACCTCAGAATACAGAAAGAACCAGCAGCCGTGAGAACGCCTAATACTGAAGCCACAAAAACTAAATAGTTTGATGCGCAGCCGATCAGTCACTCTGTGACTGTCGTATCGCGCGACGTGTTTTACCGGTGTTCAATTTATTAAAATAAAAACTTTTTAATAAAAAAATTAAACCGCCCCGATGGGATCACATTTCATATGCACGTAGCGCATTCAGTTATTGTCTTATTTAATAATTGAATAATTTGTTCAATTTGTAATTGTCATCGTGAATAATGGGTTCATCTTGTGCGTGGTTAGTGATGTGCCGTGGGAACATTCCCGTTCCCAGTAACTTCCCAACGGGAATGTTCCCGGGAATGTTCCCATGTGCCCGGGAACATTCCCAGTTAGTGGGAACACTAACACAAAAGTTAAAGATTTTTTTTCTTTTTTTAACTTTTTAGATTAGGTTTCTTATCGCATGTTTAAAATAATAAAAGATAGAAATTAAATGCATATCTTCTACACCCACAATGTGTTACTGAGAATTTTCGGCAGTTAATTGATATAGTTGGAGAGTTAAACTGATAACAAAAAAACTATCCTTTTAACTGTGCAGGTGTGATGCTAATTTTGAGAAATGTTATTTACCTTTGTGCATGATTTATGGCTCCAACTAACCGGGTCGGCGTAACAAACAATCCAGACTGTAGAGACATCCCAACAAATTGGCCGCTCAACTCACAATACCAGCTTGTGTCAGCAGACTTAAAAGACGCAACATCCTACAATTGGATAACTTGGAGAGAGCTTCGTTATTCATATGAAAGTTGCTCCTGATGAGGAATAACTCTTCCCTGCCAGACCTTCCTACAACTCATCTGCTCATAGTTTTTTAAAAACTGATTGCAAGATAAAACACAAAAAAAAGAAAAGAATAATGTATTCTATCAGTCTATTTAAATAACGTTTCAAAATATTGTACATAATCTCTGAACGACGGGTTGCGGGTAACGATGGGTTCGTGGAAACTGTCCATACGGTCGGGTCTAAGTTTTTCAAGGCCCATCGTATCAATAAAAATAAGAGGCTCTCTGATCCTACTTTGCAGCTCATGAAGGAGAGGCTCGAGATGGTCCTGCAGTCTTCAGACGATGCGCTTGAGTACCGGCACTTTAACAGACAGATCTTTAAGTCCTTGAAAAGCGACCTCCGCCGCTTTAATACAAAAAAAAAAAAAAAAAATATGTGTTTATTATCTTAAATCTAGATACAATTAAGTTGCCGGGGCTTCCCAGAAAGTAATCCGAAGATACTTGTGATGGGATAAACCTCGCTCTCCCTCGATTAGTACAATTGTTTCGTTGTGCTAATTAGGTATAAGTTACACATATTTTATGAAACCAAAAAATAAATAAAATTAAAAACTACTAAAAACAAACCAATAAGAGAAAAAAAAGAAAAACAAAATTGAAAATGAATTAAATCGTGCATATGGTAGAAAGGTGTAAATGTGTGTTTCTGTGCGTGTGAAAGTATATTTTGTGTCTATGTGTGTGTGTTTGAGTGGGTGTGTGGGTGTGTGTGTGTGAGTTAGAGTGTATGTGAGTGTGTGTGAGTGAGTGAGATGGTTTGTGTGTGTGTGAGTGTGTGTGTATGCGTGACGTTCAACCCTGTGTAACCAAAATGTCTTCCACGGCATCATAATTAAGTGTGAAGAGCCATTCCTTCAATAGCTTCTTACACTCGTACAGCTGCATAGGGTAAATGTTAAGTATGCGATTTACTTTATTATAAACGCGTGGGGCTTGAGCTACATTTTGGCGACTAGCAAAAATTGAACGTGCTGAGTATGTAGGAGCTACTATATCACAGCGTCTTTTTTTAAGTTTGGCATGGCTAAAGGGTAGAATTTTATGGTATCTGAGTACAAGGTATAGGATGTAGAGTTTCCTGACGGAGAGCAGCTTAGAGCTTGAGTATAGAGATTCAGTAGGAAACCTGTAGGGCTTACAGTACATGACTTTAATCAAGGATCTCTGTGCCCTCTCTAGATCTAAAAAATACGTCTTAGCTGCTCCACCCCATACCGAGACACAATAAATAATTACAGACTGGGCCAGTGCGATATAAATTTTATTCTGTAATTCTGCACTCATAACATGTCTCAGAGATTTAAAAACCCATATGAGTTTTCTTACCCTCCCTATAGTCAGTTCGAGGTGTGGGTACCAACTTAATCTTTGGTCTACTACAATACCTAGGTACTTGGTGGAATTTACCTTCTGAATAATAGGGCAGCTACAGGTAGATTGGGTTAGGGTAGGACAAGAATGAATTCAGAATACAGAATGTATTAAAGACGCAATAGAACGGAATAAAGGCTCCAAGGTCTTTGCTAGGGATCTGTCTATTGGGTAGAGTCAGCTTACGGAACTGAAGACCGATGAAGGCAGGATCGTATCCACCAAGCCTGAGCTGTTGAGAGAGATTGAGAGATTCTATGGACAGTTATAGAAGTCAGCAAGAAACCCCGTTACGAATCTGGCAAACGACCCAAGAGCTAGATTGACCCGACAGTATACTGAAGACATCCCGGACGTCAGCTTGTACGAGATTAGGATGGCTCAGAAGCAGCTTTAAAAACAACAAGGCGCCGGGTGATGACAGAATCACAGCTCCTAAAGGCCGGCGGGAAACCCGTTCTTAAGGCCCTCCAGAAGCTGTTTGATTCCGTCATACTCGAGGGCAAAACGCCACAGGCATGGAACAGAGGTGTGGTGGTACTTTTCTTTAAGAAGGGTGACAATGCCCTTCATAAGAATTATAGGCCCATCTCACTTCTATGCCATGTCTACAAGCTGTTCTCCGAAGTCATCACAAACCGTCTAGCGCGCAGGTTTAACGACTTCCAGCCTCCCGAACAAGCCGGGTTCCGTAAAGGCTTTAGCACAGTAGACGACACACATACGCTGCGGCAGGCTATACAGAAGACCGAAGAGTATAATCTGCCACTCTGTTTAGATGTTGTGGACTACTAAAAAGCCTTTGATTCGATCGCGACGTGGGCTGTACTGCAGTCCCTCCAACGGTACCTGATCTACTATCGGTACATGGCAGTGTTGAAGTGTCTGTACGAAAACGCCACCATGTCAGTCCGACTCCAGGACCGGACCTCGAAACCTATCCTTCTGCAGCGAGGTGTAAGACAGGGAGACGTTATCTCTCCGAAACTCTTCACCGCTGCACTGGAGGATGTCTTCAAGGTTCTGGACTGAAAAGGGGCTGTCAGCAACATCAATGGCGAGTACATCACTCACCTTCGGTATGCCGATGATATTGTTGTCATGGCTGAGACCATGGAGGATGAACATGGACAAGACAAAGGTCATTTCCAATGCCCATGTAACACCCACTCTCGTAACGGTCGGAGGAGCTGCACTGAAAGTTGTGGACGAGTACGTTTACCTAGGACAAACTGTCCAGTTAGGTAGGTCCAACTTCGAGAAAGAGGTCAATCGAATCCGACTCGGCTGGGCAGCGTTCGGGAAGCTTCGCAATATCTTCTCGTCCCACATACCGCAATGTCTCAACACGAAAGTCTTTGGCCAGTGCGTGTTGCCAGTGATGACATATGAAACCGAAACGTGGTCGCTCACAATGGGCCTCATAAAAGGCTTAAAGTCACCCAAAGGGCGATGGAGAGGGCTATGCTTGGAGTTTCCCTGCGTGATCGAATCAGGAATGAAGAGATCCGCAGGAAAACCAAGGTAACCGACATAGTCCGAAGAATTGTCAAACTTAAGTGGCAGTGGGCAGGGCACATTGCTCGCAGAACAGATGGCCGATGGGGCTGAAAAGTTCTGGAGTGGCGACCGCGTATCGGAAGACGTAAAGTTGGAAGGCCTCCCACAAGGTGGACCTATGACCTTGTGAGGTCCGCAGGAGTCCGCTGGATGCGGGAAGCACAGAACCGGTCGAAGTGGCGGAGCTTGCGGGAGGCCTATGTCCAGCAGTGTACGTCTTTCGGCTGAAATGACGATGATGATGATGATGAATCTCTAAACCTCCTAGTCTCCTACATTCGAAATTTTTATTTACCTCTTTCTAAAATTAATACAATGAACGACAAGTTACCAAATGAGTACTCATTACATGTCAAATCTACTTACTTACTAAATCTTACCAGTAACTTTGTATGTTACTATATTTTTACTTTTATTATAATTCTATGTGGTTTCACCGACACGTTCCCAGCAATTGGGAATATTCCCGGGCACTGGAAAGATTCTTTTGGGAACATTCCCACTTTGGGAACATTCCCGGGAACGGCACATCACTATGCGTGGTGCCAATAGGGTATTTTCCAATTTATTAAAAACTATTCTAATTTGACGATTGGGACGAAATATGTAACAGAAAAATGAAATTAAATTGATTTATATCCATTTTCTCCATTAAAAACGATTTCTTTTTCGTTGTTTTGAATTTGCCGCCAAAACGCTCCTTACGATGACTTTTTATCACGTGACGTCAACTTTGTGTAAACGAAAGCAGATAGTAAGTAAACAAGTGAGCGTCGTGTTTATAATTAATAAGATTTTTTATGGATATAAAGTGAAATCACTGGTGTGCGGTGCCTCTGTGCACAAATACTTCTAAAATTGCACCAAACTAAGTATTTGTACTGGTGCTGTTTACACAAAGCTGGCGTCACGATGTCACTTGATAAAAGTTATCGTAAGGAGCGTTTTGGCGGTAAATTCAAAACAACGAAAAAGGATGTTTTTAATGGAGAAAATGGATATGAAGAAATTTATTTTTATTTTTCTGTTAAATATATCGTCCCAATCTTCAAATTAAAATAGTTTTTATCAAAATGGAAAATACCCTATTTATGAGTTTTGATTTCCCTTCTTTTTATTACCTACTCACACTCACTTGTTTTGTTTTTGGACACAGCCTGCAGCTTGCAATATCAGTTGAACGCGGCTTCTGGTTCTTTCTGTATTCTGAGGAACCGACTCAAAAATTGTATAGAGAATTGAGAATGAGTTCGGCTCGGGCTCACGAGTCGTGAAGTGAATACGCCGTCGTACGATTCGTCACCTCAAATGAGGGATATAACTCCTGAGAACCGTGCGAAGCAAATTGAGGGGCCTCATCCTCACATAAAATTGATGAGTTACCCATCACTGATGCGAAGCTATGAGGTCTTTGCATCATTAATGGTAAAGATACAAATCTTAATTTTAACCAATGACGGTCCGTAAATTATAGGAATCGGCCAATGACAGCACTTGAAAAAGCGCTTGCCATTCTGTTAGTTTTAAAAGTATTATTCGGCTATACTTAGGGCATGTGTCAAGCGAAAATTTTCGCAAACTGTATGTGTAGTCATACATAATTAGGTCCATATCCCGTTGACATTTCGTTCTTTAGTTCTCTGTATTCTCTGTATCTATCAACTTGGTAAATAGTGTTGTACCACCTTTTTTAATTTGTATGTCTCGATACTTCAATAGTTTCTTTGAATCGATGATTATTCGCGATCTCAATTGACTTTTGGTTCTCGTGCAAAAGACGCACAGTCGAGGGCAAACATACCGGGTGTAAACAGAACCCATTATATAGCCGTTATCTACACATACCGTACATAAAAGTGAGATGAAATTATTGCTGGAAAAGGAATTTTATTTTTGGCGTGAATATTCGCGCAATGTTACGCACGCAAAACATTGAGCTGATGGGTGCATGCAACGGTATAGGAGTTGTTGGGGTATTCAAAGTTAATTTAACAACATTTAAAAATCCGTCAATATTTCTGGGCGTAGAGACAAAATACATTTCTGTTAGCGTTCACGCCAAACGCTACACCAAAATGTATGAGAATGACATTACCTGCGGAAAGGACACGACGTAATCTTTCCGCAGGTAATGTAATTCCCATACATTTTGGCGTAGCGTTTGGCGTGAACGCTAACAGAAATGTGTTTTGTCTACGCTTGCTGTAACCAGAAATACCATATTATGGACCAGTGCAAAAAATGATCACAATGTCGTGGGAGCAACTGCTAAATTCAGAAGGATTTTTGAGTTCTTTTTTTTTACCTTTCATGTTTATGCCCTTGACAATTCATAAAATAATGCATCCGCGCCTTGGCTCCGCCTGCCTAAATCCTTCGTTTTTTTTTTGTGTGACTGCTGGTGATAGTATTTCTATTATCTATACGTATCTAATTGTATTATTTTAGATCCTTCTATTAAAAACAAAGTAAGTACTATTTTATATTTACTTTTTTCACGAATTGTTAATCTGCACAGTACGGTTTCATATTATTATTTTTGTTTAATATTTAATTTGGCTTCGAAAAGCACGTCAAGCAGCTGGACTCGGCTGTCATACGTAGATATTTGACAGCTGTCAGGGGGAGTTGTGCTAAGGGGTATCGTATTACCCAGTAACCGGGTTATGGTCAGATAGGCAGTCGGTCCAAATAAAACAATGGCATTTAGCTGCATCCGGTTAGACTGGAAGCCGACCAACATAGTTCGGATAATGCTAGGAAGATTGTTATTCAAGTTGCCACCGTCCTTGAGATCGTGAATATTTATCAATTATTAATGTCATTATATTTTGGTTCCATTTTTACTGAAAGACAATTTTGTGTTAATTATAATTATAATTATGTAAGTATATAATATAAATCAATAGTATTAGTTCAATTGAATAAATATATTTAAGTACTTATTACTTACTTAATGTTTTTGTGACAAATTGATTATTATAATATTTGACCAAAATAATATCAGTATTTATGTGAGATGCACATATATGCCATTAACATCTTGTCGGTAGTAGTTTTTTTTTTTAATAATTACTATTATTGTAGGTATAAAGTTATTTAGTAATATTTTTAATATTTGTTCCATTATGATTTTTGTTAAATAAATATTTTCAAATATCACTATTTTATTGTTTGTTTGCACTTGGTGTTTGTTTATCGATTTTATTTCATGTTTTTATTTTTAACGCAATCATTATTATAATATTCAACTATTAATATGGGATGGGAATGGAAGTATGTATTATTATATATTCATTAGAATCACGAGATATTTAAGCAAAACACACGATTTTATTGTTTTCTCAAGTAAAATAGTAATTGGATTTTCCCCCCTTTGTTTTTTACAAAATACATCAGTTTTTTTTTTACAAAATAATAAGTTGACAATGATTTTATTTATTAAAAATTTCAGATTCTACAGAACATAATGAATATGTAAGCGAACCGGGGGCAAATAGTTTGACATTACGTATTTCTACATTTAATTGTAACTGTAGTTATTTAGTGCTTATTAAATTTTTATTTACTAACATTTTTATTTTTTTCATTTATTTTCTTTCATTGGCAACCCCTTTTCATTGGCTGTACCGCTTTTTCTTTTATGCTTATTTTTATTGGTAAGAAAACGGTCATATAAAAAAAGAAAGAATAGTTTTGCTTGTCGGTTTTTATTTAGAATTTTTTCATTTACTTAAAGAATATTCTAAAATGTTTGGGTATATACATCTGGTGTAAGGTGTAAATACATTGTATAGTAATGCTAAAAACACTATGTAGAGACCTACTATTATTATCCATGTTATCAGTTATCCATGCAATATTTCGTATGCAATTAGCAATTCTACCGTGTCTATGTGTTTCAAATTATAGGTCCAGAAATTAACAATAGGCTACAAATTAACAACAGTACTGGTTTGGAAAAAAGGCCACCTTGAATAACTAGGCAATATAAAGAAAACATTAAAATCTGCATTTTACCTGGAATCTCAACTGTTACTGTATATCCGAGCATTTTAAGCATTTCAAAACTGTTTGAATTATAAGATTAACATTACACACTACACAAAATGTAGAATTTAATAACATCCCTACAGTTTATTTTTACACAAATTATAAGTAACGAACATAAAAATATAATTATTTTAACATGAACAGTTTGAGCAATAATATCCGATTTCATGATTTATCCATTGATCGTGAAGATAACGGCGAGTATATAGTTATGTGATGATTTGTGGACATACAAGTGGCAGCACAAATATGTGACATCGCAGGAACATCAAAACTAACGAAACAAGCGACGCCGATATAAAACCACACCTCACCTCCTAGAATGTGATAACTCGTTGTGATCAAAAATATCTGACATCAGTTTGACAGTATACGGCCTTATACTTACATAAAAAGGTATCGAACATCTAAACAGTTGCAAAAGTCTGGTTTCGTATTGAAAATCAGACAATGAGATATCCCACTGGCAGCATAAATATCTGACGGTGATGTTTGATATTAGAAATGACAATAGTAAGCGATTATATATTTTTTGGCAACGGAGCCGATGTCAAACGGGTGTCAGTGATGTCCAAGATAAACTTAGAGTACATAAATGAATTGAAAAAGTTCCATTGGTGCCTCACCTTCGTGTATGAGGTGAGTCGCTAACCAATGGCCCACCACGACATAATAATATCAAAAATAAAATATAATTATTGTAATGTACTAATATTCTATACCTATGTTAGTTTTTCTTTTTTACAGGTGTTACAATCGGCGAAGGAGCAACTGAAATGGTCCCTGTTGAAATAAAACGAATTCCACTTTTATTAAAATTATAATATTCGATATATGTTACGATATAGTTCTTGCATTTCACGAGCGCATGTGAAATAATTTATAACATTTTTGATATATAACGTAGACCCACATGTTTAAGTCCTATTATGTACATGGGCACATTTTTATATTTATTTTATTTCATTTAAAATATTTTTTTAAATATTGCGAAATAAGAAAATGTAGAAAAATGGGAATATTTTTCAACTGATAAAAAACGTAGGGCTGCATTTATAGGCATTTTCTAAATAAGGAAAACGTTATTTGTTCTTACTTTTCTTGAACAGATTTTTTATTTTCCAGCATAAGTAATTGATTCCATGAACAATGTGTAGACAATAAATTAAAGTGTTGGCAATACTGATTCATAGAAGTATTTTGCAACTATGAAATAAATCCTAAAATCGAAATTAAAAAAAAAAAAATTCAAACAAATTATTAAATACTTAGTAGTAGAAGTCGTGATTTAAAACTAGACTTGATAGACGACAAAAAATAAATTTCCTATAAATTAATAAATTAAATATACAAAATTTATTTTTTTGTCGTCTCCACCCTGTAATGTCAATGTCAATAAAGAACCATTTTCCGACAGCTCGCGATTTGCAAAAACTATAATACCCTCTACATTATTTACATTTTATTTTCCTGTCTTAAATCTTCAGTGATGAATTTATATTTTGCTGAACTACATTATTATTGTAATAGTGAGGAAATATTATTTAAAATAAACTTATATTTTTAGTACTTATTTTTGGGCTCACTCTTTAGAACATTTCTGGAATCCATAGTAAGACATACATGGCAACACTATAAGCTTAAAATAGATATAAATATGACTACAACTTGTACGCTTTTATGATTTCTAACGTGGCGATATTATCAAGAACGTCCCACGGAATCACGATGACACAGGGAAGTAAAATGTATGGAAATATATCAACATACTTATTCACGATAACCTTATAACGTGCACGTATTTCCATACATTTTATGGACGTGGAACATTCGATATACAAAAAACCTAAGATGCACAGTTTCGAACAAAAGTAACACTCAAAAATATCCCCAATTATGCGTCAGTGGTTACAGTTACGAGATCACATTTTTTTTTTTTGCAAATTCAACCTTACACGCATGACTTAAAGTGGTTTTACAGCGCAATGTCCAAAACGACTGACTGGAAGGTGCCTGACGATACTATTTGACACCAGCGCACATTGCGCCCTATTATGCGGACGTTTTTGAGATGCTGGTTGTGTATATTGGGTTTTTTGTACTTATAACGACGTGCAATAAATTATAAAACCGCACATTGGCTCTAAAATATCGCCCTACTCGTAAATATAACCAACAAAAATATGTGATAGAAAATTAAACATACCTATTTATCAAATGTTCCAAAAAGATTAGCATGAGAAACAGGATGTAAAGTTCACTAACTCCCTGGCAAAGAGAAGATCCACCAACCAGACGGATGTTGTGTCTGGGGGGCTACTGCCCGACAGTTCATGACGAGACGTCATATACTTAAGCGGTAAACTCTACTAGCGCGATGCAGGATTCTGAGTGACGTCATTGTGATGCATAGTTCCCATGTGACGATGTAGATGTCGCCACAGATACGTCCATTACGATTAACATCGACGTATATAATGAAAACAGAGGTGATAATAATATGATTAATAAAATATGTACAGTAGCCAGCAGGTCAAGCTATCCCAAGCTGTCAAATTTTCCCAATTGAACATAAACCTTATTCCTTTGTAATAAAGTTGAAAAACTATCAAAGAAATATGACAGATTGGGGTAGCTTGATGTGCTGGCCTCTGTACACCATTGGTAAATTGCTTTCAAAAACTATAAACCGTTTAGCAAAAATAAGTTTAAATTCCCTTCAGTGTGTCCGAAACATGTCTTAGAAATGAACCTGGTGGAAATCAGCACCCTAATTTTGTGACACACTTCCAATTACAACCCGAAAGATTTAGAAGGAAATGTCTAATGTACAGACGCCAGCAGGTCAACCTATTCCAAACTGTCAAATTTTCCCAATTGAACATGAACCTTATCACTTTGTGATAAAGCTTAAAAACTATCAAAGAAATTTGACAGATTGGGGTAGCTTGATGTGCTGGCCTCTGTACTGCTTCATTTTTGACATTTCCATACGCTATGAAGAAGAACAACATTAATTTTATTTACGTTGTGGAGGAGACACATTTTTCGAAAATATGAAGCAATGTCTAATACATTGCTTCATATTTTACAAAAAGATTCGGATTCGGAGTGTCGCATGTACGCAATTTCGGTGCTGGTCTCGATTCCTGTGCCCATTAGTCTTGAGGCAAGATTTATAGATAGTACTTTGACTTTAGTAAGCGTCGCAAACGAATATGAACATTATTCGCATGTAGTTAACGTTTATATTAGTATGCAACGCTTGCCCACATTCGCTTATCCGAATATGAACATAAGTGCGTAAAGAATAACGTCCAAATTCGTATGAAAAGCTTACTTACATTGCAAAGAAAAGTCAAAATGCTCTCTATAATCATCGCCCGTATTCGTTTTTTTTTTTTTTTTTACAATTGGTCACTTTTGTTACTTTGTCCGAATTCGTCAGGAGTAGGCGTGGTATTAATTTTAGAAATTTGTTTAAACGCCGAATGTTCCTTGTCGCGCAGTAGCTTGAATAGTACATTCTCCGAAGTGCCCACAAACACACCAATGGATTGGAGACGCTGAAAATAAAACAAGTATCGTATGAAAAACGTTTATTTATAAAAAAAAAAAATACACGTGTAAGTTATAAAATAACACAATCGTTGAAAATTATAAAAATCTGGGTAGTAGTGATGGGAATCACTTATTATAATACCTATTTTGTACAACAATCATTATCATTATAGCCAATGATATTATAAGTAAGAAGTAAAGTAACCCAGGTACGTCTTTAAAAACGGCACAATTACTCATAATTAGCCTATAATACTCCCACTGTTGGGACATAGGCGTGTGTATATCTGGGCGGATTTGTAGATATCAAAATCATGTCATCGAATTTTCGGTTCTAGGACATGCCGGTGTCCTCACGATGTTTTCCTTCATCGTTTTGTGAACAATGGTGATCAACATTATTTACTCAAAGTAAAGCGCCTGCCTGGGTCGAACCCACGACCTTATAACTCGGTAAGTCCGTTGCCACTGGGCCACCACTGCTCTCAACACTTACGCACACAACTAACTTCACACTATATTTAGATGACAGGTGGAAGTAGGACTGTATGTCGTAATCATCAGGAGCGAAAAAGGGACAAGCATATGTTACTTCCATTTTTTTTGGGAATTTCACCTCGCAGGTCGTCCTAGGAAGTTATCGGCTTAACCGGACTTGCCTGTGTCTGCTTCAATTTTAGGTCTCCAGACAGGTCTTAAAAACTAAGCGATTACACGCTAAGGGTACCCGTTGTGGGGTACGGACGTCGGCTTAGGGCGTCGCTGGAATCGGAGCGACAAATATTTAGGAACGAATTTAAAGCTACAAGTTCTGCGGCGCGGGCTGGATCGAGCAGAGGACCGACATGGATTGGGGCGGCGAGGACGGAAGGGCAGCGGTCTTTGTTGGTGTGTTTGAGCTTGCTACTCTCCTAGAAGAGAGTTATAGCGTCGGCGGGAATGTCTTGAGTATGCTTCGCTCGCGGAATCCTACAAATGCGGGGGAGTGTAGCGGGCTGCTGCCGCAATCACTGCGTTCAAGTTTGCTGACTAGCCAAGTTTTACCATGCTACTTGTGGATCGCGTACAGCCTGTCTCTTTTTACTTCTAATATCATTGCATGTACCTCATGTATGTACGAACAAAAAATAACAAAGTTGACAAAATTATTCTTCAATAAAAAACATGGAATGTCAAGTTTCACAATTACAACTTTTCATTTAATACCATATAAAAATACTTGGTATGTTCTATATAAAAAACAGAAACTTAGAATATAATATATAAAATAAATAAAATAAAGTAAACAATCACCAAAAAATATAGAATTCATTAGAGCAGATTTTAACAAAGTAATCTTCTAACTGTGGAATTAGATTTGATGTCTGACAGCTTTTGTATGGGAAAACCGTCAGATATTAAATTTGTTTTTCGCAGCATAAGTACAGTGCTTAAGTGTAAAAGTTTGGTCGAAATAACCCTAAATCGCAAAAGGGTTAACACTCGTCAGCTTTTTGGCCCTGCAATCCCATTTAAAAACCCAACCTGATATTTTCCGAACATTTTTTTATTTTATGATTGTTCGGAAATAAAAGTAAAGTATTAAGAATAATCGAATTCTAGAACAAAAATTCATATTTAAGGCACAAGGTTTAGGTTAAGCGCGCACTGCGATGCAATTTTTTAAATCGCAATGTCATGCGAAATGTAATCGCTAACGCAACAAAAAAAACTCAAGCTAATTCTCTTAGCGGTCTTTAGTTTACTGGTATTGTTCACAGATTGGTGATTATAATTTATCGCAACGATTTAAATTCGTAGTGCACGCTTTGCCTTGGTCTCAAGCCGTTCTGTCACTTGTCACGTGACTCTTCTCTACAAAAGTAGAAACAAAGGTATAAATGTCATTTGAGACCTTGGGGGTTAATCGAGGGGCCATTTAAACTTATAATTTGGACGTTTTAGTAGTAAACCCTAAGGTATCTGGAGTCGGTTCTTTATTCAGTTTGGAAATGGATTTGAACTGAGGATGCTTCTTGTCCTTCATTAGCTTGAAGAGAACATTCTCCGCTGTGGTTACAAAGCAGCCTAGTGCAGCCATGCGCTGGAATTAGTAAAGATATTTTAGTTTTCCATCACCTTTTTGCGCAGTTGCGGGATTTTTTCGCGAACTGGATCTTCAACGTAATGGTTAGTGGTCATCCATAAATGACGTCACACATATTTTATGGTTTTTTGACTGCCCCTCGTCCTTGTCACAGGTGGTCACACTCGTGAAACCCCCTCCCCCCTTGTGTGACGTCACATATTTTTCAATTTTATATTTAGAAGTAATTAAATAAAAACAGCAGTTTTTCCATTTAAAAAAATTACACTAAGTCAAATATTATAGATAGATAGAAGAAGCCTTTAATATAGATCGATTGTGTAATATTTTGAAGATTTTGGTTTCGAGTTTAAGTATCTTAGATTTTAACATGAGACGTCACAAAGCTTTTGGCGCCCCCTGTCTCTTATCCCACGTCACATTTCGTTGATCCCCACCCACCCCGTTAACGTGTGACGTAATTTATGGATAGCCCCTTTAACGGTGAGAGTTGAAATCGAACAGTGTTTTTTCGACGCGCTGAGACTTAGTCGCGCTGCACTCTGTTAAATTCTCAATGTTCGGGTCACCACTGAAGGTTGAAATTCCAGTGCGAGATAAATGCCGTCAACTTAGGGACACGAGCACATGTTCCACCAGCCCTGAGGCACCATAACGAGGAGCCATAGCAACGAGCAATAACTAGTTTAAGGCGTCATGTACGGAGGAATGAGGAAAATGTTGTGAGGAATGTTTTGAGTATGAAGGTCGATGGCCTATAAGGGGTGCGATCCGTGTGGTGCCGGACTAAAAGAACCACCCTATTTCTTCCCGTGGTTGTCGTAAAGCGCGGCGCGACGCGGTGGCGGTTTGCGACCCACACTAGAGTGAGAAAGTAATAGATTTCTAGCGCGCCATCCCGTTTTTGGGTCGCCGTTAGAAAGTGACAAACGTATTGGCAGCAATCGAAAGAAAGCGATAAACATAAATATTTGTTGGTTCTTTTTGTAAGCATACTAGTGTGATCTAAACTGTACTACATAGAGTTCACTTCTCTTTAAGATTACGGGTACCCAAATGATCGAATCTTTTAATGCTTCAAGACTATCAATCGTGATAGACTCAGGCCTGTGGTATAAATTCTACATATAGCTTCTGCCTCCCCCGCGCGGAAAAGGGCGTGAGTTCATGTACCTACCTATAATATTAGGCAAAGAAAAAAAAATCGGTTGATGATCGGCTACGACTGAACAGCAGACTGTTCAGTCGAATCTGATCAACCATCATCATCATCTGCCTAGCCTTTTCCCAACTATGTTGGGGTCGGCTTCCAGTCTAACCGGATGCAGCTGAATACCAGTATTTTACATGGAGCGACTGCCTATCTGACCTCCACAACCCAGTTACTGGGTAATACGATACCCCTTGGTAAGACTGGTTGTCAGACTTTCGGGCTTCTGACGACCCGTAACGACTGTCAAAGATCGACAAATGACAGCCGGGACCAACGGCTTAACGTGTTTTCCGAGGCACGGAGGGGTCTTGGTATGTAAAGATGGTCACCCATCCACGGACCAACCGCGGAAAGCGTAGCTTAACCTGATCGATCGACCCGCGCAGCTATTGTTACTTAGCCACAAGCCCCTCGAATCTGATCAACTGATTACTTTAAAAGATTAACAGACCAAACACTTTTTACTTTTACACTCAATTTACTGGTTGTGCAAATACATACTCTACGAAATTTTCTGAATCATATCAGAGCTAGTCCTTTCACATTAATTGTACCTCTTATCGACACAGATGGGTTGCCGCAGATTTGGTATCTTGTTATGTAAAGATGGTCACCCATCCACGGACAACCCCGGCAAGCGTGGCTTAACCAGATCGCAACTGCACAATCCTAGCCTTACAGTTAGCAATATTGTGAAGTACCAACCTGCAATGCTAGTCCCCTGTCCATTAGCGACCTGGAGGATACTCCATCAGCCAGGATATGTACCGCAAAGTCCTTACTCAGCAGGTCTATCGCTGTCTGTTCAATACATACATGGGTCTGAAAGAAGATAATGTCAGAATCATTAAAGGGTCAGCAACTTAATGGCGTTACACACTATAAACAACCAGAATCTAAATCTCTTTGAACGAAATTGCTATTCCAAAGGTATTATTTTTGAAGTGTCTTAATAAGATTCTAGAGTGCTAACCACAAAAAAAACACATTTTCATTTAACCATTAGTGTAGGGATGCCCGATCTGAATCGATCTTTCAGAAGATCGATTCAGAGCCATACGATCCACCGATTTTTTGAATCGATTCAACAGGATGTGATTTGCCCGGATCGAATCGTATGCGCCTATAAGATCGTATGAAAAAATCGAATCAGCTAAAACCTAAACGTCAACTGAAACGTACAGACGCCAGTAGGTACATCACTCTAAAGTTATTCGGCGTCAGTACCGTACAAAGTTACGAACTATAACAAAATAAGATTACCTACATAAACATTGAATGAGATTAGTTTCGACTGTTTAAAACAAAAATAAACACGTACTTTGCACATACTTGTAATTATTTAGAAGTGCAAAGAGCTGTGGAGGAGATTGATAAATAAAGTCAAAAGTATAGTAACATTTTTTTTAACACAGTGTTTCAGCTGATGAATTAACGAAACTTCAAAAAAGAAAAAAATTATCACCGAAGAAGCTAGTACACACAGCTACACATCAAGCTATACATTTCCAATTTACGCTGATCTCACACTGTCCGGAAATCCTATTCAATGCGAGATCAGCTTATACTGGAAATGTATAGCTTGATGTGTAGCCGTGTGTACAAGACATCATCAGAAGGTGGAGTTTTATATGTTACAGCGATTTGTTGAGATTTGTGATTACGTAAACACTATTCTACTGATCTGACAATAGGGTATTTTCCGATTTCATAAAAACTATTTTAATTTGAAGATTGGGACGATATATTTAACAGAAAAATAAAAATAAATTTATTAATACACATTTTCTCACTTAAAAATGATTAAAATCGAATTTATTTTTCGTTGTTTTGAATTTACCGCCAAAACGCTCCTTACGATGACTTTTTTTCATGTGACGTCAACTTTGTTTATACGGCACCGGTACAAATACTTAGTTTGGCGCCGTTTTAGAAGTATTTTTGCACAGAGGCACCGTACACCAGTAAAATCACTTTATATCCATTAAAAATCTTGTTAATTATAAACGCGACATTCACTTATTTACTTACCAAGTACTTTAGTTTACACAAAGTTGACGTCACGTAATAAAAAGTCATCGTAAGAAGCGTTTTGGCGGTAAATTCAAAACAACTAAAAATAAATTTGGTTTATCTCTTTTTTAATTGAGAAAATGGATAGAAATCAATTTATTTTTATTTTTCTGTTAAATATCTCGTTCCAATCTTCAAATTAGAATAGTTTTTGAAAAATTGGAAAATACCCTATTGTTGCAACTTCGGTCCCTTCAGAACGTCTTTTTTCTCTAACTGGCAATACTTTGACAGATAGTCGTAATAGGATAGATCCAGTGCGTCTGTCTAATTTTTTTTTTTTTTAAGTTTAAATGTAGACAGTTGGAATCTGTAAAGTAATAATGTTTTATACTTTTCAAAAATAATAATTTGGAGAGACTCACTGGCTGGATCGCTTATTACGGCTTATCTATATTATGTAGATTAAGTTAAAATAAATTATTTTGAATTCTTAATGTGTTTTTTATTATTTTTATAAAATTATGATACGATCTTCCTAGATCGAAAAGATCGATTCAATACAATACGATTAAGATCGTGAATCGATTCACGAGGTTACGATCCAAAAGATCGATTCAAAGCAAAAAATCGGGCATCCCTACATTAGTGCCATAAAAATGCACTAAAATTTTACATTTTCAAATTTCGCGTGTAATTTGACGAAAACGCTGGACCTAGGTGCTTACTCTGGAATATATTCCGATAGATCGACATTGGAATTATCAGTTAAACGTCAGGGATTGGCTGGACTCACTGAGTCTAGCCAATCCCTGACGTTTGACTAACAATTCCAATGACGATCTATCGGAATTAAATTCGAGAGTAAGAGTGGACGCCATATTGCTCTGTGGGTATGAGTGTATGACGTCAGTTTGCTATTAAAACAAATGTGCTGATATATTATAAGATAATTGTTTGTAATTTAAAACAGGTATTTTTCTAGTTGGTTTGCTGTTTCTGAACGTAAAATAATATATGAAAATTACTTTGGTTAGGAAAATAATAAACATGTAAAGTTGCTCAGTTGACATGCCGTAAGACGTAATAACATGGCGGCTACTATTTCATGGTGTTCAAAAACAGATTAAATAAACTGAAATCTTAAAATTTTATCTTAAAATTTATTTTGTCATTTCTTGAACTAAAACTAACATTTTCCGACTGCATTTTGCCTATTATCAATATATTTTTAGATTTTTTCTCTTATAGATAAAATACCCTATAAGTCTCAACAACATAAAAAATAATGAATGTTGATGAACTGTCGAAATAAAAGTTATTCCTATTGTTAGTGTGTTTAACAATTACCCCATAGTGTGATGTGAACATTTTTTTTTAAATGTTATTGGTTGGCATACAAGCATTATGGGCCTGTTCTCACATGCTGCCTGGCTGCAGAAATAGGTATTAATTACACAGAGGAGCTTCTTCAAAAGCTCTGTGGTATTTTTTAAAGATATTTTTAGTTAATTATTGAATTACCTACCTAAAAATTAAATCATGTGCAGAGGCCAGCACATCAAGCTACCCCAATCTGTCAAATTTCTTTGATAGTTTTTCAACTTTATTACAAAGGAATAAGGTTTATGTTGAATTGGGAAAATTTTACAGTTTGGGATAGCTTGACCTGCTGGCGACTGTACCTATTTTTTTTCTTTTTTTATCTTTACCTCAAGCCCAAACAACACAACAGACTGTAGTTTAGGCACATCTTTCTTCAGTGTTTCCTCTAGTTCTGGAGTAAACATTGAGAACTTGGTCTTTGCATAAACTAAAGCAGCGTCTTCAGTGTTAATATCCTCGCAAGTGTGACCGAGACCCTTTGGGTATTGCTCAGAGACGTAGACGGGAATTTTGAAGTGTTTTGCTGCTTCCATCTGCAATTTTTCATATTATTGTTATTATCATCATCATTTCAGCTAAAAGCCGTCCATTACTGGACATGTCTTCCCCAAGCACCGCCACTTTCACAAGTTCTGTACTTCTTGCATTCATCAGATGCAAAAGGTTCTGGAGTGGTAATTCAATACGACCATAAATGTTACTTTTTAATTCTAGTAATAGGGCTGTCATACAATAGCAATTATAAAAGCCCGTTTTTAATTAAATAATTTAAAAAAGAATTGACGTATGATACAAAGTTCAAATTATTAATTCATGAAATAATTTGGTCAGTCTTCCGTAAATTAATGAATTGTTGAATGTTGTACAAGTGAAATTATATTCTCTATTATACGTTAAGGGTGCTTTGACATTTTCTTAAATTTTTGTCCATTTCTTGACAAATAAAAATACCAAAGATCACGCCAATATCTAATCAAAGCCTCTTATGGATTACAAGAACATCTGATAAGCTGATAGCAACAAGTTATTACATAACAATCAAAGAACTTACCATTTTATTCGCAACTCGGACCACCTCGCCAAAATACTTGATATGGGGCCGAAATACTTCCTGGATGTCACAAAGCAGGAAAGCTGTCTTCGGAGCCTCTAGGGCTCCCAATTTTAAGATATTACGAGAGGCCATAGTAATAAAAATAATAAAAAACCGGCAGTAAAAAGAAAAACAACGACTTGAACAATGTTTTGTTTTAAGTTACTGTCAATGTCAACCAGTGTTGCCAACTCCTAGAAATTCCAGTCGCTAGACTCAATGTCAAAAGTCGCCACAAAGTCGCTAAAACTGATTCTATCAGGAGCGGACTCAGGATTTTGTTCTGGGACGGGGCATAAAAGGTTAAATATAAAAAAAAGATATATTTTTTAGCTGAAGCTACAGCTTATGTACGAGTCCAACTTTAATTAAATTAAGTATGAATTTGGCGCGCCAACGCGTATGCGTTTTACATATATCTTTTGGCACTATATTATTCTGTGTGGAGTTAACAAAAATGTATTTATTACAAGCCCTAATATTGTTTTGACTTGTACTCCAAAAGTCGTCAGATAAGTCACTAAAACATTTTTGTCGTCAAATCTTATTTTTTGTCACTAAGACGTAAACGAAAGTCGTCACTTCACGCGACAAATTCTATAAATTGGCAGCACTGGTGTTGCCAACTCCAAAAGTTTAAATTATCGTGTTCCCACGTCGATTTTTTTTTTTTAACATTGCACACACTAATAATTTCTCCTGTATTGTGGGTGCGTTTACAAACATTTAAAGTTACACACACACAAACACCCAGACCCGTAACAACTACTTGTAGGTCATACAAATATTTGTCCCGTGCGGGAATCGAACCCGCGACACGCAGCGCACCAGTTAATCGCTTAACCACTGTGCCAACCGTGCTTTCAAATCTTCGTATTGTAGGCAAAATAAACGTACAAAAAAATACACGAAAAATATACCTACCTAAAACATTATTGAAAACAAACGACAATGCAGTGACGGATTATCCATAAGGCAAACTAGGCACGTGCCTAGGGGCGCAAGGTTACAAAAGGGTGCGCGTGGAAATTTTGAAATAGTCAAAAGTCCGTCTGATACGCGCTGGTCAGCTAGAGCAGATGCCTGCAAAAGTTTAAAAGACTCATTTCCAAAAAAATCACGAGGTTGTGACATCTATCGAGAATAATCCTGAGCAGAAACGTTCTGTCCGTGTTTTGGGGTTTCGTATTAGTTCATAAGAACAAAACCAACAAAAAGTTACAGTCCGTTGATATTGACGTTTGTACAGTTATTCAAATATACAGTCGCCAGCAGGTCAAGCTATCCCAAACTGTCAAATTTTCCCAATTGAACATAAACCTTATTCCTTTGTAATAAAGTTGAAAAACTATCAAAGAAATTTGACAGATTGGGGTAGCTTGATGTGCTGGCCTCTGTACGACAGTCTAATTCACATTATTTCTGCGGAAAGAGAATAAAATCCATATTTGAACAGCAAGCCTTGGATCTCTCATTAGTTATAGAATACAAAAACGACACAAAGAGGATGCGGAATTTGTTGACATACTTGACAGTTGACGTTGACCTTTAGTTGACATTTTGCGTTGTATTTTGCCTGACAAATACGTTTTGTTCATGGAACTTTTGTTTTCAACGCATAAAATTATCGCACATTTGACAATCACTATCGTACACACGGCTACACATCAAGCTATACCTACATTTCCAGTATAAGCTGATCTCGCACTGTAAGGAAATCCCATACAATGGATTTCCGTAGAGTGCGAGATCAGTGTAAACTGGAAATGTAGGTATAACTTGATTGTGTAGCCGTGTGTGTACACCATTGCTATTGGCCAAATTATCGTACGTCCCCATAATTATCGTACGGGTTGGCAGCACTGATGTCAACGTCAAACACAAAAGTATATTTTTTTTTTGGAAAAAATGAAGTTGGTCACTGGCAACTATTTAGTTGATGTTTGTTTATTATTTTGTTGGAATCACAGTAATTATAATTAGTATTCTCTGATAATGGTCTATTTTTAAACCTACAAGTAAAAATTAAATTGGTATAAATAAATGAAATAATATCTAGATACGGCTGGCTTTGTTCTGGTCACACTAAGAAATGCAGGCGCCATCCGTTTCCCTGCGGCATGCATGAACATTTTTCAAAATATTGAATACCTACGTACAAAGGCCAGCACATCAAGCTACCCCAATCTGTCAAATTTATTTGATAGTTTTTCAACTTTATTACTAAGGTACCTATAAGGTTTATGTTCAATTGGGAAAATTTGACAGTTTGGGATAGCTTGACCTGCTGGCGACTGTACATGATACGTCAGTAAGATTTTTCATTTTGTTCATGTGGTTAGTCTGCTTTTTTTTTGCATTCTATAAAACAAACTAAGGCACTACACATTACCTATATTTAAAATGACAGATTTTATGCAATATTACACATTTGTTTATTTATTGCTAAAATCTTAGATTTTCGATTACAGATTGTTTAAATACGTTGCTAGCCCTATGAGCTGCCTAACCTGAGTGACAGTTTTTGGAGTTGGAACATTAATTAAGGCTTGTATTTTTTTTGGATTTGGTCTAATTTCTCCAGCTGAAACTACATACCCAAGGTATTCAGTTTGAACTTTCAGGTGCATGCCGCATGTATACCTACTGGAAAAACGTGGGTACCGTTAACCGTTGGGGAAATACATGCGTGGTATTGTGTTATTTTTGATATATTAAAATAAACTTGAATTCTCGAAGAAAAATTAGCAATAATTAAGACATGCATGTCTGAACCAAAATCACTAGTACGCAAAGCGCCTGATTTGAGTGAGTGAGCGAAAGACAGTATTCACCAATATTGCTATTCAAATACGATAGGCGTTTTAGAGACGAACAAAATAATATTTTAAGGAGTTTCGAGATGGGCCTACTAAAACCAAAACTAGATAGTACAAAAATATCAAAGAAATTTCTGACACAAAAATAATAATTTAGTAGATAGTTGTTAGTTTATGTAGTTATTATTCATTTTTTTTTAGTTACAATTGCTACCTACTTTGGAATTAATTAGTAACTAGAACCTCATCACGTAAGTAAATATTTTACAAACGTTTGATATGTGTTTCAACTATTGTGCTCTACTCCACAAAATACAGAGGGGTGATTGCGTGATTAATATCGGTAGGAATCGCTTTAATTTAACAGTTCCTCAACATTCATGGTGGAATTTACGTTGCTAAGCAGACAATCTTTTCGAACATATGAAAGAATGGATTAGTACAGACGCCAGCACATTAAGCTATCCCAAACTTTTCCAATTGAACATGAACCATACGCTTTTGTGATAACCTTGAAAATTTATCAAAGAAATTTGACAGCGGGTAGCGTGATGTGCTGGCGTCTGTACCTACCTAATAACCTTCCAATCGATTCAGATTCTGATTATTATTAGTGTGTTGCGCAATTATGATGCAAGTCGTCGAGAGATCAAATTCGCAAAACACGTAAGTATTCGTTTGTATGAAACTGACGGGTATCTCAGTATTTGCGCCCTCACGACCCTAGTCGCTGCAGGAGACTCTTTGGGCCACCGTAGGCGCGGGCTTGCGAATGGCGAGTTATGGGTCGACGGCTGGTTGTGTTCCACGCGCGCCTCAAAGAGATGTCAGCACCAACTGGTGGGGTCCGCAAGGGTCAATGCCTGCCAGGGATGCGGGTTGTTCGAAAGAAATACCGTGGCCTCTGGCACACAGGCAACTGAAGGAACACGGGTGGGTTTTAGTCAGTAAAAGTCTGACACAGCTCTCCTGCGCCACCCAGAGCGGGAGTAGTTATTTGATGATTTCCCATCCTCAAAAAAAAAAAAAATACGGGTATCTGAACCGGACCGTAAATGTAACAAAACAGGCACTCACCATAAGTAGGTACCTACATAGATACCTTTAGTACATAATTACCCACAAAGACAAGCACATAATAATAGCTAATAAGCAGTACCAAAAACAATCGAAATTCAAACGCCACGTAGGCAAACCCTAAACCGAATTAAAAAAAAAAACAAAAACCGCGTATTTGGAGCAAAGTCAAAAATCAACGGGCAGACGTATCATTACCAAAAAGTCGGGCACGCAATTTCTTAAAAAAACTATTCTCTTCCAAATCTCTAATTTACCGAAAAAACAGTATCATTCAAAAAACCTTTTTTATTTGTGAACGCGTGACTTTTGAGTGACTGTTTTTCGCCTGAGGCAGTATCCGAGCGCAACTGTGGTTTAAAAAAAAAAACAAAGAACATGGCGCCCGGGCGATCGCGTGCGCCTTTTCGGCGGGAAGGGCTTTTAGAAAAAAAATCATTCAGAGCTTTACCTGTGACGTCGGTAACACAAAGTGCAATCAAATAGACGTAGGTCAAAAGAAAGTTGCGAAAAAATACTTTTGTTTAGACGGAAACGGGGAATATTTATGTAATTCGTTCGAAAACTGTAATGTCTCGAGTCTTGCTTGTTTTCGACTTGGTTATGCAGGCACAAACCCATCATTACCTCATTAGCGAGAGGAATATCTTCTTCTTCTTAGAGCAGTAGTGGTCAAGTGGTTTCGGCCCCAACTTACGGTTGTGATTTCGAAGTCGAACCCACATAGACACTTTCGTATTCATCATCACGTCTCTCAAAAAGGTGAAGGAAAACATCGTGACGATGTTCTAGAATTCCAAGACATGTGACTTCCACCAATCCACACTGGGCCCGCGTGGTGGATTATGGCTAACTCCCTCTTACAGGTTGAGCCTGTGTCCCAGCAGTGCTAAGAGGTCACTTTGATGAGTGCAAGTTTTGGGACACAGAAGGCAGTAGGTAGGTATAGGAAGCGGAGCATAGGCAATATAAAGGTATAAAGCGGCTGTGGACAGCCTTAACGCCTTTCATTTTAAATCCGTCTTCTGGATCCTGCAAGATAACATAAAACTCAAATAATTTAGCCGATATGGGTAACAAACCCAGGCGCCATGCGTGGTCACATGCATGACATTTATTCTTGTATGAGATCACTATGACACTATTCTTTCCTTGCTTCATGCTTGCTGGGATAGCTTTTTGGCGCAGCCGTGAGACACACACTGTTGTAGATAGTTATTTATGTTCACTTTTAAAATTTCTTAATGTATTTTGTGTTTCACGAACTGTGTCCAAATTAACGGTATTCTTTCTATCTTCCAACTAGCGATTTTTTACACACACATATAAATAACATCACGCTGGTATTAGAAATTCTCCAATGGGTTATGCAGTGGTGTTTCTCTAATACACTACCACTAACAGTTAAAAATCAGTAAATCCCATGCAAAAAGGGGCGAGCCTATTGGCAACAACCGGTCATAAATTCAGACTCTAGGCTGCCACTGATAAAATCCAGGTGGAAAATCCTTGGCCCGACCCATGAAACCAGGATCTCATTGTCAGTTTTAGCTCTTTGGACCACTAGATCAAGGAGACAGGATGCCTTTCAAAAACAGATTAATCAATACTACATGGAACTCTTCTCAGAATTAGCTAGGTATATTCGCCAGCAGGTCAAGCTATCCCAAACTGTCAAATTTTCCCAATTGAACATAAACCTTAATTCTTTGCAATAAAGTTGAAAAACCATCAAATAAATTTGACAGATTGGGGTAGCTTGCTGTGCTGGCCTCTGTATATTAAATGGGAACAATACCTACAGACAAAAGACAAAAGAGAGGCAAAAGTAGTGAAATTAAGGATCGGAGCTAGTGGCGCTCTGGAGTTTTAGTATACCTCCATGGGAGGAAGCCGTGAGTTTAATTACGTGTATAATTTTGTAGTACTTACCTATTATAGATATTTTTACACCTATTAAGGTAGGTTTAAAGATTTTATTTTTCATATATCACCTCATTTACCTACAAATCAAGTAAATAAATGTTTTTTTTTTTGAGAATGAGAAATATCTGTAGTCACAATAACCCTGTGCATTAAATAATTCATTAACCCAAAAGACCATAAAGAAACCAGTAGCCTCATCCGTAATAAGGTTTTATTTCACACTCGCAAATTAAAGTATGACCAATAAACAAAATTAACAGTAAGTACTGTAGAAGATAGGAAGATATGAAGAGGGGGAAGACCTATATAAGGCGGTGCGGCACTAGCACCGGCCCTTTTTTCACTTGGAGCCGCCGTGGGAACAACATCGTTAGGTCGTCACTCTGTCGGTTACATCTTTTTAAATTATTGTCTGTGTTCGCGCCATAATTTGTTAGTTCAGTTAGGAGTGTATTTTTTTTGTTAAGTTAATTTGTTATTCGGTTCTTTATATTAAATTGTTGTCGGTTTCATTCGTTTATTTGAACCATTTCCTGTAGGTATTTCTAAAATTATTTTTAAAAAAGTCACTTCTGGTCTAATTTCTAAGATCAGAAGTGGGATAGTTCCCATTTCCATTGCCCACTGTTCGCTTGGTGTTAATTACAAACCCTCCCTATTTTTATTTTCGTTCATTTTCATTAATTTTTTGTGGTGGTCTTAGTGTTTGCATTATTTTAATTGTGTGTGGTCACTTGTGTTGAGTGTTGTTACTGATATACGTTTCATCGTTTGTTAGTCGGTTGGTTTGTCGTTTTCAGTTGTCTTGGGTTAGGACGTTAGGATGGCAGACCGCAAACGCGATCGTAGTCGCAGTCGCTGCAGCAGCCGCGATAATAGCTCGCGTCGCGACCATAGTCATCAACACGACCGTCGCGGTTCGCGTCTCAATAGTCAGGGGCGGCAAAATAGTGGGTACCGCGAGCGATCCCTTAATGAAAACGACACATTAAGACTCGAGATACAAGCGATGATGTCTCGCCTTAAAGCGCTACAAGACAAAACGAGGGCTTCACCCTTGCCAGTGCGTTCGTGTGACCGTGATAAAACTTTAGTGTCTGATGGTGAACGTGGCCGACGGGCATTGCGGCGGCGCCAGCGAACACCGTCGCTAGAACATAATAAGTTACGATCGCCACGTCGAATAGAATCGCGTAGCGCGCGTCGTTCGTCACCACCGGAGCGTCGCCGCCGTCTAGTTTCACCTTTGCCTGGAGAGACTGCGTCTCGACATTCGTTACCGACTCGCGGATATAACTACCGTCGTAATTCGCGTTCTCATTCTGGAACACCACCGTTACGTGTATCTGAGCAGGCGTCGGTACATGTGTCGGACCCTCTGATTAGCAACGTGAATGATAATTCGAATTCAGCACAAGCTACGGTAACCGATCGTATCGTAGATGCTATTCGGTCAATTAATACTGCGGGCAGATCTCAAAATTTTTATATTTCAAATTTTGATCCTACCCTACATAATATTGATGATTGGTGTGCGGAGGTCGATCGCGCTAAAGTTTTAAACAATTGGAGTGATTTCGAATGCCTGTCGCGTATAGGTAATTGCTTGAAAGGTGACGCTCGATCATGGCTTAACGAATGGGTAACTAATGACCGATCGTGGAGCAACTTCAAAAAAGAATTTAAACCTTTGTGTCCTAGAATACCGGACGTCGCGAATATTTTATATGACGTAATGACCAAAAATTCCGATAACTATTCCACGTATGCGGATTACGTGCGTCGGTCATTGCTGCGTTTACGAGTAGTGCGGGGACTTAGCGACGAACTAATTTCGGCGATAATAGTACGCGGTATCACTGATCCTAACATAAAAGCGTCGGCGACTAACGCCAAGCTGTTGCCCAATGACTTAGTCGAATACTTTTCGATCTTCGTTAAACCAAACAACAATAGTACTGCGAAAAGTTCCGCGTTTCGTCCCGTGAGAGATAAACAAACAGATCTTTCTCGTAAGCGTAATCTAAATGATGTCAAATGTTTTTCTTGCGGTGAATCAGGACATAGACAGGCGATGTGCACTAAGAAACCGAGAACTGATCAACCGCCAAGCGGTTCGTTAAATAATTCTACGACTAACCCTACGTCTGCTTTTGTACCGACTAGATCCGAAACTTGTAGTTTTTGTAAGAAACCGGGTCATAAGGCCGAAAATTGTTTCGCTAAACAAAGATTGGAAGCTGCAAACAAAAGTAGTAGTGTTAACTTCTGCAACGAGTTTGTAAACACAAAGAATAGTGATGTTGTTGTAGCAATTATACAGGATGTAGCGGTCGATGTTTTGATTGATAGTGGGTCCACTATATCTTTAATTTCGTCTTCGTTGCTTAAGCATTTTAATTGTTCACGTAAGCCAGCGGTTCGTATTTTGAAGGGGTTAGGTACTCAAGAGGTAGAGAGTACAAGTTACGTGACGTTACCTATTGAACTTGACGGCTTAACCCTCGAGGTAGATTTGTTCGTGGTGTCCGCCGAATATATGAACACGCCAGTCATAGTAGGAACGGATGTTCTTAATAGGGACGGTGTGAAGTACGTTCGCACTAGAGATTTTCAGTCACTTACAAGGAGCGTTAATAACTTGCATAGGGTAATGAACATACAATCTGAGACTTCAATTCCAATCAATACACCCCTAGTTGACGATCACTTGGATAAGTTGTTGAAAATAATTAATAATTTCTCTCAGTATTTTATTTCCGGTACTGCAACATCGACTGTAAATACAGGGTGTATGTCCATTAAACTTAATACCAACACTCCTGTTTACTATCGGCCGTATCAACTTTCTCACGCTGAGACTCTTCGTGTCCGTGACATAATTAAGGACTTGTTGGACAAAGGAATAATAGAGGAATCGGAGTCTGATTACGCAAGTCCGATTCTTCTAGTTAAAAAGAAAGACGGCACAGACAGGATGTGCGTGGACTTTCGTAAATTAAACGAGATAACTATTAAAGATCGTTTTCCGTTGCCACGTATAGATGACTATATAGATCGTTTGGGGCATAATAAATATTTCAGTTCCCTTGACATGGCAACCGGATTTCACCAAATTCCATTGGACCGGGCTTCAGTTCCGCTTACGGGTTTCGTCACGCCAGAAGGGCATTATCAATATTTGAAGATGCCTTACGGTTTGGCGAATGCTCCAGTAGTTTATCAACGTATAATCACAAAAACACTTCGCGAACTAATTGAATCTGGTGATATCCTTGTTTACATAGATGACATTCTAATCATGAGCCGGAGCATTGATCAGGGCCTTGTTCTACTACAAAGGGTTCTTGACACATTGACTAAAGCTGGGTTTTCCATCAATTTAAAAAAGTGTTCGTTCTTGGCCACAGAGATCGAATATTTGGGTAGATCAATTTGTGAAGGTCAGGTTAGGCCGAGTCATGAAAAAGTGAGGGCTTTGATTGACTCAGCCGAACCGCAAAATGTAAAGCAGGTTCGTCAATTCATGGGCTTAGCCAGCTATTTCAGGCGGTATATAGCTGGATTTGCCCAGAGAACTGCGTGTATTGCGGCACTCACTAAAAAGGGAGTACATTTTAATTGGGGAGTCGAACAACGGGTTGCTCGTAAGTACATTGTGGAATGTCTAACGAGCGAGCCAGTACTTGCAATTTATGACCCTTCGTTACCCATAGAAGTCCACACAGACGCGAGTTCCATTGGGTATGGAGCAGTCTTGATGCAAGTGCATGACGGTAATCGTAAGCGAGTGGTGTCCTACTTTAGTAGGCTTACTCAGGGAGCCGAGAGCAGATACCACTCATATGAGCTTGAAACTCTTGCGGTCGTAAAAGCTCTTCAGTATTTCAGGCATTATCTTGTGGGTGTACGATTCACTGTGGTCACCGATTGTAACGCATTGAAGCTTACACAGCGTAAAAAAGATTTGTTGCCAAGAGTGGCTCGGTGGTGGATATACCTACAAGATTTTGACTTTAGTCTAGATTACAGGAAAGGTAGCCTTCTGTCCCATGCCGATTATCTAAGTCGGAATCCAGTCAATGTGTGCACGGTTCAGAAACCCCTGAATTGGGCGCGAATTGCTCAGGCATCCGATGAAGAGACTCGGTCTCTTATTCAAAAATTGGCGGATGGCCAATTAGACTCCAGCCGTTATATTTTCAAAAACGACATCCTTTATGCAAAGTTTGCACCTACTGGTGAAAATCCCAAATTTCTTTGCTATATCCCAAAAGGTCATAGACTTAGCCTTTTACGAATTTTTCATGACGAACACGGTCATCCCGGTGTCGATAAGACCGTTGATCTTATCACGAAACACTTCTGGTTTCCAGGGCTGAGGGCTTTTGTACAAAAGTACGTAACACATTGTTTAGTGTGTCTTTCCCATAAGAAAGTCCCCCGAGCCCCTTTACAGCCCATTCACTCTTGGGAGAAACCGGATTCACCTTTCGAAACTATCCATTTAGATTCCTTAGGTCCTCTTCCTGAAGCCGATGGTTATCGCCATGTTCTTATAATTGTAGACGCGTTTTCTAAATTCTGTTTGTTATATCCTATGTACCGACAAGACGCTGACGAACTAAATCGCCATTTCACCAATATGATCTCCCTTTTCGGGACTCCTAAGCTAATAGTAGCCGATAGAGGTCGCATGTTCCAGAGTACCGAATTCTTAAATTGGGTCAAAGACATGGGTTGTGATACTCACCTTATAACCCCCGAAATGCATCAGTCTAACGGGCAGGTAGAACGGTACTGTCGTACTGTCCTTAACATGGTTCGTATTGAGTGCAACCATCGACGGGAAAAGTGGCCGAGTGTAATGTGGAAACTGCAGTTGATTCTTAATATCACAAAACACAGAACAACTCAGTATTCAGCCTTGAACCTATTGATAGGTATTGATGCTGCAACGCCACTCATTCGTAGCTTGGTGCGCGATGTGGCTTTTGAAGGTTCCAGCCCTAATCGCGAGGCTCTTCGCGAAATGAGTCGTCAAAGAGCATCTGAACGTCTCCGTTCAAATCAAGGACAACAGGACGCCTATGTTAATCAAGGGCGAAAGCCACCCCGTGTTTTTGAACTGAATTCTTTCGTTTTTGTGAGAAAACAGGCCCAATCTACTGGGAAGCTGGATTCGTGCATGCGAGGGCCTTATCGCGTGGCGAAGGTACTCCCACACGGACGCTATGAGTTGCATCTCTTGGCTGGCTCGTATGGCAAGTCAACACAAGCAGCTGCGGAATACATGATCCCGTGGCAAGGGGAATGGACTCCCGACGTGTGTTCTGCTTTCTTTAGCGGTGAGTGATACTTTTGTGTGTAATGAGTTAGCGTAATGAGTTTTACCTATTTTTATGTAAGTGATACACTTCACTGAATCTGACTTATTTGATGTCATGGTTTGTAAATTTAAAGGTTTCTATTATCATAATGAGTGCATTTTTGTTGGGATTGATAATGTTAAACTATGTTGAAGGGAAGTCGAGTCTTGCAATTTGAAATAGGCCCGTCTTGGAGTGCATCGGACGTGCTATCTCAATTTGACGGACACACTTCAAGTTAGGTACGGTTTCATGTTATTGGATGGGCCTCTGTCTTGGAGCGCATCGGACATGCTACCTAGTATATGGAACATACCTTGGGAACAGCTCATGAAGGGATACTGTCTTGGAGTAGCCTTATCGGACCTACGGTCTTGGAGTAGCCGTATCGGACCCGTGTGGTCTTGGAGTAGCTTTATCGGACCTATGGTCTTGGAGTGGTGTTCTCAGACATGTTATCCTGAAGCTGTGGTACACGTAGAGTCGGACTATAAGTTGGTCTCTAACTATCGTGTTTAGTAGGAATGCGTGCTTCTCGATAAGCATTATGCGTACTATGATGATATGTCTATGATTGGTTTAGGTATTCGTGTGGTTCACATCTATTGTGCGTAGGCTATGCTAGGCTAGCCCAAAGTTATTATGCTGTGAAATGAGTAGTGTTGAAAAGAGCTATCTCATCAACAACTATTTTGCTAACAATGGCTGTTTTGTTATTTTACAAAATTGATTCTCGTGTGGTCTATTTGTTTCTTTTGCAGAAATCGAGGAGTCTGAACAGGCTATTGACGAGGCTAAGTCAGTTGATGAGGAACCAGAACCTTGCACCTCTGGCACGCAGAATCAGATGGAGATGCCCATCAGCACTTCACCTACAAGCAGTGAAAACTTAGGACCTTCCATGCCAACGTTGGAAACAGATCTTCAAAGCTAGAAGATAAAGGAGTCCGGGGACGGTCTCCAGTCAGGAAAGGCCGTGTAGAAGATAGGAAGATATGAAGAGGGGGAAGACCTATATAAGGCGGTGCGGCACTAGCACCGGCCCTTTTTTCACTTGGAGCCGCCGTGGGAACAACATCGTTAGGTCGTCACTCTGTCGGTTACATCTTTTTAAATTATTGTCTGTGTTCGCGCCATAATTTGTTAGTTCAGTTAGGAGTGTATTTTTTTTGTTAAGTTAATTTGTTATTCGGTTCTTTATATTAAATTGTTGTCGGTTTCATTCGTTTATTTGAACCATTTCCTGTAGGTATTTCTAAAATTATTTTTAAAAAAGTCACTTCTGGTCTAATTTCTAAGAGTACATATTTTTAACTGGCAACAGTGGCGCCACCTCAACCTATTAGTTCGACCAGTTCGGCAGGCGGCGCGTGCTTTTAAGGAGTTTTTATCTTTATTTTTAATATAAAAACAGCTTATAATTACAGGCATTTGGCTGGTTTACGTAGTCCAGAGGTTAATTGTGGGTCGGTTTAGCGTTTTTGAAGACTGGATTACTGAAAAGTTTAAAAATATTGTTTTTTATTTTGAAGTTAACTGGAATTTGTTGAACCATTTTATTTGTTGATATTTAAATATACATATTGTAACCCAGCTGATCCCAATGGTTGAGTTTGTATACTTAATGACTTTTTAGACCAGTACAGAGCAGCAGTTTTTGAAAAATACTTAGTAAGTCCGAGGTCCTGGGTTCGATTCCTAGTTCTGGCGAAGTGTTATTGGGTTTACCTATCTGGATTTTTTTGTAGTAGCCCGGAGCCTGGATTAGTGCTCGTATGATGGCAATAGGCTCGCCCCCTATTACATGGAACTACTGCTACTACTGGTGAAATGTCTGAATACTAAAGTTACGTACACCTCTGCCCTTTCCTTCGCGGTAACAAGGCGTGATGTAATGTTGTGTTACTTTGTAAGTGAGCGTCCTTCTCTTTCTAAAGTTAGCTACTTCATTCGATGGGTCCCCCGTAAGTGGACCGATGATCAGGTGAATGTCGCGGGAATCGGGAGTAAAGACAACTGTCAAATCGTGGTATCATTCATTATTTTGTTGGTTTAGTGGCGTGTGCTAGCTGACATTTATGGCAATTAATTTAATTTTTTGTTTTGTGTTTAGTAATGTTAATTACTTACCTATTATTGTATAGAATCAAGTTCTTCCAACAGACAGCTGTGCTGCTGAGGAGTTTGTTGCGCCACTTCTTCTTTCCAGCTAAAGCACTAGGAAGTGGTGAAGGTGCCGGGGGTCTGTCTATGTAATTTTGACGTTCTAAAATTGCTGAGTCTCAGCCTAGTTTGAATGCATGACTTTTGATTTTGATTTCTTAGTCTAACTAATTTTATGTCCGTAAGTGAGAAAGAGTAGATACCCGAAAAATCGGCCGAAACTCACCGTCCAGCTCAACTTTGAAGGGAACCCGTTGGCGTGATACAACACGCGCGCCACCTTTTAAATGTAATACACTCCTACAGCTGTTTTACCTACTACATGTTTGAACTATCCGAACATGCTATACCTAAAACCTCTATAGATCTAAGATCCTCTCAGTCGGCGCCGGAGGCGTGTCAGAGTGAAGAGCCAAAGTGTCAGTGGCGCCAAACCTTTCCGCTTTGGTCTCTATACTTTTTTTTTTGTTTTTTTTTCGAGACGCCCCGCGGCAAAGGCGTTGGTGCAGTAAAAGTATAGTTCCAATAATTTAATTAAGTGGCTGAACTAATTTTTGATAGTTTGGTGTTTGGAGATAGTTTTTATTACGATTTGCAGGTCTTTTTGCAATGATATGTTAGAAATGGAATCAAGGCCAATAAAAATAGGATCTAAATAAATTCTTCGTTTGAAACTAAAATGTCGTTAGGTAGGTTCAGTCAGCGACAAAACCGATTAATAGTTTAGATATTATTTTATTTTGTTTATTTCAGGCAGAAATCGTAATAATTGAGGTTGGGGGTCCTATTTAAATCGAAATAGAAGTAAAATTGTAAGAATATTGATGTGTATCGACTTTACGTATCGGTGACCTATATATCTTTAACAGGTAGTTAGGTAAATCCATTTCCCTCGGACAAAATTGTAAGCTGCGTAGCTGGTCCAGTAGTCGCAAGCGCTACTGTTGAACATAAGTTATTCCCGGGTCTTCTTCTTTTCGTGTCGATGGCACTCGTACCTACACTTTTTTATTTATATTATTAGAGCCCAGAAGGTGGCCACGTTTATTGCAGCATCAGTGGCTTTATTTAGGTCATCAAAGGTGCAGGTGAACGGGCACTTAGGGCACTCCAGCATGTGGTGCATGGTCTGATCAGAAGCACCGCACTCGCACTGGGTGTTGGATGAGTCAATAATCCCCCAGTTTGACAAGTTGTGTATACAACGCCCTACTTGGGTACGCAATCGATTGAGAGCTCTCCATAATGGCCACTGCAGATCACACCCGGGAGGCAAGTGTTCCTGGGGTTCCTGGTGGATGCTTCTCTTCCCACAGTTTGCTTCTCATATTGGGTGGTTTGTCTTGGATGGCCTGCGTACAGCGTAAGAAGCTATTACGACTTTTAAGTCTGCCCACGATTCCCGGGTCGGGCAAACTGTTATTGGTTTTTACTCGACTGCGCCAGAAGGAGGGTTATGTTTTTCGAGTGTATGTTTGTATATTTCTTTGGCACGCTCTATAGCCTAAACGGCTTGATTGATTTCAGCTTGAGAGGTGACGTTAGATTCGTCTTAATTGTGAGAGTGACACAGGTATATCAAAATTGAATAAAAATTAAAATGGCCGATTTTTGGCGCCATAATTATGTTGTCTTTAATTTTTTTTTTTTTTTTGCGAAAACCTATTGAGTGGTGTATCAAAATATAGGGTTTCATACTTAAATAGGTTTCATTAACGTCGAAAATAATTATATTGACTAACTGACTCATGAGATCGCCTAAAGTATTCAATCCTTTTAAAACAAGCTTCTTGTTTCCATCTTTTGAAATTAAAAGTTCACTTTTTCACAGGCTTTGATTTGTATTTTTTTTTCCACCTGTGATTTGTCATTAGCAGCGGTATCTAGATTTGTGCTCGATTGATGTTATCAGGGTCGTCCCCTGTTGTATGAGATTTAAACATAACTGGCGAAATTTGGGTGTTATTCCTCTGCCTAGCCCTCCGGGGAATACAGCCGTGATGTTGTAGTTATTATGTAAAATTTTAAAACCTTTACCTACAAAATCTCAAGAAGAACGAAAATTTTCCTTTAATTTCATTTCAACTGTAACATTTTTTCGTAGTAATTAATTAAAACTGACAAATTATTGGATTAACGTAAACAAAAAACACTTTTACCGTCAAACGAATGGAGAGCAAAATCGAACGCTTCCTGTTACTAATTGCCGCCATAATTGGTGTCAAGAAAGATGGCGTTCGCGCTAAACAATGGACAATGGAGCACAGATAAAAAAACAAATAAGTTTTATTTGATCGAGTCTTGTTGTATGAGTGTTTGTGTGATAATGATAACAATGTGGCGATAAGAAAATCACTTTTATTGTAAAGTCTTCTTATTGAGTGTGATCATTTATTTAGCTGCTTTTTTCTTGAAGAAGGTTAAGTAGGTGTCAATCTTGAAGTCACTGGACAAAGTAGAGCAATATTTTCAATGAATTTACTAGAGTAGTCCAGTCTTATAGTCCCAAGGAAATCTAAACGAGCAATTCTTGTTTATATAGGTATATATATATAATCTGAATCTCGGAAACGGCTCCAACGATTTTCATGAAATTAAATTTAGTATGTAGGTAGGGGGCGATAAATCGATCTAGCTAGGTTTCATTTTTAGAAAACGTCAAATAAAACAACAAAAAAAAAAAAAAAAAAACGAGCAAAGCTCGATCATCCAGATAATAATTACATTATTGGATTAGTGTTTAATTAGGATTTTTCTCAGTTGCATCCTCTAATATGGTATGTAAATTCAGGCGTGATGTATGTTATGTTTACTCAAAGTTTTTATTATAGGTACCTAATAATGTAAAGTACAGAGGCTAGCTAGCTACATCTAGCTACCTCAATCTGTAAAATTTCTTTAATAGTTTTTCAACTTTATTCCAAAACCATAAGGTTCATGTCCAATTGGGAATATTTGACAGTTTAGGATAGCTTGATGTGCTGGCTGGCGTCTGTATGATTAGAATGTAGGATTTTTATCCAGATTATAATGAAAATACTGTTCAAGTAACGCAAAGAATTTGAGTGAATAGTTTACCCAATCGTTTAGGTAAAGGAATGTTACATACGACAAGAGTTATTTATATTAGGTCTTTAACTATGAAATTGCCGTTCTGCAGTACTGGCCATTTCAAATCAAAATAATTTTTGTTTGGCTAAGAATTCTAATTTCAAATTAATTTTATTTTAAAAACATGGATTTTTTTTTCTAAAAGTAGTCATTTCTTTATTGATTAGTGTTACATTTTCATCGCATTTCAATCTTTTTCGTCATCATGGATACGTTAAAAATTCGAGTAATTATGGAATATGAGTACCGTCGTGGCAGCAACGCGGCACAAGCGGCACGCAACATCAACGACGTTTACGGAGCTAACACTACAAACCAACGCACCACCTGTTATTGGTTTGCTCGCTTCCGTTCTGGAAATTTCGACCTGAAAAATGAACCTCGCGGTCGTCCGAAGACTTTGGTCGACAATGACGAATTAAAGGCGATTGTGGAAGCTGATGATACACAATCTACGGCTGAATTAGCAGCAGCTTTCGACGTTAGCGTCAAAACAATATTGGTCCATTTGCGTCAAATTGGCAAGGTAAAAAAGCTTGACAAATGGGTGCCCCACGAACTCAATGATCGCCAGCGCGAAGTACGCGTCGAGACGTGCCTTGCACTGCTCAACAGACACACAAATGAAGGAATTTTGAACCGCATTGTTACCTGCGATGAAAAATGGATTCTGTTTGATAACCGTAAGCGCTCAGCAAGTTGGTTGGATCCTGGTTCAGCACCTAAACAATGCCCTAAACGAAAACTTACCCCTAGAAAAGTGATGGTCACTGTTTGGTGGTCTAGCGCCGGTGTGATTCATCACAGCTTCTTACCAAACGGGGTGAGCATTACTGCAGATGTGTACTGTGAAGAACTGAACACAATGATGGAGAAGCTGGCGCATCTCCAACCAGCATTGGTCAATCGCTCGTCTCCGCTGCTCCTGCACGACAACGCGCGACCTCATACTGCACAGCAGACGGTCTCCAAGTTGCAAGAACTGGGGTTGGAAGCTCTCCGTCATCCGCCCTACTCACCAGACCTTGCGCCTACAGACTACTACTTTTTCCAGAATTTGGATAACTTCTTGCCGGGAAAAAAATTTAATACCCGAGAGGCAGTACAAAATGCCTTTGAAGAATTTGTTGCCTCCCGTCCAGCTGATTTCTTTAAGAAGGGCATCAATAAACTGCCACTGCGATGGCAAAGATGCATTGATTGCATGGGTGATTACTTCGATTAATACAAATAAAAAATTCATGAAAAAAATTCGTTTAAATTTTTTCATACAAAACGGCAATTTCATAGGTAAAGACCTATTATTAAGTTTCCACGAGTTAGACGTGAATCATTTGTTGTTTTGTTTAAGTGTCTACTTAATTTATTTATGCACTTAAAATATTTAAAATATCTAACGATATAAATGGGTGGGCATAACGTTCGTTCAAATAATTCACACATTAACAAAAATTTGTTTAACGTCAATTCTATCCCATTTGGTAATTCCATTAGGGTTTTAATAACGTAGGAAATAAGTTCCGTCATATTTTGACAGCTGTCACTTTCATCAGTAAAAATTTGACATCATGACGGACTTTCCTATCAAACCAAAGCATAGCCACAAATCTTTTATTTAAATTAATAAATAAATGAAATTAAATTCTGTTCGTTAGTAAGCGCGTCACTTGAGAATGGCTGGATCGATTCGGCTATTTTTTGTTTTAAAAGGTGTTCCGAATTAGGGTTTCATGGAGAGACAAAATGGAAAAGTTTACTGAAAAACCGAACGTCCTTTTTCTATGGGATTTTTTCATGACGTATTGGAAATTGGACAGGACAACGTCCGTCAGTCGGATTAGCAAGAAGAGAATAAATATGCTGTGAACACTAAAGAAACATGAGTCATCGAATCTTACGAACTACCTATAGTGTTGACCCTCACAGAGGGTTTGAACCATAACGGTGGACTCCGTTTCCGTCGAAATCAGAAATCGAGTCAAAATAAAAAGAGAAATTCCCCTTCCTTAACAGCCGTTATTGTTTTTCTGTGGTCTTCCGTATTCTTAGGGCAAGATTTAAAAAATTACAAGTTAGGAGTAGTTACCGTCGCATACGAAAATGGAACATTATCCGTGTAACGTTAACGTGTAAGAATAAGGTTCATTTTCGTATAGAATGCTTAAATACTTCAGGTACTAAACAAAGTAGAGTCAAGCATGTTCTATGAAACTGGCCCTTATAGACGTTCACACAAAAAAAAACTAAACAACAATTAAAATCTAAGGCATTTGCTGACCACGACCTTTGGTCATCAAACTTCACATTAAAAAAAAAAACAAAAGACGCGCTCACCAGTGCGTTCCCGCGCAAAGAATGACGCAACCAAAATGGCGAATTAAAAAGTAATTAATCTTGGCCTCTTCCGTTCCGAGCTCATTTCTTTATGTTTTATTGCGTGTGAAAGCGAGTTAATATTAAATAAATCATCTCTATGCTGCATCGGTAGTGTAATAAATGTTGTAGCTTTGTAGTTACTTACTTAATGTACCTACATATGCATGTATTTGTACAGAGGCCAGCACATCAAGCTACCCCAATCTGTCAAATTTCTTTGATAGTTTTTCAACTTTATTACAAAGGAATAAGGTTCATGTTCAATTGGGAAAATTTGACAGTTTGGGATAGGTTGACCTGCTGGCGTCTGTACTTAAAGTTAACAGGGAACAATGAGATTCTATGAATCTTGTCAATGAGGTATGTTGTTATACTAGCCTTAAAATAGTTTCACGACCTACATGGCGACCTACACGACGCAGCGTCTAAGCACGTTCTACGCTGCTTCTACGCACGGCTTACTATGTTGCTACGACGATGCTTCTACGCACGGCCTAACACGCTGTTACGACGCTGTTGACACGCATGGCCTATGGTGCTACGAGGCTGATTCTACGCTAGGCCTACGCTATTGAGATGCACGGCCTACATTGCTACGGCGCTGCTTCTACGCACGGCCTACTACGCTACTACGATGCTGTCGAGACGCACGGCCTACACTGCTACGCCGCTGCTTCTACACACGGCTTACGTGGCTACGACGTGGTTTCTATGCACGGCCTACGCTGCCTGGACGCTATTGTTACCCAGGACCTACGCGGCTGCAACTAACTCTAGCCAGTTTATCTGGAAGATAATTTAAGTCGTCACTGCTCAAAACGGCTTCAAACGGGATAATCTTCAGCATCTGCCTTAGGGTCAGCTTTCAGTCTAACCGAATCCAGGTGAATACCAGTATTTCACATAAAGCAACTGTCTATCTGACCTCCGCAATCCAGTTACTCGGTAACAAGATACCCCTTGGTAAGACTGTATGTCAGACTCTTCAGCTTTACACACCTACATTAATTCAGCAGATTATCCGCACGCGAATCAAGGTAGGTATCCGACATAGCCTGAAGAATTGTCAAACTTAAGTGGCAGTGGGCAGGGCACATTGCTCGCAGAACAGAGGAGGATGGGGCCGAAAGGTCTTGGAGTGGCAACTGGAGACGTAGCGTTAGAAGGCCGCCCACTAAGTGGACTGATCACCTTTTGAAGGCCGCAGGAATCCGCTGGATTCGAGAAGAACAGAACAGGTCGAAATAGCGATGTTTGGAGGAGGGCTATTCTGAAATGATGATCATGATTCATCAGATGGTTATGATTGATTAAACCACCAAAATCGGTTGACCGGCCATAACAGGTCATTTGTGAAGATAAAACGTAAGAAGCACAGACGTTTCTTATCACGCAGCCTTGGGCTTTGTAAGCATACAATAAATCATACTTGATACTTTTAGTAGCCGCCATCTTAGTTTGATTGATTACCTCATTGTTTATGAACTTTGTGTGAAGAATATGTTTCTTTTTTTTTTGCACAGAGGCCAGCACATCATGTTACCCCAATCTGTCAATTTTTTTTTTATAGTTTTTCAACTTTATAACAAAAGAATAAGGTTCATATTCAATTGGGATTTGTTAGTTTGGGCTAGCTTGATGTGCTGGCGTCTGTATGTGGGTGAGTAAGTATGTGTGTTTTTACTTATTTCGTGTATGGTGGAGTGATGGCGATCATTTGGTCTTGGCTAGATAGTCGGCAGCCCGAATGATTGGCCATTGAACTACCAGAATCATCTTATTTCCTTTCCATACAATATGTATCTACTGAGCAGTGTTGGCCTAGTTCTTGGTGCCTGTCCCGAGTTGTAGGTCGTAAGTTCAAACCCAGACAAGCGCTTTATTTTGTGCAAATTATTTCATCACCACTGCTCTCAAAACGGTGAAGGAAAACATTGTGAGAAAACCGGCATGTCCTAGAACTAAAAATTCGAAGACATGTTACATCTACCAACCCGCACTGGGCCCGCGTGGTGGATTATGGCCCACTCTCTATTCAAAAGAGGTGACCTGTGTCCCAGCAGTGGGGAAAATTATAGGCCGATTATGACCATGGATGACATACAAAAGACCTTAGGTAATACCTGGATCAGACTCGCACAGACTTGCACCCTAATTGCGTAACTCACGATTCATCATAATCTGTATCGTTTTGAAACGGATTGTTAAACCATTGCTTCATATGTTCGAAAAATGTGTCTGTTCGACAACATAAATAACGCAATGAATATTGTTTAACTGTGAAGACGAAACCAATTATGATCAATCGTGAGTTACGCAATTAGGGTGCAGGAAAGTTGAACTACAGTCACCAAAAGAGAGAAGTAAGAAACCGACGACTGTTTTCGAATAAAATTTAATAATATATTTGATAAATTAGCTGTTTGTTTTAATAATAATTAAATGAACCCCCTTAACAAACATCTTTTTTAACATAGGTGTCTTAAACCCGCTTTGCAGGGGCTGCCTTGACGCCGAGGAATCAGCCGCCCACGTCATCCTGGAATGCGAGGGCGTGGCTTCTCAACGTGAAGAAATTCTCAGATCATTGAGGTCGCTCCGCGAAGCCTGTGAAGCTCCCAGGAAGCTTCTGTGCTTCTGGGCGGAGCTAGGCTGGCTTTGTTAGCCAGTATCCCCACACACAACGGACCGAATGGGAGTCTACGTGCAGAAAAGGGAGTACCATCATCATCAACATGAAATTTAATTTTATTCGAGATCATCCATCGGTTTCTCACTAAACTTCAACTATCGACGATCCTGGTTACTTATTTATTTTGGTGACCGTACACGAAGGTCAATATAAGTCCCCAAGACTAGCCCATCCTTTACACCTTCGGCCGAATAAAGTCACCCATCTCAAGTCTTCATACGAGCCGCAATGCTGTCAACAGCTCATCACATATTCACTAGTATCCATTAGGAAAATCCTTAAAAAATAAAACGCCTATCAGGTAGCTGGGATGAAGATGTGGATTCAAACACTAATTAAAGAAGAAGTGGAATGCTTTGTTTAGTAATAATTTTGGGCTTTATTCCCGAAGATGTAAAGAAGGTTTTGGATTGGCAATGAACAGTTGAATGAATATCAGTTTGAAGTGATATTTGTTGCTTCGTCAGCGTTACACTTGCGAGCAGAATTATTGACCGAATGTAATAAATGTTACTGCCTTGTTTGGTATAGTGGTTGTAAGCGCTACTGCGAGCATGAGGTCCTGGGTTCGATTCCCAGATCAAGCAAAGTCTTATTGGGTTTTTATTTTCAGATTTTTTTCAGTAAAATCCTGGTGTCTCGATTTGTACCCAGTAGGTAGATGCTAATTGCTAAATGCTACCTTTATAATATAACTGGCGAAATGTGGGTACTGAAGGTTAACTCCTGCTTATCCGTTCGGAGAAATACAGGCGTGATATTATGTAAAATATTAAAAAGCTGTCAAGGAAAATGGTGGTAGTGGAAAATGATCCCAGATTATCCTGAACTAGTTATTCTTAGGTTCCGTGTGGTGGCGGACGTAAAGAATATCACCATCCCATTTCTTCCCGTGGCTGTCGTAGAAGGCGACTAGGGGACTTACTAGAGAATGGGCAGCAGCGTTCTCTATGCATTTTAGCACCATACTGCGATCGCCAACACGCCAAGCGTTGCGATTATGGCAAAACCCCCCTAAATTGGGGCAGGCCTATGTCCAGTTGTGGGCGTCTTTCGGCTGAAATGATGATGATGAGTTATTCTTAGAGGCTTATTTTTGTAAATCTACTTACAACTTTTCGTATTTGTAAATAGCTGTAGTAAGAATAAATATAATATTCTATTGTTTTCTTTTTAATTTTGAAAATGGAACAAACCTTAATTCCCAAAGGCAATTCATTTATTTCAATTAAGTACATAAAAAGGCACTTTTGAATATAGAATTGATTATACTCACCCGTCCAAAAACGTATGTACCTAGTTTCGTATAAAGAAAGAAGACACTTATTAAAAACGAAAACTTAAAAAACTTCATAATTATGCAAAACCAACGTGAGTAGGAGTACCTACTCTTCCTGCACTAGGCAAGACAATTGCAGAAAGCTGTATTTACATAAACCGTATGATATATGTCTGAAAGTAATACTAATCCACTTTTTAAAACTTTGCGACCACTTATTTCTGTCCGCCAGTATCCGGCGCCTGCGCATAAACCGCCAGTCATCACAGTCGGCGCGGGCACACATCAAATGGACACTAATGTAATTTGTTAGCGCCGCTTACTGCATTAGAGTTGGTCGAGATTTTTGGAAGTAAATGAAAATGAATGATGAAGTTCGAACGAGCTGTACGAAAATGGTTCGTGTAAGGCGAAAATATTTAATTGATGCTCTAAAATATTTTTGCGCTTTTAATGTTGCATGAGGAAAGAACATTACCAGAAATAAGTATTACCTTTGTAACATATTTTTCTGTTCCTTTCCTTTTATCTGTTTATATGTAGGAAAAGAAGCATTGGACCGTTTTAAAAATTTGCTACGGAAATAAAAAAAATTTCTTTGCCTAATGGTCTTGCTCTTGACATTGACCACGCCTGATGGAAAGCGATTGACGAGATCTATAATGGAAAGAGCGTTCCCAGAAGATGTCTGTTCATTCTTGCTTTTGTTATAGTGGTAAGTATTAGCTATGAGGAGAAAATTTATGAAGGCTAAGTCAAGATTTTTTTTGAAATGGCATCTCGCAGATCTACCTTTGAGTTTGTCTGCTGCTTAACCGGACCTGCCTGTAATGATCTTAATGAATTAAAGCTGCCTTCCAGGGCTTAAAAACTCAAAACTAGAGCGACTTGACTGCTTTCGAAGGGCTAGGGACCTCTGCTTAGGGCATCGCTGGTAGAAGGGCAGCAAGGGACAGAATGTATCGGAGTGAAGATTAAGCCAAGATGTCTAGCGGGCTTAACATGATGCTTTCTATTTCTACGAAGAATAGACAGTGCCTTTTCAATACAAAGTGACATTTCGTTCCTCCATTTTTAGCATCGCACCGTAGATATCCTTCTACAATCTGTCATTTAGTCTTTCGTTTCTAACGATATTTGTCTAGGTCTTTATAAATGTAAACTATTTCAGAAGAATATTATTTTCTTCCCTAACTGTCAAAATCACACTGACAATAAAACTTTCTACTCGACGGCCACAAAGTAAATACGAATATCTACAAAATCATGATTCGTTTAGAACGCATAACTGTGATAATTATTAGAAAAACATAGCTATCTTCTCCTATTGTACATCATTTAGTTAATATAATAGCCATGTCTATTCTTCCATCGACAAATCGGTGCTCGTGGTAAGCCTGCTGCTACTTCTTTTGTCTACACGCCTACAGGAAGAGGTTGTAGGTCTTCTGAGGACGTCTACAATTTCTTGTCTGTATCTATCCGTGCAATACCAAACCACACAATGATCTAACTCTAAAATAAACTATGTTTTTTTTTACCGCTATCTGCCTTAAGGTGTAGACCGATTAACTGCCTCTTCCGGGAATCGAACCCCGGCGCGCTGAGTCATAAAGCGGTACTCGGAACTGGAGCGGTATTTGTGTAGTAATACAATTATTTTGTATTTTTTCCTTCGATTGGAGTCTAATTTGATTTTCTACCGACTTTTATAGTAGGAGTTTAGTTGTTCAACTTTGTATTGGGTGATTTTGATATGAATGGTGGATGCAGCCTGGGCAGGTGGCAAACTGTTCTTATTGGAAAAAATATATTATAATACGTGTAAATTAAATGGGGCTTGTGGCTAAGTACCTAACAATAGCTGCGCGGGTCGATAGATCAGGTTAAGCTACACTTGCCGCGGTTGAACCATGGATGGGTGACCATCTATACATACCAAGACCCCTCCGTGCCTCGGAAATCACGTTAAGTCGTTGGTCCCGGCTGTCATTTGTGGATCTTTGACAGTCGTTACGGGTCGTCAGAAGCCCGAAAGTCTGACAACCAGTCTTACCAAGGGGTATACATCGTATTACCCAGTAAATGGGTTGTGAAGGTCAGATAGGCAGTCGCTCCAACCAACCCGCATTGCGCCCGCGTAGTGGATTACGGCCCGCCCCCTCTCACAGAGAGGTTTGTGTCCCAGCAGTGGGAATATTATAGGCTAAAGAAAACTGGCACACTTAATGGTTTCCAAAAACGATTACAAAAGAACTTAAAAATTTCCACTCTAAGAACTAAAAGTGAGAGTCGGGTGTCATTGCGTTAGAAGGAGATGGTGGAGGTGCGAGGGAGATGGACCCCTCCGTTGAAAGCAACGGCGCCATGGACCCTATGTACCGATAGCAAGAAGAAACAATCTTTGAAAATTGTATTTTCATGCAACAGAAAAAATAAAGCTATAAAGCTCTATTTTTAATTTTTTACTTCAAAAGGAAAGAGGTTCTCAATTCAAAATAAGTAAATTTCAAAGTAACTTCAATTTCGGAAGTCTGTGGCAAAAAACCTTAAATACAAAAATAAAGATAGACGGTATCTTTCCCAATTTTTGTAAAAAGAAAGGTCATGAAATTTCTAAAATAAGTATCTAACTAATTATTATTGTTCTTTTTTATTTTTCATGTTTTTTTTTCATCGAATGTCTCGTTGGTCTAGTGGTCGCAAACGCTACTGCTGGGGATTCTTGGGTTCGATTCCGGGGGTCGGGCAAAGTGTTATTGGGTTTTTCATTTGTAAATAATTTTATATCCGGTCGCTGGCGTTAGGCTCGCCCCCTATTACATGGGACTTGAACAAAACTGGCGAGATGTGGGTGTACTATTAGGGACCTACACCTCTGCATAACCCCTCGTGGATTACAGGCGTGATGTTGAGTGTTGTTCTTTATAATAATATTACACCTTACGTGACGGTTTTCCAGCGTGTTCTGCTGACGCTACACAAATAGACAACTTCAATCACGTCTGCGGGAGGAAACGCGATTGTTTTTACGTCTTTGACGAGCGTCGATACACACGGGGCGAAGATCTGCTGGGGTTTAATTTGTTTTCAGGTTTTATTTCTGGCATAAACAGTAAATTTATTCAAAATCAAAATATTTTATTTCATATAAACCTGCATGGGCACTTAGGTATAAAACGTCAGAAGCTAGGTGCACGGTTCCAAATTGTTGTTTCCTATGGAGAAGAGCCGCAAGAAACTCCGCGGTTACTCTTTAAAAAAATAATTGGCTTTAACAATATCTCCAAATTACAGAGATAAAATGTATGGGAAGACAGTGCAGGCCTGTCAATAAGTAAGTACCAGGTACTTAGACGAATCCAGAATAGAAAATCGTCTACAAATCTACAGTCTGTAAGGCCTACAAAGTTTTGATTGAAGTGTGTGTTGTTTTCTTTAATTTGTTATTAAGGCTATCTAGAAAAGCAGCGCATCTTTGTATTTTTTTAAATTTAGTTTTTACTTTTGTTCCTAAGTAAGAACAGGCGCACGAGTCAATTGGTTGGTCCGTGGATGGGTGACCATCTTTACATACCAAGACCCCTCCTTGCCTCGGGAAGCACGTTAAGCCGTGGGTCCCAACTGTCATTCATAGATCTTTGACAGACGCTACGCGTCGTCAGGAACCCGAAAGTTTGACAACCAGTGTTACCAAGGGGTATCGTAATACCTAGTAACTCTGGTGTGACGATCAGCAGGCCTAGACAAAACACATTTCTGTTAGCGTTCACGCCAAACGCTACGCCAAAATGTATGGGAATGACATTACCTGCGGAAAGGTTACGTCGTGTCCTTTCCGCAGGTAATGTCATTCCCATACATTTTGACGTAGCGTTTGGCGTGAACGCTAACAGAAATGTATTTTGTCTCTAGGCCCAGATAGGCAGTCGCTCCATGTAAAATACTGGTATTCAGCTGCATCCGGTTAGACTGGAAGCCGACCCCAACATAGCTGGGAGGTCTACCTTCTGTGATCCTCTATTCATACTGCATTGCAAAGAATCTCCTTTCTATCTCATCCCACTTTTCATACTAAAATTTGAAATGAAATACAATTGTTAATTCTACAAATCGTCATCATCATCATCATCATTTCATCCGAGAGACGTCCACTGCTGGACATAGGCCTCTCCCAAATTAGGGGATTTGCCATAATCGCCACGCTTGGCAGGCGGGTTGGCGATCGCAGTATGGTGGTAAAATGTATAGAGAACGCTGCTGCCCATTCTCTGGTAAGTCCGTTAGTTGCCTTCTACGACACCCACGGGAAGAAATGGGATGGTGCTAGGTGCATAGTAGGTAGTACTCGCAACCGCCTTTTTGTGGATTTTATTGGATGGTGGTGGATGGTGGATTTTATTCTCCATTCAAAAAATCAGCTCCAAAATGGCGGTGTGTGTTCCGCGCATGCGTGCTACGCCGGCCTGTCATTATACCAGCGCAGACGCAGATCACATTATCCCCGATACATTGAGATTACATACAATTATGTGCCTACCCGCCGGCCGGGCGACACGCGAACCAAAACTATTATATTATGTATTGAAATCGTTGCTAGCAAAAAAAACAAACCCCAATACATAAGTATTGGGGTTTGTTTTTTTTTTGTTTAGGTTATGTATTTTATTTCGGATAAGGTTGGGTTGCAGGTACAACGAGGTAGGATTTTATTGTACATAAGCCTTGTAGGTCGGAACCTAGGTAAGCACCAGAGAGGAGATTTGTGTCCCAGCTATGGGAACATTATAAGTAGACTGGTTATGCTATGCGTTCGTTAAGCCATCTTTCGCTTGCTCTGGGGCCTAAGTCTACTAATTTATAAACGTTACAATGGTCTCTCAATGGTGTGTTTTTGACAGTTTTTGTATGGCAAATCTGTCAAAAACTTACCATTGAGAGACCATTGTGACGTTTATAAATTAGTAGACTTAGGCCCCTGTTCGATTGTCGACTCGTCATTCTTCTTCTGAGCGTAGCATAGTCAGACTCTAATTTTCCCACTGCTGGGGCATAGGCCTCCACTCTTCGGCACAGAGTGGGCTGTAATCTACCACGCAGGTCCAGTATGGGTTGGTACTTAGATGTTACATGTCTTCGAATTTTTGGTTCTAGGATATACCAGTTTCCTCACGATGTGTTCTGTCATCGTTTTGAGAGCAGTGGTGATGAAATATTTTACACAAAGTGTATATGACGGAATATTAGTACCTCATAAAGAACGGTTACCCTCCTCCCCTCCTCCATCTTGCCCTCTGTGCCACAAAACATGCAGCCAGGGTAAACTCTGCGCTGCCACAGATAACGCAGTGGAAGTGGCGAAGTTTTGTGCCAAAAACATTTGATAACTGTCGTGCCAGCGACACGAAGACGAATAAGAACATACATGACATAACATCATGCCAGTATACCCAGAGGGGTTAAGCAGAATTACACCTGTACCTGTACCTCATGCTCAGCAATAGGCAACATGCGAACGACGCAATCAATCGAAGAATACGAAGTATCACAATTATTTTATTGCATTTCAACCATAATTCGCTCATTCTTCCATTCTTTTACAAAAACATGACAACAGTATAAAGATATTAAGCACAGTAGCCATCTCAAACATTGTTCCCTTTGTTATTTTTTTTAAATAAACCCTAGTATACATGGTCATTCAACCCTACACGATATAGAAGAACCGCCGATGCATAAAATCCGATTTGTGTCTCACAATGATGGAGTTTACACTTGATTTGAAGGGATTCGAGAAAAAATATACCGTTTCAGATCAAAGGGAAAGGATCAGACGAAAATATTGATGTTTTTGACTAATGATGCTATTTTGATGAGAGGTTTCTCACAAAGTAATAACGCTTGCCGCGGTTGGTCCGTAGATGGGTGAATCCCTCCGTGCCTCGGAAAGCACCTTAAGCCGTTGGTCCCGGCTGTCATTTGTGGATCTATGACAGTCGTTACGGGTTTCCAGAAGCCCGAAAATCTGACAACCAGTCTTAACAAGAGGTATCGTATTACCCAGTAAATTTTTATTATTTTATTTTATTTTGATTTTTATTATTTTGATTTTTATTTTATTTTTTACTGTCAAATGTCTGTTTATGGGTGAATTGCCTGCAATAAAACAATATTTATTTTATTTTATTTTTTTAGACTCGAAGCCGACCCCAACATAGTTGAGAAAGGGCAGATGGTGATGATTTTGCTTTTTTATTTACTGTAGGACCTATGTAGTCATAGATAAGTTGCAACATTCTATAACCTGTCTAGATAGTTACTACCAGTGATCACATGGTTTTTCCTCAGTGACTTGCCTTCCTACTTTATAAGTTTGCGTTTCGATACAATTATAAAAATAAATACGTTTCTTTTACGATTTATTTCTGATGATGGACATGCAAAGGAATTTTTACGTAGAGTTAAAGCGCCTAATACATCGAAAATTGAAGAACTCAGCTTATACGAGGTAAGATAAAAAAAAAATCGATTCTGCAAACTCGATTCTAAAACCTTTTTGCATAAGTCGACAAAATATTGAACTCCTATTACCAAAAATCGAATCGGCTCTAGGCGGGGTGCAGTGGCGAAGCTACAATTTTTAGTTCGCATGAACTTTAGATGATATCAAAGTTCAGTAATATCTTTACTTTTTCTAAATTTAACGGCAGCTATGGTCAAAATGTTGGTTTAGACATAAAAAATTGAATTTTTATAATGTTTTATAATCTTATATGATGTTTTAAGCAAGTATGATATATCTGTAAGGTCATTTGATACACACACATGTGTTTCATATTGTTTGACAATAGTAGACACTAAGAAGAGTGTTTCTTCCAAAGGGAAGTCGATAGGAATCTGGTTGTATGGAGGCTGCGCCCCTGGTGGCGCGGGCGGTGTGCTAATATTGTTGAGCTTGCTTGGCTCGATCTTGCATCCCTCTATGGAGATATCCAAACTAGGTACAGCCTGTATCGTGGGTACCATTAAATAGGTACCTACAGCATTTTGGTAATACCTCTTTAATTTAATTAAAATAAATTTTTAAATTGGCTATAAACTAGTAAGCCTCATTGAGACCACAAAACTAAATAATTAATAAAGGGAAAACTACTTAAAATAAAATTTAAATAAAAAAGATAAAATTTGGTATGATTTCCGTATATTTTGGTTCATTTTAATTACGTTATAAACTACGATAATTATATGACTAGGTATCACACTACGATTCTACTTGGGAGACCAAGAAACGCAATACCACCTACCCTAGTCGCGGGCTTGAACTCACTGGTGGGCCTGGCTAAAAATCACACTGTCTCACCAGGCTTCGTGTCCGACAGAAGTAGTACCTACCCGTGATGAGCAGTTAGACGCTAGTCTACACATACAACGTTACTGAGTGAGATGCAGGATCATTTATAGCAAAACATTGGCGAAAATTAAGAAAAGTCCTTCGGAAAATCGGGTTTTATGAAAAAAACCACTGCTTAAATCAATAACCAATAAAGTTTATTGAACTTTGTCGGTACCGACTTGGTTTTGGAGATTTTACTCTTCTTTTATTACTTAAACACGCCCAATGTTAGGTTAGATTAGCAAGAAAAATGAATCTTTGTTGGCTCCTAATTTTTTTAATGGGTTTTTATTTTAGTATTCTGCTTCCGTACAGACAATAACGAGACAAAACCATACCGTGTTTGATTTTTGATGTACATTGTCGAACAGTGGAGTAAAACAATCCCGAAGTTTATATGGAAATAATGTGGACTACATTCACCTAAACACACGAAATAGGCGAGACATCACACCACCTACTTGCAAATCTTTCTCTTCGGTCTAAATTCGCGCAAGAAAAATAGGATATATCCACTAAATCATAAAATAATAAGACCGGTACAATTTAAATAGATTCTGCACGTCCGTCATTCTTTGTCGGCCTTCAGGTAAATGTACCATTTCTTTTTTGAAAGTAGATTCTTTGACAATGGGGGTGAAAAAATTTGCAAGTTTGACAGTTGCACGATATGTTAGAGTTTTTGTAACTGTCGTTTTTATTTTTGTAGCTGGCTAGTGGATTTTGGAACTAACAATTGGCTCGAACATCACGCTTGTACTGCATTTCCCAAAGAGTAAGGCAGAGGTGGAACTATAGTACCTACAGAAGCCAGCACATCAAGCTACCCCAATCTGTCAATTTTTTTTTATCGATTTTCAACTTTATTTACGTAAGGTTCATGTTCAATTGAGAAAAATGACAGTTTGACAAATGATAGCTGGATTGCTGGGCGTCTGTACATCCACATTTTGCCAGTCGCATGTATAAGTCACATGTAAGAGGTCGGGGGCGGGCATATTGCAACACTTTGACCTGGGCATCGAACCCAAGACCTCATGCTCCACTAGACTGATGAGGCAGTCAAATAGTGCAGCATGCCTTGCATAATCAGCCTATAATATTCCCACTACTGGGACACAGGCCTCCTCTTGGTGACAGGGAGTGGGCCGTAATCTACCAGCCTTCGAATTTTTGGTTCTAGGACATACCGGTTTCCTCACGATGTTTTCCTTCACCGTTTTGAGAGCAGTGGTGATGAAATAATTTACACAAAGAAAAGCGCCTGTCTCGGTTCGAACCTACGACCTACAATTCGTAAGTCGCGGCCGTTACCACTTCATAGATGGCCGCTACAATTTCATATATATTTTTTAATTATTAGGTTATGCTTTTTAAAGGACCCTGAACACTACCAAAACCTATGCTAAGTAATTATGCTAATTACTAATACTCCCAGCTACTAACCCCCAGAAACTATAAAAGAAAATAGGTTTGAACATCTTCACTATAACATCATCAATCTTTCGTACGAACGTTAAGCCTTTAAAGTAAACAGTAAGAAAAGTAAGTAATAAATCAAAAATATCCTCACTTTAACTAATATTTTGACATAAAATTAACAAAGACATCACAGCCAGCCAATATTTCGGTATGATGACACGACAATTTTCGGATTTTTTATCGAAATACATTAGTAAATGAGAATGCACTTTTCGATGACGCGCCGGAGTCAGCTACTTCATTTTGCCAAGTATTTTTTTTTTTAAGAATAAGATTCAAAATGCATTCTGTTCTCGGTTTAAAATATTGAATTTGTTGGGGTTTTTTTTTTAAATGTAGAATGTCAAAATGTTTAGGTACTCTATGCTTTTTCTACACTAATATTAAAAAGAGGTTAGGTTTGTAAGTTTGGATATATGAGGTAATCTCTGGAAGAACTGATCCGATTTAGAAAATTCTTTCATAGGCACGAGCTAGTATAACATAAAATTTAAATTTGGAAGATTTTTTCTAAAGCTTGTGATGAACTGTCTGCATGCACGATTAATTTTCATCTGTTTTCGTTTAGCTACCGTAACTAATCAATTAATCATACAATAGAAAAACGGTTTTCTGTATGGTTTTCTATAATTTTAAACAGCAGTTTTGATTTTAATTATTTTAAAGCTAATTTAAAGTGTACCTACGTTTGCATTGAAATATTCGAACTACTTGGTTAAAAGACATGTTATTTTATCCCGTTCATCTGAGATAAAAGTCTTACGACACAGTAAAATAAATTTAATTAATTCAGTCATCATAAAACAAACCTATGAGTTTTATTACTATTTTTAATAACAATTCATTTATTTCTTTATTAATTATCACAAAAATCATTCTACTTTATTACCCGTCCATAATAGAAACAGCGATTTTATATACAGTTAAAGATTTACGAACTTTACTTTTAAAAGGCTGGTAGCTGGTAGCAAAGGTATATCTCCATGCTGCCAAAGGGACAATCAAATAAACAATAAAATTTGAAACGCAATTTACTTCGGCACATTTCGGATTATATGCTGAAATAACATTTCCACACAGGTAAACATTGCTAAAGTATTCTCAACTCTATTCAGTTGTGATAAAAGGACTTAAAATTAAAAGGTTTTTGATTGACTGTAAACTTAAAATTGTAGTTATAAAAACATCGAAGTCCCACTAACAAGGTGAGTTTTAATTATTGAAAATTTTGTGTTAATTTAGTTTTTTTTTCGGCTGAACGCGCGGTGCCTTTGCTCGGCGGTGTCTTTGTTTTTTTTTTCGACGTTTGTATAATCTGTAAAATGGCATGTTAGCGCCAGTTTAGCTTGGTTGATCTTTTTTAAATTATCATCGATATTAAATTGTGCATTTCCGCTGTTATAGGGCCACCCACTTGTCTTTGATAGACTTTTGTCAAATATTTACTTAATGGTTTTCTTAATTATGTCATAAAATAAATATTTATGTTTTACTTTATAAAAATAGGATGTATGGGATGCGGTAAGCACAGGACCCGGCATTAATGCTGAAGCGATGGCGATGCTTGGGCTCTTGGGCCTAAAATGTTAAGCAGTGTGGATGTCTATCAGCAGAATTATAAAAAAAATATGATGTTAACACTCGCCACTTCACATTATGCACTGATTGTTAATATCGCAATATGAGTTTTTTTTTTACTAAGATGTTAGACGAACGTACCTAAATAACTAGTGCGGGTTGATAAGTAGATGTCACATGTCTTCGAATTTTTGGTTCTAGGACACGCCGGTTTCCTCACGATGTTTTCCTTCGCCGTTTTGAGAGTAGTGGTGATGAAATACTTTACCCAAAGAAAATCGCCTGCCTGGGTCCGAACCGACGACCTACAACTCGTAAGTAGAAGGGAAAACGTTAAGATTTTTTTCCACTAATATAACGTGGAAAGTTACTATTGAAAGTGAACGCTCTATCCACTAGATATTTCAACTGATATTGCAAACTCCTTTATTACCTACTCAGGCTTTTAAAGATCACTACAATAGAAAACAGACAAGTAGCCTTTCTAAAGCATTTTCTTGAGTAACACATAATTTTGTATGACAAGTAGCTGTCAAAGATTTGTCATTATTTTGTTCTTTCAAACCTCTTTTTCTACTTACCTACTAATATTATCAACAATGATTTTCTATTTATGTAAAAATAATTGCAGTATTATTAACATTAATTTGGTTCTGATAAAAGCGCGGAAAAAATAAAAGAAAAATGCTTTCCATAGACAAAGAGATAAGAAGTTAATTAAAATAAAATAAAAAAGCAATTTGAAATTCGATAAAAAGAATGTGAATTTCGAATGGGTTTCAAAAGTTTGAACTTTCTTTGATATTCGTTACGGGTGGTCAGAATCCCATAAATATGAGAACCAGTCTTGTTACCCAGTAACTGGGTTTTGGAAGTCAGATAGGCAGTCGCTTCATGTAAAATACTGGTATTCAGCTGCATCCGGTTAGACTGGAAGCCGACCCCAACATAGTTGGGAAAAGGCTAGGCAGATGATGAAACTGTACAAACATAACCTTTGCACAACAAAAAAAAAAAACAAGCGTAACGCCAATTACCCTCAGATCACCGTAAACTTCACAGCACTTTACCCTCTATTACCCATTTATATCCACGCTACTTAATGCTCATGTAACCTACACTCAACCGCAGTTCCATGGCAACAGGTCCAAATTGACAATTATTGTCTGTCGTGGCAGTAAGGGTTTTTTTCGCAGATCAATTGTTCGGTTGACTGTATCAATTGCGCACACGCATGTAGCCTAAACGGTCGCATCTGATTGTGATGATCGTTCAAATTGTTGCATGCAAACATGATGGGTAAATTGTTTAACTGATTCTATTAGACTGCGGGATTCACTATAGCGTGGGTTTTTTTACGTAGTAACAGTTATATTAAGGGCCAGAACAGACAAAGGGAAAATATTGTGAGGAAACCGGCGTGTCATGGAACCAAGAAATCAAAGGCATGTGACATCTACCAACCCGCAAAGGCCCGCGTGGTAGATTACAGCCCACTCCCACTCCTCTCCAGCAGTGGGAATTTTATTAGCTAACTATGCAGAACAAACTGAGAAGGGCAATGCTTGACCATGTTTTTTGTAGTCAAAATGTAGGTAATTAATTTAACACCAGCCTATTATTGTCCACCGCTGGGCAAACGCCTCTTCTCATACAAAGAAGGCACGAGCATTGATCACCACGATTGCTAAAGAAAGTCTGGCGAATTCAGACTTAGTAAGTTTGTCTGTTTGTTTCGCTATCACGCTAAAACAGCTGAGCGGATTTGTGTGAAATTAAGCACCCATGTAGACCATTACCCGAGTAAGGTCATAGGCTACTTTTCATTCTGGATCATAGATGAAGTCGCGAACAACAGCTAAGTGAGTGATGACCAAGTAATACTACGTATTAATTGAAAAATGCAGTCAATGATTGAATACCAATACACGCAAGCATGCGTGCACCGCGCTACAGGAATTCGTATCTTACACGCTGTTCAGAACTTAATTTTGGATTGACAAGATCATTTTCTATTTATAAATGAAAAATTAAACCCAACCGGCAGCAACAAGGACAACCTCCTCAAATGGGGGTTCATGGACGGCTTAGACCTCCGGTGTGTATGCGGCATCTCTCCACAGACTCCCATCTTGCACCGTCCTATCACCTACAAATGTGAGGTCTAATGGTTGCGTCAGCAAACGGTATTGGCGTTGATAAGTAACTTACCAACGCCAATACCGTTTGCTGGATATAGAAAGAAAAAAAGAACAAGTTGGGGGAAAATAGGCGTCACTTCCACGCAAAGCGGTCAAGATCAAGGTCAAGGTCAAGGCAAGTGAAGTGAATAAAACAATAATTAATTAAATTAATTAATTTAATTTCATAAAACAACATTTTAAAAAAGATGACATACTCATAAATTAAAATTTAAATACTAATATGAAAAACACCAAATTCAAATTGTTTTTTTTTATTTTTTTTGATTCGTTTTATGGCCTGGTTTCAGAGACCTTTTAGCCAAGTCTTTATTAAGAACGTATTCTAGTCATAACAAAGTTACAGTAAAGCGGTAGTAACTTTACAATAACCTATTAGGAGTTTTTGGGGGAACACGAAAAGTCCACGTTAGTCACTTATTTTCACCTTCACTACACTTATGCACTCACACGTAACTAAATTGGATAATTCACTACCAAAATTATACAATTTAATTCGCTATTTCACAAAATATAATGATAATGAAAATTTATGCGACATGTTCCAACGCGATCCCGGAAAAAACTCAGTTCAAATTGTTTTATTTGTACAACACAGGTAAACGAAAAGCATAGCTGTCAATATTAATAAAATTAACGCTATTTCTTGCTGTCGACGGCACACAGATATTCTGACTAGACTTAATCATTTTTAATTAATTAATACACAAATATAGCAAAATAAGGTAAAAAAAAATAGGTACATTCATTGTATTCTTCTAAATTAATAAATAAAATTAAATTGTTACAAAAAAAAACAATTCATGTCAATGAATTATAATTTATCGTCAAGGTTTGTATGTTTGCATATTTAGATGTTTGTTACTCAATCACGCAAAAACGGCTGAACAGGTTTGGATGAAATTAGCCAAACAGATAGTTTATAACCTGGAATAACACATAGGATATATTTTGTCCCGGTAGTACGTTCCCGTGGGATAATTTCGGAACTCAACGCACACAAAAGCTAGTAATTTATACATTAAGAATACAACAACATACAACATACAAATTCATTTAATAAAATCTAGTCATCATTACATAACCTACTAAACTATGAAATACTTAAGAGCATAATCCCAAAAAATCAAAATATTAACACAGCGAACAAAGAAAAATATCAATAACATGAAATAAATTGGCAACCCCTTTTGAGCACTTCACCTGTGTTGCAAGCCAAAAAAAAATTGCAAAGGTTCTATTAGACCTCCCCGTAACAATAGATGAATAGGGTAACATTATTGGGAAAAAAAAATGGCAAAGCGCCGACTCATTTTGATTGTCATTTTGCTAATAAAAAATGATGGACTAGCCTAAATAGATTTACAAAGGGACCGCATGGTTCGGCTATCACCGTGAGTGTTCGGGAGTATTCGTTGGCGCATGGCGCTATGTTTTCTTTCTCCCCGTGTAGTTACTTTCTTTGTAATGGTATCCCTTGGTGCTTTGGAACGTAATAAAAGAAATTTGGACGGTTCAGAGGTACCGTTGGACTTAAATTGTAACAATGCCTGGTTTTACAAGCGTGCTTAAGCTAAGTATTTGACAGTGGGTATTTCAAAATATGTTTAATAAAGTTGGAAAGAAACACACGCAAATAATGCTAATTGAAATCACTGTAGGTAATCAGACTGACATTAATTTGAGTCGTCAAAAGGCACTCGGCATCCAGCTTCTACAATTCGGTAAAAGTTAGGTAAGTATTAGATACCTACCTCTTACGCATTAGATTTCATCATAAAATGTGTATGGCTGATACATATTTTATGATGTCATCATTTACAGTTTCACATAGAGTATCTACTAATTAAAGAAATCATCTTATTAGCTACGTAGTACGTAACATGGACATTGTATACCTATGCATTCTGAACTGTGCAATTTTTTATGCTTTTTTAAATTAGTTGGCTTAGGAAAATCGTTTATCAACTGGGCCATTGAAAAAAACTCAAGTTCCATATTGCTAACTCCCTATTATTTATTTTGAAAAGATCATTAATTTCAAACATCCCACGCACAGTAGTTTTATGAAGTTTTATTGTATTTTACGACGATATTCTTCTTCTATTATTTATAATCTGTGACATTTATCGTTTGTTGCCAGCCTTTTTTGTTCGATTTTTAATTTTATGAGGCGTTTGTTGCGAGTCTATAGTTTATGGTGTACCTTTTGTGGTGATAGACACTATTAGAACGTTTGCTTTGAGTTTTAACTAATTAAGAGTGAGACTGTAAAAATAGGTTAAATAAATGTATCGATTTGTTACTGGGGGTTTTTGTTTTTGTTAGTTTTATCCTTTTATTGGGCGGTTTGGTTTAGTGGATGCGAAATGAAGGAAAGAATGTTGATTTGAATTTGGAAGACCAGTATCAAAGTCCCGATTGAAGTAGAATGTATGGTGAAATTGTTTGTTATCTACTATTTTTTAAGGTTGGCACATTATAGGTAAGTGTGTCACTAAAACAGCCGACACCGTATCTACAATGTTTAGTTTAACGGAAAAAAATATACAGGATGGATTTAGTGCATGATTCTGAAAAACCTTGCGTAAAAAAAAAACAGCCATTTCATAGAAAGTACAATGCCTACGCAGTGAAAACGTCATGGCAAAGCCAATTTTTTTTTTAAATGTCGACTCTAGGCGGTCTAGAATTAAGTGCTGAATTCCTGGTTCCAGTCTGCCCTGCCCTGCTGTAATGGCGTACATATAAAAAACCGGTCATCTACTAAAGTAAAATTGGCACCTGCCGATTCTAGGGAAATTTACCACTATGTTAAACCATTTAGGTAAATAATATAAAACCAACACCGATTAGACAAATGACTGCAAAAGCTCAAAGTAATCAAATCACAATAAAAGTTCTTTTTTCAAAATAAAATCACCCTTTCCACGGAAAAATAAATAAACAGTAAAAATTATAATGCGCGCCCTGTTCCACGTTCCTATTACAGATTCTAGGAAACGAAATTTGAATTTGGAACGGCTTTATTGTGCAATAAAGCGGCTTGAAGCGCTATTACAGATTATTATGTTATGGCTTCAAAGTTTTGTATCTCATTATGGCGTTTAATGATTTCGGGTAGCTTTTTATTATTCACTAAAAATATTTATTTACTATGTAATGTTAACATAGTTATCAGTTAGGATTACGTAGGATTAATTAGGTACCTACTTCAATGTTAAGTTTTTAATGTTGTTTTAACATGAAGCAAAATGGTTTCATTTATATAATTTCTCGATGACATACTCGTAACATTTTTGAATTTGACGCAAGACTTAACGGTTGGGGCTTGTGGCTAAATAATTACAATCAATCGATTAGGTTAAGCCACGCTTGCGGCGGTTGGTCCATGGATGGGTGGTCATCTGTACCTACATACCAAGACCCCTCCTCGGAAATTACGCTAAGCCGTTGGCCCTGGCTGTCCATTGTGAATCTTTGGCAGTCGTTACGGGTCGTCAGAAGCCCGAAAGTCAAGTACCTACGACACAACGCTCTACAGCCTCATGAGCGTACATCCAACGCGAGCTGGCAACGTCGCATTTCAAGGGGTTTCTGTGACTATCTATTATTTAGTTTAAATCTAAACTACATTTTTTGTGACCTACTTTGATTAATATTTAATAAAATAATCACTAAAACCACTAGAAATGCGACGTTGCCAGCCCGCGCGGGATGAACGCTCTTAAATAAAATAAAAATGTCAAAATAGAAAAGCTCAAACACAAAAAATACAAACATGAACGAACGCAGCCTTTAAAAATATTTCGTCCTGACATATCGGCGCCATTTTAAAAGTTAAAACGCGACATAATTGAACAAATTGCCTATTAAAACGTTCAGGTGCCGACAGGCGCTAATAAAGACAAATAAGGGAGCCATGACAGTTCTTGGAATACAGTGTTCTTAATTTGAAATTGAGCCGGTTTTGTTTTTAATATTTGTCGCTTTGATAAGCGCCATTTTGGATTTTCAACCAGGTTTTGGCAAAGGAAAAGATTTTGCCGTACCCGGGATAACTAACACCCTACTTAATTGTGAGCCACACTTTCAATCACAATCTGAATGATTTTAACAAGCCCAAAAGTCTGACAACAAATCCACCCAGTAACTGGGTAACACGATACTTTTACCCAGTAACTGGGTTGTGGAGTTCAACTAGGCAGTCGCTCCATGTAAAATGCTGGTAAAGGTACAGGCTGCATTCGGTTAGACTGGAAGCCGACCCCAACATGGAAAAAGGCTAGGCAGATTTTTTGTTAAAAGAAAGGGATGCAAGATAATAACCCTCTAATTATTTCCATTGTACACACCTAACAGGGGTAGAAAAATTTAATAGAAGGCCGACGATTGCTTCATAAATAATTCATAGTAGGCAACGCTTTGCTTTCCATTGCTCATTTTGTTTATAGGAGATTTCATAAAGTGGTTGGTAATACGTCAGTGGAGAAAGTAAGGTAGGTAGTTGAGTAAGATGGCAAGTTTAGCAGCTGCAGGTTGGATAGGTGGGGCTCGTGGCTACGCTTGCCGCGGTCGTTTTGTAGATGGGGAACCATCCATTACATACCGAGAAGGCACGTTTGAACCCGGCTGTCAGTCGTAGATCTTTGACAGTTGTCAGATACGGGTAGTCAAAAATCTTTGAGTCGCCAAATATTGTTGTTTGATAATAATTAAAAAATAAATGTTTTAAACCAGGGATGTACCGTAGACCGTACTGTAGACCGGGGCCCGCGGGCCGCACGCCGCCCCCCGGCAATATGTCAGTGGCCCGCCAGCAAAAATATTCCCTCGTACATTTGAAGGAAAAGTATTTGCTGAGGTTTACAAATACCGAATATAAATTTGAATCTGGGGCCAAGTGTCCCATGGTCTCAATAAGTCTGTGCATCCCTGATGTTGTTTTTCATTTGTTTAATGCTGTTAAATGTGAAGAGAAACAGCAAATCAAGCCTGAAACTCTTTTCTATTTGATGATAACATAGCTGTAACAATGAAGCAGGTAGGTACAAAGGCGTATTATTTTATGAAATATAGGTACCTACCTACTCATCTGATTTTTTTTCCTATAGCTTACTCATTAAAACACCTACCAAAGAAAATATAGGTAGCTATATAAAATATCTAGACCGATTCAAAAACACACTTTCTCGTGATTCTCAAATTAAAATCCTAAACATAGGTAGGTACCTACTATTTCAGGATTTGATTCGAGAGTGTGTAGACTATAATATTTACATTTACTTAAGCTAACAGACTTAAAATAATATTAACACCTATTTAAAATAAAAGGCAAAAGAATCACAGGGCACCAAAAAATTTATCCCACATCGCTATCAACACGAAAAGTGCCCAAAAGGCTGCCATTGCACGTTGTAGGTAAGCAATGCTGTCTCGTGAAGAGTCAACTCACTCGTTGGCAATGTCTCGGTACCTACCATTCTTAGGTAAGTTCAGAGTTTTATTAAAGTGCATGATTGAGATGAACAGAACCAATAATAAAAATTGTTTCTCAAGGTGAAAAGATAATTTGTTACCAAGGAGATTCTAACGCACCAAAAACTCACGCAAGACAACCAACCCGCGGGCAAGAACTAACAGCAACTAATAAATAATTCATAAATTCTTAACATAAGGTTCTATTTCCCCACCCTAAAAGGCTTGCGCCATAGATCTGTAATTAACGTCTTAGATAAATTGTATTTAGATTGTATTTATACGACAGGGCATCCGGAAACATGTCTCAGATGCAGACACAAATTAAATGAAATATCTATCTGTAAATAGAATATACGAATCACTTTTACAAGACATATTAAGCATTACCTTTCTACGTTTTTTAAGTGAACACTTCTTTAGGCGTATTGGGCATATTTAGAAATGAAAAAAAAAAAAAACAATTGAACGCGCGACACTGTTACCCCTGTCAGACAACACGATCGTATGAACGAACAATGTTAAACGTTATTTAATCTGACGATTCTATTATTTTTCCAGGTGATTAAAAAAAAAATACACACTTTTAATTGTTTAAATTTTCACTTCTGTCGGCACTCCGTGCCACTATTTTTTTCTGTTCCTACTTCTTGTTTGTTAAGAGGTATATGTGTGCATAGATGGTCAAATAAATAAATATTTAAAAACACCTTGATGGAGTCGACACTCAAGGGACAAAGTCTCTTTTATAGTCCAGACATAATCTTGGTCAGATCATGTGAGGCCCTTGAAGGTGCCAGGGAGGCAGGGATATCGATAACTGATACTATGAATTCATCACATGATTATGAGCCAATTACTGTTCTATATGTCATGACCACGTAGGTTCCTATTGCACTTTTCTATGAGACAGCATTTTTGTTCATAATCTCGTAAAACAGGGCTTCCTCTCTCCTACCCTTTTGACCATATTCAAATCAAATCAAAACGTTTATTTCGGACAATAATAATTCATATTTTGTCAACAGTTACAGTAGGTATTTTACACTATGTTACACGTAACATTTAAAATCAGAATAAAATAAATTATAAATTAAATTAAATTACGAGTACAACTAAAATACGAATTATCTCAATTGTATAAATAGAAAGTAGCATTAAATATATTGAATATTGAAAAATTTCTACGTCTCCCTTTCCACTTACATAATATTCAGCCTATACCTACTGTTCCCACTGCTGGGACACAGGCTTCCTCTTGGTGAAAGGGAATGGGCCATAATCCACCACGCGGGCCCAGTGCGTGATGTCTCATGTCTTATAATTTTTTGGTTCCAGGAAATGCCGGTTCCCTCACGATGTTCTCCATAACCGTTTTGAGAGCAGTGGTGATGATAAAATTCACACCTTGTAAAGCGTCTGTTCGGGTTCGAACCTGCGACCTACAACACGTAAGTCACACTCGTTACCACTGGGCGACCGCTGCTAACACCCTTTTCACTTGATTATTCGAAAATGTGAGACTGTGTCAAGACATAAGTCGGGACCTACATAAATATTTAACAGACATTGAAGCAATTTTAAACGTTTCCAAAAATCATTGAAACAATGACAATCCATGAAAACCAATAGTGATGTCCCATGGTCTTGTTACGTCAAAGTGACATTGACATGACACAATGTTGTGACAAGTTGACATCACTATAAGGGCAATAATAAGGGCTATTTTATAGTTCGGTACGATAGTAATTAACTGGTGTGAAGATTGTTGAGTTGTGTAATTTATATATTAGTGAGGTACCGATTAATTTAAACAATATGGCGACGGGCTTTGCAGTGTTTGCTGAAGACGTTTTTTTAAGGTTAGGCATGCTGTCATTGTGTTTAGGGCAAGCCTATAAGTAAATTAACAGTTTATAAATTAATATATCAATTAGATGTACGGTCAGCGACAAAATTCGTTTAAGTTTACACAACCTACGAAATATATCCTTATTCCGACTATCCTCATCATCATCATTTCAGCTGAAAGACGGCCACTGCTGGACATAAGCCTCCCCCAAAGCGGGGGTTTTACCATAATCGCCACGCTTAGCAGGCGGGTTGGCGATCGCAGTATGGTACTACCTAAAATGCATAGAGAACGCTGCTGACCATTCTCTAGTAAGTCCCTTAGTCGCCTTCAACGACACTCACGGGAAGAAATGGGATGGTGCTATTCTTTTACGTCCAGCACCACACGTTTCTCATCTGATCCACATCTTACGCCCCGAGGTGCGAGTTCAAACCCAGCAAGTAGGGACCAATGTGACTTTTTCAAAGTTATATGTACTTTCTAAGTTAATCTTAACTTAGAAACCACTGACTGACGGTGAAGGGAAACATCGTGAGGTAAACCTGGACTTCGGTCTGAAATTACCACCCTACCAGCGTGGTGATCAAGCTCATTCCTTATCTACATGAGCGGTGTTAGCCCGATAGTCAGGACGTTACAGGCAATAAAACCCTTACTAACCTACTATAATATTATAGGTAACGCGAAAACGGCTGAACGGATTTGGATGAAAATAGACACAGATAAAGAAGAATTGCCAGACTTAAGTGGCAGTGGGCAGGGCACATTGCTCGCAGAACAAATGGCCGATGGGGCCGAAAGGTTCTTGAATGGCGACCGCGTACCGTAAGACGTAGAGTGGGAAGGCCTCCCACAAGGTGGACCGATGACCTTGTGAAGGCCGCGGGTATCCGCTGGATGTGGGAAGCACAAGACCGGTCGAAGAAGAGGAGACTGGGGGAGGCCTATGTCCAGCAGTGGACGTCTTTCGGCTGAAATGATGATGATGATGAGACACAGATAGATTATAACGTGGATTAACACATAGGATACTTTGTATTCCGATAATACGTTACCGTGGCATAATTTTCGACCACCACGTGGACAAAGCCGCTGGTGAAAGCTAGTCATCTATTTAAATAAAAAGAAAAGTCCTGACTGACTGACTCATCAACGCCCAGCCCAAACCCTTGGACCTAGAAAGCTGAAATTTTGCACAGATGTTCCCTTTATAATGTAGACAAGGAATAAGGAAGGATTTTTCGAAATTCAACCCCTAAGGGGTTAAATAGGGGATGAAAGTTCCGCGCGTGCGAAGCCGCTGGCAATAGCTACGTTATGATATAAAAAAAATAGATGCTAGAACCTCTTAGTAAGACGAAGAGTTACTACTGTCAAAGATTTACAAATGTCAGGCGGGTATAATTGTTTTTTTTTTTTTGGTTAAATCATAAGTATAAAATAGGTATGATTTTATTTCTGCTAGTATTATTTGAAGTCGGAGTTTCCTATCCGACGGTTTTTTTTTTTTATAAATCGTGAAAAATCCTTTGAAATTTTTGTAGGCATTCTGGGATAATTATTTCGGAGTTCCGTATTCCAATTTAGCGTATTTTATTCTGAATAAAAACACAGTCCCTTAAGGCAAAAATGGCATTTCGTTAAGACAGCCACAATAAACGAAATTCAATGGATTAAAAAGGTTCTTCAGATGGGCGTGACACGCGACACCGCGACGTGACACTTGTAGAACAATACCTATCCATGAAGTTTTAGATCTGGTGAACGAGGGCGCGAGACGGGCAAGCCATCTTTTTGGGTACCAAAGTTCTATTTAAATACAGGATAATTTTTTATCCAGTGCGAAAACTGTAATCATGAATTCAGCATATCATTCTCGACCCCCCCAGCGTAGAAATTTTTCATCACCCATACAAAAAAAAAATCTGCTGCGTCATAGAAAAGTGCAATACCTACACGGTCAAAGTGTATGGAACAGCTGATTATTTTTGTATAACGCTGGGGCGTCTAGAATGATATGCTGAATTCATGGTTACAGTTTACGCACTGGTTAAAAATGTACACTGTAGGTATATGTACCTACCTATGTAGTAAAAATTAAATATTATCTCTGATATACCTACATAATATTAACTGGGAAATCAAACCTGTAGGTATAATTAACGATTTCGTGTTCATTTAATTAATTCTACAATTTTAAATCCATTTGATTGGAATTATAGCCTTCTAAAATACCTATAACTAGGTATGTTGTTGGTTTCTTTCTGAACTTGTCTTACAAGTAGTCGCGGGCAACTGGTAATATTATTGTAAAGACGAAGGATTTGATTTGTTGTATATTTATTACTTAAGTAGGTACTCTTTCACAATAAGACGTTTGAACGGATCTGGGCGAATCTGGCAATCGTGAAAAATTTGTAAAGTTCGATTTCCAAATTTTGAATTTGAAAACTAGCCTCATCTTTCCGACTCTTTGACAATTCAAAAGTGCCTGTAATTCGTTTATTTGACATAAATGCTTTCAGTTTGAGTTTGAAATCAGAAAGTCGAAACTCAGCCAATTTTTTAATCTATTTTTACTGAACAATTTGTAATTGGTAACGCTAATCTCATAAGCCTGGAAAATTAATAGTTAGTAGGTACCTACCTAGCTAGAAGGAAAAGTCGGCAAGCTAAATAATGATGATTTTAGAATTTAAGTTTTTTTTTTTATTAGAAAATGCTGGTTTTGGCTATACCTTATTTAAAAAAAAAAACTTTAATTAGACTTAAATAACCTATTTTCTAGACAGGTATTAAAAAATAAGTTAGTTAGCATCTACTTTTGATTTAAATTATAATTGAAGTAAATCCAGAGAAAACTCATTTTTTAACTTATACAAAAGTAGCGTCAATATGGGAATAGGTACAGTCAATTACAAAATGGTTTCAGGTAAGTATTAATGAAAATAATTACTTTTCAATTTTCCTTCACTTAAAATGTACTAGTTTTCTACAAAACTAAAAAAAAAATACCTTCACAAACTGATTTATTCAATTAAATAGACAGTATGGATATACTGACTAGACTAGATCGAGACCGTAATACCTACGTTCTAATTTCCAATGTGACATAAGTCAGCCAAAATAATACTTAATACCATCTCCCAAAACATAAAGAGACAAATAAATCCAAATAACAACACATCAGCATTGCCTTCTAAAAAAAAAAACCAACCGACGCATTACATACGAGATACAAAACACAATGACATACAAACAGTCACAGCACAGAGTCCAAACACTCACGAAAAATTACAAAAAAAAATATAACCGCACTTAAAAAACCCTACGGCTTGAACCCCGATTGATAGCCGGTGTGTCTCTGTCTGTCCGTGCCTGCGAAGCCGACTGGGCGTGGCTTCTATAACAGGTTACCAAAGCACTGAACACCGCCAAAAAATACCCATAAAAAACATATAATAGTACCCTGGCGCCGACGATCGATCTTACATTGCCAACCCGCGTCCTCTGCACGTACGAACGAAAAAAATCGCTCCACAACCACCAACCAATGGCAAACCAGCTCCTCCTTTGACAAATACCGCCTCGGAACAAGCCACGCCCTCGCTGCGAAAGTGGCGCCACGATCCCTATACATGTGGCGAGGCAGCGAACTAATTAGAACGAGACGGAGCTACGCTGGGCCGTTCGTTTCTCGCACAATTTCCCCCAACCGATCATTAAGTGCTTAAATCCAACAGGAGTTGGTTGTGTCGGGTTTCTTCGGAGGGGTACGCTATTAAAATATCCACAAACATTATCTTTAATTGGACAGAATTTTGTGCTTGTGTGCGTCGGCGAGCGTGTTTTTTTTTTTCGAAGCCAGTGACGATTCGGTTTTTTCGAAACTTGATGACTGTTATCATTCGTGTTTAGTGTGAGGTGATCGCCTGTGATTTTCTATAGTTTAACTCTACGAATATTATGACTCGTTTAGACTCGATACAGGAACCAGTGTTGTGATTAAAAATGACATCGGTGACGTAATATAAGCGCGGCGAAAAACGAAATCGACTATCGACGAAGTAAAATTGGAAAATGATGCCACGTGCTCCATAATTGCTGAATCGTAATGCATGGATCGTTAATTGATAGGCAATTATCATTCTGTCCTGTTCTTTCTAATTACTGGCAATCATAAATTTGATTGCTACGCCTCACCTCTCTAGTGCTGTACCCAATCCGTTAAAAATTCTTTAAAATAATAAAACGTTTCGATTTGAAATTCGAGTTCGACCAATCAACGATTTCCTAAAGATTTGCAGAGTAATAGTGAAGGACCAGTGTTCGAAAAAGACAAGTGTACAATAAATAAAAGGATAAACTAAATTAATTGTGTGTGACAATTTTGTGGTGTAAGAAAATTATTGTGAAAAAGTGATGCTGTGTAATATCGCGTGATTTCTACAGAAACCGTAAGTACCTGTTCATTATTATTATACCCCATGAAGATTTCAGCGTTAAAATTCATCGGAAAAGATTTTCACAAAGCTACAAAGTTAGTTAGAAAAGAAAACGTCGAATATGTGGCCGAAAAAATTTCGTGTACGCAGAGGAAAATCCGAATCAAAGTCATGATTAGTAAAAGATTCCAAAATGAGCAAAATCTTCGTAATTTTCGCGAAAATAAACAATTTATTGCAATTTAATTTAGGCCTAATAAGACGCTTATTGGAATGAACTCATATTTCATTACCTTAACCTACATAAAATATCCAAAATTTTACACAGTTATAATACTTTCACCCCTGTGAATCTCAAGGAAGTTGAGAAAAACGAATGGTAAGTTTCCTAGGCTCGCCAGGGGTCTCAAAAGTATTGCGATACTTCGAAAGCCTTAATTTCAAGACAAACCCTTCCTATATCCAACTACTTATGTTTCTGATGCCATATCTACCCATTTTCAAAACGGCTCGATTGCCAAAAAATCTTTTGAAAGCAAAAGATTTCACCTAAGCCATTGCAAAATCTCCCCAGAGCCGAAACTCAGGACCAATACAAAGCCAATAAAAAATATTTATACAAATATACTTACCTACATAGAGACATGTGGGTACTCTTCAAATTCTTCAGACAGTAGATATGTTTTTCAAAGACTGTAAATAAATAAAAGTTTTAGCAGAAGTTTTAAAATATAGGTTCCTAAAGAGTAAAAACATTTTGTAAATAATTCAATTGTTACCTTTCCATAGCTTTGAAGAAGAGTGATGAAAAAGTGATGTCCACTACAGCTCTTTCTATTTCACTTTCATTTCTGAATCAGATCTCTAAAATTCACCGTCATTGCACGGATCTTCATTCATTATTGTCATCACGTCTTTATAGCGACAGTAAAAATATTTGTCCCGATTCGGGAATTGAATTCGCAGCTCGAAAGAAGGATTTCTTTTTCTTTTTGATAGCCCGACTTCGCAAATCAATGACCATACTCAGATGGAAAGATTCAAAATTGTAGCGTGTGTTCAAAGTTGCATCATAAATAATTATGGTGTTCAAAATACTCTAGAATTGAGTTACTCTTTCCCTTGTGTAATACCGCCTTAAACGAAAATTATTCCGCAATTCCCGAAATTCGGCTCGAAGGTCCAAAAACGTTCGAGTATAGGAAAGTCGGAGGTCAAAAACATTTAAAGATGAATCATGAACTACTTTGTTCTCGCCCGAATCTGATTTACTCTTTTTTTCCTTCGAGAATTTCGAGGAATCCCGCGTCGGCGATCACTTTCGTCATAAAAAGAACTCCCATTTAGCGTCATCCGGCCTTATTGTCTATTTGGGCATTGATCTCTGCTTATTTCATCCTCTTATATGATTGATTTACTAAAATGTAAGACTTCAAAACTCAAGTTTTGTGCATATTCAACAAACGTAGTGTAGATCCAAGTGCGGCGTTCAGTCAGCTTCAACTTAAACTTTGTTGCGAACAACCATTATGTTCTTCCACTATGTAAAGTAGAAAACCATTAATACGTTTGATTTCCGAAGCATTTTTTTAAGTTTTCAACACTCCAAAAGTTTACGGAAGAGAAACTTAGCTTTTTATATAATAAGTAGATGATTTACTTTTCAAATGCACTCAAATTTCTTAAGTCGGATATATTCCACTAGCATATGAATCTGAATTCAGATATAGAATATATCTGCATAGTGCATCTGTCAGACTGCTAGCTAACACATCGCCTTTCAAAACATCTTGTCAGCGCTTCTTTGACCTCCCGTAGAGCATCGCTCCAGGTATCAGTAACGGATCGTATACATTTCCAACACCTTTTTTTTATCATATTTCTATTAATATAACACTCCTAAAAAAGGATATCCTCAAAAACATTTTGGACTTTCTTTCGGCATTGATTCTTAGAAGTTGTCACTATCAGTTAAGCGAAATGGCAGAAGATCATCTAGGTGCACTTGAATTAAAAATATAACAGTTTTAAGTAGATATATCCATAGTTTCTCTGTCGTGGTTTGTTTGTGCTACCAATCGACGATCGTATTTTGGTGGGGTCGTTTAATTTCATAATACCGTTCAATTATATCAACTTATGCCACATCATCAACACCAAGTGGTGTTTTATTAAACCCTTTACCATCAATATCAACTCGAAGTTTATCCACTTGATTTAAATTAATGACATTAACAGGTTAATTCACATCAACCTGCAAATGTCAACTGCAAATAATTAATTTTGCATTATCTATCTTGATTCTAATATAATAATCTCACAGTATATGAAACGGTAACAGGCAAGGTTGTTTATCAATCATCGCTGTATGATCATTGTAATTACTTTAAGATTAACTACAGCTGTTCATGATTTATTTCGCTATATTTTCCTTGTAGTTGGTATTTGTATAAAAACTAGTTTGACCGCACGCGCAGTGTTGCTGCAAAAACGTTCCTTAAAAATCATTGTAGACATTGTGTACTAAATTCTGGATAGCTGTTTTCTAGTATCATCGAAATCTTACGAAGCGATGAATTTGTTATGTGATCACCGTTCCTGCCATATAAAATCCGTGCTCCGTTGAGTACCTAGTACTTTTCTAAGGTCTTAATTACGACAGGGATGTATAGCTACGAAGTAGGTACTCTTCGGAAATATTTAAAATTATCAGTCTGTGAATATTCAAAGATAATATATAAAACAAATAATACTAATATCAAATGTACCTGTCACAGAGCTTCACAACGCCAATCATATGCACAACAAATAAGACTCTTGAACGCAGAAACGTAACTAGGTATAAGAACAGTTCTTGAGCTCAACTCAAGCATTTAATAACGGCTAGGTGATATTTTCAATATCAGTATTATACAGGGTGTTTGGCAGAACGTTGAACATACGAAAATGGTAGATAGGTGGGGTCATCTACTACTTACTCAGCCCTAATTTATTTGGGCCTGGCCCCCTGGATATTTAAATTTTTTTTTTTGCTTTCTTCTAGTTTCACCACTTTCTTAACTTTAAAGTGTATTTTTTATTAAAAATGTGTAAAACAGGCAATTGTTTTACACATTTTTAATAAAAAATATTAAAAAATACACTTTAAAGTTAAGAAAGTGGTGAAACTAGAAGAAAGCAAAAAAAAAAAATTAAATATCCAGGGGGCCAGGCCCAAATAAATTAGGGCTGAGTAAGTAGTAGATGACCCCACCTATCTACCATTTTCGTATGTTCAACGTTCTGCCAAACACCCTGTATATGACATTGAATGCGTAGGGCGACCTTTAACTTTTAAGGCTTTCAAACCTAATAGCATTTTATCACTGGCTCATATAGCTTTGAATGATTTCAATGAGCCTATTTAGAATGGTAGGTTTTATTTTATGAGTTCAACGATAACCTTTTTAGAATCAAACCTATGTGAGACATGAGTCTATTGTCACCGACGATTGTTGCTACAAACTAAACCTGAGTTTCTTTTGTCTGTTAATCTAGCTACTTTATTTCCTACATTTTGCAATATAGACAGAACTCTTAAAAATAATTCCGCGTATACAGAATTTTCGTTTAATTTATCTCGAAGACGACACACTAAAGGATTCACTATTGCTTCAGCGTAAAAACTATCGTAATAGATACTACACGTAAGGAGATACTCGTAGTTTTTTGCTGAAGCAGTTAAAATTTAGCAGCTGAGTCTATTTCGACTGAAAACCCTGATCGTTTTTGATCGTCAGTAACCGAAAACTACAGCTTTTTCAAGCCAGCGCTATTGTGAGTTTGTTGTAAGTGATCTTCTTTTGTTTTTCGTTCGACTCTGTTAATATCTTTTAGCATTCACAATATGTCGTCATTCTTATCTCCTGCGCATCGTTCTTTTTGTCTCTAGCTCCGTCAGAATCTATTTCCTCCAAAATTCTCAATTCATTAAGTCGGGTCCTTCAATCAATAAAATATTAAAATACAGCCGATTTCACGAGTAATCACATATAGTTTTTATAGCAGCAATTATTGTTAAAAACACCGGTTTATTTCTATGAGCGAGGCTCGTTTTAATTAAGAATTCTCGTAGGTGAATACGTTTTGACCTGAAGTTCAACTCTTTGATAGTAATATTCATGTCTGTTGGTGGAAAGGTGGGTAGAATTCTGTAAATCGGAGATTCTTCAAGACTTGGAAAGGTTACCATAGCCTGTTTTATTGTTGGTGCATTCGATTAGTCTTAACTAGCTGATAGGGTCTCCGCCCCCGGTGGAAGTGTGCAGCGTTTGAGGTGAACACAACATTTTATGCTTGCTTTGCCACTGGTTCAGGTGGAACTGTAAAATTTACCCGGTATATCACCGCCACCTAACCCCGTTAGTGAAGAGGACGATGACGGGGCTATATCCGTGAGTTCTCAATGCAATGCACGATTGAGGGGCGGTTTGGAAGATGATTTCCGAAATTACCGCTCCACTCCACCTGGATATAGCAATACTTATACAGTGTGGCTTCGACCCTCAATCTGTTAAAGTGGATTCAGAAATGTGTTGAAATTTTCGTCGGTTATATAAAAAAAAGATAGCTGTGTATCTTTAGACAGCGTAGGTATTGCACTTTTCTATGAAACAGCAGATTTTTTTGCTAAAAAGATTCAATGCTTGTACTGAATTATTGGCTATAGTATGCACGTCGATGTATTTACGTCCGTCGCATCCTGAGCTGTCGTCCCCGCTACCAGATAGTCGAACAGTGCTGCTGTAACAGGCACATTTGTCATTGCAACTCCATCTATAGGGGCGACAACACACCTAGTTCTGGTGGTGGTGGATACTTACCACCAGACAGATTGAACATCACTTTTAACCTGCCTATCCTTTTCCAAACTATTTCAAGTTCAGCTGTCAATCTAACGTACATTATTTTAACCAATATGTTTCATAATAATCACAACAGCATTATTCTCGGAGACTTTCTGTATGAATAAATCGTAAAACAAATGTTCGAACCCGTTGATATCAAATTCTATTTTGAACTCTTCACGTTCACAATCCAATCCATAATGTATTCCTTCCTAACCCCTTTGTCGACGTCTATAATAGGTGTTTTACTTGCCAAGCATTGATTATTGCCTTTAATATACGTTTTCAGTTCATTGAAATTGTTATCATTACAGTTTGTATTGCTTTCGACACCTAAAAAGTGGTTTTTAGTTTTGAAAATTGGTGTGCTGGTTAAAAATGAATTATGTTTTGTGTTATTTCATTATTTTGTTAGTCTTTTAATGTCTACTTCACTAATGCTATAAAATTTGCCACATATATACTCTTTGTCGTAATAATCAGCAACGTTAGAAGATATTTCAACTTTGTTTCTTAATTTTCCTGCCCTATCCGAATTTATTTGGCGTCGGCGAAACAAGTCTTTTTCTTTCACACATTTCTATTAGTCGTCATCTGCGTAGGCTTCCCCTTTCTAACCATATCATCTTTCACGCAGTCCATCAATCGTTTCTATGGTCTTCCCCTACTCTTACATGGCCATATTTTATTGGAATTGGCAATTAACCTGCAATACCAGAAGTATTGCCACTATACTTTAGGCTGCGGGGACCACTCAGTATCAGATGGGCTGCGTGGTAGAAATCTATGATGTGCGTATACATACGCACTGAGAAAAGAACTTCAATTTGCAACATATTAGCAACTAACAAGACACTACCGTGTGGTGCCGGACGTAAAAGAATAGTGCCATCCCATTTCTTCCCATGGGTCTCATAGAAGGCGACTAAGGGACTTACTAGAGAATGGGCAGCAGCGTTCTCTATGCATTTTACCACCATACTGCGATCGCCAACCCGCCTGCCAAGCGTGGTGATTATGGCAAAACCTTTGAGGGAGGTTTATGTCCAGCAGTGGACGTCTTTCGGCTGAAATGATGATGATGAAGATACAACTGACCACCCTCTTAACGTAATCCTTTAGTCACGTCATCTAAGTGACGACTTTACTGTTACTGACCGAGTTATACCACGGAAAAAGAAAAACAAATCTACACACATTGACAAAAAAATCTGAACGAAAATGAGTCATACAAAAAACAAATGACACCCAAAATCAACAATACCCATTTGATTTCAATAGATAAACCATCGTAGCTACTAAATCAATAGTTTATTCGAATATTTGACGTCTTATCGCAACTAATCGACATCACTTGACGTCTATTTTGTCTATTGACATGTCATGTTGACACAATGCCTATTTGGACGACATGAGTGTGCCGACACAAGTTTCCCTGCTCTTTTTATAGGACATCTATACGAATACAATAAAGCTTAAGAATTTATTTGCTTGCACGCGCTAAATATCTGAAACTCGAAGTCAGATTTAAAAAATCTTTTTGCGTTTGGCAGCCCAATTCTTGAGGGAGATAGTAGCTATTTAACACGCTACGACGCTTAGGAACGGTACAAAAAGAAAAAAGTCAGAAACGACGCTAAGGGAAAATGAAGTCATAGCGCCGCTGATGCGATGCGACGCCGAAGGTCGGGGGAACAAGACATTTTACGCAGATGAAGTCACGGGCTGAAAACAATTACTATTATGTTATACCTACCTTGAACGTAGGATCAGTAGAATTAGCTCTCCGGATATTACTAAGTTTTTCTTAAAGAATAGTTTCAGTATCAGGACCGGAGCTTTGTCACAAATTTATGACAATGGACTCGTCCCCTATTTTACGAAACATAATAAGCGAAATGTATCTTTGCCTACACCTTTGAAGAATACAAACGTGAACTTATGATATTCTGTATAACAGAGTATGTAACAGCGAACAGTACCCTAGAAATGTCCAACACGCTCCGTTGGACATTTTTAGGGTACTGTTTGACAACATGCAATTACTGTCTATGTGCCACAGAATTAATACCGACGGAAAAACGTGCTTTTTTATACCAGTTCAACTGATATGCATCAAATGGTCATGTCACTCAAACTTTCGTATTTCTGACTGTCATTGGTGACGTCTGAAGAGAATATCTATAACTCCAATATTTCGCCAGTGCTCCGGCTCGAAGGACCAAATTTATTGTTATTTGATTAGAAATACTAAAAATTTAAAATTCCTACTTACCCATGTAAAACTGGACCATATTTTTCCTTATATTCAGATATCCAACTGCTACTGTAAAATTTCTGATTTAAAATTCCAGTAACACAAAACCAGTCGTGGAGTTTGAATCCTGGATATTTCGCTCAGCAGTCTCGCTTTCGACCACAATACGAACCAGAACAGTCGAATCAAATAAGAACGGTACTACTCATTAAATCGATGCCGCAATAACAGAAGCACGCAAACTTCAAAATCGGTCTTTGAAAGTCGGCCATTGTAACAAATGAACATCTATCCAACACCACCCTGTCAATTCGGCAAGACATACAACAAAAAGTTGCCATTATTGTAAAATTAATGACCTGCCTAACGAATCGAATTAAATTAAAGAATTTAATTGACACACCACGGTAGCTCCTCTTTATTATTAGATTCTGATGGAGATGTTTCAATCGACGTGTAGTGATGTGCTTTGTTTCGGCTATTCGATTGTTAGTCGAGTGCAAGGATCGATGTTGTATTCATTCATAATTTGGTTAATAAGAAATGTCAAGGAATACTGGCGGGGTGTAATATATGTTACGTTAAAAATATTTGTAACTAAAATACAGACTATTATTGTTTCGAATACCAAATTAAATCAAAGTATCACATTCAAAATTTTATTTTAGGTCAATAATAGGTATTTGGTACTTAGGTGAGCATAGAAATAAACAAATTGTGCTAACTGCAAAAAAAAATCATGATCATTATCCACGGCCCGACTTCAGCTATTAATAACTTTTCTTGTATCCTCCCGCTCATGTGCTAGCCTTATTTTATTTTATTTAGGAAACAAAAAAATATTACATTACATATAACACTTATCAGTAAGTAAAATAACAAAACAAAATCAATGTAATAACCACAATATTTTCCACTTATTATTATTAAAAAAGAAGTATGTTATGATGAGGGCTCATCGGTATGCTAGTTATTATTCACATTCAAGGAAACATTTTATATAGTTACAAACTAAGTTACTAGTCAGTTACCAAAAGTTATATCAAAACCAAGTTCTATACGAGATGGTAACAACGAAAGCAGTGAAAATAGTCAGCCCTAGCTAATCCTCCATCAAGTAAAGCTAAACAATTCGATTACGAAAACCTTACACATAATCGACTAAACGAACTCGACTACTATCCCATCTCTAGCTGCGCCAGAGCACACCAACCCCTCCGTAATTACCACGCTTTCCTTTTAAGGTTAATAAGACAAAATGGCACATTTGACAAATGATCTATGAATGTCGTCGGAGCAAATGCTAACTGCTCTCTTATGTCGGGTTGTTTGTCTAAATAACTGGTTGGTGTTCTATTTATTTATAAGTTTTCACCCGTTTTTGTTTATTATCCCAACTAGATATTGAATGTGTTCCAATCTGGTTATTTATGTAGATTATTTTACATATTGTGAATGAGAGAACGTTGTAGGCCTTACAGACTGTAGATTTGTAGACGATTTTCTATTCTGTATTCGTCTAAGTACCTGGTACTTATTGACAGGCCTGCACTGTCCTCCCATACATTTTATCTCTGTAATTTGAAAACATTGTTAAAGACAATCACTTAAAAGAGTAACCGTGGAGTTTCTTGCCGGCTCTTCTCCATAGGAAACAACAATTTGGAACCGTGCACCTAGCTTCTGACCTTAAGTGCCCATGCAGGTTTATATGAAATAAAAATATTTTGATTTGATTTGATTTGACTAGCTTCACGTCTTGTTTCCTCGAAGTTTTAGATTGAAGTGTACCTAGAGTAGACCTACTTTTCGCCAGTTCAGTTTCAATCCCATGTATTAGCAGGCGAGCCTATTGCCATCAACAGGGCATTAATCCAGACTTCGGGCTACTACTAAGAAACTTCAGATACCCAATAACACTTTACCCAAGCTGGGAATCACACTCAGGATCTCATGATCGACTGACTTAGTGAAGACCGCAGGATCAGCTAAATAGAGAAAGTACATGACCGGTCGTTGTCACCATGTTTGGGAGACGTGGGCAATATCTAACAGTGGTCGTCTTTTGGCTAACTAATGATGGTAATAAAGATTGCATTCATAAAGAAGTACTGCTATATATACAGCTGTCCATCATCATAATCATCAACACCCATTTCTCCGTATTCAGCCATCTCTATATGATCATCAGCTTTCTTAAGAATTGCATCATCATCATCATCATTTCAGCCGAAAGACGTCTACTGTTGGACATAAGCCAAAAGGGGGTTTTTGCCATAATCGCCACGCTTGGCAGGCAGGTTTGCGATCGCAGTATGGTGGTAAAATGCAAAGAGAACGCTGCTGCGCATTCTCTAGTAAGTCCCTTAGTCGCCTTCTACGACACCCACGGGAAGAAATGGGATGGTGCTATTCTTTTACGTCCGGTACCACACGGAACAATATACAACACACGGATAACTTGATGCATATTATGTATAGGTAAAAGTACATTCATTAATAATACAATAATCAAACCTGGTAGGTAAGTAGCGCAGTACTATTGCAGAACATGGAAACAAAAATTATTGGGCTATGTTTTTGGTTTGTTAAAGTTGTTTGGTAACCTACAACTATGGGACATCGCATTCCTGATCATTGTTATGTCACAAAATCAAATTCGTTCACATTTTCATATATTGGTCCTCCAAATATTACGCATTAAAAGTAGGAAATACTATTACAAAGCTTGTAACTGTGGCTAATTTCAATAGCAGATACGAATTAACTTTTAAAATTATTGTCATGAATAAAAATAACGACGCCGTCTTTGATGAACACCAATATATCAAAAATATGAACGATTTTGAATTTCCTCTTTTTAATTGTTGCATTTTTATTTACTTTTTTGATATCCTCTTCCTCAAGTATATCGTTCAGTCTTATGAAATCATGTTTAGTGGGTCCAAGCTTATGTTCCCGTTCGTTTATTATATCTTCTAGAGCCTTCTTATACTTCTTAAAACCATACGCCTATTTAAACTTTTCTGTTCCACGTTATACTTATAAGATTCACCAGTAAATACTTTATTAACTAAAACTAAATCAACTGCGTTTTATTGTGACTTCCTTTACTGCAATGATTGTCTTGGATACCATTCGCTATCTCACGAAATCTAAGTACGTTCTACGCACGCCACCTGGCGGCGGTTACTCGGAAAACGCTGATGTCTATCTGACGTTTCTTTTGTCGAGACCCGATGGGAGCGATAGCCTGGTTAGGTGGTGTGGTGAAAAAATAAGGGCTGAAGAGTGATTTCTAGCGCGCTTATGTGTCTTTAAGAAAATTGTTGTTACATGGCCTTTGTTCTGAGTTCGTTTGTCGGGTGTTTGACCTTTTTGATTTTGTAACGAGTATTCCTTTTTTAATCTATTTGGTATTCTGTACCTTTTACTCCTCTAGTTTCTAAATGCGGTGTAATCTGTGGTGAAATCTGTCAACGTCAAATTGTACGATTCATTCATGGAGTATCGGTCACTACAGCTTATTGAATTTGACAGCAGAAAGGCTTGATCTGGCCAAGCCAGCATGCGTAGTATGACTACTCTTATCCCTACTCTCCGAAGAATAGACATCTCTTTCTATAAAAAGTAATCATAATTTTTTATTTTCTTCATTTTTGACGCCACAACGAGCGTAGATATCTTTTTTGCAATCTGTCATTTTTGTCTTTTGAATCTTATATTTTTGTTACTAACATTGACATCTACAAGCCTACATTGTTTTAATCTATAATATTCCTGTGTGCAGTAGGTAAAATGTTTACAAGCTTAAGACATGAAGACGACAAGATTAACGTTTGAACAGTTGAAAAAAAAAGCACTAACCCTACAATGTAAAGTAAGGATTACTGCAGTTAGTACATTTACAATGTCACTGTCACCTGCACTTTTTTTTAAATGTCAATAACACTGAACTTATCTGTAAGTGATGCGAAACGTATTTGTAATTGGATTCATGAAATTAGTGTTTTAGTTGTTTATAGGGTTGTTCAAAAATGTTAACGATAGTGGTTGAACCACAAAAACCCAAGATTCACAGTCTAGAACAAAAGTAACAGTCAAAAATATCCCCATTTAGAGTGGTTTTTACAAAGAAATGTCCAAAATCCATGGATCTACCGCAGCAAGTATAGCGTAACCTGATTGACCGTCATGTGTGGCTGTTACTACTTAGCCACAAGCCCCTCTATGAATATCGGAACCCAGTTTTGCACCAGCTGGCAATAAAATAGGGAACGCTCTAACACAAACAGATAGTTGACACTATCTAGTGTTTGTCACAGCCCTATTTAAGGAGTTTTTATTTGATATAAGTCGAGTAATAGAGTGACGGGTTACTAGATGTAAAACGATAATTTTAATTTCTTGTTTTACGGCTTTTATTGTAGTTGTGGATAATTTTATTGCAAATGAGGGTAGTACTGCAGATTGCAAAATTGTTGATGATGTAGAAATGGAAATGTAAGATCAACTAACTACACAAAAAAAAAGGCAGAGTACTCGTCCGCATCGCTGTGATCAGGAAACGTGCCCAGAAGACTGTCAGCATTGCCACGTTGAATGGCAATGTTAATTCTGCGGCCAAAGAATGAGCCAGCCCTCTGGTGATGAAGGAGCGAAGGATTGTAACGTATAAAGATACTACTTTCCGCCCGCGGCTTCGCTTGCGTGGAAGTCGGAAATTATCCCATGGGAACGCACTACCGGGATAAACAGTATCATATGTGTTAATCTAGGTTATAATCTATCTGTGTGCCAAATTTCATCGAAATCCGTTTAGCCATTTTAGCATGATTGAGTAACAAACATCCAAACACTTACACAAACTTTCACATTTCATTAGTCATCATCATCATCATCATTTCAGCCGGAAGACGTCCACTGCTGGACATAGGCCTCCCCCAATTTGGGGGGCTTGCCATTATCGCCACGCTTGGCAGGCAGGTTGACGATCGCAGTATTGTGGTAAAATGCATAGAGAACGCTGCTGCCCATTCTCTAGTAAGTCCCTTAGTCGCCTCCTATGACACCCACGGGAAGAAATGGGATGGTGCTATTCTTTACGTCCGGCACCACACGGAACATTTCATTAGTAGGATTATTATAATAGAAGAATCCTTACTTAATATTATAAACGCAAAGGTTTGTATGTATGGATGTTTGTTACTCTTTCACGCAAAAACGGCTGAACGGATTTGGATGAAATTTGGCACAAAGATAGATTATAACATTTATGATAGTTTTTATCCCGGTAGTACGTTCTCGCGAGATATTTTCCGACTTCCATAGTTCCATGCGGGCAAAGCCGCGGGCAGAAGCTAGAAATAAATAAATAGTTATGCTAAATAAAGTGTTAGAAACTTGTAGAGCTCATGTACTCGTAGCTTCCCGAGACAAGATGAGAAACCCAAGTTAATAGAAATGTCAATAACACTACCCCGTCGGTCTAGTGGTCGCAAGCGCTGCTGCTGAGCTTGTGGTCCTGGATTCGATTCTCGGTTCAGGCAATGTGTTATTGGGTTTTTAGATTTGGAATTTCTAAAGCAGCCCAGAGTCTAGATTTGAACCCCGATAGGTCAGTCCCCTAAGTATATGGGATTAAAAACATAACTGGCGAAATGTGGGTGTACTGACACACTTCTGCACAACCCTTCGGGGATTGCAGGTGTGATCATCATCATCATCATCAGCCTATAATGTTCCCACTGCTGGGACACAGGCCTCCTCTCGGTGAAAGGGATTGGCCTGTAATCCACCATGCGGGCCCAGTGCGGGTTGGTAGATGTCACATGTCTTCGATTATTTTTTTGGTTCTAGGACATGCCGGTTTCTTTCGTTTCCTCACGATGTTTTCCTTCACCGTTTTGAGAGCAGTGGTGGTGATGAAATAATTTACACAAAGTAAAGCGCCTGGCTAGGTTCGAACTCACGACCTACAAGTCGCGGCCGTTACCACTTGGCCACCACTGCTCTCATTGCAGGTGTGATATCTATATAAATAAAAAGAGAAGTCCTGACTGACTGACTCATCAACGCCCAGCCCAAACCCTTGGACTTAGAAAGCTGAAATTTTGCATAGATGTTCCCTTTATAATCTAGAAAAGGCATAAGGAAGGATTTTTCGAAATTCAACCCCTAAGGGAGTTAAATAGGGGATGAAAGCTCCGCGCGGGCGAAGCCGCTAGTTACGGTATTAAATTCTTCATCATCTGCCTAGCCTTGCCCCAATACCAGTATTTCACATGGGTCGCTCCATGTAAAATACTGGTAATGGGGAAAGGCTGCTTATCTGACCTCCATAACTCAGTTACTGGGTAATACGATACTCCCCGGTACCTACTGCCAGGGGTGCAGGTTGCTCGTAAGAAATACCGTCACCCCTGGCACACAGGCAACTGAGGGAACACGGGTGGGTTTTAGTCAGTAAAAGTCTGACACGCCCTCCTGCTCCAACCAGAGCGAGAGAAGTTATTTGATGATTTCCCACCCTCAAAATAAAAAACCCTTTGGTAAGACTGGTTGTTTGATTTTCGGGCTTCTGACGACTCGTAACGACTATCGAAGATCCAATTGTTATGAAGGAAATACTTATTAGGTATTAAATATAGAAAACTTTTTAATAAAAAAATTAAACCGCCGAAAAACCGAAAAATAAAAAATAATAAACTAGCTTTGTCCAACCCCAATAAATAAGTTCGGAAGGCGGTGACATATAATCAAATACATATCCAAAGTCACCGACTTCCGAACTTATTTATTGGGGTTGGACAAAGCTAGTTTATTATTTTTTATTTTTCGGTTTTTCGGCGGTTTAATTTTTTTATTAAAAAGTTTTTATTTTATAATTTTTTGTGGCTATAATCTACTAATTACTACATGCTTAAATTTTGATTTAATACACGACTCAGTATTAAAATCTGTGAGTAAACAATCAATCATCCCCTGTTTTCTTACCCTTAGGATTGGAATTTTTCTTCGAAATTTATATGGGACCAACTTCGAGGTATACCCTTTCCAATAAAAAAAGAATTATCAAAATCGGACTACTCTGGAAAAAGTTATGCGTGGTCATACATGAAAAAAAAAAAAAAAATACGCGTCGAATTGAGTAACCTCCTCCGTTTTTTTGTCGGTTCGAAAAGTGTGTTTTTTGAGATATTGACAAAACAGTAAGTAATTGATATCATTTTAAATAACACTGCAGGATCATGATACTTTTTATTAAAAGATCGATAGATAAGTACCTAAGTATCATTGATTTCAATTCTATTGTTTTGTTCTTGTAAGCCTGTCATTTTTATTTATTGTTACAATATCAGTTTTATTGTTTGTAATATTGTTGTTGCGATCGATAAGCTTTTAATGAAACAAATTATTTAACTTATTTACTCTAAATAGCTATATGTTATTGAAGTTTTGTATGCTGATTTACTTTAAAAAAATGTTTTATAAAGCTAGATAGCTTGATTGACTCCTCTGCTAATATCAATTCTTAATAAGTCACCAGCAAAAACATCATTCGTTTCCAAAATCATTAATAAATCTTCAAGAAAAACCAACGTCGCACACTTGGCAGTTTGTCCTCAAAGAAATCCAAGTAATCTGTTTGCCTTCAAGCCTTCCTTTCACAAAAACTGTCATGAAATGTTAATCAGCCCATTTTTATCGTTGCATGACGTCTAAAGATTAATAAACAACAATGACTATTCTTCGCGCCCTTTCTATCGTGGCCGCCATTACGCCTAGCTGTCAATGAGGTTAAGACCAAAATGGCGGCTGTGACACGCGACTGTGTTTACTGATTTACCGCGCAAATTAGCGTTATATTATTTATCGTTGGGGTTAGGAATTTATGTAATCTTTTATTGTGTGATATTGGTATTATGAAATATGTTTTGAGTGTTGAGTTTTGGGGGAGTTCATTTTTTATTTTTAAAAGTCTCCTTTCCCTATTAATTTAACTTCAGACTTCTTCTTTAGCTGTCTCACACTTTTAACTAACGTTTTTTTTACCAGCATGTTTAATTTTCTTGATCTAAGTAACTCAACATCTATATCAAGTCATCAATCTATTGTTGTACAATCACTATGCAGATATATGCATAGTAAAACATCTTGAAATAAACCAACATGGTTGCCTATGTTTAAATTATCTATAGATTTATGTCCGTTGACATTTACTCATCCGGGATGTCTCAGTAGGCTTGATAGGCGTGGAAACTAGTTAAACTAGTATCCTTTCTAATATTTCATCTTGGTTTTACGAGGTTGATAGAACTGTGATACAATTCGGGATCGATCTAGTTTACATATATGTCGAGCTGGATTCACTAAGGTTTGGTTAAATAAAACCGTAATTTAAATTGCTTCTCTCGTTGATCTAGTGGTTGCAAGCGCTGCTGCTGAACATAAGGTCCTGGGTTGGTGTAATTGGAGTTTTTATATTAATAATATTTCCGTAGCAGCCCGGAATCTGAATTAGTTTTCCCCCAATTACAAGGGTACTTAAACATAACTGTCATGCTTGCTATTACCCAAAGGATTATACATTGTTACTATGTTTTGTTACTTTTATGTGTTGTCTTATATGTACTTTTTTCTTCGTGTTCATTTTTGTTGTTTTTCATCTCTTATGTCATTAACTTTGTTTCCTTTTATTCCTCAATTTTCGTGTTATGTTTTTTTTTATTTTGATATATTTGCATTGTCAAACTTAATGTACAGTCGCCAGCAGGTCAAGCTATCCAAAAATGTAAAATTTTCCCAATTGAACGTAAACCTTATTCCTTTGTGAGAAAGTTGAAAAACTATCAAAGAAATTTGACAGATTGGGGTAGCTTGATGTGCTGGCCTCTGTACTTACCTGGATTTAGAAGTAAATTATGTGATTTCCTCTAATTGGAAACGCACACTGTATTTATCCCTGCTCTATGTATCCTTGCATGTAATTATGTAGCCTCTGTTGGAGATTCAATAAATAAATAAATATTGTCAATTTACAGTTTATTAAAAAGAACCTTAGTAAGTAGGTACTCTCATAATTATTTAGTGTTAGATAATCATCAGATATTGAGGAAAGTCTTGGTTACAATTTTGTAACAGCAACTTCTGTATGGAATTTCAGTCCATTTTTTTGTTTGGGGCATCGTCTTCATCAGCCCTTACCAAAATTTGTTTGGTGTCGGCGCAACATGTCATTTTCGTCATCTCCGTAGTCACACCCTTTCTAGCAATATCATCTTTCACACAGTCTTATCTTACAGTCCAGTACATATTACCCAAGGGTTTTAATGTTTAACACTATCCAATGATTTACTTGTTCTATAATTTTGACTGTTTCTTCGACATAGGTAACTAGCTTTTGCCCGCGGCTCCGCCCGCGTGGATGTCGGTTATCGCGTAAAAAAGTAGCCTATGTCCTTACCCATATCCCAGGCTATATCTCGGCCAAATTTCATGACGATCGGTTCAGCGGTTAAGGCGTGAAAGCGTAACAGACAGACAGACAGACAGACAGAGTTACTTTCGCATTTATAATATTAGTAGGGATAATGAATGCTTAAACGAGACCAACCTCAGAGGTCCTTTCGACATCTTAAAAAATAAAGTCATGCTTTTATATACCATCTTCACCATCATCATCTTTCTACCCTTGTCTCATGTTGCTTGTTGGCGCAATACGTCTTCTTCTACCATATTCTACTCTCTCAACCATCACATTATTATCCACTCCCTTCTCTTTCATACCATTCCTCACACAATCCATACATAGTTCCTTAGGACTTCCTCTCCATCTCCATTTATCAACATTTATATTAATCACTCTTTTAATCATATGCATTATTTTCTTTCCTCTTCATAAGCTCATACCAAGCCAAACGATTACCTTTCAACTTTTCTGTCACTGCCGCCAGTTTCAAACGTCCTCTTATATATTTATATATTCCTTTTTTTACCGTCTAGTTTATCAATATAACGTACTAAGACTCTATTATATACATTATTCATCAAACAATTATTATCATCAATTATTGTCTCTTAGATTCGTGTTTTCCAACACAGATCTTCATCGAATTCATTTCTGACAGTTTTTTGATCAGTATCCGTTCGTGATAGGTTAATCTTAAGATTCTAAAGTTTTATAGGAAAATCTTTAGAACAAAAACTTACTCTCGTGATTCGACTTTGAGTGCGTTGCCTTGAACTAATTGCTGTGACCGGTAATGGTCGACTGTTTACGTCATAGTGCTAAAATATTGTATCTCATTTACATGTTATTTGTGCTTTTGTAGAGGTCATTTTGAGATTGATTAAGAGCAGATTAAGGCACGTATTAGATTTATTGAATGTATAATCAAAGGTGGTCCTAATGAAAACTATTTTTGTGTAGTCCTCGAGCACTTAAGTTAGTGGAACGATACCTACGTCAATCGCTATAAATTATAGTGCTAACTAGTTGTCATCTTTAACTCCGTCTTCTTTATAAGTTTAGATGAATGGTCAGTGGTAATATTATCAAGCCAATATATTCCTGAGCAAGACTTCCTAAGGATTGGAGTGTATCAATAGCTACAAATAAAATAAACAGTCATCACGAATGTTATGAATGAAGGAATATATATGTTTTTTCAGGCCTTTTTTGGGCAACACATGACCTATTTTCGTTTGCTGCCTGCGCCTTTTTTGCGCAACACATGATCAATCAGAATCTGAATAATTTCACGAATAGGACTAACCCACTGCTTTATTTGTTAGAAAAAAAAATCTACTCAGCAACTTAAATAACGCAATTACTGTTGTTGGACCGCCAAAATTAAATTAATTGCCACTGTTATTGTCTTACGCGATTACCCCTCTGCTTTATTTTATTATTTTTCAGTTTTGCATTGCAAATAATTCTTTGTTTTTACCATGTGCTAATATTTCGTCAATATCTTCTTCAACAAATTTCTACAATCCAACAAACAAACAGAAAAAGATTGCAGCATCGCATGTTCTCAATAAATAATCACAAAATAATCTTACGAAGATGATCGCGTGCGCAGCTTCGTAGTTTTACGTTATACGATCAAAAATATAAGATTCGACATGGTTTTAAGACACCGTTACACGACCGGAGGTTTTTTTTAGTTTTTTCTTGTATTTTTTTACGGTGATTGTTGTTTGGCGTGACGGTAAAAGGGGAGGGCGTCTGTGTCCTAGTTTCTGGTATGAGGTAGGTTTTGACTGGCCAGAGAGGTTGTAAGTTCGAGGTCCGTTCATTGCACTCTTGACTTAAGCCGTCTACTAACATAGGACAGCAGCACACCTGGAGATTGATATTCAACATATGATCCGGCTCAAAGGACCGTATGTTGAGTATTAAGTGTATTGTACAATAAAACAAAAGCAAAGTTAGCGAAAGTAATTGTTAAGGTTGTCACAGCCATTTAATACAACTGTAAAAAAAATTGAATATAGGTATAGACAACATAGGTTGGCAGTCAGTTTGCTTACCAATTAATCTGCCTGACTATACATTAACGATTTATATAAACAATGCCAGAAACAGTGGATTTGTCGATCAAAGCAACTTCCACTAGAAAATCATTGGGTGGAAAGAACAATAAGACAAAAACCATTATGACAAGCGATATTTACATTTGCTTAGGTAGGAATTGGATTAATATCCACCAACAGGGCTTGTGTGGTGAATTGCAGCCTTCTCACAGAGAGGTCGCCTGTATCCCAGAAGTGGGTACATTATAGGCGAAACGTTGATAGAAACCGCTCTAACCCATTTTTAGGTAGCTTATGACCTTTCCTAGCCATTTCTTCATTCCATACAATCCTATTAGATTAGCACAAGACCCTCGACTTACCATAGCTCTGTCCTATCATTATAAGTACTTCCATAAAACAAAAGAAGAAATTATGACAATTGAAAAACTTGAGGTATTTTCTGGGAACTTCAAGGCGTATTAATCAATATCTATGAAGAATACTAAGTTACTCAGTCGTTAGGAGGAAACAAAGGAATATTCGAAGTGGTACATTTATATACATAGCATACTTTGTGTTAGAGTAAAGGGGAAGTTTGTTGTATGCGAGCAATGAAGGATCAATCAAACGTTTCTCGCAGATCGAAGCAATTCAATATTGATACGCGGTGATATAGAATCTTTATAATGCATAATCTGCCTTTAATGCTCCCACTGGTGGAGACACAGGTCTTCTCTCTTCGAGAGGGCGACAAGTGCGAGTTGGGAGATGTTTCTGTCTTTGATTTTTTTGTCCTCCTCGCTATTATTGGAGCAACGGTGATTAAATTATTTGCACAAAGTAAAGTAAATGCCCGGGTTCGAAAACATGACCTACAATTGGTAAGTTACCTGTTACCACTGACCAACCAAAAGTAGACTTACGAGCACAGAAAAAGAACGAAATCTGAGGAACAAAAGTAAAAGCAGAACGTTTAAGTACTCATTTGAATTTAGATAGAGTACTCTTACCTACCGGAAGACGTAAAGTTGGAAGGCCTCCCACAAGGTGGACAGATGAGGGCTGCAGGAGTCCGCTGGATGCAGGAAGCACAGAACCGGTGGAAGTGGCGGAGCTTGGAGGAGGCCTATGTCCAACAGTGGACGTCTTTCGGCTGAAATGATGACTCTTACCTACTTCGAAAAAGAAAACTAACTACATAGTAACTAATTTCATAACATCATTCAATCAAACAATAAACGTGCTGCGAACGTTCGCGTAGAAGAACCAATGCCCTTACAAAGAAAAGCCAAGAAAAAGCTCATAATTAACAAATAGCATCCCACCCTATAGTTCTGCCCATCCTCATATAATTAATAAGTCTAGGTCAGACGTGGCGCCAATTTTTTGCTAACCCTCCGATTCGTTTCACGACACTGTTGCAAAGGGAATAAAGCATTTGTTATTCAATCGTTCCGTCTCACATGATTGATAAATTTTATAGTACGTATATATGCTCTATTGGTTTTTGTTCTGTCTTCAACCATTGATAGATTAGTCTGTTATAATAGATAATTTGAATTGTATCTATTAAAAATAATTAAAGATGATCAAATTTTAATTCATTTTGTGAACACAGGATAAAAATAAACAGATGTTATATAAAGAATGGTGTTCGTCATACTATGTCCCGCTTGAAGTCAAACAAAATAGTGTAGATAGGAAAGTAGATGTAAGAATTTCCAGGTGCATTTTGTATGTCATCCATTTCCGTCATTCTTCACAGATCAGTCTCGTGACAAGACTTTTAATACCTACATCTTTGAATCCTTAATTAATAATTTAGCGCAATTCCTGCCCTTATTTGATAACCTTATTCCACAAAAGCTACTGTTTAACAAAGCCCAAAATATACAAAGTATACTTGTAAAACTGTCGGATTGCGGCCTATCACCTGTTACCTGTCAATTTTACTATATGAACCCCTGGTGGTGGCTTACATAAAGATCATAAGATAGTTGCGACAGATGAAATACAACAAATAAGTAATCGATAAAAACTAAACTAGAGCAAGCAGAAAATAGAGACAAATGAAGACAGTTGGAGGACTTGAAGGATGCCTTTATCCAAGACGGGGACATGATTTAACTACTCAGTGACATACAACCTATATATTTTTTCTTATAATAAAAAGAGTTTTGTAAATAAAGAGGCTTAATCCTACTAGTTTTATAAAAGTTTCAATGTTGCTCAATCACACAAAAACGGGCAAACGGATTTGGACGAAATTTGGCACACATATCGTTCATAACTTGAATTAACACATAGGATACTTTGTATCCCGGCAGTTCATTCCCGTGGGATTATTTTCAGCCTCCACACGGGTGGCTAGTTTATTTATATTTCGCATGAAGCACATTAAGCTTACGTATCAAAAGACTACGCAGCAACTAGGTTAATAATGACAAACTACAACCTCCTTGCTTCCCAGAACTATGGCAACCAGTTTCCCTCATTTTACTTTTATAAGCTACACAAGAATATAAACAGCTGGGACATTCTGAGTCGTTTTTTGAATCCCATCCTAGATCAGAGGTATTTGAAGCATGAATATTTATACGCTTCTGAATTGTTGTCACGACAACCTCTAAGTCATCACTACAAAACGAAATAATCCTCCATGGATGGCTCCAACAATTTATCTTGTAAGGATTATTTTCCTTTATTCATTTTAGCACTTATAAAATATATATAAACATTTTTATAAAACATTTAAAAAAACATTTAAAAATATATAAAATAGGGATCCGCCGATATTGGGAACAGGGTCCAAACTACCGGTGGTTAGGGCTCCAGAGACAGGAACCTCCTCACGATTCGAGCCGTATCGAGGAGTACTGCCTTCTGAATCAGGCCCTTAATCCAACCGCCCAACGAGAGCCTCGAGAGATGTTGATCGAGGCTTTCGGCCACCAGTCCATTGGCTGATACAACAATAAGGATTATTATTATTACGATTAGCATTTTGAGTTCCATTGAAGGGCAAAGGCTTCACTTCCCTCCTTCTATTAAACAATGTCTATTGCTGTATATAGCCAATCTTTAAGATGAAATCAGATTGAGAAACAGCAGCATTGGTTTGTTCTAAAGCAGATAAGAAATAAATAAAAATTAGGAGGGCGAGTATAACAACAAACAACGTAGTAAAACGAAAATAAATTGACTGCACTGGCCATGCAATAGGACCTCAAGTAAAATGATGGTAAAAAAAATATAAGTAGACAGATTGAGAAGTGGTAGATTTATCGACCACACAAAACTGTTTCAAGAAGAATGACAGATAAAAATTAAAAGAAGATAATTATCGCTAAGTAAGAAAAGACCGCTACTAATAATAATGACGATGAACCCAATGAAAGGTCTCGTAATCCTAAGGTCCTCGCAAAATCGTATGTTACCACTGACAACGTATTAATGAATAATTATTTATCCTATGAATAAATAACAATAGGGTAATTAGACAGATACTATCATTGATGATGAAAAATGTTCGTAAATCATTGTAGTTTTTGCTACTCTTAATTTTAAGCTTAAACATGATTAAATAAATCTATTAGTCGTAATTGAACGTGTTGATTGAAGAATTTTGATTGATTATCATATTATTGATTTTGCATTCTTCATCTCTAATTCCAGTTTGACTAGATTTTGCACTTAACTAATGGTGTGATAACTTTTATTAAGGACTTTTATCTGTCCTACCTTAATATATAGTTTTGGTAACTGTGCGTGGTTCTTTTAAATATTTGGAAAGGTAGTCCAACCACGTAATCCTCGCAAGATTTTGACCAAGAAATATATAGTACCATCTCATACAGCGAACCTCAACTTTAAAAAGAAGAATGACTATATGAATGAAGCCAAAACCCTAAAAGGTAATCCAATCATTAAAATCACATTCCCAATTAATAACAATAAAGCAATTTTTAAAACAAACACCACACAAAACCTGACTACAAAAATTTCGTACATCAAACGACAAAACCCATTGGACCATGGGACATAGTCTAATGAATACTTAATACCATTTTATGGGGCACCCATTATTTATGGGGTTTTTCCATGAGTTCCCATGAACCTTTGTGTCTCGGATCAGTGAGTTTACGTGCCCAGAGTAGTTAGTAAGGAAATAATGGTCTAGATATATCTAAACTGAGAGTTAGACAGCAATAGATTGATTGAGGAAGGGTTTTATTTTCAAAAGAAATGTATATTTTGACGTTGGTTCGTCATTTAATCATTGTAATAGGTAATGTCGAGCTGTGGATGTTTACGGTGGATGGGTGCTCCGTGCTTCGAAACGTCCCAGTTGTCATACGTGGATCTTTGACAGTCATTACGAGTCGTCAGAACTGGTATTGCTGCATCCGGGTATACTGGAAACCGACCCCAACACACTTAGGAAAAGGCTGGCAGATGATGATGCTAATCATCATCATTCTTCAAAAAAGATGATGTAATAATGTTTTTTAGGTCTCAGGATCATGGTCTATAAATGATTGTTATGAAACGTATCAACATTTTTAAGTGCACGTATATTACCAGATGTAAGCATTTCAAAATGAAGGATGTAAATTATTCTTTTTACTGGATTATATGTTTCTATCAACTACACAATACCAGTAACAACATCATTAGTTACTGTTGATGTTACAATTTCTATGTCTTATTCTATAACATTAAATTCGTAATTATCAAAATCCCTTGCCCAGTCACGAAAACTGTCTTCAGATTCACGTTGTATCTGTGCCACGGGCGGTATTTCATCTTAAACTTCTTCAATCTCATCATTTTCACCTTTGATGGCTCTCATTTCACATTTATCACCAATTCCTTAACAAATTGAATCCTCCAATACAGTGTGATAAATATTTTTCAATAAAACTCTACACCAATTAGTTATGGCTAAACATTATTATTACTAACATGAGCAATCAACACGACTAACAAACAGACAAAAAAACGAAACGATTTGACCCGACCTTTGGCGGCGCCGGCGGAACACTCGGAAATGGAAAGAGATGGAGATTTAGGGAATGTGGTGAGAGTGAAAGGGATATCGAATGATGGTGTAGGGTTGTTGCTGAAGGTAAAATTTAATTTCGAATTTAATTTCGTTGATGAAGAACTTGAGAAACAACTAGAATTGTTAGAAATGTTTAAAAAATACAGTGTCCGTTGGAGTCCAAAAAAGTATTATTACCATTACTTTATTTTCAATTATTATTATAACAGCAATATGGTTTTACCATGTGTGTCATTAAATATACTAATTTGGAGGTTATATCGTGTACTATAAAATTTTTTTGGAGCCCCAATATCGACTTCCTCTATTTGTCCACCTCCTGTTCTTCAAAAATGACGATGAATTCATTCGCAGATTACCATCGTTGGCTGAAACTGGTACATAACTACAGTTAGTATCAATTATTCTGCATGCAGTGCTCCCATTTATAAATCTACCACTTCAAGCGTACGAGTATGTCTATAAATTATATACTTCAATGCTTAGTTATTTTGGATCATTTACGAATGTACATATTTGTACATTCGTAAATCTTATGAAGATTGGGATAATACGATTATAGAAATTGTATTGAACGATAGGCTAGGATAAAAGTTGACGTCAGTAGCACAGGCTGAAAATGGTTTTAAGAATAAAAAAATGTAATCGTTTAAATGTCAGTGCACAATAACGATCTTTACTACGTTACCTACTGCCAGATATAAACATTTAAAAATAATCAGAGCAAACTATATAGTTCCGAAGAAATAAACTTAAGTCTAAAGAAAGACACTGTCGCATAGCTGTAGATTGACTATACCGTATGTATACCTACACTCTACAATGTCTATCGTTTTCTCTAAAACTCAATACTGTATTCCCATTCCGTCTTCCTAGCGCGGCAGTTTATGTTGGAGCGGCTGCTGCAGCTGCGGAAAACCTCAAATTTTGCAATCTTATTGGAACTACTATGTTGGAGCCGTTTGGAGTTGAAGTTCCAGGACTATCGGGTCCGAGTGCCCACTTAGTTTTTCGAGATATAGTCAAGCGGTTGGTCGATTCTTCACGGGACCTGGGCTGGCCTACTTTTTGGCCAATGAATCAGCAATGCCATACAACGATGCCAGCCTTTTGGACACTTTTCGTGTTGGCAACGATGCGGACGAATTTTGAGATTTATTCTTTTTCGTAAATACAGAATACATTTTTAACTAGTGCGCAAACTGTAACCATGAATTCAATATATCATTTTAGACCACCAGCGCATACATTTTTCGTCAGTTATAGGTACAAAAAGAAATCAGCTGTTCCAGACATTTTGACCGCGTAATTTTCTATGAAACAACTGATGTGTTTTTGTATGACTTACGATAAATTTCTGCGCTGCGGGGGTCTAGACTAATATGCTGAATTCCTAGTTACAGTTTGCGCACTGGTTAAAAATTTACCCTGTATAATTATTTAGAGACTTCGCTTTGGAATTATGTAAATAATAGCTTTCACCAGCGGCTTCACCCACGTGGAAGTCGAAAAATAACCCACGGGAACCTACTACCGTGATTAAAAATATCAAATGTATTAATCCAGCACCCTAATTTTGCAACTCACGATTCATCATAATGTTTAGTCTTGAAACAGATTGTTAAACCATTGCTTCATATGTTCGAAAAATGTGTCTGTTCAACAACGTAAATAACGCAATGAATACTGTTGAACTGTCAAATTGAAACCGATTATGATTAATCGTGAGTTACGCAATTAGGGTGCAGATTATAAATTGTCTGTGTGTCAAATCCATTTAACAGTTTTTGCGCGATTGAGTAGTAAACATACAAACATGAATATTGAGATATAGAAATATGAGGCGGATCATTCGCTCTAGGTGCAACTCCGAAGCTGACCACGATCCTCAAATATGAGGGACCGACTACAGAAAGAGAGATAAATAGTTAAATACAAAAAACTATATTCTTAAAATAAATTACTGTTAATCAAAACCAGTATCCTCCTTGTACCAACCCTAGCAGTAATTAACACAAAGATCTTGCCGAAAAGGGTTTTTTTTTTCTCATCTTAATTCATCGTACCATTTGTTTTATACAAGGCGCTGTTTCCAGTTAGGTTTGTGAGAAATCTCGTAGGAGAGTATCGGTCCTCATTTACTTTTTTGGGACATCAATAATGAAATATAATGGGAATGGACCACACGCTACAGATTAGACGGCGCTATATACTGAGGTGTTTTGTATGTGTTAATTTGATGGTAGATATGGTATTGAATTAGGTGACAGTTTGAGATTTAATGGTTGTTTGCAACCCCGGATCTACGATTTTTTCGAACCGGGGCAAAAGCTTGATAGTAGCGCCCCTCTCTCCAGCGTTTGAGATAAATTAATAAGGTGTGGGCCTTTGTGGCGCCTTTTTCTTACAAGTCGACGGTGAGCCAACCAGACTTCTGCATGCTAGGCGCTTTGTGGAGCAAGTTTTTTCTTTTTAATCATATTATATAATGATTTTGGCGCCCACTGAAACTGTCACCCAGGACGGGGGCCCCGGTTAGCCCCCCCTAGATCCGGGGCTGAATTGTTTGAGGAAGATAGCTAGGGACAGACTAATTGTGGGTAGTTTGTTGCGCCACTTCTTCTTCCCAACTAAAGCACTAGGAAGTGGTGAAGGGCGGGCATTTAGGGGGACTGTCTTATTTAATTTTGACGTTCGAAAAGTGCTGATTCTGAGCCTAATTTGAACAAATGACTTCTAATTTTGTGAATGAATTGTGGGTTTTATGGCCTACATAAAGGAGTCCTATGAATAGTAGTAAAGTGAATCTATTTTGACTATGTTAACAATTTTAATATATTATTATAGAGTCCATGAATTTATGTATGCTTCTGAACAATTTTGAAAATCTTTACATGAACAATTCTTAGGTAAGTTGTAATATAGTTGCCAGCTCCAGCAATGAACAGCAGTGAATGTATTTCAGCATATATCCGGAATATATGCGTCTTGATCGTTCAGTGCCGTTTCCACTTTGCTGTCTAAATTACCTTTTAATCACAGTATTAGTTATTTCCATATCGCTTGAGAGATGTAACAGAACAATTATACAGTGTGGGTCTAGTAGACTTAACGATGCTTGCATTTGTTATCCATTTTCTGTTTAGTAAAGTACTTGTAGACAGGTCTAGACTGTTCTCCCATAACTGTTGATAATTTCGATATTATATTGTTAAATAATTTTTTTCTTTAAAGTAAACGTGGTATTTCTTGCCGGCTCTTCTCCGTATGAAACGACCAATAGGAACCGTGCCTTCTGGCTTCTGACGTTTCATAAGTGCCCAAGTAGTTTCGTTTCTTTTTTAGTTGTTGTTGTTGTTGCCAGCTTGAACCAGCCCGGTACGCGTCCAGGTCACCTCGTCACCTCTTTCTAGGCCGACCTCGGCGGTGCCATGTATCGAGGAGACTTACCCAGCGGTCATTCTGCACGCGGCTTAAGTGACCAACCCAAACTCTTGTAGGTTTATCTTAACATATATAATTCTTCTCCTAAACTGCTGGACCGAATTTGATGAAATTTTTGGTGTGTTTATGTGGATTCTTGAATGATTTATATCTACAATTAGATCCGGGCGGTGGCGCTGTTCGGGCAGTTTAACGTCTGCCCGGTCAGCGGTGAAATAAAACATTTTCAATTCTTAGTACTTGCTTTTAATTCCAAGATATTTAAACAAATAAAATACTAAGTTATAAAGTAAAACGAATGACGTTGGTCTCCCCTACATGGCGGACATTGTGCGTCCACTTATTGATTCAATTGAGCGTGTCGACCAAATTGTTTTAAAGAAAACCCACAACTTGTGACCTTTACTGACCCCGTGGGAGTGGGTGGGATTTTAATATTTTTATTATTTTTTTCTAAGATAAGTTGTTTCTGGTTTCTTTAAGGTCCCGTATTTGAGATATCTATGGGATTTATAGAAGCTAAGCATGGTGATTTCTGGTAAAACAAAAGGCTTTGATACATTTTTTTTTATTCGTTTGTCTTTTTAGCACTGTGATTTTGGCTAAACTGTCAACGAATAGGCAAGCAACTCAACCTGTAGTAGTAAGAAGGACCGACAATTATTTCACCAAGATTATGTCTGGACTTTTAAAGAGACTGTGACCTCTGAGTTTGTTTCGGCCTTTCTTCTCAGAGTAGTCAGATAGGAAACGCCGACCTCATCTAGTTTAAAAAACATGATTGATGTGCCGAAGTATTTGTAGAAACTTACTTAAAGCAATAATCATTTAGCAATTTTTTTTTTTTTTTTTTTTTTTGTACACACAGTAAAAAATACATAGAAGATTATGTGATCGTGGACGTCCTGTTTCAAATTCACATCTCCCTAATTTCTGGAAGATTATAAGTCATGATTTTTTTTAAATAACTAAGTATCTTAAGATTCGTACAAATTACTAAACACATTATTAATTGATACAAACCTAACGTTTACTTACGGATCCCTACAATTTATTCGAAAAACCGTTACGACTGATTGGCTCGCTTCGAAATATGCGCAAGAGTTGAATATTTTGTGTTGATGGTGTTTCCATCTTGGTGGTTTTTATTGCTTTAAACATAGTTTTGCATAGGGTATTGTGACATATCTTTTAATGGCCGAGGCCAAATTAATTAATATATTTATTTATCTACGCTTTATTGTACACCAGAAAATACATGACAAAAAGAAAATATTAAACAGTAAAAACATACAATGGGTAGCCTTATCACTTTCTGCGATCTCTTCCATGCAACCTTGATGTTAAAATACAACATTAATGTTTGAAAACAAAAATAAATAAGTTAACAAAAAAAAAATATTTACCTACGCCTAATTAAGAAGCAAAATCAGTCAATAATGTTCCCACTGCTGGGACACAGGCTCACCGAGAAGAAGCCTGTGCGGTTTGGTAGATGTCACCTTGTCTCCAAATTTTTGGTTCTAGGACATTTCCTCACGACGTTTTCTTCACCATTTTGAGAGCAGTGGTGATGAAATATTGTTTGCAAAGAAAAGACTGTCTTGGTTCGAATCTACGACCAACAGCTCGGCCGTTACACACCGGGTCGTGGCCACCACAGCCCTAAAAAAACTAAGTAAAATTAAAACCGATCGAATAATACCTATCGTGCTATATCCTATAAGCAAACAATTGACCATAACACATACATTACTGATGGTATACCGCTCTAACCATTATATTTCTTTGTTCCAGGCTAACCCAGCGGCCCCCTATCCAAGAAGACAATTAAATCCCTCAAAATTACTCGAATTCAATCCCCCAACAGCAAACCATCCACCCTGAGTTTCACAGATCCGTTTGGGCCTCCCCAGTCTTCGGACGGGGGGGGCCCATCCACCCCACAGCCGGCCCTCACCACCCAAGACTCGATAGACCACCAACACCACCATCTTGGGGGCTCACAGACCCCACACGACTCCGCGAATTCAACACCCACAAATGTTTCCTCAAAATCAGCTTTTATAGAGTTACAGCAACATGGGTATGGTCCTTTCAAAGGAGGGTATCAACATCCCCATCATTTTGGGAGTCCAGGGGGGCAGCAGAATCCTCATGAGGCGTCAGGGTTCCCCAGTCCTAGATCGTTAGGGTATCCCTTTCCCCCGATGCACCAAAATACGTATGGGTATCATTTAGGGTCTTACGCGCCGCAATGTGCAAGTCCACCTAAAGATGGTAAGTTCGATTTTTATATTTTTATTTATAGGCCTAAGCATTTTACATGTATTTCTAATTTTTACCAAACTGAAAAAATATTTTTGCTGTTTTTGCATCACGATTGCAGTCTACACAAAAATACATTTAGACTAACAATCTTGAATTGGCTTTTTGAATTCTGAATTCTGGTATTCAGATGCATCCGGTTAGACTGGAAGCTGACCCCAACATAATAGGGAAGAGGTTAGGCAGGTTGATTGATTTTTGTTCTGAATCAGAAAATCGGTCCTTCGATTTGAATGTTTCTTTTTTCTACAATTTAAAAGAACTTCCCAAAGTGGTTTGTTCTACAGTACAAATGTATTGTTATAACAATAGTAATTTAATAATAAATGTACTGACCTTTTCAGAAATATTAAAGGGCAAATAAGAAAAACTAGTGAAAAATACCAAAGAAAAAGAGTTTTCCAATTCCCCTAAAACTATAATACCTGCCATTACAACATCACAAATTCAAATTCTTAACACCTTCAACACAAAAGAAGCCATTTTGAACTTACAAAATTACCCTAATTTGGGACATTACAGTTGTCTTATGGAATACCCTATTTTTTACGAGTTTCACCCTAAAATTATCGTCACTTGAGGGTCCTGATCGTCACATTAAGGCTTCAACAATCATTTTAAGGTGTCAAATATGAGTATCATGAAGTTTTACGAAAAACTTCTTCATTGGTAAAAAAAATGTCTCTTTACTTGAATATTTGATTGGGATATGGGCGAAGTTTTGGATTCTTTATGAGATACGATACGACCACGATTCAATGTTTCGGATAGTACAAAAACGTCTTTGTCATTCCTCATATTATGAACCCGGTAGTTATCTATAGCACTATCCGATTTCTTCCTGTGGGTGTCATAGGAGGCGACTAAGGGACTTACTAGAGAATGGGCAGCAGCGTTCTCTGTGCATTTTATCACCATACTGCGATCGCCAACCCGCCTGCCAAGCGTGGCGATTATAGTAGAGCCCTCCGAATTGGGGGAGGCCTATGTCCAACAGTGCACGTCTTTCGGCTGAGCTATTGACAGGCCTGCACTGTCCTCCAATACCTATTATCACTGTAATTTTAAAACATTGTGAAAGCCAATTATTTTTTAAAGAGTAACCGTGGAGTTTCTTGCCGGCTCTTCTCCATAGAAAGCGACAAATTGGAACCGTGCATCTAACTTCTGACGTTTCATAAGTACTCATGTAAACCTACATGTGCACTTCATCATTCAGCCGGAAGACGTCCACTGCTGGACATAGGCCTCCCCCAATTTGCACACATGGGCAATTATGTGAAATAAAATATTTTGATTTTGAATAATACCAACCTCTTAGTCCACGTACGCACATACGTAATAATATCGCGGAACGGTTTTCCGCGCACATGATATTCAACGCACTGTTGAAAATAGAACAGTGTTTTTCGACGCACTGAGATGCTCGTTGTTGGATTCTCAACTGTCGGTTCAACGCGGAGAGTTGAAAATACAGTGCAGGATAAAATTCCGCTGCAATATTTTTACGTTCGTTCGAACTTGGGGTTACTGTCCCAATGCGGGACAGAGGCCTTTAATGCTCGTTCCTTCTCATACAGAGAAGGCACGAGCATTGATCACCAGGCTTGCTCAAGACGGGTTGGCAAATTCAGATTTATATGTTTTCTTTCACCGATGTCAGTAATGTCCAAGATAAAATCCGAAAGTACTTAAGAATTTAAAAAAAAACATTGGTACCTACGTCTCATAGAAAATAAAATAGAAAAAAAAAACTCCTGCGACGTTGATTTTATTTATTTATTAAATATAAAAATAAAAACTTACCCTGTATTTACAAAGATGCACATGCACAACATTCTTATTAAATAACTAAGAACGTGATTTGCGATTCGATTACATTTTGAAATTATTAAAATATTAGAAATGTGATTAAATTATAAAATGAATTATAAATTAATAGATTTCGTCACATTGCACTAACACAATACAACCACACAAAATTAAATAAAAAATCACAAATAAGGTAACAAAACTGAATATTAAACACAATAACATGAAGGTAAGTATGTAAATGATAAAAATATCTATATATCTATCGATCAGAATTAGCTACACTTACCGTTGATTCGTGTATCCGTGGTTTACCATCTTTACATACCAAGACCCCTCCGTGCCTCGGAAAGCACGTTAAGCCGTTGGTCCCGGCTGTCATTTGCAGATTTTTGACAGTCGTTACGGGTCGTCAGAAGACCGAAAGTCTGACAACATGACTTTAATTATTCGCATATTTTTTGTGACTTATTAAACACATAATATAAATCGATTACTACATCAATTAACTAAACCACTTCATAAAAGGTGGCGCCTTTTGTCATACTCAAAATCAAATCGTCAGTCAAATCAAATATTTTCAAGAAATACCTTTAAAAATCGTGACATCTAAAGTGGCATGGAATACAGTACGTCAAAACACTAGTAATTGTACTACGGAACCGCCCAGTTAATATTTAATGGAGTCCCCTATAGCACAGCTCAAGTATAAATTAGGGTTGCCACTTCTGCTTTGATTTTTTATTTTTAAGTACTGTAGCAAGAATCACATACCTACAAAAAATCGTTTTGTGAATTGTAGACAATATTCATCTTGATCTGAGAGTTAAAAACCTTTAATTTAATTTTATTAGAAGCGAAATTGTTATTAATCACTGATTTTCTTTACATTTTTCACTGTATTTTTCCTTCCCAGATCAACATGGAAATGTCTCTTTTACACATCTAAACCACTACTTTGGTAAGACAAAATATCCTCATTATATTAACAAGTTGTCCAGCAGTGGACAAATGCTTTCTACAGCTGTCACTACCAGGCCTAATTGCAATCACGAATGATTGAATGCTATCAATTTCAACCAATGTTCATGACCCAGTTTCTGGGTAATACGATACCCCTTGGTAAGACTGATTGTCAGACTTTCGCGCATTTGACTACCCATAACAGCTATTCTCAAAGATCCATGAATAACAACCGGGACCAACGGTTTAGCGTGCTTTCATAAGTGCAGAGGGATCTCGATATGTCAAAGATCCACGAATGACAGCCGGGATTGACCGCACGAGTTGATCGTAGATAAACTACGCTTGCAGCAGTTGGTTCGGGGATGGTTGATCGTACGTTACGTATCAAAACCCCTCCATGCCTCGGAAACCACGTTAAGCCGTTGGTTCCACCTGTGATTCGTATATTTTAACAGTTTTACGGGTTTTCAGAAGCCGAAAAATCTGACAGATCAATGTCAATCACAAATCAAATGACAACCGTTTGAAATATTCTCAGTAACAATTTTGCACAACCCTAGTTCTAGTAGGTACTAAACTTTTCCGAACGCCATCTAACGGACACGCATGAAACTTTTATGTGTCGCATTGGCGCGACCAATTGAAGAGTAGAGTTTGAATTTAGAATCATTCGCGTGTCATTTTAAAAGAACTTTCTTTTCCCCTGTAATTGGCGTTGAATTTTAAAACATTCTTGCAAATGATTAGGACCAGCCCTAGTGAATAGAAAATTATGTGGTATCTATGCAAATTATTGCCTTTTTCTAGAAACATTAGTTTTTTTATATTATTAGAGACTGGCTGTAAATGGGGGATGCGCTAAATCAGCCATTATCATTTCTGCCTATCATGTTAATTGACATACGATTTGACAACTCATGAAAGTTGAGGCATACCTAAGTATATCAAATCAAATCTCTAATAATTTCCTTTTTTCGCTCCTAAAAAGGCAGGCAGGAGGCAGGCACTTCCGTTCAAAAAACGGCAGTAATTTAATTTTCCAACTTGTAACCTATGATGACCACTGACATAGAGTTACCACTTTTGAAAGAATAAGCTCTTTTGCTAACACCGCGTATTTCTTTTCAATAAATTCGCTTGCGTGCGTATAATAATAAAAATTAGCTAAATAACTAATTAAACGCTTATAATTGACGCTTTCAACATTCACGCCAAGAATAAACAGTTTCAAAATATTCTGTAAACCTTTAAAAACGACTCTCAAAATCAGTCAGCTTATCCTTTTCTCAACTATGTTGGGGTTGGCTTCCAGTCTGACCGGATGCAGCTGAATACCAATATTTTACATGGAGTGACTGCCTATCTGACCTCCACAACCTAGTTACTGTGTAGACCTTGGTAAGACTGGTTGTCAAACTTTCGGGCTTTTGACGACCCGTAACGACCGTCAAATTCCAAAATGACAGTCAGGACCAACAGCTTATCGTGCTTTCCGAGGCACGCAGGGGTCTTGGTATGTAAAGATGGTCACCCATCCACGGACCAACCGTGGCAAGCGTAGCTTAACCTGATCTGTTGACACTTGCGGCTGCTAATACTTAGCCACAAGCCCCTCTAAGTAATTTGTCAAAAAGCTAATCTATACCAATAATATAAAGAGGAAAAATTTGATTGTTTGTTTGTTTGCATTGAATAGGCTCCGAAACTACTGAACCGATTTGAAAAATTATTTCACTGTTGGGAAGCTACACTGTCCCCGGATGACATAGGCTATATTTTATCCCCGTATTCTCACGAGAACGGGAACTACGCGGGTGAAACCGCGGGGCGCTACTAGTAGGTAACAAAAATGAAACAAGAAAGAGTAGACACAAATTGATATATAGAAGAAACTAACTGTAGGTAGGTTTGAGTGTGCTGTTTAAGTAAATGGTGATGAAATTAAGAACGATTGACTTGCTTACAATATTCTTCCTAGGAAGAAAATCACAGAAAATAGAAGAACCCTATCTTATTTACTTTTTGAGAAACAAAGTTAGAAATATACTATCATCATCATCATCATCATATCAGCCGAAAGACGTCCACTGCTGGACATAATCCTCCCCCAAAAGGGGGGATTGCCGATCGCAGTATGGTGGTAAAATGCATAGAGAACGCTGCTGCCCATTATCAAAATCAAAATCAATCAATCAAAATCAAAAGTCATTTATTCAAACTAGGCTGGTGTCAGCACTTTTTGAACATCAATATTACATAAGACAGTCCCCCGGGACGCCCACCCTTCACCACTTCCTAGTGCTTTAGCTGGGAAGAAGAAGTGGCGCAACAAACTCCCCAGCCGCACAGCTGTCTGTTATGTTAGAAGAACTTGATTTTATACAATGGTAGGATACGAAATATAAAATTTAAAATTGTTCTAGATATAATAGACCAATTATCAAGATCACTAGCTAGCTACATCTTGCAATTTAACTCATTATTAAAAATAAAAAACAATGAGTAGATTATGTCAACACTAAGTAAATTCAAATGAATTTATACAGTCAAATAAAAACAAACAATTAAGTTAATAAAGATATGACCTGTCAGTAGGCAAGGAAACTCTGGTGAAAGAACACAAACATTGTCTTGAGTTAATCATTCTCTAGTACCTAAGTCCCTTAGTCGCCTTCTACGACACCCACGGGAAGAAATGGGATGGTGCTATTCTTTTACGTCCAGCCTTACACGGAACATACTATACTTAGCGTTATTAACCTCCTATTTTACCAACAAATTTCTTTCGAACTTCATGGTATATAATATGTCAGATCTATGACTAACTTTATCATCTACCTCTTTATGGGTATTATGTGATAGTGCTAACCTATATATAAATAACTTCCAAGTGCCGATGGTATATCACGATACACATTTATATTCTTTATAAGGAAATTAACCTATGGCTAGCATACTTTAAAAATGCCGATAAAAAAGGTAAGAAATTTTGTAAAAAAAATATATAACACTAGTGGGTCTTTATTTTGTCTTTTGTATGAAGTATTCCTGTTTACACCTATTTTAGAGCACCTATGCATTGAGCACCAATGGTATTCCCATTTGTGCTTATGCATTAGGTGCTCACTGCATCATCATCATCATCATTTCAGCCGAAAGACGTCCACTGCTGGACATAGGCCTCCCCCAAAGTGTTTGCCATAATCGCCACGCTTGGCAGGCGGGTTGGTGATCGCAGTATGGTGGTAAAATGTATAGAGAACGCTGCTGCCCATTCTCTAGTAAGTCCCTTAGTCGCCTCCTACGACACCCACTGGAAGAAATGGGATGGTGCTATTCTTTTACGCCACTACGACACTCACTGCATAGGTGCTCTAAAAATTTATGCTCAAAGGAATAGTTCTTTTCAATAACTGTGTTCTAAGAATCGTATTATTTCATGTATTGAAATTCAATTCTTTAATAATAAATGCTTTTATTTCTGTTTTATTTAAAACTAGTTCGGCTCGACATTTTCTTTCTTCTCTGAGAGGAAAGGCCGAAACAAATTCAGAGGTCACCGTTTTTTTTTTTTTGCAAAATGGGCCAACTTTTGACCTCAATCTTTCCTGGTGGATAGCGATGGATTAGGTCTATAGTCTCTTAAACTTCAGACATAACTTTGGCTAGAACTTGTTGGGATCATTTAAATTGGTGTTTGAAATGGTCATGGATGTTATTTTGAGGAAAGAACCCTATAGATTTGAGAAGACCTGTTTAGTTAGTGCACCCATTTTTCAGTATGAGTTAAATTCTATGATTGTAAGTGTTATAACTTGTATTGACCGATAACTTGTATGTGTAGTGCAAACTGTTAGTATAAGTTGGTTTTTAATAAATAAATCAATCAATTGACTTAGATTATCATAGTCCAGTGCTGGACATTGACCTGCCTCACAGTTAAGCAATAATAGTTGGTTTTCCGCCGTCTGCATCTAAGTAGTCAGTCAGGCACCTTTTTGAACCGACGAAAAAACGGAGGAGGTTACTCAATTCGACGCGTATATATTTTTTTTTTTTATGTATGACCACGCATAGCTTTTTCCAGGGTAGTCCGATTTTGATAATTCTTTTTTTATTGGAAAGGGTATACCTCGAAGTTGGTCCCATATAAATTTCGAAGAAAAATTCCAACCCTAAGGATAAGAAAACAGGGGATGATTGATTGTTTACTCACAGATTTTAAAACTGAGTTGTGTATTAAATCAAAAATTAAGCATGTAGTAATTAGTAGATTATAGCCACAAAAAATTGTAAAATAAAAACTTTTTAATAAAAAAATTAAACCGCCGAAAAACCGAAAACTAAAATAAAAAAAACTAGCTTTGTCCAACCCCAATAACTAAGTTCGGAAGTCGGTGACTTTGGATATGTATTTATTTATATGTCACCGCCTTCCGAACTTAGTTATTGGGGTTGGACAAAGCTAGTTTATTATTTTTTACTTTTCGGTTTTTCGGTGGTTTAATTTTTTTACTAAAAAGTTTTTATTATTATGGTCATCGGTCCTTCTACCTACAGGCTTAGCATGACGCTTTCTATTTCTACTCTACCGTAGAATAGAAATCATTTGTCTACATTTCTCGGTGAAAAACTATCAACTGTCTCAAAAATCAATCAAAATCAAAAGTCATTTATCTAAACTAGGCTGAGAATCAGCACTTTTTGAACGTCAAAATTACGTAAGACAATCCCCCAAAAACGCCCGCCCGTCACCATTATATTGTCTATACGGAAACGTCATTTTTGTCTATACTCTTCCGACGACAAAACTCTTGTCTACGGTTCTCGTGCTAAGGCCTGCTGATGTGTCTTATCTGACGCTTATTGGTACATTTTCTGAAAAACCTTTCTCAGTGCAACTCCACACCCTCAAAAGAATATATCATCAGTCTCCTGTGCTTATCCCAAGTTATTTGAGGTTGGCGCAATATGTCATTTTCTTCCATACTTGTCTCTATTTGTCGTCATCTCCGCAGTCACACCCTTTCTAACCATATCATTCTTCACACAGTCCATCCATCGTTTCTTTGGTCGTCCCCTACTCGTATAACCACACTCACACTCAACACTTTCCTCTAAAAAACTTGCATCTTTCAAATAGCACATATCTTCTGTGGTTTAGACTACTTGTGTATTAGTATGCATTGTCTGTCGGTTACGGAACTGTTTTTTTAACAACAGAAGACTGTTATTGAAAGGTTAAACAAATCATCCCAAATCAGAAATACGGAAATTGCAAATTAAACGAAATAATCTAAGTCTAATTTACATAATTTGCATGTAGGTTTAATCAGTAACATGCACTTGGAAATATCGTTCAAAAATCGACATTTAAAAGGCACAGATTATAAAAAAAACAAGTATCAGTTTCGCTTTCGAGAATGCCATCCGTGAAAAAAACAGCACGCGAACCACAGACAACGCAAAAAAACGTGATAACTTTTTTAGGCGTCAAAAATTTCGTGCAAAGGAAACTATGATTAAATTGATGCGTTCCGACATGCGTCTTCCTTGCTAGTTTATATACCATACAAGGATGGCACGTTATGTTTGAACAGTAATAAATTTATTAAGAATTATAATTAACTGTACATAAATAACAAGAACCTAATTAATTAAAATAATTAAAACTCATCATCATCCATCTGCCTAGCCTTTTCCCAACTATGTAAGGGTTGGCTTCCAGTCCAACCTGAATACATTTTACATGGAACGACTGCCTATCTGACCTCCACAACCCATTTACTGGATAACACGATACCCCTCGGTAAGGCTGGTTTCCAGAATTTTCGGGCTTCTGACGACCCGTAACTACTGTCAAAGATCCACGAATGACAGCTGGGACCAACGGCTTAACGTGCTTTCCGAGCAGGTCCTGGTATGAGTAACTAAAACTATTAACAAAATAAAATATGGCGTCGAAAAATTCTTCCACATCCCTGTCAACTGATAATTATGTGACACACTAACAATCTGAATCTGAATAACTTTGAAGAGTATTGCGTCATTTGTTAGAAAAACTGTCTGCTCAGCAACGTAAAAAACGCAATTAATAATGTTGAACTGTCAAGACGAAGTCCATTCAAACTGCTAATGTTTTACTCCTCCATTCGGCCCTACTACCAACCTTGCTGATTATAGATACCTAATATCTAATATCCTATAGTAAATAACCATAAGACATTAACTTAATTCTCTATCTATGGATTTAAAGGACTTCACATCAGATTCAATTGACAGATGTTATGACTTCTGTCATTTAATGTGGAGCATATGACAGCTGTCAAATACGATTTGTGATATCTACTTTTCACATGAACCATAAAGACACGACTTTCAATAAAGAGAGTGCCGAGACTTTGTACCTACGCAATATAATACTTAGGGGTAATTCTCGTAATTTTAAGAACGTTCACAGTCTGATCTCAGTGTCAATCTGTCAAAAATACCTTGAGTTTCCATACATTTTTGACAAGTTTTTGACATTTGCTTGTCGCCGAGATGACACTGCGACTAGATTTAATTACGAGAATTGGCCACCTGATGTTAGCCAAAACTAAGAATTTAGACATGTGCGAGTCTCTGTTTAGACCGAATTAATTTAATTTAAGCATCTTTAAATGTATAATTTTGTGTTCTTTTTATAAACTGTTTCCTAATTTTACCTATAATCAATATTTTATCTTTTTACCTTAGTTGTTAACTTTATTGCCGTGGTCTCCTATAAGTGAAGGAGGCGCTTAGTTAATACCAGATGTTTATTTATCGTCACTCCTCACTGCCAGGGACAACTTGAGATCGTCAGCAAATAATAAACAATTTGCATCTTTAACGACTTCGGGCAAATCGTTTATCATAATTATAAATTGCAGAGGTCCGAGGTTAGTTCCCTGACTTACGCCAGACCATGTAAAATACGGCTCTGATTTCTGTCCCTCATACTCCACGTATTGTTGTCTATCCCTCATGTAACTAGCGAAGAACTGAAGTAGGTGCGGAGTGAAACCAGCAGTTGCTAACTTCGTGAGCAACACGTCTTTGTCGATCTATGTGTCATGTATTGTGTACATGTTTTGTTGGAGATCCTAAATCAATAAATAAATTAAGACAATTTTCTCCATTCTTCACTTTGACAACCCTGCACAAGGTTGATTTTAAAATGCATAAAGTCGTTTCCCAAATGCACTAGGAGATTTCTAATTCTAAACCCTTCCTTGAATCAAGGTTCTAGTTAGGTTTTTAGTATGGCCTCGAGACGCCGGAAATACTTGTTAGCTACCTGCTAAAAAATATAGATTTGGGTCTGCGCTAATCAGCTTAGGCGATCTATGGTACCTTACATTGTAGACTACATTCTTAAGCCGCGTCCAGACGTGTGTAAAGTGCAATGTAAAGCGAATTTTGTATGTGGACGGCACTGCAAGAAGTGGCGATCCAGTTGTAGGTTTGAACCCAGCCAGATGCTTAACTTTGTGTAAATTATTTCATCACCACTGCTCACGAAACGGTGAAGGAAAACATCGTGAGGAAGCCGGCATGTCCTAGCACAAATTTAAGACATGTGACATCTACAAACACGCACCGGGCCCGCGTGGAATACGGCCCACTCCCTCTCAATGAAGGAGGCCTGTGCCTCACGGATCATGTGAAGAACATGTAGTTTGAAATGGTATTTTGTGGAAAGCTTAACGAGAAAAAATTTATAACAACTTACCTTTTACTTATTTTAAAAAAAATACTCTCTTTAGATCTATGTCAAAAAATATTTTAACCACTATAAAAGTAATCAATCTCTATGTAAAATAAACCTGCAATTAAAAATTACTCTAACAACAAAATACACAGACGTGTAATTAACAAATTGTGACAAATTGAATTGTGGTAGGCAATAAATTTTCATCTCGACCCCATGGGCTATGACTCTATGACCTATGAATATTAGAACTTTTGATATAGAACTAGATGCTATTATAATACCAGCATATTACTATCCCACTGATGGGCAAAAATCTCTTCTTAAATAGAGAAGGCACGAGCATTGACCACCACGATTGCTCAAAACTTACTTACTTTCCAGGTTTCCTCCCGATTTATTCCTTTGCCGATGTCAGTAAAGTCGAAGATAAACAACAAAAAAGTACAAAACGAATTGAAAAATTCACATTTGTACTTGGTCGGATTTGAACCCACAACCACGTGGTGCATGAAATGCGAGGCCTTAGCCACTGCGCCATGATGATAAACCACTAGCTGCCCGTCCCTGAGGGGCTACTCTCTAACTCCGTCAACGAAAATACGGGCCCGTCCGAAAATAGTTCGAAACTTCAAAGTGATCCTACAGCTGATTAATAAAAAAATTTGGACGGGTAAAACCATATAAGGAGTAGGGACAACTGTCAAATAGTGTCGTAATTCATTCTTAGTTTGAGCCCCAAACTTATCATGGGTCCGTAAGTGATACGGAGTCGGAAACGCCCGTAACTTCGACCGAGATTACGGGTTTCGTGCTTAGAGAGTAGACCCCCTGCTTCGCACGGGTTATTCCATTTTTTTTCGTTCGACCGTTTTTTCTCCGACTTACTTTGCAAATCCGACTATCACGAGAAAGTCTTTTAATTTTTCGGGTAAATGTATAGCCTATGACACTCACAAATAACGTGGCTTTCTATTGGTAAAAGAATTTTCAAAATCGGTTCAGTAGATCCAGAGATTCCCCCCACAAACTCACAAAGTTTACCTCTTTTTAATATTAGTATGGAAATACAGATTACACATAACATAATATCGCGCTTGTTTTCATCGTAGGGATGTACAGAGGTGTACAGTACCTTGAGACAGCTATGTTTAAGTGTCATACAGGGTAAGTTTTTATCCAGTGCGCAAATTGTAACCATGAATTCAGGCATATCATTCTAGAAACCCTACCGCAGAAATTTTTCGCCGAAAAAAATCAGCTGTTTCATAGAAAAGTGCAATACCTACGCGGTCATAATGTATGAACACCTGTTTTTTTTTTGTGTATCCGGCGAAACATTTATATATACTGAATTCATGGTTACAATTTGCGCACTGGATAAAAACTTACCCTGTATAAAAGGTAGTAAGGTTTGTATAATTCAAAATCAGCCTATAATGTTCCCACTGCTGGGACACTGGCCTCCTCTCGGTGAGGGGAAGGAGGCTGTAATCCGCCATGTACCACTAACGGGACACAAATCCAGACTTCGAGTTACTACTGAGAAAATTCTGATATAAAAATCCAATAACAATTTGGTCGACATGGGAATCGAACCGTGTGCAATCGGAATCGGGAATCGAATAGTTCCGTGTGGTGCCCGACGTAAAAGAATAGCGCCATCCCATTTCTTCCCGTGGGTGTCGTAAGAGGTGACTAAGGGACCTACTAGAGAATGGGCATCAGCGTTCTCGATGCATTTTATCACCATGCTGCGATCGCCAACCTGCCTGCCAAGCGTGGCGATTATGGCAAATCCCTCCAAAAAAAAATGGCGAGCACCAAGAAGCACAGAACCGTTCAGCAGTGGACGTCTTCCGGCTGTAATGATGATGATGATGGGGGTCGAACCCAGGATTATGACCCTAGATCATTGTTTTGGTAGTATTTCTCAGATATCCCTTTATTGTTGACCTTACTGTTGAAACTTCTCAACCAGTCTTACCAAGGCGTAGTGCGTGTTACCCAGTAAATGAGTTGTGGAGGGCAGATAGGTAGTCACTCCATGTAAAATACTGGTATTCAGCTGCATCCAGTCTGACTAGAAGCTGACCTAAACATAGTTGGGAAGAGGCTTGGTAGTTTAATTTACTGTTGAAAGTCGTCCCTTTTTGTCAGTAACTGTCATCTCTACTTATCCCACATTCCACAAATTTAAACTCACACCTCAAAACAAAATGGTCGCATAGCACACTGAGTTCACACATTCAATATCCAACTCTATCATTTACGAGCAGAGTATAATTTCCTTTGTCAGTGTACATGGCTATAAATCTTTCGTAGTTCAACAAGGGGTGATCAAAGCGATCATATTAAATAGACTGTTTGCTTGATGTTACTAATTTTATAATTTATATGTAATTGTTCTTTTGGTAAATGACACTAGTGGTATAGTGAGCAGAAGTGTGGTTTTTGATCGTGGAGATTTGGATTCGATTCTTAGGTTTGAAAAACAGGAACTAGTATTTGATTGCCCGACCAATCTGTGTGATTCTTTCCTCATAAGGACCATTTCAGACGCCAATCTACATTGTCTTATCATGATCTAACCAAGATTATGTCTAGACTTTAAAAAAGACTGTGACCTGTGAGTTTGTTTTGGCCTTTCTTCTCTCTTCTATAAAAAACGCGGTTAAGATTTTGATAATTAACCTGATACATTCAGTTGCCATACTAGGTACGATCAACGTCACACGCAACATCGCGATAAACAACGCGGTAAAGAATCGGCTAATATGCTCACGATGGGCAACGACAAACGTTAGTGTGGCCGCATTATGGCAATAATTCTCAAGTTTTGTAACGTCAAATGGCAATGTTAATGCCGTTGCAAAATTATCGCGATAAGTTGTGGCTACACCTACGGTTAACGTCCAACATCGCGATAAATCAACGGCCTTTCTCATTTGTGTAGCCGCACCATCAGAGTAGTCAGATAGGAAACGCCGACCTCATGTAGTTTTTAGAATATGGTCTCCTCTCTGTGAGACCCGTAGGCTGGAATCTACCACGAGGGCCCAGTGCGGGTTGGTAGATGTCACATGTCTTCGAATTTTTGGTTCTAGGACATGCCGGTTTCCTCACGATGTTTTCCTTCATCGTTTTGAGAGCAGTGGTGATGAAATTATTTACACAAAGTAAAACGCCTATCTGGGTTCGAACCTACGACCCACAAACTTGTAAATCGCGGCCGTTACCACTCGGCCACTACTGCTCTAATTTCTATAATAAATTGACTAATTAATACTGCACACCTGGAAACTCAACTAACACACAAATGAGAAAATACAGTAGCAAATTACTGAAGTAATTAGTTCTTTAAAATGCAAACGAAGTCAATAACTTAGGTCTTATCTAGCTGGACAACTAATAAAGTGTTGAATATAAGTGAAAGGCTGGACATTAAGTCTTATTAATGGGTTTCATACTTTTAATTGAAGGTTTGTGAACTCTGGTTTCATATAAAAAAAGTTGCATTAAACATATGTATGTATGTCTAACGGCGCTGGGTCTGGTGGGTTCCGCAAGGACAGGCCTGCCAGGGGTGCGGGTTGTAAGAGATACCGTGGCCCCTGACACACAGGCAACTGAGGGAACACGGGTAGGTTTTAGTCAGTAAAAGTCTGACACGCCCTCCTGCTCCACCCAGAGCGGGAGAAGTTATTTGATGACTTCGTGCGAGTCCGTCTTGCATTTGGACGGTTTTTTAACGCGCTACGAATGGTCATAAAGTCTTTAAGTGACATTAAAGCAGCTCACATGACTTCGCCGCGTTATATTGAGTTCTGGACTCAAAGGTTACGACATTTTGCCACTTTTGTCACGCGAATGAATATGTCACTCGTTTTTAACACCCTCTGAAAGTTAAGAGGTTATGTCTTTACTAATAGCGGTTTTTTTTTTTTTTTTTTTTTTTTTGGGTGGGAAATCATCAAATGACTTCTCCTGCTGAGTAGAGCAGGAGGGCGTGTCAGACTTTTACTGACTAAAACCCACCCGTGTTCCCTCAGTAGCCCGTATGCCAGGGGCCGTGGTTAGGTTTGATATAGGAACAGATATAACTGGCCTTAGACTACATCAATGCTTGCTTTTCTAGCTGACATAATATGGCAATAATTTAATTGAATGTTTTGTGTTTAGTAATGTTAATTACGTACCTACCATTGTATAGACTCAATTTCTTCTAACTTAACAGACAGCTGTGCTGCTGGGGAGTTTGTTGCGCCACTTCTTCTTCCCAGCTAAAGCACTAGGACATGGTGAAGGGCGGGCGTTTTGTGGGGCTGTCTTATGTAATTTTGTCGTTTAAAAAGTGCTGACTCTCAGCCTAGTTTGAATAAATGAATTGTTTTTATTTTGATTGGACGCACTGTAGGATAGCTAACTAAAATATGCAAGCATCACTAGTTACTTACAAACTTGCTTATCGGTCGATTCGCACTTTGATCGCTTGAAACGGGCGAATCGTGCCTGTTTAATGATATATTATTTTTTGTAGGCGATTAGCACGAAGTGAATTTATTTGTGGGTGGATTGACGACTCCAGAAATACGTAGGCAATTGGCACGTTTTGAATTTTATGCAATCAAGTTACGATTTTTTTTGTATTTTTCTTTTTAGATACTTAATAGGAAAAAAAACGAAATTTATAGAGGTATTACTGTTTGCATCAGGCAGCCCAATTCTTAAGGTAGATTATAATCTATTTTACATCACGCTACGACCCTAAGGAGTGGACTAAACATAAAAATAAAATCAGAAAGAACGCTAAGAGAAAACGAAGTAATTTCGCGGGGGCGATGAATGCTAGGTACTGCCGCGAAGTCGCAGCCAGAAGCAAGTTAGGTATAAGTACTGACGCCAGCAAATCAGGCTACCCCAAACTGTCAAATTTTCCCAATTGAACATGAATCATAAGCTTATGTTATAAAGTTGAAAATCTATCAAAGAAATTTGATAGTTTGGGGTGATGTGCTTGGCGTCTGTATCTTGGTTTTAAACACAAGAATGCACATTATCATAGTAGATACTAAATCATTAAATAAACTTAAATAGGTTACATAATTACCCGTTCAACTAATTGTAACATTTTGGTAACAATTCATTTTGATGAAACAATTTGTTGTAGGCATTGTTTTAAATTCATTATTGTCATAAATTAAATGGCGCGCGCTTGTCTGTGTTCAAAAGATAATAATCTGATTAAATCGTGTTTTTTTTTTTATTCGTATTTAGTTTGGTCTGTTTTAAATTTAATTAATGAGTTATAATTATTTTAACGTAGCAGAAATGTAATCTTTAAAAATTATGACAAAATTATTAATTATATAATTATCATGCATTAAGCAATCACAAATTAAGATTGCTGCAACTTTTATCCAGATTCAATCAATCTGCCTAGGTCGGCTGCCAGTCATACACAAGTTATTACATGGAGCGACTGCCTATCTGACCTCTAAAACCCAGTTACTGACTGAGTAACACGACACGTCTTTATAAGAATGGTTGTCAGAAACATTTATCCAGGTGTGGGGAAATATTTTAGGTTCTATGATAACTCTAACGAATCAATGTTTATTATGTCGTAAGGAAAAAAGTGCGTTTTTTTCTTAAAATCACGGTTATATCGACCACGACTTAACCAAACCCCAAAAACACACTCACATTTAAAAACCTCAAAAAATATTCGAAATTCGAAATACAAAAAAGGAAAAAGGTACAGTCATGTTAAAAAGCGCTTAACGTAACGTTCGCTCGGTCACACCCACTGGTACGCTACGAAACGTGCTCTATTTCGTTCGTTTATTATATTTTATGAACTGTTACTATGCTCGCGCGGCTCGTTTTTATGACAAAATTAATTTATGAGATAATTGTGGTAATCCGTCACATGAGTAACGTTTAATGTCGATTTAGTAGCAATTTGCTGATTTATTGCCGAGTTATTATTTGAAAAACAAACAAATTATCGAGTTTATAGTTGTGATTCTACAACTATGTATGTTCACGTAATGCCTGTCATTTTATTACAAAATTACAGACTTAACTACGTTGTTGAACTTTTTAAATCATACAAAAGTGTTCTGTCAGAATTCAAATGCACTTATTGTTAACAAAATAACCCTAAATATCTTTTTCAAAGTCTGTAAAGTACATTTATATTCAAAAAATGCAGGCACACCCACTGAGCGTTGTTTGCGTTAAATGTTTTATTATGACATTAAAACGTTATTATTATGATGAATTTAGACGTCGATTAGGATTTCATGCAAGAATTCAATTATTCTTGAAAAAAGAAAATATAATACATATTGTACTGCGGATGCCCAACTTTTTCTAAATCTCTCCCTTATTTCTTAGCAAAAACTCGATTTGCTTCATAAATTTTCTTAGTAAATAATTAAAAAAAAAAAAACACAAAATGTGTTTCACTGTAAACATTAGTGACTTTTGGGTAGCATGGGTCCTCGTCAAAACCAAAGGGTGTGTCCCCAAAAGTACCTCAGCCCATCCCCTAGGGTATTAGCCATGATGTTACCCCGGAACCTTTCTATCAACCATCTGCTTATCGCCGCGAGACATATAAACATAATTACAGACTGACTAGCTTTTAATTATTGGCTTAAACATCATTTTTATCAAGTTTTTCTAAGGAATTATTCAGTTTTAGCCTAAAGCGCAGCACGTGAGGTACAGTCGCGTGGTAAAGTGGTTTGAGGTTATTTATTTTAGTACTAGCTGTTGCTCGCGAGTTCGCCCTCGTGGAGGTCAGTAAAGTATCCTATGACCTAACCGTGATCATGGTCTACCTGTTTGCTAAAGCCGCAGCTGTTTTTGTGTGATTAAGCAACAATTATTAAAAAAAACTTTTATTTTAGTAGGATCATGTAGGATGATTTTGCTCGGAGACAATTCGTGTATCTTAAATACAAAATATTTAAAAAGAGTACGGAATCAAGTAGGTTTTTACAGTACTAAACTGAACGAAGTAAATGAATCTTATATTTTATGGCTACTTTATCAAAACTTGTTTCAAGTTATAAATAAAACAATATCGTTCACAAATAAACTCGAGTCGCAATTATAAAAATAATGAGTACTTATTAAAGTATTACGTGCATTAAGTATCTGCTAATTAACCATTTAAATAATAATAAATACTTGTATGTTCACACTTTAATAAAATATGTAATTTGCGGTACAGCTTGCAAGTTGTGAGAAATAATAATATTTTCAAGAGTTAAAACAGATTTAATAATGAAGGTGATAAGGAAAACCGTTACTTGAATAGATCCTCTTAGAAATTATCAGTGTTTTAGTAAAATACTGATAGTATCAGTAATATTACCCTAGTGTTACAAACACAGCCTTTGAACATCCCAAATTTGGGCAAAAAACAAACTCCATCCAATCAAAGCTAGCTCAAACTTTATGGAAAAGAATCTTAAAAACAAAAAACTACTCAAAATAAATATGTAAGTAAGTACATAAACAAACCCGACTGCATCAAAAGTGATTAAAAAATAGATAGAAACAAGAAACTTTTGTTTTAAAAGGTTTTGACTATTAAACTGAAAACTATAAGCAATTTCATGCATTCGGGAGGCAGTAAAGGTCTTGATTAAAAAAATTAAGAAGATGCCTCCACGAATATGGCTCCAAAAATCGGCCATATTAATTTTCATAATTTAAATCACAGTCGTATTAATGTCACTCTCACAATTGAAACGAATCTAACGACGCTTCTCAAGCTAAAATCTATAAAGACGTTTAGGATAAAGAGCGTGCCATTCATACACTCGAAAAACGTAACCCTCCTTCTGGCACGCCGATAATGAACAGGCAACACTTTGGTTGGTAACAGTTCCCGAAACTGTGTAGATCTAAATTAGATTACTTAGGAAAGAGAACCTTAGGCTACACGTTAGACACACCTCTTACTATAACTTTGGAACACGAATAAACAAAGAAAAAATAAACGTTTTACGGTTCTAGCTTCGGCCTTTGGTAGTTCTAAAACTGTTTTGAGCATCCAAGCGGTTGGTCGACTCATCACGTGACCTAATTAATGGCCACCCTATTTTTTGGCTAAAAAATCAGCAGGCCAAACAACGTGGCCAAGTTGCAAGTCTTTTGGGCTCTTTTCCTGGTGACAACAACTTTATTCTTCCTTTTTTTTAAATTAATTGGTACATTTTCTTTCCTGTATTTCTCTGAGTCCTACTAACATAAAGTTATTAGATTATTTTTTTGTAAGTGTCACTTTCACGAGTTTGACATCTTAAAAAAAAAGTAACAGAAGTTTGAAAAACGAAACAAAAAAACGCAAAATTCATCACTCAAACACGTTTATCGAGAAAACTTGTTTAATTCATTTAATAAGTTACTAGAGTACGGTGATAGTAATTAAAAACGAATAATTTGATTTCCATAGGACTAATCTTTAATAAAAAGCGCGGTAACGTACCAACGGGAAAGAGTGTTTTTTTTTTTACTCATAAACGAACGGCGCGATTTTTTTTTTGTCTTGTCGTAGGCGGGACAGACGAGTGTCTCATAATCTTATCCGTCTTTTCTAAATATGAAGATATAAAAAAAGGTTCTTTAAAAATGCTACATCTTTGTCTGCAGTTAGATTAGATATACTTAGAATGCAGCTAAATAAAGTTTTTTTTTTTTTTCAAACGAAGTCAAGTTTAAAAGAATTTTCTTTATTTACGGTACGGTTGCGTTTTTCTTAAAACAACACTGAAAATATGTTTTGATTTTATTGTCCTTAAATATTCTAAATACATGCAGTTTTTTTTTCTATTTGCGCAAAACTAAGAATTATTTATTTTTCATTCATATTTCTCAAAAAGAAATAACTAAAATTCACAATAATTTTCCTCATTAAACTACACTTCACCACAAAATTAACAAAACGTTTGGACCGCTATCACCCGCTCGTCTGTCCATACATATTTTTTTTTTCTATTTTTTCTTTTTTCTTTCGTATCTGGCAAAGGGTTTTATTGTTTTTTAGCTGGTACATTTAACGTTCAGTTTTTCGGTAGGCGGGCTATGGGCGGGGTACTTTTGGTATGGTATGTGTGTGGCTCTGTTTTAATTTTTAATATTATTTAGATTTATTTTGTGTGTGACAAATGCTGTTTTCGGAAATATTAAAAAGCAGATGACGTTTTTTTTGTAGGTTCGAATTGGTAGGTGAAATATCAGAAAAAAAAGAATGTCTAATTTTGTCCTGAACGGCTAACTGCTTATCAGAATCCCGGTGAAGACAGTGTGAACCAAGTATTTCCTGTTTTTAAACAAAATAAATTAAGTTTTTAATTTTTGTATGGTTAGCTAGCTAAGTTCAGCTGCAAGCACCTACACTCTCAGCCAAGCAAAGCAGCATGACAGAAAAAAAAAACAACAACGTTTTTTCACATCACTACTTATCGACACGACATCAGTACATCACTACTGCTTGAGGGTGTGTCGCGGCCTGGGGCATCGCATTGTTTCGTATGTATGTATGACGGACGCCGACATACATACATACACATACATACATTTTGTATGGAACCATGGGAAGCGCCTGTTGTGAGTTTTTTGATGAATGTAATGTGAAATTGTGGACTGTTCGTAAATCATTTAATTTATAATTTTGCTAGCTTATGCCCGCGATTTCTGTTGCAACCAAACACTAAAAACTTCCCTTGAACGCCTTTGAAAAGGATTTTCGACCATACTTAGAACATCTCGGGTTGTACGAAACCTTATGCCCGTATTTACGGTCTTGGTGAACCATGGGAATCTAGGTTCGATTCCCAGGTCAGGCTAAATTTTTTTTTGGAAAACTCTATCAAGGATTTCTCAGTAGGAGCCTGAATTGGTGCCCAGTTGATGGCAATTGGTTCAATGGGACTTAAGCTTATGTGACGAAATATTGGTGTACAGACGCCTACACAAGCTACCCCAAGCTGTCAAATTTTCCCAATTGAACATGAACCTTATTATTTTGTAATAAAGTTGTAATTCTATCAAATAAATTTGACAGATTGGGGTTGCTTGATCTTCTGGCGTCTGTAGCTACTTTAAGACCTCTGCCCACGTCTTCTTTAAAAACGAGCGTGATATCCAGTTTTTCGGCATCTGCTAACACTGATACTTAAGTAACCAGTGAGTATCAGACAGTATTACACTCTTTATTTTTAAATGAGCTTTGCATTCACAAATCTGAAACGAATTAATATAAGAAGGCTTACCAAGTGGCTTATCGTAGGAAAATGGATACTTATTACTTAAGCAACAGTTTCTTAAAAAATGGCGTCACTGAAACGTTATAAGAAAGTAATAACCTACGGCTTTTGTCACCGTAAACTCCCACTTCCATCGTTTTCATGACAGCTGTCATTGCAGCCATCTTTAAAAAAAGCCTAACGCTAAAGCTTTACGGTTCGTAAGTTTATCTATTCGTTTTTCAAATAGGAACTCGTAAATGCTTCCAAATATTATGATTATGAAGAATAATCATAGATTCTCAAAAATATATCCATTTTCATTTCATACGTATTTAACTAGTGCATACAAGTGGCAGTATTAATATCACGCTGTTGATTTACGAGGCTCGGCTGCGCAAACAGTTTTGCATATCTAAGTGCGATCACGACACTGGCCAGCAAGCCTTTGAATTTGTAACTGAATTCTGAATTTGAATGATTTCTGTTCGTTATTTGAATTGTACTTTTGTAAACAGAATGGAATGGAATAAATTAGTTTTTCTTGTTTGTGATTTGAACTATTTAAGAGAATTGTAATGAAGCAGTAACTTTTGCTTGGCTTTCTGTCATTCTCCCTAACTGTATAAAACTTTAAATATTCATTCACTTTGAAGGATGTATACCAAAAATTCCATTACGCTAATAATCACAGGCGGATCTAAACAAGAAAAAAAAAAACGGTCTCGCGTTCGATTTTTAAAAAGCGCACCAAAAGAGCCGCGGACAATTCCAAATTCAAAAATTTTCCACGGCGCGCGTTCGAATACCGAATAAAAAAGTTAAAGTGCGTTCGATATTAATATGCAGTGCTGAGAATCGTGTGGTATCGTTAGTGTTGCGATAGTGACGGTTATATTCGATTTTATTAGAAAAGTCGAATGTTTTTTTTTTGAAAAATATGCGTTTAAAATTGATGTTGGGTTGGGGCTCATTTAGCTTAATATCGCAGCAAAATCAGCCATTTCGTAAAGCTATCATTTCAGAGAGTGTAAAAAAAACTGTTCGGCATGTCCTAGAACCAAAAAATCAACGGCATATCACATCTACCAATCCGCACTAGGCCCGCGTGGTATATTATGGCTCACTCCCTCTCACAGAGGGACATTTTAACGTTGTCCATTAATTTACGAAAATATTCAATCAAACTAAAAATATCTACATAACACGAAATTTTCTTAACAGATCTATCGTGAAAACACAAATCGACCAACTACCAACTCGATTCATATTCGCACCACTACAGCACGCTTACCAAAAAGCGGGGTGTCGGTCTTGAGGCGATTCGATGTAGCGATACGAACCCAGTAATTACAACTTACTGACTATAGCTATTATCAAGTAGCGGAGTGCCTTTCATATATTTTACAAAATGGATGGCCGTGTCTCACAGGCTGTCTTGTGCGTTGAATATTTATATTGTAGATTTATTGCGAAGAAATATGTTGTGATTTATAGAGGGCTGCGGTGCGGTGTTTGAATTCGGAAGGCCATTTTGAATTTTTCGGAGTTTAAATTTCGAACATTTTTTGTGAGAGCGCCTCTTTTTTGACAAGAGAGTTAAAATAAGTTTTCTAGTAACACAGCGTTCTATCTATTTCTATCGATTTCAATGTATACTATAAAGACCTTTAACAAATTATGTGAATTATCATTAATTTATTTAGTTTAACCTTTCAGCACGTTTATGTCATCTGCTTGACGTCCGTAGATATGTCACGACAGGAATCCCGCAGAATATCAGCGCTGACTAATGCTGCGTTAGACTCCCATTTGATGCAACCTTGAGACGCACACCGCACTTAATTCATGTCAAATGTGTTATCGATACCCAACAAGTGGATAAAGCCAGCTAATTCAATTTGACCCAGTATATATTCATGTAATGTGGTAGATATCGTTTAAATGTGCAGTTGAGTTTTTGTCTACGTATTTTACGTGTTTGGGTGACTGTCATTTGTGGACCTTTGACAGTCGTTACGGGTCGTCAGAAGCCCGAAAGTCTGACAACCAGTCTTACCAAGTGGTAACGTATTACCCAGTTACTGGGTTGTCGAGGTCAGATAGGCAGTCGCTCCATGTGAAATACTGGTATTCAGGTGCATCCGGTTAGACTAGACAGACGATGAAATTTTACGTGCACTGCATAAATGGTTCCGTATGGTGCCGGACGTAAAAGAATAGCACCATCCCATTTCTTCCCGTGGGTGTCGTAGAAGGCGACTAAGGGTCTTACTAGAGAATGGGCAGCAGCGTTGTCTATCTATGTATTTTACCAAAATACTGCGATCGCCAACCCGCCTGCCAAGCGTGGCGATTATGGAAAAACCCCTCCTTTCGGGGGACGCTTATGTCCAGCAGTGGACTTCTTTCGGCTGATATGACGATGATGAATAAATGGTTTTTCTAAGTATATACCTACTTATCTAACTACCATCACCTTCTACAATCATACATGCTTCTTCCATTGACATTTCCTGAGAATACGACAAATTCTATGTATACTGGACACCTCTCAACTTCTAACAAGCGTGAAAATACAAGATTACGTTCAGAAACTTATATGAAAAGTACAGTCGCCAGCAGGTCAAGCTATCCCAAACTGTAAAATTTTCCCAATTGAACATAAACCTTATTCCTTTGGAATAAAGTTGAAAAACTATCAAAGAAATTTGACAGATTGGGGTAGCTTGATGTGCTGGCCTCTGTACAGACTTAATTAAATCCATTTCGGCGCCATCAGTTTAAAGCTTTGATTGATTTTTATTACCTACATAAATACTTTAAAGTTACCGGGAATTCAATATGAACGAATTATGGTATCACCTGCTCTCTCGAGGCAAAAATTACTGACGGAATAATTTGTTGAAGTAAAATTACCTAGTTTGTGAGTAATGCGTGAAGTTAAAAGTTTTTCTATTGACATAATGCGGAAATGGAACCGAAACGTGGTCGCTCACAATGGGCCTCGTAAGAAGGCTTAAAGTAACCCAAAGGGCAATGGAGAGGGCTATGCTTGGAGTTTCCCTGCGTGATCGAATAAGGAATGAAGAGATCCGCAGGAGAACCAAGGTAACCGACATAGCCCGAAGAATTGCCAAACTTAAGTGGCAGTGGGCAGGGCACATTGCTCGCAGAACAGATGGCCGATGGGGCCGAAAAGTTCTGGAGTGGCGACCGCGTACTGGAAGATGTAAAGTTGGAAGACCTCCCACAAGGTGGACCGATGACCTTGTGAGGGCCACAGGAGTCCGAATAAGTGTGAGAAAATGGCGCTAAAATATGTGTGCCTATATAACGTAAAATTGTGACCTGCAGGCTTATTACGAGAACCGTGGAGAAGCGTTTTGTCGTCGGAAGAGTATAGACAAATATTACGTTTCCGTATAGACAGTTGACAGTTATTCATTGAGAAATGTAGATAAGCGATTTCTTTTCTACAGTAGAGTAGAAATAAAAAGCGTCATGCTAAGCCTGCTGGATGATGCAAAGCCTTTTCTCAACTATGTTGGGGTAGCTTCCAGTCTAACCAGTATTTCACATGGAGCGACTGCATAACCGACCGCCACAACCCAGTTACTGGGTAATACGATACCCCTTGGTAAGACTGGTTGTCAGACTTTCGGGTTTCTGACTACCCGTAACGACTGTCAAAGATCCACAAATGACAGTCGGGACCAACAGAGGCACGGAGGGGTCTTGGTATGTAAATTCGATAAAAAACAAAAAAAAACCAACAGAGTCTGTGGCTACATTGACTGTGTCGTCTCGTATCCTTCTATAATTTATTATTATAACTAGCTACCCGTCCCGGCTTCGCACGGGTGGAATTCCTATTTTTTTTCGTTCAACCGATTTTTCGCCGAGTTACTTTGCAAATCCGACTACCACTATAAAGTATTTTCATTTTTCGGGTTAATATAGAGTAAAACCAGGATAGTTGCTCTAGGGGTACCTATTAGTTGCCCCGATTATAAATAATGTAGTTTCGCGGATGAATTGACTCTCCAAATACCACTTAGGTGAGAGTGTCGCATGTCTATGTGTGATTGCATGGGAAGACAAAATGCGATCAAAGTTCTTGCGGGATAGATGTCCATGACCTGTTTCTCGGCAGTCTATCCTAACCACAATTTATATGGATAAGGCAACTATCCCCTATGTGGGATAGATGTCTCAAAATATAGAGGTCCACAAAAATCGCTAATACTCAGGAAATATCAAAGAAAATGTTTTTAACTTTTTATCAATTTGTAGACACAAAACCAAAGTCTGGGCCAGTTTTATTAATAAAGTATTTTGCAGTACTAATAAAGTATTTTGAGAGATAGAGTGATTTCAAAAAGTGTGGCAACTATCCGGTTTTTAACCTATAGCCGTATTACACTCACAAATAACGTGGCTTTCTATTGGTAAAATAATTGTCAAAATCGGTTCAGTAAATCCAAAGATTACCCCCGACAACCTCACAAACTCATAAACTTTACCCCTTTGTAATATTTGTATAGATTGTGTAACCTAGCTGTAGGTAATACCTACTCGTACGTTTGAGTTACTCTAAGTCTCAAAATTCTTCAACTTTAAAGAGTGAACAGGCGTCTTCTATGTACAGTCGTTTTCCCATTCCCACACATGATATTTATCGCTTTTCAATCTAGAGCGAAGTCAAGAAACTGTGTACAGACGCCAGCACATCAAGCTATTTCAAACTGTCAAATTTTCCCAATTGAACATGAACCTTAGACTTTTGCAATAAAATTGAAAATCTGTCAAAGAAATTTGACAGATTGGGGTAGCGTGATGTGCTTATGTACAAATACATATTACTTAATAAAAAATAACCACCTATTCTTCTTTCTACAGAAAAATGCGGCCTCTCCGACGACCCTGGTCTCCGTGTGAACGGCAAAGGGAAGAAGATGAGGAAACCCCGCACGATATACTCCAGCCTCCAACTCCAGCAACTAAATAGGAGGTTTCAACGGACGCAGTACCTCGCCCTCCCTGAGAGGGCAGAACTTGCTGCTAGTTTGGGCCTCACACAGACCCAGGTAGGTGGTTTTTGGTTATCAGTATTTTTAAAAGCAGAACGAAAACAAAAGAAGAATTTGAGTGTGATTTTATGGCTCCAGCGCGGTTTCCTAATTAGGAAATAGGACCAGCAGGCTTAGCACGAGCACCGATTTGTCGACGGAAGAATAGACATGACTATTAACTAAATGATGTACAATAGGAGAAGATAGCTATGTTTTTCTATTAATTATCACAGTTATGCGTTCTAAACGAATCATGATTTTGTAGATAACCGTATATACTTTATGGCCGTCGAGTAGAAAGTTTGTTGTCAGTGTGATTTTGACAGTTTGGGAAGAAATATTCTTCTGAAATAGTCTACATTTATAGGGACCTGGATACAGATTTTTACAAACGAAAGACAAAATGACAGATTGTAGAAGGATATCTACGGTGTGATGATAAAAATGGAGGAACGAAATGTCACTTAGTATTGAAAAAGCACTGTCTATTCTTCGTAGAAAAAGAAAGCATCATGCTAAGCCCGCTGAGAGTTATCAATTTGTTTCTTTGAATCTTGTCTCTAGAAATATCCCGCGCCTAGTTTTCTCTAAAAATTTGATTCCAAGTGCGTTTTTTACTGTTACTGAGAGCCTCATCGGATTAGGAAAAGCACCAAAGTGCTCTCAATATCTTTCTACTTGTGTATGATGGCGCTCCTAGCAAGAATGACATGACAAAGTGATAAAGATGTCAATTTTAACCCTGCTAATGCTAATAATTTGGATGGATGATGGACATAATTTAGCGCATAAAATTTATTGAGTCTACACTTTAAACGATTGCGTTCACGTTATTTTTTTAACCAACACGAAACTAAAACAAGATCTAGCTTTATTTAGGTTTTTTTACAACAATAGTCTCAATATGGCAGCTTTTATTAAGTAAAATCAATGGACAATGACACTTTAAATCGTCCCGGATGTAGGTATGTTGTGTTCCAATACTCCCAAAAGAAATTTCAATTTCCTATCACCGAATTTCTAAACACAAAATTTAAACAGTCGGTTGCAACAATTAACTATTACTCAAACAAAAACATTTTTATTTTTACAAAAAAATATTAAAACTAAAAAAAAATCCCCACACTTCGCCGACGTAGTAATTATGTCACACACCTAGTAATTATCCACCAGTGTGTACATTCACTACATTTTTTATCTTTAAATCAGTGTTCATCTAAAAATAGACCTTACTGTTGTTAAAATAAAACGTAAAATCACTAAGCAACATGTCCACCTTATGTCAGTAACGTATAATTAAAAGACAAGGAGTTTTTTTTTAAATATCTGTCACAGATAACGCACTGCTGCTTCTAAGTAGTAATTTCATTGTGAATAGTCTATGGGTTTTTTACGAAACAAAAGTGCTTGGTGCTTTTTTTTCTACTTTCGATCGACTGTATCATTTTTTTGCGATGAATTAGTAAAAGGTATTGAAAATACAGCGGGAAAAGTCGTCATATTTTTTATTATGAGGCGTTACTTCGCCATTAAGTTCCTAGCTAGATAATAAAAGTACCTACGTAATAAGAAAATGCTGCATGACAATTAGTTGAACACAATTTTTTTTTTTTCGTTTTCATGTTCGATTTCTTTGCTAAACACATACTTTAAACGATTTGCATACAACTCTAGCTAGCAGCATTTCTTGTAAAAACTCTAAATTTGCAAGAAAACACAGTTTTACATTTATTTTTACTAGCTATTGCTAGCGACTTCGCGAGGTGATTCCCGAGTCGGCCAAACTTATTGGGCTATAATTTCAGTAGCGGCCGGAATCGGAATTTGTGTCCGGTTGATGGCAATAGGCTCGCCCCCTACTACAAGGTACTTGTATGTAACTGGCGAAATCTGGGAATGCCACTGCCCTACCCTTCGGGTAATTCAAGCGTAACGTTGTATTAAAAAATTATAAATAAATAAAATAAAAAAATAAAAATAGCCTTTGTTTACTCTTACCTTTGCACAATTTGTATAATAAAACTATACTAACTATACTATACTAACAATACTTATTTACATTTTTTTGGGTATGGATGTTTAAGTCGCAGGGATATTATTAAACCAGTTTTAAAAAAATCCGCTGTTCCCAACATTTATGTTCGCATAACTCGTCAAAGTGTAGGGAACACCTGATTTTTTTTTCGCGATTTCGGGTTTGGTCCCATAGTAAAGTTGTTCATAATGATGAGTACAATCATGTGTTTAAATGTCAGTCACTAATTACCAGTCACCCTATACAACTTAACATTTAATATCAGTTACCAGGTCAGGCTGCCTTGCGACATAGGCCTCCTCAAGTTCCCTCCACATTTGCCTGTCCATTGCTGTCCTTCTCCAATGCCTCCCTCTACGTCTATTTCCGTCCCGCGGGTACCATTCTGTTACTTTTTGGGCCCACTTTCCTGTTGTTGATCTCAGTGACCAGTCCATTTCCATTTCAAGGTTCGTGTTTTTGCTTTAACATCTGCTACTTTGGTGATGCTCCTTATTGTTGTAGCCCTCCATTTGTCTTTCGTCGTATCACTGTTTTATTTTGAATAATTCATCAATTAAATTATTGCTTTTCTAAGTTTCCCTGTACATTAAGGTTGCCCTCTCAAAAAAATGGTTAAAAACAGCATGCAGATGAAACGACTTTTCGTCGACATTTACAAAGAAATTACATATGAAAAAAAAGTTAGTAATCTACATAATATGATACGTCATTTGGTTTAGGCATAACTTTTCTATGGGTATCAAATAATAAGAAAAAAAAAACACCAAATCACCTCCAAATCGTTGAGATGAAACCATTTTACTCCTTCATAATTTAACAAAAGAATAAAAAAAAAATGTCTACTGCTTTGCAATACAAAGGAAAATGATTTGATTTTGTTACTTTTTACAAATATGCATTATTTTTGTAAGTAAGTAAGTATTTATTTGCATAAAACATGGTATACATGGTGTTACAATAATTTACAATAAAGATCTTACATGTTTTGCCAGAATTGTACTTAGCATGCATATGTTCACTTAATACTAACATGGGAATTTGTTTGTTTGTGTGTTTGGGAGTTTGTTTATAATAAATTAAAAATGCGACCGATTAAAGACTGCACGGCTACATCGCCCCGCACTCGCCCACAAATTTAGTGCGCCCAAATGCTGAAGGTCCTTGGCGTGTATACAAGCCTTAAGGTACAGCAAGTAAAAATTTCCATATCTTTTACAATTACACCATCCCAATAAAAGTCATTACGACCATCAAAGCGCACCTATCATTATAAAAAAAAAGATGCACCATAGACAAATGCATGCGTTCGGAAACCATATTCCGATTGGTTTCGTTCGGAAATTGATTCGTCATGTGTCACCGTACGGAATGAATAATCGTGGTCTGAACCGGGCACGATGCAGATGTAGACTGCGCAATGTGTAGACACGGCTTTAGTTTTAGCGTGACCGTTAGTGTGTATGTGTTGTTAGTTTGATTATGGAATTGGGGTTGTATGAATTTGGAATCTTCTTTTTCGGTATTGCACGATTTCAAATGTTACAAAATCACAAAAAAAAAACTACATACAACCTTATTTTTAGTATATGCGAAACCCGAAACACGTGTCTAGTATTCTTATGTAAAGAATCTATGTACAAAATTTCAAAGCTGTATCATGAAAAATCACAAAGTTATAACCTTGTTATGGTACCTAGTTGACTTCAAAAACTTGGTCACCATAGGCCCCACGCGCCGCCCGCGCGTCCAGCGTGGTTTGTGCTCATTGATAATGATTAGGCAGTAGGTACCTAACCGTATGGCGATTGTTTTGTAATTAAATGGTGAAAACTAAAAAAAAAAAATGGGGAAAAAATACAACATGGTGTAAAAACTATTGGAATCGATTCAGTTCCTTATTCTGAACAAACTATATTCAGGTTTCGCATATACTAAAAATAAAGTTGTATATGTAAATTTCAAATAACGAGGTTTTTTACTATAGGTACCTATCTAGTTGACGACACTGGTTACTTAATCATCATTTTTGGCAACCTTACATAATTAATTGAAAAGTCACATTGATACTTGCCCAAGCAGTTCAAATTCGGGCAAGTATCAATGTGACTTCATACATGAGAGGAGAATTGGTTGATAATTTCGATATTATTTGAAAAATCATAATAATATCGCTAATTGTAATCAGTTCACTTTTATCACCGACTTTTTATAAATTGCGTTTGTTTTTTGCGTTTGCGTCGTACGTGAGTAGGTACCTACCTTTTACAAATCTGACACCGACATGCAACGCGTGCTGAATGATTTAATTGAAATATTCATTTGTGATAGAAAATGATGATTTATTTAGACATCAGTACTAATATTAAAAAAAAAAAACTGAAGATTTTGTTTGTTAAAACGCGCTAGCCTCTAGAACTAAAAATTGGGCATGAAAACATCTAGGTTGTCTAAAATCACGCTACCACCAGAGCAAAAAAAAAAAAAACAGAAAGAAGGAATATTCGAATACGACGCGGATTTTTTTAAAAATTGTTGTTATTTTTGTGTTCCGCTAATCTTACGACTTCCCCGCAAACGAAGTCCTGCCCAGAAGCTAAAACTTAAACAAAAAATTAATTAACCCTTTATACAAAACTTCAATATTTAATTGTACACTCTAATCATTCTAAAGTCAACTTTAACGGTATAAAAAGTAAGATCCAACTTAATTTTATTATAATTTAATATTTCTCAGTTATTGTCTGTGAGCCGCACTTTGATGAACCCCGCGTCGATATAGGGCTGTGCGCTAATCTACCATCGAGAATGTCGATAATTTTGTCGATGAAAACGTATTTCAAATGATGTAGGTAGGTACGTTATTTTGTTTTGAAAATAATTACGTGTACAACATAAAAAAAAACAAAGAGCAAAAATGAAATATTCACATAACTCAACATTAGACATTAATTTGCACATACATAATTTAAAACACGAACGATTATTGTTTCTACAACAAACCGGTTCTAGATTTTGAATATTTATTCAATGATTTCAAGATATTAATTTACGTGTATAATGATATTTTTATCTTTACATTTCATTTTTTATATGCTGCAAATATAATAAATATGCATAAGGTTTTTTTTTAATAATATTTCAACACGTCAATTTATAAATTGCTAGTCAACTACAAAGTCTTTCTTTGGTATAAAATGGTAGTAATTGGTATAAATTTAATACATCGATAAATTCGGTAAATCGATACATTTTCTCATCCCATCCCTACAGCTTTGATTCGATTCCATATTAAAACAAAAAAGTAGGAATTGAACTCCGTACTATTCCGGTCTTTATAACAAAAACGAAACAATCTAATCATTACTTAGAACATAATTAACTTTAACTTTACTGCTCGAGCGATTTTCAACCCTATCAACTTTGAAATAGAGTTTTATGGGACTAAAAATGTAAGTTTGTGTCTGAAGTTTTTGTCAATGATAATAAATCATTACATTTGTCTTTAGGTGCTGGCGATGCTCTATTGTTTCATAAGCTGAGCATTTTTCTTATTAGCTGCCGTGTAGTTTCTTTTTAAATAAACTTCAGTAATTATTAGTATTGTATTAAGATGAAGGTGCGATGGCAACAGGATATAAAGGCTTACTAGTCGATTCGCATGTATTTACTCGTCCGAATCGAACGTAATTTTAGTGCGAATCGAGTAATAAGCCGATATCATTGATAGATAAGGGACATAAGTCTGTAAATGGGTTTAAAAAATACACGATAGATATTCGTTTGGGAATAGATGCTTTATGTTATTTTAATGTGTCAATTTAATTGAAAATGGTTAGTGATAAGATACCAATATTTCTAAATAAGTTTTCAATATTTCTATGCTCATAAAAGTAGGGAAAGTTATTGTTTTCTGATTTGAGACTGTTACTTTTTAAATGCGATGCAAAACTCTCTTTTATTTCAAAATGTTTCTTTTAGGGTTTGAACTAGATAGATACACGTATTTTAATCATCACAGATTACAAAAAAATGAACGTATATAATTCACCACAGACTAAAACAAAAATACATAAATAGAAAAGAGTTTTTACTTAAAATCCAAAAGCAGAAAAATACGTCTCCAACGTCACATAACATTTGAAAAGAACTCAGAACCCCTACGTTAATAAGAAACGAAGTTTTTAATTGCTGTTATGCAATAGGATTAAACTTATAAGGTCAGACTTTTTATCGATTACATTGTGTTGCCTTGTAATGAATGAAAAAAAAGAAAAAAAATCATGATTGATCGGAGTTGAGTTGAAGATGTATTTTTTATGTTCAAGTAACCTATGGGGCTTTAAATGGTAACTTGGCAACAATAGCTTAGGCTTTAAGTTACGTAGTTGCTTTTTTATTGGGATGTAGAATTATCTAGAAGTAAAATCGACATAATGTTACGTCACCCTCTATTCCCCCAAGGGTAAATGCGAGTTGCACCCACATTTCTCAAGATATTTTTAAGTCAAATGTCATAGAGAGCGAGCTATCAAACGGGCACAAATTCTGAATACGACCTGCTACAAAAAAAAAAAATACAGACCCGGCTATCGAAGCCAGCATCTCATGGTCAGTAGGGCTTGCGACCAATAGACCAACGCGGCAACACAACAACCTACCTACTCCGTATTCGTAAAGAAATCAACAGATATTGTAACTTAAAAAACAACAAACAACAAAAATATAGAGGTCTTTACCACAAACTATTACAAAACCATACGATGTGGGACAGCTTGATTATAAATTACTCAATACAATGTTTTACCCAATAAACTCAGATGCGTACAATATTCTTTAATGAGCGTAGCATCGATTCTCATGTCTGAATAGAATTTTGTACGGTTCTTTCGTTTAATTGTAATTTAACGTACTAATCGACAGTTTCGGTTTCAACGTGGATGGCGCTGCACTAGTGTTTTGGTATTTGCGTTTAAAAAGTTTGTTGAAAGATTTGAATAAAGAATGCATTCGCCCACCTTTCAAAGACGTTTTTATCTTCCGACGCAAAAAGAGGGGTGTTATAAGTTTAACCGCTATGTGTCTCTGTGTGTCCATGTGTCTGTCTGTGGCACCGTAGGTACTTACATCCAGCAATAATTAATGTAACTTTGCTATTGTAGAAAGGATAACATTTTCATTGGCCGTCCCCCGAGGTGACAATTCTTTGATCAAAATATTGCTTACAAATTAAAAGGTCAATAATTTTGAAGTGAAACTTCTATAAGAGCGTTGATCACTTTTTGGGTGAACAAAAATCATGGAACTCGCGTCATCGTTATCGAACGCTTTCCATGAGCTATATGTATACTGTGTATATTATGGGTGAACGAGCGCACGGATGAGTCGCGCGTTGATGTCTTTTGGAAAAGTCCCTTTCTTTCATTAGGAAATTCTAATTATTTTATCCCTTTCTTTCCCTTTGTATTTTTATCGTAAAAATCTGTGCTGTTACCTTTAATGGCTGAAGTCGATCGCTCGTTTATCATTTTTTACCGAGAGCAATCAGGACCTAAGGACCCAATGTGAAATCCTGTATTGACGATTTAAAAAATACACACGTAATTGTACAAATTTTCACTTCTGTTGGCACTACCAGAGTGCCACTGTTTTTTTTTTTTACTTTTTGAAGGTTTTTGTTTGGGTCCGCGGATTTTTAAATTTTACTTTTTGTGTTCTTATTTTGAAATTGTTGATAGGAAAACCTGCGCGGTAAACACACTAACAATGACAGTTCAGCAACATTCATTGCGTTATTATTATTACGTTGTTGAGCAGACCAATATTTTTCAAACATATGAAGCAATAGATTAGCAATTTTCTTCGAAAGGAGTTAGGTATCGTTGAAAGAGTGTTACGCAATTTGGGTGCTGTTTTTGATAGTTTAAGAATTTAAAGTGGTTCACTATTCGCTAGACAGCAAAAATCTTACGTAAGCGTGCAAACTTTTGTTTTTCCACTTCGCAACTGAAAATGAGATAATCTTCTATGAAACCATTTCTTGAAAGTTTCCCCTCACTGTGAGAACATTATTAGATTTCTCACATACCAGAAAAACCATAAGCAACACGGAAATTAAAGAAAATAAGGCGTTGCACACACAGCGCAGTCGTACTGACAGGCCGGCTTGACGTAAAAAATCCCATTTGATCACAGCGCGTCAAACAAAATGATGATGGATGTGTGGAGTTAATTTGATACTACGGTGTGGTGTGACGAATTCACAAACTGTGTTATGTTTCATTGCAGTATTTCTTCTTGTATTCCTTTTTTGAACGTAATTATTTAAGTTTCTATTGATGTATGTTGTTTTTGCTGTGTATCATGTAGGTGGGTTTTCCAAATTTAAAATTGAGCGTGCCATGATTTGAATTTGGAATAGTTATTGTATTTGGTAAGGATTTTGTTTTAAAATCAAAAATTTAAAAATGTAAGTCTGGTCCTTCTTCTTCATCGTGTCGATTCTCGTCCTAAGAGGGTATTTATGACAATAGACTATGAATGATTAGATCTCGGTTTTCCACGACTATAACATCAACTCCTAATTTCATGACTTACCTATTCATTTGATTTTAATTCACCTAAAAGGTGCGAACAGAACCCTATTACTAAGCCTCGTTCGTCCGTCCGTCTTTCAGCGGGCTGTATCTCATAAACCATAATAGATATAAATTTTCACATAGTATTACAGTACCTACTTCTATTACTGCTACAAAAAAGTTAAAAATTAAATGTTAAGAAATAAGCAAACGTGTTTTATTATAATGTAGCGTTAAATATTGTACGATGGTAAGGAATCCTTCGTGTGCGAGTCTGGCTCGCTGGTTTTTCTGTCATGTCATTATCTGAAACAAAGAAAATTGTTTATTCTGCACCAATTCAATGAAAAGTGAATAGATTAGTGAGTTGATTAGCGAAGTTGATAACAGGACTAACAACTGGCATTTCTGTAAAACAATATTGTTTTTTGTAATGAAAAGCCAACCATTTCATTAACAAGTTTTTTAGGACTTTTTCTAGAGTTAGAATATGTTTATTTTATAATAGAAGGTGTTCATAATTGGTATGACATCTCAATATAACGGATCTGCCAATCAGAAAAGTCCAGTTTGAGTTATTAACTTATTATGTTTAAACAAACAACTGAGGTGTCATAATTATTTTAATTTTAGCTATTAAAATATAAGAAAACGATTATCTTTTGTACACACGGCTACACATCAAGCTATAATTTCCAGTATAAGCTGATCTCGCATTGTATAGGATTTCCGTACAGTGCGAAATCAGCGTAAACTTGATGTGTAGCCGTGTGTACGTATGTTTCTTATGATATTTATTTTAACATCGAAAAATTAAGGAGAATAAGGCAATTCTTTTGCAATGACCAACATTTTGGCAAAAAAAAAAACATTGAGTTGTTTATTGTGGTAAATTCCATGTCGTAGGTATATCTCGTATGAGTTCGCAGATTTGAACTTAGAACGTCAATGTCAAATATTTCATTTTCTTTTTCCGCAACCTCACCACACAACCTTATTCCTTTCGGCCAGCACTTCCAAAGAATTCTATTTACAAAAATACATAACGTGTCTTAGAACTCGCCGAGTCACTATCTCAAACGATAAGAACGATGACTTACGCATTTCGTGTACCTCCTCTGATTGGCTGTCAAAGTCGACCCGACGACCAATAGCGGCTCGTCAAATGTCATGACTATGCGGTTTCAGAACAATTGTTCGAAAAAAGAACGTGCTTCCGTTAAAGTGGCAAAGGCTTCTGTTTTTTTTTTATTGAAGTTGTCTATGGAATCTTTTGTCTGTGGCCGAAAGATAGTGTTTCTTTTGTTGTCTGTGGTAATAAATATGTAGTAGAGAAGTATTAGATTGGTATTGTTTTAATGTGCAAACGGTATTGAAAATTATTATAACTTTTTAAAAAGTAATTCTTGAACGCCTAGTTTTTTTTTCGTTCAATTATAGAAAATGAGCTATACCGTTCGAAGCACTTCCAAAATTCTCCTGCTAGTAAGAATAGTAAGATACTGCAGTCATAATACCGTTCACCAAATAATATTAGTCCTCTAAACATTTTTCGGCCATGGCAGCCAATCTCAACATGGACTAGCCTTCGTCACAGGAAATATTATAGTGCACAAGTGTGTGCGCAGACAGAGGACAGGTGCACTCTCTCCTCCCTTACTCTCATAGTCCATTGGGACAGCACCACAATCCAACACGACTGAAGAGAGATCAGGCGCAGGACCAACAGCTTCAGAGGGAAGCGCCAGGGAAACCGCAAAATTCAAATTGTCTATGTCTATATTGACAGGCCTGCACTGTCCTCCCATATCTATTATCACTGTAATTTGAAAACATTGTAAAAGTCAATTATTTTAAAAAGAGTAACCGTGGAGTTTCTTGCCGGCTCTTCTCCATAGGAAGCGGCAAATTGGAACCGTTCACCTAGCTTCTGACGTTTCAATATGTTGATTTTGTTTTTCTTTTTTTTGCAATATGCAGGTCAGTTTCAAGCTTTCTGTTGAACAAAATATGATTCGTGACCATAAAAAACACATAAATATGGAATTATAATAATTAAAATCGCCAATATAACCCTCTAAGTCCATAAGGGGCCAACCATAAATTACGTCACACGTTAACCGGGGGGGACGTCAATGAAATGTGACATTGTGTGACAAGAGACGGGGGGGTCAAAAGCTTTGTGACATCACATATTAAAATCTAAAATACTGAAACTCGAAATTTATACGTAAACCAAATACCCAAAAATATTACTTACTCGATCTGTATTCATAAGGTTTCTTCTATCTATTTTAAATATTTTAGTAAAGATAATCTATAATTTAAAAAAAAAACTGCTGTTTAATTTAATTACTTCTAAATATAAAAATTTAAAATTATGTGGCGTCAAGACACAAGGGGGAGGGGGTTTCACAAGTGTGACCACCTGTGACAGGTACGGGAGGGTGGTAAAGAAACCTAAAATTTGTGTGACGTAATTTATGGATGGTCCCTAATCTCATTGAATGGCTATTCAATGAAAAAGTCATATGTCAATCACACATATCCAGAATGAGCATGGCATCTGTTTTCAAAATGGCAGCTTCCAATGATTGTTACCCATCGTATCTTTATTTAAAGCAATTAAAACACCATTGTATCCATTGCGACCAATTGTCATCAATTGGTAAACGATTTTCCAATTAATTTAATTGTCGAGTTCTTTTTTCAAAGTTTTACTGGCCTATATTTTAGTTGACAAATTAGGATTGAGTTGATCTTGTTTTTTTTTATTCGGATCGATGTGGCCTTCTTCCGCTTTTGAAGTTATTGCGCAACGCCTATGATAGAAAAAAAAAACAAATGTCATTTATTCTAACAACGCTGAGAATCAGTACGTTTTGGACGTTACCACCGCACTTCACCACTTTTTAGTTCTTTAGCTGAGAAGAAAAAGTGGCGCAACAAACTCCCCAGCAGCACTAATGTCTGAACTATGACAACTTGAACTACTCTAGTCAAGACCTAGTCAAAAATTTTTCTTAAACTTGAACGTGGCCAAAACAAGAGGGGAATGATGTTATGTAGTTTCTGCATACTCCAACGTGTAAACACATTATTGTATGTTTTGTAACATGACGAAGTTCATATTGGTCTTAAATTCTACCATCATTTACACGAATACAATTTGGCACAAGATATACAAGAACGGCTCATACCATAAGTGAAGTGAGCTGTCACTCCATCTGCATTGCTATTCTGTAACCATCTCACCGCGTGAAGTGAGCGTGGAGTGAGCTGTCAGTGTCATTCCACCTAATGCTTGGTCAATCCCTAGCATCAGTGGGATGACACTGACAGCTCACTCCACGCTCACTTCACGCCGTGTGATGGTTACAGAATCGTCATGCTGATGATTAGAGATTGACATTTTTGACAGCTCACCTCAACGTCAGTTGACCTAAGTTTTCACGGTGAGATTTTTATAAAACAGATCGGCTGGCTCGACTGCCCCTAACCTAACCAGATAAAAAAATATTTTTCCCATTCTTGTACCTGCCTCCATTATGTGCATAACCGTGAAACACCAAGAAATCTAACTAGTTATCAGTTATTTTTATCAGTGGCTTTGCATGTTCGTTATCAGTAAAACGTGTATCTTTAGCCGCGGCTTGCTACTTTCGTTTTTACTTGAAGTTTATTTCCTGCAAGTTGGTAGTACTGGCATGATTATGTTTAATCTGGTCGTGTGTAACACACCTTAGGGATAGGAAAATTAAAATGGGAACTGATTTTTTGAATTTCGAAATGCTTATGAATCTGCATTATGAAGAAACGGTTATAAATAAACTAGCTGCGCCCCACGTTTTCGCCCGCATAAGTCTCGATCCCGTGGGAATATCGAGATAAAAATTATATATCTACTCAAAATCAGGTCATTGCCTACCTATTTGCTAAATTTCATCCAAATCCGTTCAGTCGTTTTAGCCTGAAAGAGTAACAAATAAACGTTAAATGTTTTCTCTTTATAAAATTAAGTTTAGATAAATCAGCTTCTTTTTTCCCACTGTAGGGCAAAGCCCGCCCTTTCTTTTTCCACTCAACACGATTCTAAGCCAATCTAGACCGACGTACTTAAACCCTTTTCAATTTAATTTATGGTTGAAAAGCCACCATTGTCCACAGCTGTACAGACCCAGCACATCAAGTTTCCTCAATTTGTCAAATATCTTTCATACATATTCATCTTTACTCCATAGGCATAAGGTTCATGTTCAATTGGGATAATTTTACAGTTTGGGGTAGCGTGATGTGCTGGCGCTTGTACATCCGAGTATCGTCAATTTTAGACGTCATTTCAAAGCACCTTTCACGGAAATGCGAAATTCCGGAAGTCAAATAATAAATTATATTATTTAAAAGCAAAACTAAAAGATTTTATTATGATTACGTGTGACTTGGAAGTGAGGGGAAGTATTGAAATAAAACAAATCCTAAAAGCCAGGAGCTTTATCTTATTCAAACATGTTGGAATGGCGAGGGCAGAAGTGATTGGATTTTATAAAATTATCTGAAGAACTCAAGTAAAGTACAAGACTTTCTGTTTTTATTTTAATTTTACTATTGTTTTTCAAATTTTGTTTAAATTTTATTAAGTGCAATTTTTTCAAGTGTCAGATTTTTTTTTTTTGAGGAATAAAGATGTCAGTTTGACAGCTTTTGTATAAAAATATGCCAAACTGTCAGATTTATTATTTCGATAAAACTTATCAGACTATTGACAAAATAATATGCCCTAAGTAGTGTTTGGAGTTTAGTCTGTGATATTCTCGTGCGAGTCGCAATAAATGCATTTTCTTTCTTTCTTTATTTTTCAAGTTTTTCTTACCCATGTGACTTTTGCAAGGACATTTACCTGAATCAGAATTATTTCGTTACATGCAATAATTCTCAATACTTAGTGAATTTTTGCAGCAGTATTTTACGTGGAGCGACTGCTTCGATGTGATCTCCACGTTGGATCGTGGATTCCTGGGTAATGCGATCGATATCCCTTGGTAAAACTGGTTGTCAGAGTTTCGGGCTTCTGACGACCCGTAACGACTGTCAAAGGTCCACGGATGACAGCCAGTATGTAAAGCGATATCAAAATAACACTACCAGGTTTGTCTAGTGGTCGCAAGCGCTACTGCTGAGCATATCGTCCTGGTTTCGATTCCCAGGTATGGCAAAGAGTTATGAAGTTATTCTAACTGAAATTTCTCAGTGCAGCCCGGAGTCTGGTGCCCGACTCGCCCCCTGTTACATGAGACTTAAACATAACTGAGGAAATGTGGGTTTACTATTGTTACACCTCTGCTTAACCCTTCGAAGAAGCAAGGCGTGATGTTATGTAGCCCTCCCTAAGTTTCAAACGTTGATTATTTAAAACTTTTGCTACCGCTTGTACTTGAGTGAGTGCTAGTACAAAATCCAGTTAGTTGGGTACTAAAACGTTAACGAGTTACCGGCAGGTGGCGCCAAGTATATTAATATATCATACTACACTAGCTACGGGACCCGGGCTCACTCACGATAAATCATTATGCATATTTCCTTACTTGTAAAATTATGTGAGAGTTTTGTGCATCCGTTGGATGAGGGAAACGCAGGAACGGTCGTTGTCATGATGTGTCGGGGGCAGCCTATGTCCACCAGTGAGCGTCTTACGGCTCGAATGATGATGAGTTACTGAATAGTCCTGGATGAATCTGAGTTTTTTTTTTATCTGGGGCAGGTAATGATTCGATTTGATTGATTGATTGAAAAAAAGTAAAAAAAAAACATATAAACCTGCATGGGCAGTTATGAAACGTCAGAAGCTAGGTGTACGGTTCAAAATTGTCGCTTCCTATGGAGAAGAGCCGCAAGAAACTTCACGGTTACTCTTTTAAAAATAATAGGCTTTAACAATTTTTTCAAATTACAGTGATAATAGGTATGGGAGGACAGTGCAGGCCTGTCAATAAGTACCAGGGACTTAGAGGAATGAAAATACATAATAGAAAATCGTCTACAAATCTACAGTCTGTAAGGCCTACAACGTTCTCTCATTCACATGTATAATGACTTGATGAGTGAACTTTACACCTAGTTCCTCGTGCCTTAATAATTAATTAAGTGCCTCTAGGATGCAAGCTACTGTGCTTGTAGGTAACAACTAGTGTCTTTTTAACCGACTTCAAAAAAGGAGGAGGTTATATGTTCCACTGTTTGCTTTTTTTTTTATGTATGTGCACCGATTTCTCCCTTATTTGTAGACCGATTCTCAAAATTATTTTTTTATTTGAAAGAGTATACTCCTGAGGTGGTCTCATTGCCTCAAAGGCAGGATCTGATGATGGATTCTCAGGGAAATCGAGGGCAACCCTCAAATTTTATAGGTATCAACAATGCTTTTCATCTATTTTCTAAAGCTATTGAGACATTTGCGTATGCTCATCATCATCTCATGACGCTGAGCTGATGAAGGAAGGTGCAACTCTTTAATGGTTAGGATTTAGGTGGAGGTTCGGGCATAACTCCGTCAAATATAGACCGATTTGCAAATTTCTTTTTTTGTTCCATTTTTATTTCATATAGATCTGATTATGAATTTCGGAGACAGACAACGGAACTCTTCAAAAAATGACAGCAAATCAACCGCGATTGTTGCTACCGCATAAATATGCATTGTTTTGACCCCAAGGATGATTAAATTTCGAATTGGTGTGGGTAGGTACTATAACTAGAAAGTGAAGTGAAGTGAGTGTTTCCAAAAAAAAAAAAACAACCGACTCTCGGAAAAACACTACAAAGTGAGAAATAACTTTAATTTCGGAAGTCGGTGACAAGAAATTTATAAAGTAAGTACATACCCAAAGTCACCACCTTTTTTTTTGGATACTTTTTTCAAATAAAGCAGATTCGAAATTAGCAGACAACGCACAGCGTAAACCACTAAAGAAATAAACATATAATTTCCTCACGATGTTTTCGTTCACCGTTTAGAGAGCATCCAACACGTCATTTTGCTAAAAGTTCGTAATCTGCTAAATTCATTGGTCTCGTAATAGAATTGTGTTTTAGTGGCATTGTCGTATTGCCATTATTATATAACACGTTATTAGAAATGATTTTCGAAAAAATACTCCTAAATTTGAACATTTATTCATGCCAGATTTAATTTATATGTATGTATTTTTACATATTATTTTAGGAACTGTCATAATTTTAGCAGATTACCGCCTAAGTCAGGTTCATTCTTTCATTCATTTGTTATTATGTACGAGATTACCAATAAATGCCATTTCTTTCAATGGAGTGTCAGTGGCTGAACATTGGAAAGTCATAATGACGCCATATATTAGTAGATTACCAAACTTGTCAAAATCAACAATTATGAAATCAATGATAGACAATTCTGAAACTATTGTTATAGCAGACTTGAGGCCCTGTGGTGATGAAAGTAAACACAAAAAGTTAAGTAAGTGCCTGCATGGGTTCTAATTTAAGATCTACTGGGTCACCACTGGTGCTCAAATGGGTGATGGAGATGAGAGAGCAAGACAAAAAGGCATTGATAAAAGGATGCCTCATTGTTTTTTTAATTTCACCGGTATTCATACTCTTCAAAGAATTGAACCCCAGTGATGACTGGTGGCACAAATAGGTACAGTGGGTAATACTTTCTGACTGTCATTCGTAGATCTGTGACAGTCATTACAGGTCTTCAGAATTTTTTAATTTCAGGTCTTACCAAGGAGTCTAATAAGTAACCCAGTAACTGGGTTGTGGAGGTCAGAAAGGCAGTCGCTCCATGTGAAATATTGGAATTCAGCTACATTCAGTTAAACTAGGAGCTGATAATCATAACTGGGAAAAGGCTAGGTGAATGATGATGAAGAGGATGATGGGAAGTACTTTCTCATTTGACCTCTTCCCCAAGGGACCTAAGTGCTATTAGTAATATAATTTCTTTACCACAGCATCCTGAAAAACCAGTACCCATTAATAAGTTGAAACCTGATTTCATAATTTCTCTAGACATTAAAATGGCTGTCTTTTCTGCCGTATTTATGTTCATAAATTAGCTCGACGATGTTTTATTCATTTTATGGTTTAGATAACACCTTACTACGCCGTATAGTATGATTTTCTCGGAATTTTGAATAACTTGGCTTGAGATATTCTCGGACTTAAGCCGTAGGTCTCGGCTGTCAATCGTATTGATTGGACTGTAGTTTCGGGTCTTTAGAACCAGCCTGGTGGGCTTGGCTGAACAGCACGCTGTCTCACCAGGCTTCGTGTCCGACAGAGGTAGTAGCCGTGATGAGCAGTTAATCGCTAGTCTACACGCACAACATTATTCAGTGAGCTGCAGGATCAGTTATACTAAAACAGGCGCGTAAAAAATTAAGAAAGTCCTTTGAGAGATCGGGTTTTCTGAAAAAACCACTGCATGAATCAATGACCAATAAAGTTTATTTAACTTTTCGATAATTGAGCTTTTTGTAGATTTTACACTTTTATTACTTAAACACGTCCAATGTTAGGTTAAATTAGCAAGAAAAACGAATCTTTGTTGGCTCCTAAGTTTTTGATGGTTTTTAATGTTAGTATTCTGTTTCCATACAGACAATAGACAAAACCATACCATGTTTAATTTTTGATGTAGTACATTGTCAAACAGTGGAGTAATACACTCCCGAAGTTTGTATGGAAAAAATGTGGACCAGATTCACCATAGCGTGGAATATTGTGTTTTTTCGTGTTATGCAGTACCTAGGAGGTCAGATAGGCAGTCTAAAACACCATGTATAAAACTGGTATTCAGCTGCATCTGGCTTGACTGGACGGCAAACCCAACATAGTTGGGAAAATACGTGTCAGTTAGATTTTTTGATATTGAGCTATTCTCGCAGTGAAGCCACAGGTCCCAACTGTCATTTGAGATCTTTGACTGTACCTTCGGGTCTTCAGATATCCGAAAACTTATCAAGCAGACTTACCAAGGGGAGTCGTGTACCTAGTAAAGAAAGGGTTGTGGAAGTCATTTTTGCAATTGTCTATCTGTTCTTCTGAAACCAAAGAGAGTGACTACACACACAAATAAAAACTCACGTCTTCCTCCCATCTGCTATGATCCTTACATACTCCTTTTGACTCTATGTAAAACATTGGTATTCAGCAGTATCTGGTTGGACTAGAGGGTGACCCCAAAATAGTTGGGAAGAACACGGGCGTTCCAATATAAAATGGCGCCTAGGGCACTCCTGCACCCCTTTTTAAATTACACACAACACATTAGCACAGTGAGCAAACCTAGGTCGCATGACCTTTCTTGACCAATTTTAAACCTTCAATAACGAAGGTATTAATTTCAACTTCTTAAAAATCGCTTGCAATGCTGCAATTTTAAGGGAATTTGAATAGAAATAGGCAGATTTGAGTTAGGTTAGGTAACAGTATTGGTGACTTTTTGCGCCCCCTTCGATAAGCACCCAGGGGTCTTGCCCTAACTGCACCGCCCTAGTTACGCCACTGGGGAAGAGGCTAGAGCAAGGTGTTGATGAGCAATTTTAATTGTAATATAGTAATGCTTGTTGTGAATGAACTCTTCCTGGGAAGTTCTACCAACATTCTTATTTCAGCTGCCAAGCATCATGGCTTTGTTCTGGATTAAAGGGTATGTGTGGGTGCTGATGTAGGTAAAGTCTTATGAGATATTTCAGCTTTGTCACTGATATGACAACTCCTCTGCGATGCCTCTGTTTCTGCAGATTTCCATAGACGGTGGTAATCGCTTACCATCAGATAGGCTGTCTGATTGTTTGACCCCTAATAACATAAATGTACCAGGCTTGAAGATTTGATAGGAGGTAAATTGAAGCCTTCATCAGCCTATAATGTGCCCACTGCTGAGACACAGGCCTCCTGTCGTTGAGAGGGAGTGGGCCGTTATCAACCATGCGGGCCTAGTTCTGGTTGATATCTATCACATGTCTTTGAAATTTTGGTTTTACGACATGCCAGTTTCCGTCCATTTTGAGAACAGGGGTGATAAAATTAATACACGAAGTACCTGCCTGGGTTTGAAGTCACGACTCGTAAGTAAGTGTGGACCGATTGGATCTGAAATCTTGCTAAACGATGTATATCGAGGATTAAGACTCTCGCAGATAGCCCGATGCAAGTTTGCGACGCGATTTTGGTAAAACTATTCCCATGAAGTTTTCATAGAAATTGTTCTTCTAGTGTCGCGTCGCAATGTCAATGTTCTTTTTTACTCTCGTCATTTTTTGACAATATACATCATTTTAATATCGACAATTTTTTAGTGATTGTTATGGAAATCATGTCACTTTGTTTAAATAGGTTCATTTTATTTATGTTGATTATTTTACATATTGGGAATCAGAGAACGTTGTAGGCCTTACAGACTGTAGATTTGTAGACGATTTTCTATTCTGTATTTTCATTCCTCTAAGTACCTGGTACTTATTGACAGGCCTGCACTGTCCTCCCATACCTATTATCACTGTAATTTGAAAACATTGTTAAAGCCAATGATTTTTAAAAGAGTAACCGTGGAGTTTCTTGCCGGCGCCTATCCATAGGAAGCGACAATTTGGAACCGTGCACCTAGCTTCTGACGTTTCATAAGTGCCCATGCAGGTTTATATGAAATAACATTTTGATTTTGAATGTCGTGTCGCACCTGTGTGCGGGGAGCCTTTACAAGATTGTAATAGGAATTTAAAGTCTCTTATGTCTGGAAGTCATGATCAAAAGTACTAGGGCCGAAGTAACGTAAAGAGTTAACGTACAAACAGTTAGATACTTTTTATATGAACATTGCATCAGCGGTCGGCAGCTTGTGATCTCGTAATTACTATCGACAGACATTACGTCACATCCTACTCGGGCGATCGACTGTGTCTTATATAGATTAAAATGTTTTTTATTTGCTGGTAGCCTAGTACATTTTGGTAGTATTTTTGTTGTGCGCACGAGCTATTGAGTATGGTTATTGTAAGCAAACGAATTCAGATATGATGACCAGCAGGGTTGATGTGTAAAGCGGAGGAATGTGGAAAATGTCGTGAAGAAAGTTTTGAGTAGGAATGTCGATGGCTATAAGAGTAGGGGGAGACCAAAGAAACGATGGATGGACTGTGTGAATGATGATATGGTTAGAAAGGGGGTGACTACCGAGAGGACGACAAATAGAGAAGTCATCGTCTATCTACCCAGCTTATTCCCAACTATGTTCCTTACCGGATTCAGTTGTTTTTTTTTAATTATGATTTTTTGCCATACCTACCGCCGAATGAACCAAAGAAAATTCAACCTTATTTCAAGGGAATAAGACTTTATTTTAAATGCATAAAGTAATGCTAGGGTCAACACGTTTTTCTTGGCTTAGCTTTGGTCGTTATAATGCTTACAACTCAATACTCTAATTGCGGTGTATAAGGTATTGCTTTAATTCTGCAACAACTTGGATATCCGGCGAGCCAGGGCCACAATTCTGTATGGTTTTGTTTGTAATGAATCCCCGCGGAATTTTACTACGTCAATATCGCGTTTTGTAGAAACCAATGTTTTTTTTTTTTTTTTTTTTTTTGGGTGGGAAATCATCAAATGACTTCTCCTGCTGAGTAGAGCAGGAGGGCGTGTCAGACTTTTACTGACTAAAACCCACCCGTGTTCCCTCAGTAGCCCGTATGCCAGGGGCCGTGGTATCTCTTTCGAACAAACCCGCACCCCTGGCAGGCATCGGCCCTTGCGGACCCCACCAGTGGTTGCTGACATCTTTGACGGCGCGCGTGAGGAACACAACGCGCCGTCCCGTCTACCACTTTTCGGCCGCAGAGGATAGGGAGAGCGGCTGACGCTGTACCGACACTCCTCTTCCCCTGCGGCCCCACCGCGCTGACGAGCGGCCCCACCGTTGGGTTCCTCTTGGCTTCACCGTGGAGACCACGGTTACTAAGCCCCCCCGCAACGACAATGCGGGAACCCACTCGGGGGGGTAGAAACCAATGTAAGGTAAGGAATCGAAATGTTGTATTCTGTTTGTTCCAAGACAATTTTGTCGATAATCGTGTGTGAGATAAAGAATTGTTGTGGTTTCGAAGTAAGGAATCGTTCAGTGGTCATAGTGAATTAGGGCCCTGGTTGCTTCTCACTTTTGTGGACCGTTCATACCTTCGCCTATTAAGTACTAGCTTTTGCCAGCGGCTTCGCCCGCGCGGAATATTCATCCCCTATTTAACATCCTTAGGAGTTGAATTTCGAAAAATCCTTCCTTATTCCTTGTCTACATTATAAAGGGAACCTCTGTGCAAAATTTCAGCTTTCTAGGTCCAAGGATTTGGGCTGGGCGTTGATGAGTCAGTCAGTCAGTCAGTCAGGACTTTTCTTTTGATTTATATAGATGTAGTGACAGATAAGGTCAAATCCAGTCTAAGTAGTAGGTACATAGCCCAAAACTGTCGTGTTCAAGTTATAGCGGTTATTATCTCCGGGATATTGCTTGTCTATCGCTACTTGATCTGTGGTGAGTTCTTATTGGCGCCGAGTGATTTGTTGCTGTTTTACATTTTAGTTGAATTGTTGGATTTTTAAATAATTACGTTCTTATAGCAAATTTTACAAAAACAAAAATTGTTTTAGCATAGTAATAAAAATCATGAAAAAAATATAATTTTATACAAAAATGTATATAGGTAAAATTTGTATGTAGGGGGTAATATCTGAAACTCCCAGTCCAATTTCAAAAGTTATTTTTGCATTTGATAGCCCAATTCACGAGGAAGATTATAGACTATTTAACATCTCGCTAGGGCCCTTAGTAGCTGAGCAAAATCTAAAAAAAGTCAGAAAGAACGCTAACGGAAACCGAGAAAACGAGGTGCGCTGAGACATAGTGGTGGACGAAGCTAGTCAGAAATGAAACGTTTTCTATTGCTTTTTGTTATGCAATAAGAAGATAAGCAAAATCAGTCTACATCATAAACTCATAAAACCACATTTCGCTAAAATATGAGGCATGCCAAATTGATTGCTAAAATAACAAATTAACAAAAACCAAATAACAAAAAAAAAAGAACACATTTTTCAACAATCAAAGGAACTTTAAAAAAACACCGTTGAACTTTCAAAAATCGAAAAAAAAAATATAACGGAAAAATACCGGCACTGATCAGGAGTGACCCCAAATATAGAAAAAAAAAATACATAAAAAAACAAGTTCTGGGAGTAATTAAAACGCTTTCACGCTTGCGGGTCAGAATAATTGATTTTATGACCAATCCTTCGTGTTCCACAGAAATTTTTACTATCATAGCTGAGCTATGGGTAAAAAAAATATGGCTGGGCGTCGTACATATTCGTAATCAGGAAATTACCAGAATTTTTGGGGATTTATGTTTGTGAAATACCCGAGTTTTCCTTGATATCATTGATGTAGCACAAAACTTTAGAAGTATGCTTTTTTTTTTTTGAAATTGGAGGTAGATAAAAAAAATACAACAATAAAAATTTACAAGAAAATGGAATTGATTTAAGAATCCTACGACCGAAACTCGCAACTAGGATTCGGGCGGAGACAATATTTCGTCTGAAAATTGCTATCGTTGCGCTAGTGTTAGTACCTGTCGAGGATACATACCTACAGTGAGCAGTACGATCACACACGCATTGACAATGGCTTGACGCGATAGCGCTACTAGCTACTGACCATTTATGATGAATTTGGATGTCTTCCGTAATACCAAAAATGATGAATGAAAACTTATTGTATTTTAATATTTTTTTCGACATTTTACAACTTGATAATATGAGCTATGCTTCTGAGACAACAATATTACGGAAATTGTTGGTTATAATACCAAAAAAACAGTGAGAAAACATGTCATTTACGCTGTAAAAATGTGCGAAATGCAATTCGCTTAAACTTCATTTCAGGTAAGTATTTTGGAAAAAAAAAACCCTACGAGCCTAGATAAATACTGTCTGAATCCGAATATCATCATAATATGATGGAAATATGCTCAAGTGGCAAATGATTTAGGTATTACGTTTGTATGGACAGTTCATTGTACGTAGGCCTCTTAAGTTGCCCCTTCCAAAATGTTACCAAAAATTGTACGGTATGTGACAGACATCTACCAGCCCGCACTGGGCCCGCGTGGTGGATTTTTGCCCACTCCCTCTCATAGAGAGGAGGCCTGTGACCCATCAGTGGGAATATTCTCATAGCTAGCAATACTTGAATGTAGAACACAAATAGGATTAGAGGCTACCTTAATTCATAATTGTCGTTATAAAGCAATGACAACTATTAACGTTGGCCGCAAGAGGAACGTATCTTCCATACATCCCGTCTGACCCGTTCTCATGAGTCATTTCCAACATTTATTTTGCATCAAGTACATACATTCTGTTATATTCACGCTGATTCTGTTATGTCGTTAGTAGAGTTGTGTACAATGATAGAACAGTCTTATAGAAAGACGGATTTTTTTTCTGTAAAAAAAAAAAAACAATCGGTCTTCAACGTCATAATTTTAGCGAAGTTATTAAAATTTCATCATCATCATCATCATCATTTCAGCCGAAATACGCCCACTGCTGGACATAGGCCTCCCACAAGCTCTGCCACTTCCACCGGTTCTCAATTTTCACAGCTAGTAAAAGTGTACACCGCTATAATTAACATCAAATTAATAACTGAAAAAATAGGCCTTATATTAATCACTACTATTGAAATAGGCCGGTTCATTCATTCATTTCATTCCTCTATGAACTAAAATACAACAATCAAACAAACAATATAAACTTTGACAGAATTCCCATTAGAAAAACAACTTCGTATAAAATCAAGAAAGTTTGCGTAGTTTTAATTACTTGTTAATTACGACTTTGGATGTTTCAAGAACTTTTTAATTACTAACGACAGACAGTAAGAAACTATTTTAATATTTTCCGTGAATTTAGGAAATGTATTTAGTTATCTTATGAAGCCCCGGAAACTTTTTGAACTTCCTTACTTAAATAAGACTAGCATTTAACCGCGGCTCCGCTCGCGTGGATGTCGGTTATCGTGTAAAAAAGTAGCCTATGTCCTTCTCCATATCCCAGGCTATACCTCTTCCAAATTTTATAATGATCGGTTCAGCAGTTTAGGCGTGAAAGCGTAAAAAACACACAGACAGAGTTACTTTCAAATTAATAATATTAAAGTTTTCCCTATTTTTAACCTAGTCCTATATTTTATAATGTAAGTTGAGCTGTCAGTCTGTAACTTTTTTTTTCAAAAATAGTAATGTCAGTGGCAAAATATTCCATTCACATGAAATACCTAGTCTCCCTAGTCATATTGTTGATTATACACCCTGTATATGACAAATAATATTTTGTTTCTTGACATCAATAGCAAAATATATACTCTCAATTTATGCAAATACGTAATCTGCTGTAAAAAATAACCCTAAGTCTTCCGTGCTTAGTGTCAAGTGATAACTAAGCAATACCTCTTTACAGCTAATTACAAAACTTTGACCTCTCAAAGAGCGTGTTACCGAATTCATTAACACTAAGCATAAATTCATCTCGTGATTAATCCGCTGACCTTAGATGAGGAGGTTCATAAAAACAGTGTTCTATTCATAATTACAAATAGGAAGGTAGTATGATAAGCAGATAAGGGACCAAGGACGTGTGAGGTGTCTCCCATTGTATGGTAATGTACGGACAGGCGGTGTAGGGTGGCCGCGAAGTTTTAAGATTGTGGGACATTTTTTTTTCTTGACAGATGCGATTTTTTTTTTGTTTCAAGAAAAAAATATTTGGATACATTGGATCACATTGGATATTTTATAGTCCTTTTTATATTTGGAGCAGGAAGCCGTAGCCGTTTGTGTATTCAAACAAACTTGATTTGAGAAAAAAAAAAGAAAAACAATTTAAAGCCTTATAATTTTGAAGCATCAAGAGTAAAACAGTCTTCTACATGATTTTGGTACAGAAACGTTAAATAATGAGGTATTTATCAACTCCGTACAATTATAAAACAGTGATTCTTCACAATCTTGATTGTGTAATACTCATCATCATACATCCAGCAATCTAACCGCGCCACTATCAATCAGAATCACACATTTGAAGAATATTACTTATCCATTGCTTCTTTTGTTCGAAAAATTTGTTTGCTCAACATCGTAAAAACGCAATGAATGTTGATGAACTGTCGAAATGGAAGCCATTCTTACAAATAGCGTGTTACGCAATAATCTAACGCACAATTAAGGCAAAAGATTAAGTTGAAGTTTTAATCAAGAATGCTTTCATTAAAAAAACTATGGCTGTCAGTGGCGAGGGTTGGAATTATGGCCAGGATAAGCCGTTCCGAAAAAAAAACTCTCACCGCGTGATGCAAGCTTAGTTTCCTTAGAGGATAAAGCCCCACTTTCAGTCATACTGAGTTCGAATCAGAGAATTTTGTACGGAAGATAACTGGTTTTCATTGCGTGCAGGTGCTTTTTCAGTAAAACTTATAAACTCATAAAATGTATTGTACAATGAAATAATGAATGGTGGATCGGTGGGGTGGAATTTCTTAAAGGTAAGCCGATGGGAATCGGTTTGTATTGACGCTTCGCCACTGACGGCTGTTTAATTATGAGCACTGATAAACCTTCTCTTGATTAATTTGACTGCCAAAAAATTTGACATAATAGTTTAATAAATAACCTGAACCATATTTGATACATCTACCAACCCGCACTGTGTGGATTATGGCCCACTCCTTCTCCCATTCACAGAGGCAGTGGGAACATTATAGGCTGCTTATGTATGTATGTATAATTGAACGAGTAAATGTGGTTCACTCTAAGGAAATGGAGTAAATTAATATTTACTGTCAAGTTTCAAGTAATTAACACAATAACTTTTGTATTGTTATCAGACTCGATGAGCCTGCCTAATAGACGAAGGGATAGGCAAAAATTCAAAAATATAGATAGGAGAGATCGAGGAGAGTTGTGACAATTTTGACTTAAAAGAACATATCTCAACAGAGAAACATAGGTACCACGATTATGAACTCTATACCACAATGCAGCTCTATCCTTTTTTTTAAACAGGCATCAAAGTCAATGAAACTTATAAGGATTCTGAGAAAATCTATGAAAACTGAAACTACGTCTTTTGTCACAACTCTCCTAAGAGCGAGGCAAATTGTGACAGGTACCAAGGTATATTTGATAGATAAAATACTTTATGAATTAAAAACAAAACACATGTTAAAAACAAAGCACAAAAATGTACTTTAATTATCTTTGGCATAATTGTACGAACTAAAATACTTAACATAAAACAGTAAACATGACAAATATCTAAAAAAAAACATTACAAGGTCAGTTGTTTTATATCAGTCAAAAGTCTTAATTTTATCTGATAAACAATTCTTCTTAGCTAGTCGATAGCAATCTAAATACAGTCAGTCAGAATTTGGCTACGATTTTAGTTTTATTTACTAACACAAAATGTTATTATTATAATATTTATATTTAGGTTAAGGTATCTATGGGTCTTTGTAACCTGAAAATTATTTTTTTAGCACTGGCATAGGATTTAAAGCAACACAAATAAAACAATCATTTTCTGCATCTTCTTCGTCATCACTTGCAGTTTTCTTATCAGTTTTCTTGCACTTTTATCAGTTTTTCGTGTATGTTTAGGTACACACGGCTACACATCAAGCAATACATTTCCAGTATAAGCTGATCTCCTATTATAAATGATTTCCGTACAGTACGAGATCAGCGTAAATTGGAAATGTATAGTTCCAATTGGACTTTAAATAATTTCTACATACACAATCTTCCCATCAATCAATGTCCCGTACTTCTGAGCCTCATGGTCACCGCGTTCGTTTCGCCGTTTGGTTTAGTAGGTAGCGGTAGGAAAGACAGATAAAAACTCGTTGCGCCTGCGTCGCCGGTGCCAAGGGAAAACACTTTATACTTGATGCTTTCACGCGTTTAAAAGTGATGCGGGGTTCGCAGGAATGTAGCCACTTTTGTATGTTATAGCATTATTGTTTTGTGAATTTTTTGCTTGTAGATGCAGATTTTTTTTCTTTTTGAAATTAAAACATGTTTTTAGTTCATTAGCTAACATGTACTGTCTGAGTTTTAAGCAATGTGCTGTAGGTTCAAATCTAGAATGTGATAAAAGTGCGGGATATAGATAACTGATTAGCAGATTGACACACGTTGATACGTGTCATACGACTGTCAAAGTTGATAGTCAATTTGTTTAGCACTAAATTTTCTTTATCAAGTTTTGCATTTTCATAGCTTTCTCTGAAATGTAAAGTGAATTGAAGTGATGTTATTGGTTTTGTAATTAAATTAAATTAAAATTAAAATTCATTTATTTCAGGCAAGTTTTTTTTAATAATAACGATCAACCAATCGCAACACAGTTCACAGTCACAATAGCACAGCTAAATTGTGACTGTGAACAATTTTCACATTGACACGTTTATTACTTTTAAAAATACATATTTGACTGCCTCATTGGTGTAGTGGTCGCAAGCGCTATTGTTAAGCATGTGATCCTGAGTTCGATTCCTGGGTCGGACAAAATTTTATTGGGTGTTTTCTGCCTGGAATTTTTGAGTAGCAGCCAACGGGGTAATTGTGACACAGGTACTTACATTGCGTTACTTACGTCGTTGAGTAGACAATTTTTTCGAACATATGGCGCAATGGATAAACAATGGGTTTCCTTCATAATAATTCAGATTGTGATAGATGGTGTGTTACGTAATAAGGGTCTGGATTTTTGAGCGATTGTTGGCAATAGGCTCGCCCCTATTACATGGGACTTACACAGAATTGGCGGGATGTGAGTGTAATACTATAGCTATACGTCTAGCTAAACCTTTGGGGATTACAAGCGTGATGTTATGTACATAAAGGCATAGTAACCTACTTATAGTACGTGTTCAAAGCACCTGCTCCACTTTTTGTGGATCAGACATCAAATTAATTTTACATTTTAAAACTAGAAAAGTATAATCTCACCTTGCAATTAAGAATGTTACAAATAAATAAATTTCCTCAACAACAACCAACCAACAAGTTTCGCAAACAAAAAACAGTACTTTATTAACATTTTTATTGGAAAACTTGTTACGCTTACTGTACACGCAAAAAGCGACAGTGTATATCTTTAGATCTCTGTGATCGATTGGATAATTAAAATTGTGCTTTAATCGTATGTTAATAGAGTCGGAATTAAGTTGTAGTGTCAGTTTAATGGAATTAAGTCCATTTTATTATGCCTTTAACGGGATGGACAAGCTCTTTACCCGTGTTGTGAATTTAACAAAAATTTAAGAGCTACTGTATTTTCAATCTAGTGTAATATTGGCTGGAAAGACTATTAATAATAATAAAAATCAGCCTATAATGTTCCCACTGCTGGGACACAGGTCTCCTATCTGTGAGAGTGGGCTGTATGTAATCCACCACGCGGGCCCAGTGCGGGTTGGTAGATGTCACATCTCTTCAAATTTTTGGTTCTAGGATATGCCGGTTTCCTCACGATGTTTTCCTTCACCGTTTTGAGAGCAGTGGTGATGTGATAATTTACTTCAAGTAATGGACAGACGCCAGAACATCGAGCTATCCCAAACCATCATTTTTTTTCCAATTGAACATGAACCTTACGCTTATGTGATAAAATTGAAAACCTATCAAAGAAATTTGTCAAATTGTACTACGACCTGAATTCGCAATTCGCGACAGTTACAGTGGCCATAACCACTATTAATGTGACCAGAGGACTGACCTATTTTTCGGTCAAAAAATCAGCATTGCCATACAACGTGGCATTGTTGCCAGCTTTTTGGGCAGTTTTCTCGTTGACAACGATGCGGACTAAGTTTTTGATGCCTTTTATGATTTTTTCTTTTTTTATACTTGCACATATTATTATTTTAAGACTATTAATGTTGAATAATCATGTAAAATGCATCGGAAAGCACGTTAAGTCATTAGTCCCGCTGATGCCCAAACACTAAAGTTAAATATGTACAGACGCCAGCAGATCAAGCTATTCCAAACTGTAAAATTTTCCCAATTGAAAATGAACCTTATGTTTTCGGTATAAAGTTGAATATCTATCAAAAAAACTCGACAGATTATACTCTATACATGGACTCATTCATACCAAGATAGAATCTTCATCAAACATAAAAATGTTACAATTTACTTATACAATTTTTATTTAATTTTCCATTAGTGATGCATTCTTTTGCCTCGCGATAGGACGGAACATGACAAAAACATGTTTGTTTGATAAATGTATGTGATGTGGGTAGTATTGTATGTAACTGATGTAGTTAGTATTGGCAAAGATTACATAAATTATGTAAACAAATGTCGTCATAGTAATTTTACATGATAAATTAGCCTTTTGCCAACTATTTTGGGGTCAGCTTCCAGTCTAACCGGTTACAGCAGAATACCAGTACTTTTCATGGAGCGACTGCCTATCTGACCTCCACAACCCAGTTGCTGGGTAACGCGATACCCCTTGGTCAAACTGGTTGTTAGAGTACCTATCGGGCTTCTGACGACCCGTAACGACTGTCAAAGATCCACGAATGACAGTCGGTACCCACGGCTTAACGTGCTTTCTGAGGAGGGGTCTTGGTATGTAAAAATGGTCACCCATCCACGGACCAACCGCGGCAAACGTAGCTTAACCTGATCGATTAACCCGTGTAGTTGTTATTACTTAGCCACAAGCCTCCTCAATACACATAACAGACCCACCCTATCACTGATAATTTAAAAGCCGTAATATCTACTGCACTCGAAAAGTAAAAATTCCTAAACATACATCATCATGATCATCATATCAGCCGAAAGACGTCCACTGCTGGACATAAGCCTCCCCCAAAAGGGGAGGATTTGCCATAATCGCCACGCTAGGCAGGTGGGTTGGCGATCGCAGTATGGTGGTAAAATGCATAGAGAACGCTGCTGCCCATTCTCTAGTAAGTCCCTTAGTCGTCTTCTACGACACCCACGGGAAGAAATAGGATGGTGCTATTCTTTTACGTCCGGCACCACACGAAACCCTATACATACGAATACCATAAAATATCATTTACCGTTACCATTTCTGCCCTAATTACATTATGTTGTCAAAAGTAAAACGAGAGATAAAAATTCATTTGCACGATAACGTCACTCGCTGGTTTCGGGAGCTATGCTCCACTGAAAGATGAGCGAGATATGAGCTAGCTGAGCTAAGCTGTGTCCTTCTGAGCGTTCATGAGCAATCTGTTTGTAGTACTTGGTCATAGACCTGTTGCCTATAGTCTATTCAAGGTTGGTTTAGAAATCTCTGTTTTATGTTTGATCTTGAAGAAAATCTGTTAATTTTGTGTTGTACACAGGATAAGTATTAAACCAGTGCGCAAACTGTAACCATGAATTCGGTATATTATTCTAGAACCCCCAGCGCAACAGCTGATTATTTTTTTGTATACAAAAAAAAATAATCTGCTGTTTCATAGAAAAGTGCAAATACCTACGCGGTCAAAATGTGTGGAACAGCGGTTTTTTTTTTGTATAACCTACGAAAAAAATCTGCCCTGGAGGGTCTAGAATAATATGCTGAATGCATGGTTACAGTTTGCGCACTGGTTAAAAACTTATCCTGTGTATACTGGATACTTTGGTAAAACTACGTCCATATTAATTTTAGTGGGAACGGCTGCGAATTACGGGTCGTAAGTTCGAAACCAGACTGGCACTCGGTGAAGGAAAACATCGTTAGGAAACCGGCATGTCCTAGAACCAAACATTCGTACACATGTGACATCTACCAAACCGCAATTGGTTCGCGCGTTCACCGAGAGGAGGGTCCCAGCAGTGGGAACATTATAGGCCGATTATGCAATTTAACATTTACACATTTTCCCTAAAAATACTCTCGTCATCATAACCTGCCTAGCCTTTTTCCAAGTGTGACGAGGTCAGCTTCCAGTCTAACCAACTGCGGCTGAGTACTAATATTTTACATGGAGCAACTGCCTATGTTTCCTCCACAACCCAGTTACTGGGTAATACCTACGGTATCGTAGTCAGTAAGACTTCCCTAAAAACAATCAAGAATTAAAAATGAGCATTTTAAAATGTCTTGTTTTACAATCAGACCGTATCCTCAAAATGTGTCTTATCCAATATCTGACAAAATTATAAAAACACATGTTTTAGACCTTATTACAAACACTTAAAGTGTAAAATTGCGTAAATCGATTACATTTGTATTTTTGTAATTGTATTTTTTTACATACACGGTATTAGTATTAAAAGATATTTTTTATTGATGTAAATTAATAAGTTAATAAAGTAATTATATAAAGTAATAAAATGGCTTATAGGTAATATTGAATTACAAGGCTTTTCATTCATAAAAGCCGACATAACATAAAAATATTACGACCTAAGCTTTAAGCTTACATTTTATTCCTTTTAGTGAAACCTAAGTAAGCTTTCCAAGTTAAACCTAACGTCAAAACACTTAAAACTTTTAGTATAAGCACGGCAAGTTTAATGTATTAACGTTAGTGTGTACCTAGACAGGTTTTTTGCTTAGATTACTTACTAATACGAACCATGACATTAAAATAATTTCATGTATTTGAATTGATTGACAACTAAATACAATTCAATTTAATTAAATTTTAAACTTAGTGATATTACAATAATTTTGATGAAAACAATCTTCAAGATTTTTCCAAATTCTGAAACCGAACTTTTATTTCGTATGTATATGTTGTAACATTCCGTTAAAGCTCAATTTTTCAATCTCAATAGGTTGTTTTAGTGCTGAAGTTGACAAGGATTTTTCAGCTGAGTAGGTTCACTGAACGATCTTTAATATCGTCACTCACAAACTAATTTTCAATGTATTTTTTTTTTTTTTCATTTATTTCATAAACAAAAAACATTTGTGTCGAAATATAGGAATATACCACGAGCTTAACCCCCTATAAAAAGTGCCTTTAAAAAATATCTTCCAACATATCTTCGAAACATCGCGCCTTGTGCCATAAACCGTCAGTAAGTCATATCATCGGGGCAGGCGGATGTTGGATGGCACAAAAACCGTTCCGCACTGACGGGTGCCAGTCAAAACATTGTGCCAAATGTACCAGGCTCGAAGATTTTATAGAAGGTGTTATGGAGACTCCTTTGTTAGAGAAGCATGACTGTACCAGGGTTTTACGTGTAGCAGGAGGTAATATCGAGTCTGCATTTGTATCAAGAATAGATCGAGCATTGAGTATCCAACAAAGTCCATCTCAGCGAGTCGATAAAATACACAGTTCGATTTTCAAATTCTGGCGCTAAATAGTGCGTTGAAGTGTGTCTGCGTCTGTATCTGTGCCCGGTTGACGGCGATAGGCTCGCCCCTATTACATGGGACTTGCGAAATGTGATACCTATATAGATACACCTCTGCCGAACCCTTCGGGGAAACTAGGCGTGATGTTATTTTGTTGTGTCATTCAGAATTGTCAGTAATTGCGGAGCAGGTGTTGGGAATCCCGATCAAAAGTACCAGGGCGGCATGTTATAGAAGGTGACGTGCTATCTTATAGTAGGTACTGTATCTAGTATCGTGACCTCATACGTTTGGTAGACTCAACTAGTGCCCTATTGTTTTTGATTCCCACCTGTTGAAGTCTTGGAATGGGAAGAATTCTTGAACGGAAGTATTGGGCAAACATGGTTGTAGGATTTTTATATGACTAACAATATCATACAATTCCACTTGGCGTGGAACCTTCCTAAGATCGCTGGGAAGACCTGTATGAGACACGCAAATACCAGGGAAGTATGACACAAAAGAGCCTATTCTGAGTAGTGGGTGGAACCAGGCAGCCAATGTTGATGATGATGGTGATCCTTACTAAAGGGAGACCGGTAATCAAGCTATAAACATAGTGATAATGCATTTCTAGTAATTTAAAGTTCGAAATTGAGTCTGTATCTTTGGTAAGGCCACTTTAGATTTGCTATCAAAAATCATTTGAGCGGACCAAAGTCGAAACTTCATCAGCAAAGCCAATATGGCGAAGTGGTGACCAATATTGGAGCTAAACATTTTGGACCAAAGTCGAAACTTTAACATCCAAGACCAATATGGTGAATTGGTAGCCAATCTTGGAGCCAAGAATTTTTGCACAGAAAATATGATAAAAATCCGCATAAATAATAACCATAGTAAAGTAGGCATAACTGCTTGTAATATTTTATTGGTTTATCACGAGGCTGAGTCAGTATCCACCTCAGTGATGGTGGCTCTAGATGCATTTATTATACCAGGAAAATATTGTAGGGTTCGCAGAAAATGGTGACGGTCTGTATCTGTCCTAAGCAGAGCGTTTAGAAAGAACTGCCCGAGCAATTGGCTGGCTCCATTGGAATTAAGACCGTATCACCATCGCATAAAGTAGAAAAAAAAGAGCAACCAAGTCGCGAACACGCGCCAGCCGGCTGTGTCGATATTCATACAATTTTATTCTTTAAGCTTATAGTTCTACGGTCCTATTTTCAATGGAGCCACCTGACCCCAAGGCCTGCACGGCCAAATCATTGTTTTCCTATCATTCCATTTTCTTTGTATAAAAGAGTTTCACCTTGTAAGTGCCCCCCCTTCCTGAGTTCCCCTTGTTGGACTTACTAGGCTTTCCCCTCCATTGTAAGACCAAAAAACAAGTACCTATAATATTGCAAAGACAGGTCCGTCGGTCATACAAAAGATGTACGCACGGCTACACATCAAGCTATACATTTCCAGTATAAGCTGATCTCGCACTGTAAGGAAATCCTAAACAATGCGAGATCAGATTATACTGGAAATATATAGCTTGATGTGTAGCCGTGTGTACTAAAGGCTTTCGCAGACTCGAGTAGATCAATGTTCATGAAGTTTTTATTGAAATTGTTCTATTAGAGTCGCATTACGCCTGTCTGCGGGAGCCTTAATTTATTGGCATTTTAACGACTTCTAAAATCAAATAAAACCTTTGACCCACATTTTCACCTTTGATATGACAAAAAAAAAAAACAACAAAAAATACTATTCTAACACTTTTTGCTGTCTCTACCACAGTGACTTATCATGTCTGTAAGTAAGTGTGTGTGTGTGTATTTATACTAAACTATCAAAGTGTGGGGTTTCCTGTAATTATACGCGTCTTATAATATACTAGTTTACTTACTGCATATTGTAAATATTATATAATACATGTCTCTAATATTAGAATAACTGGAACATTTAAAAGACGAACAAACTAAATTCAAATCAAGGGAGGCCCTAATTTATTATAAGTTTTATACGGCGTTTATATGGTACACCTTAGGAGGGAGGAAAAAAAAATCCGATGCCACAAACCGTGTGGTGCCGGACGTAACAGAATAGCAACCATCCCATTTTTTCCTGTGGGTGTCGTAGAAGGTGACTAAGGGATTTACTAGACAATGAGCAGCAGCGTTCTCTATGCATTTTACCACCATACTGCGATCGGCAACACGCCTGCCAAGCGTGGCGATTATGGCAAAAACCCCTTTTAAGGATGGCTTATGTCCAGCAGTACTGAAATGATGATGCCACAGACCTATGTATCTGCGTCATCGTAACACTTAAACAAGTAGATCAGACTTAACTGTTTTTAACGGACTTCAAAAAGAAGGAGGTTCTCAATTCGTCAATCCTCTGTGTTTTTTTTTTTCTATTTTTGAGACTCGATATCTCCGTCAATTGTGAATGGATTACGAATGTTCTTTTTTTAATATCCTATCCATTAAAAAAGAACTTTAGAATTCCATTTACAGTACGCGTCAGGGGTGGTCTTATAATATTCACTTTGCTTTGGTAGTGTGACATCGCAGGATGTTACTAGTTTTAATAACGCGGCCATACAGGCCGACACATCGCGACTTAAATCTATATTACTTAAAGATTGTATAGTTGCCTACTCTACATACTAAGTTCGTATACATAGTATATCTATATAGGTACATACTATAGTAGGTAGGTAGGTATTGATTATGCCACTTCCTCTGGATTTACCTACAGCATGCACCTGCTTATTTGTTGCTTAATTTACATACTATATTGTTTGTTTTGCTATGTTATATATTGGAAACTATCAATCAATCTGTGTAGCAAATTCAAAAGTCATTTAAACAAATTAGGCTGAGAATCAGCACATTTCGAATATCAAAATTACCCCAAAACGCCCGCCCTTCACCACTTCCGCCTTTCCCCAATGTTGGGGTCAGCTTCCAGTCTAACCGGATGATAGGAAAAAAACAACAAAAAAGTACAATAAATCTAGGGAAATCATGAAAATTAAAAAGGAAGAACTGTGCGAGGCCAAAAAGGCTCATATCTCAGCATGATGCTTCGATTTTTGAAAAAAAAAAAAACAAAGACCGCAGTGCTGGTTTGGTTTGGACGCATTTCTGACCTCCACAACCCAGTTACTGGGGATCAAGATGTTTTGGTAAGAGTGGTTGTCAGACTTTCAGGCTTCTGACGACCCGTAACGACTGTCAAAGATCTACAAATAACTGAACTGAATTTGATAAAATTTTGCGAAGAGGCAGATTGGTACACAGTTCTAAAAAGACGTTGGGTACTTTTCATCCATCGAAGTTATGGTAAAATTGTCTCTAATGTATTGTGGTACTTTCCATCATTAGACATCAAACCCCCCCTATCTTTAGACACAGACATGTTCTAATTCGGAACAGAATTGCCAATGAGCCACTGTTCCTTTAATTCGAAGCAACAAGTCTGGATGGAAACTTATGTTGATTATGTAAGGGAAAGTAAGCCTGCTCTTCTCCCTACCCCAAACTGTTCCAAGATGGATAGCAACACAGTAACTTAAATCATCTGATTACGAATTCGCGGTTAGAAAACCTTACCATCATACACGTTCCAGCATTCTTTAAAAACGCCTTTTGCGTAATTTAGCGAAAGAGACGGCAATACACTATAACACGCGTCAGAGCGAGACAGAAAATGCCGGCGCTACTTCAAGGCAATCAACGTTTACTTATAATCCGCTTTCCAACTACGACACAGAGACGATTTCGGTGTTTGAATCATAAAAGAGTTGGAACACAGTGGTTTGACACAGTAACTCTGTGTCGAGAGTTCGAGACTCGGTCGCTCGCTGTTTTCTTGATTTCCAAGTATTTGTTGGTAACTCCTTTTCTTTTATATACTCCTGGTACACGATATGTAGAAATATCCTTTTGTTGAGAAAATTCATTGTCCTTTTTTGACCGACCGTGGCGTTTTAAAAGTGGGGTGATGTTTTTGTGTGCACATTTCTGTCCGTTTATATTGTATTGCATACTAAAACGCTCTACATTTAGAATTAAATCTTTTGATTTTGCATAATCAGGGCCTGATAATGTCACCCGGTTGTCAACATCGAAAAACAAATATGGTTGTCGCAGATTTCAATTTTCTTGTCAATTAAGACCAGTATTTAAATTAACATACGTAGTTTATTGAGGGAGGAAAAACATAAGTCATAGCATAGTGCAAATGATTTAGATAAAATGTTTATTTAGGCAAAATAAAATTTATCAAAACGTTTGAATTTATTTAAGATTTTTTTACTTCACCCACATTTCAAGAGAAAGGGCGAAATCTAGACCCTAGAGAGTTCAACTGAAAAAGTAGGTACTCAAAGAAAAACTGAAACCACTTTTCCCGACCTCGGGAATCGAACCCAGGACCATACCGCCAATGCCTAGTATCATCTATAGGTACATCATTTTCTTTCTACCGTTTATGTATACCTAGTACCTATTTGATATTCATCAGCATCTGCTTAGCCTTTTTCCCCAATAAGGGTTTTTATGAATATTCAAGCCACCAGATAGCGCCACTTTGACAAGAGGTCTTCCAGTTCAACAATGAACTTAAAATATTTGATGTCATTCGTTTCATTCATTCGTTCACCATTCAGTCTGTAGGCGCTTTGACACGTTTGCCAGGTGCCCGGACCTGACGTCTCAGTGCTGCCACCTAGTGAACGTCATTTCAGAAAACCCTCATTATAATGGGGTTGGCTTCCAGTCTCATCAGATGCAGCTGAATACTAGTATATTACATGGATCGTCTGCTATTTCCCCTCCACAACCCAGTTGCTGGGTAACACGGTACTTCTTGGTAAGACTGCATCGTATCTTGGATGTTTAGTCAATCATCTCGAACTTATTTGTGGTCAGCGCAACGTGTCTTTTAGTTCCATACACTTCTCTATTAGTCGTCATCTCTGTAGTCTGAAGACACACCTTTTCTAACCATTCACACATTCCGTTCATCGTTCTTTTGACCTTCCCCTACTCTTCTAAGCATCGACGTTCATACTCAAAACTTTCCTCACGACATTTTCCTCATTCCTCCGTATCACATGCTCATACCATGACAACCGATTTCGACACAACTTTTCGGGTTTAATAAATTATACTGGCCGGTACCTGGCGTGTGCTACTACGCTAAATAAAAAAGAAATACATTTTGATTATTGGTTGTCCATTTTTTGGTTTTGTAAGTTCCCATGTTTTTTTTTTTTGTTTTCATCAATAACATCATTTCAGCCGAAAGACACTGGACATAGGCCTCCCCCAAGCCTCCACTTCGACCGGTTCTGCGCTTCTCGCATCCAGCGGATTACTGCGGCCTTCACAAGGTCATCGGTTCATCTTGCGGGAGGCTTTCCAACGCTACGTCTTCCGGTACGCGGTCGCCACTCCAGAACCTTTCGGCCCCATCGGCCATCTGTTTTGCGAGCAATTTTCTGTTTTAGTTGTCTAAAACTATCTTCGCATTAGCCTTTCCAATTAAACCAATTTGGGGCCCATCGGTTGGGTGGTTTCAAAGTCTTTAAGTAACGAAACAATTTTTGTCTTTTAAATGTTCCTAAAACCAAGGCGCCCTTGCATATTTCCATTTATTAATTTACAATATTAGCTAGTGAAATCTAACTGGGTTTTCCACATGAATTAATTACCGTTTATAATTTATCTAAACATTAATGTATTCAAGAATTTAAGGCTAGTTATATGACCTAAATTACTAGGAGTATAGTTACGAAAACGTCTAGGTCTCTAGGTGGTTAGCATTGTGCTTATGTGCTAAGTAATTTATGGATTTATGATGATAAAATAGCATTGTTTTTTTTTTTAGAGTGGATAATCATCAGATAACTTCTCCCGCTCTGGATGGAGCAGGAGGGCGTGTCAGACTTTTACTGACTAAAACCCACCCGTGTTCCCTCAGTTGCCTGTGTACCAGGGGCCACGGTATCTCTTTCGAACAACCCGCAACCCTGGCAAAAACATCATTATGTTAGCCCGTCTTCTGCTAAATAAAATAATCAGCCTCCAAAATTCCCGCTACTGGGACATAAGCATCCTTTCTTCGAGAGGGGGAAGGCAATCCACCACGCTAACACAGTACGGGTTGGTAGATGTCAAATGTCTTCGAATTTATGGTTCTAGGACACGCCGGTTTCCTCACGATGTTTTCCTTCGCCGTTTTGAGAGCAGTGGTGATGAAATTATTTACACAAAGTAAAGCGCCTGTCTGGGTTCGAAGCTACGACCTTACAACTCGTAAGTTGCGGCCGTTACCACTTGGCACCAGACATGGGACTTAAGAACCTAGTCGCGGGCTCCAACTCACTGGTGGGCCTGGATGAAAATCACGCTGTCTCACCAGGCTTCGTGTCCAACAGAGGTAGTATCCGTGATGAGCAGTTAGACGCCTGTCTACACGAACAAAATTATTGAGTGACCTGCACGATCAGTTAGGTATTATAGTAAAACAGGCGCGTAAAAAATTAAAAAAAAGTCCTTTGGCAGATCGGGTTTTCTGAAAAAACCACGGCATAAATCAATGACCAATAAAGTTTATTGAACTTTTCGATAGTTGAGCTTTATCGGTACCGACTTAGTTTTGCAGATTGTACACTTATTTTATTACTAAAACACGCCCAAAGTTAGGTTAAATTAGCAAGAAAAACGAATCTGTGTTGGCTCCTAACTTTTTAATGGTTTTTATATTTAGTACTTAATCGGTTTCCTTCACCGTTAAATAAACGGTTTCAAAGAAGACAATATTTTTACTTAATGCATCATCATCATCATTTCAGCCGAAAGACGTCCACTGCTGCACATAGGCCTCCCCCAAAAGGTGGGTTTTGCCATAATCACCACGCTTGGCAGGCGGGTTGGCGATCGCAGTATAGTGGTAAAATGCATAGAGAACGCTGCTGCCCATTCTCTAGTAAGTCCCTTAGTCGCATTCTACGACACCCACGGGAAGAAATGAGATGGTGCTATTCTTTAACGACTGACACCACACGGAGCATTAATTAATTGCATTCCTTTATTTAAACGAAATAGTTAATCAAACAAGCATTCCTTCCCTTTACGATAAGATTATATTTTTTTTCTCTGCAATGAAGAGATTTTAATAAATATTGTGACCACACCCAGGCGTTGTAACCTTGGGCTGTTTCTCATACCGAATTGTAACATGAACGTAAAATCTTAAAGAGGTTCTGCAGACAGGCGCGACTTGACAGCGCGACGAATTGGACACTGGTATAGACGCCAGCACATCAAGCTACCCCAATCTGTCATATTTATCCAATTGATTATGAACCTTATTCTTATGATGTAAAGTTGAAAATCTATCAAAGAAATTTGACAGATTGGGGTAGCTTAATGTGCTGTGTCTGTACTGTACATGATTCTGAACTCTGAAAAGTGAAAATTCAATAAAAGAGTCATTTCATAGAAAAATGTATGACCAAGCAAATTTTTTTTTTTTTTAATAACCTGCGTATAATTTCTACGCTATGAGGTCTAGAATCATGAAATATGCTGAAGATGGCGCGCCGATGTCCCTGCCATGCTGTACGAAGTAAATAACATAATTAAACCAACACATTGCACCAAGAACAAAAGCATGACTAAACCATAACGCGTTCAACAAAAAACTATTCAACATCCGACATTCCGACATCCACATTCAATCGCTCGCTCGCTACGGTGTAACACAGTCCCGGTATGGGTGTGAATGTGTCTGTAAGTACCACCTTATGGGATGCGAAAATTAATAAATAATAAGGAGACCGCCCCCGATATGCGCGAGCGCAGCGTATGCACAAATATTTTTATTAATAGTATGAGAATGCTGCAGCTGTATAGTTTTTGAGGTCTTTTAAAGTAAATCTATAGATCTGCCTATCTGTTGACATTGTTGTAAAAAAGGATTTTTAATATTTATGATACGATTGACTCTGTTTTGTATTCTAAGTTGCATGTCTAGGGTCATTTTTAATTGGCTAGATAAACTCCGCAAACGCCATTGGTGTCGTAATCTAAACACATTAAAACAAAAAATAAAATTAATTTGATGATTTTTTTTGGGGTCGTTGACCGCAGTTATTGTGCCTAGTCACTTGAAATATCGGTTTAAAAATTCTGTACTGTAAATGTATTTAGAAAGAAATAAAGATTTGTTATTTAAGGTAAAAAACAAAAATCTAGCCACGAGCCCCTTTCAGAGGGGCAAATACATGGTGATAAAATAATCCTCAATTTTACAGCTACCTACCAGTATTTACATAATAACGAGTTGCTAGAAAACTTTAATAAGAAATGCCCATTTAAGGCAAAAGGCATGTTCACTGCCTACCCTGTGATGTATAAAACGTGAAAGTAGTACTATATTGCAACAATCTTTTGACCTTTGCAACACCCGTTGATATTTCTGTGCATTTAATATAAAGTGCCATAAAGTTTTCATATGACTTCGCTTGTCAAGATTTATTTTTATAAATATGACATTTTTTTTTTTTCTTGGCAAACTAATAAGCTAGCACTCCATTCGAATTTCAAATACTACCTCAAAAACTGACTGCCAAAAGTCTGACAACCAGTCTTGCCAAGTTGTATTGCTTAACCCAGTAACTGGGTTATCTACATAGATCAGATAGGCAGTCACTCCATTAAATACTAATACTTAGCTGCTTCCGGTAAGACTGGAAGCCAACCCCGACATAGTTATAGGAAAAAGGCTACGCTAAGTGATTGATGCAGTCTGTGTAATTTTATGGAGATGACATTAATTTTCGCTTTGGTCTGGATTAGATTTGGTCCATAATCTAAATTTTCCCGGACATTAATTACAAGCTAAGTTTTTAACCAGTGCGCAAACTGGAACCATGAATTCAGCATATCATTCTAGATCCATAACGAAAAAATTTGCTGTTCCATACATTTTGACCGCGTAGGTATTGCACTTTTCTATGAAACAACATTTTTTTTTTGTAAAAACTTATCCTGTATTGCTTCTTAATCGGGAAGGTTATAATAATTATATTTTTTAATCGATCGTTGATCGTTGGGTTTTGAAAGAATTATTTATGCTGATAATCACTACAAGACACCCTTATGATCAATGTTTTGTAACAATCTATTTTACAAGAGTCTCCGTGGAATTTCTTGCCCGTTCTTCTCTATAGGTGCCTTCTACGATTTGGAATGGACAACTAGCTAGCATGTTCATTCAGAAAATGAAGATTCATTTTCTGAATGACCGACTCTTTGACAGTTCAAAAGTGTCTGTAAATGGTTTCATTGAAATTACAGCCCCCCCCCCCCAAACTGTCCATTTTTACCAATTGAACATGAACCTTACCCTCATGTGATAAAGTTGAAAATCTATCAAAGACATTTGACAGATTGGGGTAGCTTGATGTGCTGGCGTCTGTACCTACATACAACCATACGACATAATCAACATATGGTGTGAGATTGAGAGGAAGTAAATTATTTGAGTTTGAGTTTGAATCTAACTGAAAACGAAAGTTGCAATGTCTGAGAACCACAAAAAGTCAAACCACGTAAAAAAATGGACCACTAATTAAAACTCATATAAAATTCTTGATGAATTTAAGACAAGACGTACAGTTTGACCATTAAACATACACATTGAATAACAGTATACGTTCGTTCATTTTTTTCTTTATATCAGTTTGATCGTGTACTTTTTGCTTGCGTACGCGCAACCACGTGTGCGCGAACCGTGCAGCTAAAGATTTTTTATTAAAGTTAGTCGGCGAAATTTTATTAAGCACTTCATTTTCGATTAATATTGCCCGTTAATTAGTTTTTGATTCAGTACTTTCTTGATAGATAAAGGCTTAGAATTTAAAATGGCCGTTCCATTTTAAATTTGAGATTTGAATAATTATGGAATTTTGAGCATGAGCAACCATTTGTCGATTTGAATTTGGTCTTTACATTCCATTTTCAAATAAATAGTTTATAAGTAGAGAATGGGGAAAATCCAGGCAAAGACAATATTTAATTATTATTTTTTACTTTTAAGGAAACTACACAATATGTATTGTAACATAAATGTGTCTATTTCAACTATTTGTAACAAAGTTGAGTAGAGCAATCTTAGTTTGAAAAAATATTTAAAAAAAGTATTTCCAATCAGCCATTTCCATACAAAACACAGCATCCCATGTATTACAGTATACGTACCCATACGGTAGCATTTCAATAATATACATTGCGTTATTTACGTTACTAAGCAGACATTTTTTTCGAACATATTATGAAGATTAACAATGGATTAACAATACTTTCAAAATTATTCATATTCTGATTGATAGTGTGTTACGCAATAAGGGTCAATGGGACTAAGTATTTCTGTAACATTAGCTATTGTCCGCGGCTTCGCCCACGTGGAGCTTCAAAATTATCCCACGAGAAAGTCCTACCAGGATGAAAATGATCTTATGTGTTAATCCAGGGTATAAACTATATGTGTGCCAAATTTCATCGAAATCCGTTCAGCCGTTTTTGCGTGATTGAGTAACAAACATCTTCACAAACTTTCACATATTTTATAAAATTACTAGGTTTTTAAAAGTGTTATCTTCCTCAGTTTTATTCAATATTTCATCAAATAAATCTACTTTTACTGGTCATAACTTACATTTAAAACTTTTTGCTGTTTTGAGCTCAAAAATACCAGTTTTTATTGAGAACATGACAGGGGTTGATGTCAAAAGAAAGATGGCCAGTTTTGTAATGGTTATTTTTTTAAGTCAAACCAAAAATTGATTTCAAGCAATGAAAATAAAAGTGAAGCAGTGATTATTAAAAATGCTCAATTTTTTTTAAAACTTATAAATTAAATATATGCGTATTTTCAGGATTAATATATTATATGTAACTGATATTATGATTCGTAGGCAAATTATATTCAATTTTACAGAAAATTTAAGCCCAATCACGATCTAAAAATATTTAAGAAATCTCTATTAATTTTGGATGATCTGTATTTAAGTAAGTCGATATAGTTAAGAAAAATGAAGATCGAACGAATTTTGTTACTTTAGTGCATTAAATTCAAAATGTCGTTGTCGATTCGCCCACAAACAAATAAACTTCGTGCGAATGCCAACAGAAGATAATATTGATTTAGAAGTGCCGATTCGCCTGTTTCGGGCGAGTAAATTAGTGCGACTCGGCCAATAATCTGTAGACCCATAATAATCAGAGATAATAATAGAAACTATAGGTAAGATAGAAATGATCTGTGAGAGAAACGATCGATATTTTCATTAACAAAAAACTTCTAAAAACCTTCCAATCCAAGAAAAAATAAACAAAAAATTTTAGCAGACATACATTTTACTATCGCGGCACAAAGAGAAAGTGGTTCATTTTTGTATATGTAGGGTGAAAGGACCTGTTGTCGGCACTGACTTTATAATTGACATTGATAAAAAGTCTGTAAATACGGAACGGTTAAAGGTAAAAGGTACAACTTGTCGAAGGCCTGTTTGGTAAGAAATTTTGTTAAGTACATTTAATGTAAACATTGTTTTCGATTTTTATGTTTTAATTTCGTTATTGCTTTTATTTTCTTTGATTGTTTATGTTTTTTTAAGTACGGATCTTGAGATTATTTTAAAGTTTCGTATTACATCGAAACTACTTAAGTAGTTGTTTCATTGTGAATTCTTTTTATAATTGAATATAAAGAATTACATACGGTAATACATAGAGGAAAACGAATCAGGAAAAAATCTTTATAATTGTATCTTCTTATTGCGTTTTAGATACCCACGTAAAGGAAAATATAGTTTGTAGTTAGTTGGCAAGTTATTACCAGATTAAAGTCACGGTTTTATTGATTTTATCGTTTTGTCTGGTTTATTTTATATTACTAGTCCATAGTCTGATTTTAAACATCCTTGTGCATAAGATCACAGTGAATAAACACAAAGCAAGATTTCTGTTATGCCTACGTAATTTTTGCACAAAAGTAAACATTCACCAACCAGTTAAAACATTCTAAGATAGTAACAAACAACTAAACAATAGTACAATATATTATTTATATCATGTAACGTATTGCTTGTCGTAGACCTTATTATTTATTATTCCTATTGTCTACACATACCATTACAAAAGAATAAAATTACTAGACATTGCTAATGGGCTTTTAATTTCACATTTTAGCAATTTCCCGCTAAATATACGAATTTTAGAGCTATGTCTTTAAAATGCTTATTGAATGTGATGGCTCACTGTTTGTTTAGGAAGATTTCAAAACTGTCAAATCCTGCACATTTAAAGTTAGTTCAGTATTTTCTCACTGTGAGTGTTTTAGGTCTCACATTTATGTGCGCTGGGTTGGAGGTCACCACTATGTTGTTCACTTCATTAAAAACTCTTGCAAAGCTTGAAGACTATTTATTTCTTCATAATTACATCCAATTTTTCGTAAGACTAAATTACAGTTCACAATGGCCCTATAGTCATACAAATGCACATGGGTACAAGTAGCGGCGGTAGCGCCGTATTTTGACACGTAATTATCCAATCGTATTTATTTAGATTAAATCGTGTTTGCGCTCGACTTCAGATCCACCAATCAGAGGCGAGCAGATGCGTCTCAGAGTCGGAGCAGGTTTCGACAAGTTTGAACCTGCTCCGAACTCGATCTGGAGTAGAGTGTGATCGTAATCTATGTTCCTAAGGGGTAAGCAGAATCGAACTTAATGACTACTTAACACTATATAATACACTATATACACTTAAATATGCACACTATTGTTCTATGGGAGGGCGTCCTGCACACTCACTTTGATGAACAGTTATATTGAACTGTATATCTGTAAGATACATACGTAGCATATGTACCTATCTTATTTTGGTTTTCAACTTTATGCGTTCTCGACCAACGCTACGTCTTCCAGTACGCAGTCACCACTCCAGAACGTTTCTGCCTCATCGGTCATCTGGAAGACTTAGCTTTGGAAGGCCTCCCACAAGGTGGAACGATGACCTGGTGAAGGCCGCAAGAATCCGCTGGATGCGAAAAGCACTGGACTGGTAGAAGTGACGGTACTTAGGGTAGGCATGTGTCCAGCAGTGGACGTCTTTCGGCTGAAATGATGATGATGATGATTCTCGATCAGTTTTCTGCTACATTTTAAGCTTCATTAACCCAAAACCTTTCAACTTCTTCTTCTGAGAGTTAACTTAAATAAAATCAGTATAAACTAAAACCAAAAGCTTGGTATTCACGACTGTACCCGTCGTATTGAGGGCACACAGCCCGCCTCCTTCATTCATACCTGACGTAGCGTAGATGTGAACCTTTGCATACAATATGCTTGTGTACGAGGTACGGAGCTCTATTTCAAGTTTTGTGCCTCTAGAATAAACTTATAGCAATATAGTTACCGTTATTATGTCACCAACTACGAGTTTATCCGGGGGCTTGCTCTCAAAGTCGATCAACAAAGATACGGGCTGATCCGGAAGTAATTTGAAACTTCGAAGTGGACCCTACACCCGATTAATTATCTTTTTTGGTCGAGCAAAAACACATTGGGAGTAAGGACAACTATCAAATTGTGGTGTCACTAATTCTTAGGTCGGCTACAAACTAATCTCATGTTCGGCCGTTACTTCGGCTGAAACTCCGTTTATCGTGCTGAAGGAGTAGACCTCAAAGCACATCGAGTTTTAGAAAAACTTAGACTTTGTAGAGCATCGTCTCTGTCACTTACGTAATTGTCTCTTTCTAACAGTCAATGTGTCATATTAAAAGGCACATAGTTTAAAAAAATGTCGACGCCAAAGTATATCTGTGTATTTGGAAACAAGCTCAGGTCTATGCATGTGTCAGTATCAAAGCTAGATAAACGTAAAAAAAAGGCATATACACACAAACAAACTGTGAAACCCTGACTCCCAGAGCTAGCTGTGAAATGCTCTCAGAGCATGTTTTGACGTATGATAATTATGAGTATTAAGAAATCTAGCTGTCGCAAAACACGTTACGTTGTATCTATGTATTATTGCTAGGTGCTGACCTAAGATTGTTGTTTTGTTTGTTAAACCATACCTAACCAGACTTGTTAAGCAAACATATTCTGCTAAAGATTTTGCAACTATTTGATTAAGACATTATATCTGGTGTGTCCAAGTTTGACACCATTCATAGTCTTTATTAAGTTAATTCATTCAATTAAATAGTGATATAAGGACATATTATGGCCTGTTATGGTAGGGTCTCTAAGCAAAGTACCAATGCATCTACGTATTTTTGATCACAGCTTTTTCCTATGTTAGTAGATGAGAAAAACGAGAGTCGCAACAAGATCCGGCTTAATAAACCTTTTGAGAAAAAATCTAGAGAAATAACTTGTACATATAAAAAGCAGTAAAATAAACGTAAAATTGCTAATTAATTCTTGCAACGGTATTAAAATTATCATAACCTAACAAAAAACAGAAGCTATTTCTGGAAACTTCATTAAAACATGTTCAAACTCATATGACATGAGCACCGTACGTTGCATAAACGTCAAAATTGTAATAAAACCTAACCTTGACTATGTGTTTGTAAATAACCAAGGCTGTAATCGCAAAAAAGTGAAAACATTACTTTACAAATACAGTTTAAAATCGATTACGATTTATGTTGCAACATAAAAAGTTTCGTAGATTAATCATCGTTTGTAGCAGGAAGTGGCGTGTAAGAAACAAAAGGACTTAAAAACCTTGTTTGTTTGATTATTTAGACTTGGGATGAGGTTAGCTTGATACTCGATTATTAAGAATTGTGCTGTATATAGTACAATTGCTGTCCGCCTACTGGGCACAAACTATATAAAAAGAAAATGTACGAGTACCATCGAAACGAAAAGAAGATATAAAAAAAATGTATAGCCATGGTTATAACTCGCTTCACTTTTTTGTGATAAAAATAACATACATAAACATCAAAACTCGACCATTATCCGCAATACAAAATGTCTCAACACTAGAATCAAACACGCAATTGACTCATAGAAAACGAACGCTGACTACACCATTCGAACAGTTGCAAGAAAAACTACGTATTTAAACACAACTCTAAGCCATTCATTCATATTTTCCTCATTTCCTGTCTGTTTGTTAGTTAATAATTTACGACAGTTCACTAACAAGACATCAAACGCAGTTTCTAAGACTAGCAAAAACTTGCTACGTCATCAAACCTTTGCATTCATATTAGAAACAATAGAAACTCCGCTCCCTACCTATATATTTTTCATGCAAGCACATAAAAATGTGCAGAACTTGTTTTAGTAGGAAAAAATATATCGAGTACTAGGAAACCCGCATTGATGCACGTGGCTCGCTGTGTGCCGACAACTGTCCGCTTCACCTTACGACACGGTATTAGATAAGGAGGTAATTATTTTGATCTTTAACCTATCGTGTTATTGGATACTTGAGCGTTACCTATGGGATTAGATTTACCTAGCAAGTCACTATGTACTCCTAGAATACATGCAGTCACTTTACATTAAAATACTTATCTATTCAAATAATAATCGCGTATATAGATGATCACATAACTTCTCAGAAAAGTTTTAATAAAATATTCAAGAGGCCAATCTTCAATTGTTATTTTTATTCTTTCATAAATTAAAAGGACCAGAAGATCTATATCACAGAGATCAATGATATTGATAAAAACGACATGTTTTAAGCATTCCAAAAAATCGCAACAAGAAAACGTCAAAGCCGCTACTCGTCACAAAAACATAAAGAGAAATGCTGTCACCACAACAGAAGGCGCGAAACCATACATAAATTCTCACTTCGTCGAAAAACGTCATTTTTTTCGAAAAAAAAGAAATAAAGTCATAAATCGTCCATCAATGGAGACATGCCCAACGTACAATAATAATATAAGCAAAAGACGCGTGTAAAATGGCCGATATATTCTGATCCCTCATTATAACTCACATTTCTTTCGGAAAACCATATTTGTTTGCAAAGCACGGCTCGCGGGAGGTCATTCAAAGCTGGTTCTTATACCATGTTGGCAGTTTTTCTATGACATCTAATAAGGCAGTTATTTTATTATGTAATAAAGATATATTATGTACTATGTCTTATAAGCAATTGATGGCAAAGGTCTAGTTTATGTATCGCAATTTTAATTTCATAATTGCCTGTGACGTCTAGTGTGTCCTTCACCCTATTTTGTAGAACGCGTTCGTTATTTTTTTAAATAGGTAAATGTTCTTTTTTTTAAATGGTTGTCATTAGGTCCGGGAAATGCCAACCAGTCACTTCCTGTGGTTGTCACAAGGTATTAACAGAAATTATAGAATGTTCAGTGTTGGAAAATAAAAACTAAAAAGGTATCCATAGCAACATCATCTAAGAAGAAACATTTAAGAAAGGAACGAAAATTCAAGCCTACCAATAGATTCTTAGGTTGCCATACATGTTTTTAAAATTAAATTAATATTGATTGATAGGTATAAGTTTTCACACAGCCAATCTACCAAATCTTTTAAAAACCTACGTAGAGGTGGTCAACCCTAAAAAGAATAAAGACGGCCTGCAAAGTTCGAAATTCACTTTTCGAATTTCGTATTTTTTTTTAGATCGTTCATTTCTTCGACTGCCACGGTGTTCTAGTGGTCACTAGCACGAATTCTAAGCATGAGGTCTTGGGTTTGTAACCTACACCTCTGCCCTTCGGCGAAAATAAGGTTTTATGTTATGCTATTAAAAACATTTCACACGACAATTTCTCTAAGCAGCCAGTAATAAGTTTCAACTAGGTTGAGGATTCACTTTTCTATAAATAGGACCAAGTATACTTAAACATAGTTCATACTTACTGCTGTAATGGGTTTCTTATACAGCCTGTAATGACATTATTGCTTTTTAATCAAGTCTGCGTGAGGCCTGGCTCTGTACAGCTTTACTGCTACTTTTTGTTTAGTACGTACTTACTTGAAGACTTAGGCTTTTTCAGTTAGCGAAGTGACATAAAGATTTAAAAAAAAAAATGTGCTGTTAGTAATGATTATGCAGTAGTTTTTAAGATATATATGGATTTATTGCGCAATATCCCTAGCACTCTTTACTGCGCGTCAAGACTTCACATACGATCGTTTAAAAACTTGAAAACCTATAGGTACATTCATCAATCGACAAAAACAAAAACAGTCACATCACCAAAACTGGCAGTTCCGACATTTCTATAAATCCTACGAATCGCTCTTCGCTTCCACATTCAAAAAATCCAAACACACGTTCCAAAAATCAAAAGTTCAAATTCGAAACTGGAACAAATCACGGTGACTGTCCGTTGACCGTAAGTAGGAAGTCCCGATTATCGTATAATTCGCTCAAGTGACGTTCGCCTGTTAAAATCAGCCAGTACGACTTGACCTCCCCCCCTTCATCATGAAGGTGTGAAAGGAGGATAAATGGAGGAGGCCAAAGGTCAAACTAAGATGGTTGGTATATTAGCTCTATTGGCTTACCGGATGCTTGCTCAAGACGTAGGTTATCTACTAGTCGTTGCTTTGTACTATATTTTTGTTGGTAGGTACCTATGTTGCTGCGTATGTTTGTGGGGCAGATAGAGTCATGCGTACAATGTGCTAGGATTGATGACGATACCGAAATCGTTGGTCAAAAGCATGCTCTTCATTTCACACACATTTTTCGTATTAAAAAAATGTTAAAAAATGAGGAATCATTTTTTGAGTTGAATCCTAATAATTATACAGATCCCAGCTTCGTTTTCAAAGTCTAATCTGACATTAGGTATACTTTCTTGACACTTATATGGTAGGTACTTTATTGATGTATTAAACTGTTACAATCCTTGGACAAAAGACGAAGTCGATTTGGCTAGCTCTTTGGTGTAGTCAATCAAGCAATCTCATCCTTTTTGAAAAGAAATGACAGTTTAAATTTAAGCCATAGCCTACTTTCTCGGTTCGTGCCAACTTAAAATAAAGTAAAAAAATCATAACAAATATGAAAGGGTTTTAACAGGACTTTTATTATTTTTATTGGGCCTATAAAATAAATGTCAGTTTCTTAAATGCCAGTCCGTATGACCTTATAATTGTTCACAAGGCACAGGTATGAAAAAAAGGAAATTAAATTGTTAACTTAGTGTCTTTGGTATCGAAGTTGATGGTCAAGTTGTGGTGGCGTAATTTTGTAATTCGAGCGAATTTTGAAAAGAGAATTCAAAATTTCCATTCGGCCAGTCAGTAAATAATAAATGATTTTATTTCTGTAAATTCGTTTTGTACAAACACTTTTACACGTCAATCATATTTTAAAAACTGTATTAGGTCGGCGTTTCCTATTTGACTAGTCTAAGAAGAGAGGCCGAAACAAATTTGCACCTATTTGACATTGGGGACCGACGCGACCCACAATCAGGGTCCGGGCTGCTTACTGTAAAATACGTAATGGTATACAAAACCAATAACACTGAGAAGTTACAATAACAACAATGCATTCTTTTTATTAATAAAAAAATACAGGATAAAATTAAAGCACTATATAGCTACTTTAATTTTATCCTGTATTTTTTCCAAAACTCTGCAAATGAGATGTGTTTCAAATCTAAACACGACAAAATAAATAAAATTGATAATTTATTTTTGGGGTCGACGACCGTTACTGGTTCTGATCCTTGAAGTACGACATCTGTTTTAATTTTTGTGTTTAGATACCGGTAAGTACCCCTTACTTCTGTGAAATTTAAACAAAGAAAACTGATTTTATGATATTTCAAGTGACTAACACTATCCACAGTTGATGATCGCAAAAAAAAGTGGTTAAATTAATTCCCTTTTTGTTTGATCGTGTTTAGATATCGATAGTATTCGATACCCATCACGTCTGCAGGACTCTTACTAGCTAATTCATTTTGAACCTGTATGCATAACTATCACATTTAAAAAAAAATCCTTTATATCAATATTTCAGAGAACCGTGTTTATAACGTTTCAATTTAATAAGAATAGTAGAAGCTTTACCTAATTACTTTCTATCGTTTCCCACATTAAACTCTTCATACGGCAGCTGGCAACATTACTTCTTCTTAAAACAAGCCGATTTTAACATTAAAGTTAATTAACATAAGCCGTCAAAGGGGGGAACTATTTTATAAATGTCTTAATCAATTTTCGTAGTAATAAAAGTTACAATTAGTAGACCAGTGTTGTGCAATACTCGATTATAAGTATCGATCCAATTAAGAGGTCGATTTGTTTTGGTGTTGCCATAAATCATAATTCTTACTAGCCACCTGCTTGAATGTGTAGGTACATGCATGTTGTATGTTTGAATCACTGGATGTGGCATTGATGAGTTGATGAGTGTGCTTACGATTTAATAGGTAGGTAATTAGTAATTGGGAGTTGTGGGAAAAAGTGGCGAGGTGATTTTCTTGTTATATTATCTGCTTAATCTTTTTCGAAAAATATTATATTATTATTATGAAGACAAGTCTTCTACTTACCAATATATTAGTTACCTAGAATTAAAAGTAGGTGAATAAATAAGTATCATTCATCTTATACGTCAATGACATCATACTACAATCACCTGACTGATGACGTCATTATTTCTCAAAAGGTAAGGCTAACAGAAACTAAGATCCTTATGAAAGAGATCGTCCTAGAAATCAGGTATACCACCCTGCCTACTTCTGCGTGATTACAGCACTGCATACATCCAGTTTGCCTCGAACATTAGTTAATATCATAACAATATTTTGATTACAAAAGTGTCCGTGGAGTTTTTTGTCTGTACTTCTTCATACATCAGAACGGGCAACTAGCTTCATTTTCTCTGACCGACTCCATAACAGTTAAAAAGTGCTTGTAAATGGTTAAATTAAAAGAAGTACTTTTTTTTTTCTTGGGTCGGAAAACATCAAATTACTTCTCCCGCTCTTCGTGTTAGCCTTATACTGACTAAAACCCACCCGTGTTCCTTCAGTTGCCTGTGTGCCTGGGACCACGGTATCTCTTTCCAACAACCCGCAACCCTGGCAGAAAAAATGCGTTGTGTTCAAAACTTTCAATACTGTCTAACAATCTATCAATCTAAATCTGTTATAAATTTAAGTCACTTTTCGTATCTGGCTGAGTGCCCGTTGTTCTTCTTAAAAAAAACTACGGAATTTGATGCGGTTTTCACCACTATTTAGAGAATTTACTCCGGAAGGTTTATATGTACCTATAATAAATTAAAATTAAAGTTCTATTAAAGACAGAAATATCAATGTTTTGTTAACTCCATGCGAAGCTAGTACTTTATTTAAAGGAAGCACTAACAACGTGCGCGGGTGTCCATTCACTCTTTCTTTTAACATCGAAAGTAAAAGTAATGTTAACTTAATCTTGAGGTATTTCGAGGAAAGGACTGAGGAAACAAACAAGGAAGTGAGGTTGCAATAATAAAATTAAAAAGGTGACGGTCGTCACCTTGAAAGGGCCGAACTGTGGTCTGATTTAATAAAAACCTCTTAGATTTTGTTGATTGTTTTTTCGTGTTAAATTCCATGAGATTTTGCCCACGTTCGCAGACGCGTAAAAATTTCGCGATAGATTTTTATCTCGCACTAGATTCTCAATGCTTTGCTAGTTCATCATATCATAATCAGCCTACAATGTTCCCACTGCTGGGACACAAGCCTCCTCTCGGTGAGAGGGATTGGGCCGTAATCCACCACGCGGGCCCAGTGCGGGTTGGTAGATGTCACATGTCTTCGAATTTTTGGTTCTAGGACATGCCGGTTTCCTCACGTGGTTTTCCTTCACCGTTTTGAGAGCAATGGTGATGAAATAATTTACACAAAGTAATGCGCCTGTCTGGGTTCGAAATCACGACCTACAACTCGTAAGTCGCGGCCGTAACCACTGGGCCACCGCTGCTCTCAGTGGTTATAGTTATGATTAAATATTATTTGCAAATTCAACCTTACACGCATGACTTAAAGTGGTTTTTGCAATGCAATGTCCAAAAAGACTAACTGATAGATGACTGACGATATCATTGACACCTGCGCACATTGCGCCCTATTTATGCGGATGTTCTCGAGACGCTGATTGTGTATCTTGGGCTTTTTGTATATCGATGATTGAAGTATGAGATTTGTAATCACAACCTCTCACTCACTCTCTATAGACATCTCAACCTTTACGCTATAGGTGCTTGATTAATTTTACTTATGAATATAAATATTCCTGTAATGAATGGAAGAAATTAACAAAATTAATGTACTTACTTACTGTTTATCTTGCCAGTTAAGTAGTTGGTATAACTGGATTGTCAGAAAAGGTCGCTGCTGATGCAATCTGTGAACTTTTTTTATCGAACCTTATCGAATATACTTGAACCTTCAGTGCGGACATTGTAATAACTTCATTAATAAAATTGTGAATGTCGTTTATTTCGCGAGGTGGATTGCAAACGCGTATACAGGTATCTATATCATCGCCACTGCTCTCAAAACGGTGAAAGAAAACATCGAGGAAAATGAGGAAATAGACATGTCCTAGAATGGAAAAACTGTGAAATGTACCTACCAACCAACGATATTGCTAATCCATGAATTCATATTATGTTCGACAAATTTGTCAGCTCAACATTGTTTATTTATGAGATAACGCAAAGAATTTTGTTGAACTGCCAAAATTAAAGCAACTGCTACAGTTAGTTAGTCACGCAATTACCCCTCTGTACGCTGTAGAGCACAATATTATATCTTTAGTAAAAAAATCAAAATGTTTTCCCACTTATCTCTTAAATCTTGTTACTATTAATTAACAAAAATACCTCTTTTTTTAAAGCTATAAAAAAAACGAGAAATAAAAAGAACTCAAAGCCATATCCATCTTTACCATATCTATGTACAAACATGGACAACAAATGAACAAGTTCACAACTAATTAAGAACTAATGACGTAACTAACAAAAAAGACATCATCATCTATCAATCATTCGTCTATTTGAAAAAATTGAGGAACGAATGGAAGGAATGAATGACAGTTAGCTTTGTGTAGCGGGTTCTGTAGGGTTGGAAAAAGAAATTGTGGGGTTTCGTAAAAAAAAGTATGTATTATTACGTCAATAGGTTTGTGACTATAATAATATAATAACATGAATAATTATGCCGATAATAATGAAGATACTTATTATATTATAGCGTTAGGTCCTATGTAGTTTCTCCTCACCTCCACGAGAAGAAAGCCTGAGTTTACATATGTGTATTAAAAAAAAAAAAACAATAAAAGCCATTTAAAATTATAACGGAACGCACCTTTATGCCTCTTTTTTGTTAGTCATCTTAATGAGCCAAACCGATTTCATCAATTCATTCTGTTTATTAGGTAGGTACTACTTAGGTACTGTCAGATGGAACATACAATTGCAAAAATAATGCTGGGTCTCACCAAGACATACTTCGGCCCTAACCATTAAAAAGGTTGTGCAGAGGAGTACCTACATATAGTAGGTACACCTACATTTCGCCAGTTACATTTATGTACTTACAGCATAACAGGGCGAATCTATAGCCATTAACTACTAAAAAATCCAGAGAAAAACCCAATAACACTTTGCCCGTCTTGGAAATCGAAATCAGGAGACCATGAACTCAACAGTAGCTCTTTCGACCATTAGACCAACGAGGCAGTCAAAGAAATAAAGAGAGAATTAAACATTTAGCAAAATCTCTCCTAACAAGGTTTTCATCTTTCAAGAACCCTAATAACCGGACGAACTCAAGCGAAACCATTCATAATTCCAAATTTGAATATCGTGGGGTCAGTCTTTTGTTTTTTTTTTCTATAGACGAAAGTACTGTTTCGCGTTCTGCCTAGTGTTGCCAAGTAATTGGTGTTACTAATCATTGCTTTTTGTGTTTAATCATCTTGTCTTTGGTTTAATGAGGAAGTGTGCTGTTGATTAATATTGTATGCTTTAAAGATTGTGACTACTCAGGCTTGGTGTAGCGCTAGTTATATTGAAAAAGATTAATTTTTGAAGAAGTTACTGAAAGCGTACGTTACTTGTTTATTTTCATCCCTTCCCACTTTTAAAGATGAGATGCATCTAGTCAGTCCCAGCCACCTTTTTAAGGTCACCTGTTCATCCAGCTGGGGGGTGTCCCACATTACACTCACTAATACGTGTCTTCCAGCCTAGGATTCGTCGGCCATTCGACAAACATGGCCACTCCACTGCCATTTCACTCTTGTTTACTCTGCAAGCTATATTTGTAACTCCGGATCATTTTTGGATTATTTTCAGATTTTGTCCTTCAAAGAAACACCGAGCATCATAATTATTGCGATACGATATATCCCAATTTTCCTCATTACAGCAATATTTCTGAGAATAACGAAACCTCAAGCCAACTGTTACGAACAGACAAAAGAAACATTTTTATTTTATACTTTTATATTTTTTGCCGGTAAAATAACAGAACCCAAATCAAAAGACGTCTTTATGACGAAATTGTAAATTGTATAACTGGCAACATTGTTAGCTTAAAACTTGACATTTGTAATCGATTTTAAACTTTATGGTCTAACTAATAGGGATGTGCAGTAAGTTTTGAAGTGTCAAAATTAAGTTGGCAATACGTCAGTAGGAGTTTTTAGTAACCGGAAACGTCAAGACGTTAGTTTTTGAATGTTCGCGTGCTGCACTGGTCTTAGTTAACTGTAGTATGTATTTTTATCTTTTTTGTAGTTAAAAATTCGTGTTCATATGTTGTTGTACAAAAAATGGGGCAAAAAATCCTACTTACTGTATAAGTAGGTGGGTAATAATAATTAATTTTGATATCACTATGAATGAAGATTTGAGATTGAAATGATAAAAATAATTTAATTTATTATATTTTCGTAAGATGACTGGCTGATTTTCTTACCGGGAAAGAAGTGTGTTTACTAAAAACTTAATTAACTTCTCACATTCCAAAGCATTTAAACATCACATAGCCTTCATAATTAAAACAATTAGGTATATTTACCATCGGTTATCTATCACTTTTAAAACTGTCAATAAAAATAACATTTTATGTGCAAAAGCGAACTAACAGTACTACCGATAATCTCACGATAGTGAAGTTATAACGTTGTGCAGCTAGCGTGGTTACCGGAGGATGACGTCATGGTTGCGTGCGTAACCACGGGAACCGACCAAAATAACTAGAACCCACATTTCCCCTTAACTAAAACAAAAATAGTCGATTTTTAACTATCATACAGACCTCACCAGTTCGGGTCGGCTTGTTCTCTTTTCAAATTTGAATGTATTTTAAATTGCTTTTTTATTGGACTAGAATTTATGGCGGCTAGCGTTTGTTTCGGCGCCAAAAATTATATTTCATCTATGATGTGTGTAATATATTTTTCTGTTTCTTGTTACAGGTAAACTATGGCAATTTTTGGATGTTATTATGGAAATAATAAAGGTATTTATGTAGCATGCAGATATTTGCGCGCATAAAGAATAGTTTGTAAGATATTTTTTGCACTGGCAATGATTAACATTTTCATTGTTGATCCTATTTTACAACATTTCATATTCCTAGAATGTATAACATACTGACAGATAAATTGACAAGGATCTAGCCAGTTCGGAAACTGAATGAGATCCAGTTTGCATCTGCCAATTAATTTATATCGCATTCTCACCACAGACTACTTAAATGTCAATTCCCAGATTAAACTAAACGCGATTAGCACATATATACTGTGTTCAAGAGCTGTCAGTGTCAATATTCCAAAGCAATGATGACATTGACAGGAACAGTTCAGATTCATTTGTAATATATTCGCCCTATGACTGTTCTGTTGTCATTCCCGCTGAGAATGGCTAGATCTTATCGGTCTCCTCATAGGTACCATGATTACAGTTGCAAAGTTCAGATGACAGTCAGCTCGATCCTTGATCCATGGTACTATTATTGATCGAAGCATGGCTACACTTGAAAATGGTATAAATAAGAACTACAGTACTCCTTGTATTGTAGTGCAAGAAAGACTGCCAGTTAAGTTAGGACGGATTTCACCAATGAAATTGAACGCGATCAAGTGCTGTCAGTGTCATCTGTCATTACTGATGTGGGGTATTGACACTGACAGCTATTGAACGCAGTTTAAACGTACTGATTGCGTAAAGTTTCATTAAACAAAATTCACTGACAGCTGTTGAACGCAGTTTAAAGTCATTTATTCAAACTACACTGTGAGTCAACAGTTGTTGAATGTCAAAAATAGGTACATAAACAGAGAGTCCTCCAAAACGCCCGTCCTTCACCACTTTCTAGTACTTTAGCTGGGAAGAAGAAATGGCGCAACTAACTCCCCAGGTGCACGGCTTTCTGTGAAGTTAGAAGAACTTGATTCTATACAATATTCGAACTTATAAAATTACCCAATAACACTTGGTCAATTTTGACCGTATGTCGAAAGGCAGTCTCAAAGTCAAAGGTTCTAATTTAAAAAATGTCAGCGACATTGCATTAGAGAATCCGCAACAAAATGTAAATACACAAACTCCTCAACGTTGATTAAAAAAAGATGGGAAATCAACACACGTGACCTAAACGCCTCGCCACCAAAGCAAGCTATTAAAAAATAATAAAACAATTTCAAACTACGGATGTTCGTAAGGTCGATCTCGAGATAGCGTCCATTATTGTACCTGTCGCCCGTGAAGACGCCATCTTGAAAACGTCACGCTGGGAAAATGCTATGGAACAATTAAACGCGTTGTGACTTGGTAAAAAGAAAAGGCTCGTCTTTCTCTTGGAATATAAGTCGACATTCACACGGACGTAATAAAATCGCGACGGATATGGATATTTTTTAGGGTTCCGTACCTCTAAAGGAAAAAACGGAACCCTTATAAGATCACTTTGTCGTCCGTCCGTCCGTCCGTCCGTCCGTCCGTCTGTCAAGACCGTTTTTCTCAGGAACGCGTGGAGGTATCAAACTGAAATTTCTATATGATACTTAGTTCTACTGTCCCTGGAAGCTGTAGAAAAATCAACCTTCTAAGTCAACGCAATCAAAAGATACAGCCATTTAGGCCGCAAAATTCCGCAAATTTTCGAAACTCGCACGGGAATCAAAACCTACAGGGTACTTCCCGTGAACTTAGAATCTTGAAATTTTGTACGAAGTCACGTCTTATAGTACAGATATAGGAAAAATTACGAAAACCGAAAATTTTTAGTTTCGTCATATAAAAAAAAATATTTTTGACAATTTTGAACTTTTACTTATATACCCACAGGTTTGTACGGAACCCTCGGTGCGCGAGTCCAACTCGCACTTGACCGGTTTTTTTAATGAATATAGTCTACCTCTAAGGGTGGAAAATTAAGGGATGACTTAATTTTATTGTTATTCTCAAAATCGACTGATCCAATTTGCATGGGGTTTTCTTCATTGAAATGCATATTTTTTACTCGTACGAGTACCTACTTGAAACCGATAACTTGAAATTTAAACCGACTTCCAAAATCGGTGTCTTTGGTTTTTATATTTTTGGTTATCTCTTTTTTTTGTAATACCTATGAGGGCTGCTACCACTAGCATAAAGAGGCTATAGTATAGTGATTATAGCCAGAAAAAACATTTTATGGTAGAGATCTACAAAGTCGTTTTATACGGTAAAACAGATAATGGTTATTAACATAAACTGCGAACATAAACATTATAGTCAGTACTATTCAGTCTAGATTTTGATCCTTATCTACGTCATTGCATGCATAATGCATAATCGGCCTATAATGTTCCCACTGCTGGGACACAGGCCTCCTCTCTAAGAGAGGGACATTATCCACAACGCGGGCCTAGTGCGGGTTGGAAGATGTCACATGTCTTCGAATTTTTGGTTCTAGGATATGCCAGTTTCCTCACGATGTTTTCCTTCACCTTTTTGAGAGCAGTGGTGATGAAATAATGTATGGAAAGTAAACCGCCTGTCAGGGTTCGCGACACACACACGCCAGCACATCAAGCTATCTCAAGCTGTCAAATTTCCCCAATTGAACTTGAACCTTATCCTTTTGCAATAAAGTTGAAAAACTATCAAAGAAATTTGACAGTGGGCTTATATCATTGGGCCTCCAATGATCTCCGATCTACGTCACCGATCGTCCTTTTATAGGTCAGTTCTGCTTAAGCCCTCAAGATGAATGGACGTGTCGTACGCAAAGACGTGGCCTTTAATTTCTTAACTCACCTACTTGTTATCGCGTAGCTAATGATGTTATCAATGTCCAGGTGTTGCCTATCTGTCTGTCTGACGCATTTTTTTTTCCACCGATTAAAAGTCTCGGGTGGCGCGGGAAAAGTGTTCCTGTAAGGAGTTGGGAGAAGCCTTTGTTTAGCAGTGAGACAGTATAGGCCAAACAAAAAAAAAACAGTGACGGAAGTGAAAACTTGAACAATTACGTGTGTATTTTTTAAATCGTCGATACAGGATTTCACATTGGGTCCTTGGGTCCTGATTGATCTCGGTAAAAAATAATAAACGAGCGATCGACTTCAGTCACTAAAGGTACGAGTAACAGCACAGATTTTTACGATAAAAATACAAAAGGAAAGAAAGGGATAAAAATAATAGAATTTTGTAATGAAAGAAAGGGGACTTTTCCAAAAGACATCAACGCGCGACTCATCCGTGTGCTCGTTCACCCATATATACACAGTACACATATAGCTCATGGAAAGCGTTCGGTGACGATGACGCGAGTTCCATCACCTTTGTTCACCCAAAAAGAAGTTTTCACTTCAAAAAGTCCTGCCTCGTGATTTAGTGGTCGCAAGCTATACTGCTAAACATGATGTTTAGGGTTCGATTTCCAAGTCGAGCAGTCTAAATTCTCGATTTGTGCCCGGTTGATAACAATAAGCTAGGACGTAAATACAACTGGCGAAATATGGGTGTAATATAGGCACACCTCAACTTGCCCCTTCGGGCAATGCAAGTATGATGATAAACGAGCCACCGTTATTCTCGACAAAAAACACTTATAAACAACTTACTAGACCGTGACAATCACAAAAAAACAAATAAACAACCGAATATGTAGATTTTACTCAAGTATTGCACCAAGAAATTTTTATGGGCGCATACGCATGTCGGTACGAAAAAGGGAATCCGCCGATAAAGGAACGAGAGTTTTTGCGTTTTTCAAATTAAAGTTTTATTTCTTTTTTAGGGTTCCTTACACAAAGGGTATCAACGGGACCCTATTACTAAGGTTCCGATGTCCGTCCATCAGTCACAGGGCTGTATCTGTTTAAACCGTAATAGGCCAATAGTTGAAATTGAAACAGTGTGTTAAATTAAATTAAGATAAATATTAAAGGGGTCAACTATACAAAACCAACCTACACTGGTCCCGCGAGGTGGAATATGGCCTGTGTCCCAGTAGTGGGAAAATTATAGGCAAGCGCTTTACTTTGTGTAAATTATTTTATCACCACAGCTCTCAAAGCGGTGAAGGAAAACATGGTGAGGAAACCGGAATATGTCCTGGAACCAAAAAGTCGACATCTACCAATCCGCACTGGGCTGCGTGGTGATTACAGCCCACTCCCTCTCACAGAGAGGAGGCCTGTGTCTCAACAGTGGGAACATTATAGGCTGATTATGATATGATGAACTAGCAGAGCATTGAGATATATTACGGCCCACTCCCTATAGCAGAGAGGAGCCCTGTATCCTAGCAATGGGAAAATTATAGGCTAATAATGCTACGGAACCTTTCCTGTGCGAGTCCGACTCGCACTTGGCCGCCTCTTTTTATACAAAATACGGCAGAGGACAAGTGTTGTATTCTGCCAGTCGAGTTGTAAGTTGGTTCACACCTTGCGAACTAATAACATACACAATTAACATGTTCGGATGACTTCGGAAGGTGTTAGACGTGACGTTTTGGTTGTCATTAAGATTTTATCTTTCTTTTTCGGTTGAGTTTTTTTTTTGTCTATGTTACTCGTTTCATGTCAAAAAGATTTATTAAAAAGGGGCTTTGAAAACACATAACATCACACCTGTAATCCGCGATGGATTAGGCAGAGGTGTGCGTACTATCATGAAAGTTTTTCACACTAAATATTTTAATCTTATTTAAGTAAATGTAAACTTATTTTGTCCGTTAAATCTTTATTGCACAGGCTAGATTTTCTTTTTATAAATTAAATTAAGATTATAAGTAGTCCATAAGCGTGCAAACATAAATAATATCATTAGGTACCTATGTATTTTTCAAAACTTGAAAAAAAAAACTGCCAATTTACGGCATGCATCAAAAGTTTTCAATACATTAACAAAGAAATTGTCACATAATACATTTAACATACCTACCACGAATGTCAATATAGATTTTTAAACACAAATATGTGCCAACTGCCGCCACACGAAAGCAAAAGCATAATGTATCCAGTTTAATTTTTTATAGTACCATGAACAATTCATAGAGCAATAATTATGTAGATTCAGCTATGTTACAATGAGCCCATTTATTCACACTTGTCATTTGAAGAACTAGAACGAAACTTGTATTATGAGACTGGCACTTTTTTGTGAGTTTAAATGTAAATAGATTCGAAATTCGAATGTCTTCTTGATTAATATAGCGCTAAAGAAATTGACGTTTTATTTTTATTTTTCTGTTTGACGCCGTTTTATTAATTGTCTTTGATGACTAGTGTTGAACGAGCCCTTGATAGTAGGTATTATATTTTTAAATAGCAATATTTTTTGTAAATTAAGTTGCAAAATACGCGCTTTGACGTTTGAGTTGCTGACACCAGCGCGTGTTACCTATGAGATAATTTGTTTATTAGTCGTTATGATTGTAATCAATTTTTGAAACACTTCTCCAAAAAAAAAAACTAGTTATGATTTTGCTGTTAATCCAGTCACTGACATGCCAATCAAATGCAACGTCATGATAGTTCATGAGAAATTCGCCAATTTAAAGCTGGTCTCGTAAAAAATGGTATTCTATTCTCAATTATTGGTTCTTACACCCGACATTTTTAAGATGCAATATTAAATGACATAAAAACATACGCTATAAATTAAATTCGACTGTTAATTAATTAAAGTGGTTAATTACACTTATATAATATAATCGATTAGTGATTTACATGTAAATAAAAAAAAACAAAAACAATACTAACTTAACCTATTCACAAATTAATGAATGGCGTCAAAAAAATTATCCTCATCGCTGTCGACTGGTAATGTCCTCAAGAGACTGGCAGTATTATCACGGTGTATGGCAATGCTTAGCCGCTGGCTAAGGTAGAAACCAGCCCTTGAGTCACGGGAAGTGTCAACCAGCCTTTTCTATGATTTATTGAAGAGATCATGAGCACTGTATCTTTAAAATCTATTCAAACAAAATTATTGACATCTTACGTATCTTAGTATGCATAAAATACTCGTAAAGCCTAATTACAATCAAAACTGTAATTAAAAATAAGGTTTTGCATTTTTATCTAATAAAAATGTTTTGAACAGAATAGCTAAAAGAATGACCTCTTTTTTAAATACATGCAAGTAATTATAACTACAATTAGCAAATTTAAATACTTATTAATAAACGTTTTGATATACGAATAAGCTGTTAAAACATGAAATGTTCACTGTTAACATGAATTAAATTAAATTGAAATGAATGAATGAATGTATGACAGAAATGTTTCTTTATATCTGTGTTCGGATTGACTGGTTGTACAGAGGCCAGCACATCAAGCTAAACCCCCCCCCCCCCAATCTGTTAAATTTCTTTGATAGTTTTTCAACTTTATTACGAAAGAATAAGGTTTATGTTCAATTGGGAAAATTTTACAGTATACTTACTTCAGTCTTTCTTTTAATGGGACATGACAGTTTCTATGTATGTCAAAATATAGTTAATAGTAGCCGTGCCTTGGATTTCTAGTATATAATAAAGTCTATAGTAACCATGCCTTGAAAAGCACGTCCTGGCTGTTATTCGAAGATCTTTGACAACAAAGTTGGGTAAATGATAGACAGACTGAGAGTGAATAGCAATTACAATTCGTCTAACAGCTACACTCAGAGACGCCTAACGGTTACTTAAGAGGCTCCTTAGTAAGAATTAAAAATAGTTCACTCCCAGAGTCAGTTAACGGTTCGTTAGTGGCCCTTAGTGACAGTTAAAGTTAAGTACAGCAAGACCTTTACTTAACTTGTTAATTATTGATTTTGAAATTTAAGATTGTGGTTATTTTTTTTTTTTTACCAGTGAATTAGCTTTTGCATTTATTTAAAAGCAATAATATCTGATTTAGCAGACTGTATTGAGTTTGTGGACTATCCCAGAAGATGTAGAGAAGTAGGATCAAAGCGGTATTTATGAGATTATTCTGATCCCTTTACTAAATACCTACTCTATTCAAGAATTCCATGCACCATACAGATTTAAATTTAGATATACATTGTTGATGTAGCACAAATGAATGAAAACTCCAACAGCAATGGTTTTACAGTGCGACAAGCCTTGGTTGAAAAGTTTTTTACTTAAAATTGATACCTTTTTATATAAAAATGCACATATTAATCAAATAATTATACTTTTATTTTGTTTCACCAAAAAGCGTCAAATCAGGATGACTGTTTTCCAATAATTTTTTTTAAATTCTTCTAATTCTGTTTTAGCTTTTGCTAACAATGTTTTGTTTCTCTCTTCCTCCAATAATGCAGTTTTTTTTTTCATACTCGCTAGGTTGTTGTTTATTTGAAATCTATAGAAACACATCTGGTGCGGATAAGAATACCTGCACAAACTATTATTACAAACTGTCAAAAATATTAAAGAACTAAAAGGGAATGCAAATATTTTTATCAATAGGCTCCAACAAAGATCTTCGTTCATACTAATAACAAAGAATTACGGAAATAATTAATTCTATTACAACGCTCGGCAATAAACAAATACCAAAACTTCCCGAGTTGCCGTGAGGTCCATAACATCTGGCTACTTTCTAAAATGCTTACTATACAAATGGCACCTATTTCTTTCCCAAGATCTTAAATAACACGTGCCTAGAACTATCTTTAATCTAAAGCTAAAAACATGGGATTGGCCGTTTTGCACATTCAGATGAAATTTAAAATTCACAACACAAAACTTTCTCGCCCGGCGAATGAAACACAAACAAAAACATTAATTATTATTCCCTGTTTTGACATTGACAATTGGTTGCCATAGCAAAAAAGTCGCAATCGCTTTAACTTAAATAGTGAAAATAATTGTTTCGCTTTGTATTTTGGTGAAAAAATACATTTAGAGAACTGATTATCATTTATATTACTACGAATAATAGTTTTCAACGTGTTTATATAAACTTTTTTGTGGTTTATTATCAACTGTTTTTAAATGTGGCTACACCAAGGCTTTATCGATATGAAATCGATAAGACGATCTGGAGATGCTTCGCCCTACGGTTACTTAAACCTGTCGTTTGCTAACGAACCCTTAAATTGTGTCTCTGGGATACACCGTTGATTAATTTATTTAAGGCTACTTAGTTAAGTAATCGTTAGGACTAATTTAATGTACCTTTCTGAGTGTGGCTGTAATAAGTTAACATTTTATTAATTTAGGTATGCAAGAGAACATTTACAAAAAAAGTTTTTTTTTTGAATAAATAGTCGGCCATTTTAAAGTTGCCCGGGTCTAAAGATTCGGAGCTCTCTGTCCCGTGTTTATTTTTACAAGAGCAGCCTGTCGATGCGCAACATATGTCGATCGGGACTCTTAACTTTATTTATGGGATTTTAATGACCACCCCATCAACGGTAGCCCCTTAGCCCCCCAGTTTTGATGTCACGGAAGTACCGCTTGACCAATTGTTGCGTAGTTCTTTTTTTAAACATAGAAAAAGAATCGGTTGTATTTTTTTGTGGTCGATTTGAGCAGTTTCAGTGGTATGTATTGTTTATGGTTTGGAATAGAAAAAAAAACCCAAAAAAATTGCGATGCATTTTGTTTTTTTGTTTGTATGCCAACATTTGTGACTTGAATTACAACTAGGCTTAGGGAGTAGTATATAAATGTAGATTCTGGTTCCCTATATTATTATTAACAACTTTATTATTAACACATTGACAGAAGATTACGTAATCCATGATGGAATTTTTCGAAATTATAACTCATGTTACTGAAATAATGAATGGTCGCAGTTTTAATACTACTTGTCATGGTTACATTTATGCGGTGTGTCTGTAAAACAACAACAAAATAGATTTGAACGGACTCAAAGAATAATGGTGCCGTGTCTAGTACGTGTTTCAAAAAGCAATGTTTTTTTGTTCACCGTACTCGATCAAACTGGTTAAGGAACCTTATAAATTGGAATTAAACCATAAAGGTTACATAGTTGTAAAAATACAGTGTATATTTTATTCGACTTAATTTTTTTTAGTCTGGCAACAATTTGTTACTGTCAAACTTTTAAGAATGTCGCATCTGCTTTTTAAACGTTGAAATTAAAATTGGGCTAAAATGATTGGCACGAGAATTATTTGGAATTCGAACATGGCACACTTTTTGTTTCTTGAAATCGTTGCGTCATTCCACTCGTGATATTTATTTTAAAATTTGAATTATTTTATAACATCGGGAGCAACTTAGAATTTAAAAAAAAATGAGATGGCTTGCTAACAATACTCGATTTTGGAGTCGCGTCAAATGACATGGATTGAATTAAAATCTTAATCGTAGGTGCATACCTATAATTTAAAAATGTATCCAAAAATCTTCCTTGATGGTAATAGCTGATACAATTATACTAATTAATCGGAAAGAACAAAACAAAACCTCTTTACCAGTAGACCGTGACTACAGGAATTTATGTAAAGCGCAGGGACAGCAAATTGTAGATAGTAATAAATCCGTTTAACAAAAGTGATGACTATTTATAACAATAAAAAATCAAACGGTTCAATAATCAAGAAAGCTAGATTTAGACGTCAGCACATCAAGCTAACCCAAACTGTCAAATTTTCCCAATTGAACATGAACCTTATTCATTTGAAATTAAGTTTAAAATCGATCAAATAAATTTGACACATTGGAGTAGCTTGATGTGCTGGCGTATGCACCTACTCTTTAGAGGAAACTTCTCTAAATCAGTCAGTAATTGTCCCACTGTAGGGCAACGGCCTCTTCTCATTCAAAAAAGGAACGACTACTGACACAACGCTTACTTAAACTTAGGTTTCGGACGAGGTGAATGGTCCACACAGTATTGACTGTCCAAATATCTAATAGAACGATTTTTGACAACTTAATGTCAAAAACTTTTTAAAATGTCAGATTTTCATGATGGCCATTGGTTGTAATTTGACAGCTAGAAAACCGTAGCCTTACTCACTGAGTGCTGCCCCTTCCAGAAAATAATGAATTTTCTAAAAGTACAAGAACAGCCAAGGTCTCTACCTAACTAAAGACAAACCATACCCAACAATTCTATTATAACCAAAGCCACTGCAATCCGCATAATTACTAGACCAAGCCTTGACAGCGAAGCGGAAAAATTAATTCGTATCCCCATATTTTAGTTCTAGGTAAAAATATAATGACACGGCGCGGCACAAAAGAAAAAAAAAAAACCACGACCATTGACAATTGCTATGGACAATGTGAATGCACATCAATTATTATTTTAAAATAACAGTTTTGTCCGTACAAAATTTATTTACGCACCGCTGCGCTCGCGTCTGTGGGTGTACCTGTGTGTGTTTGATGTGTGTGCGTTGTGTGTGTGCGTTCAAATATAGGATGTTCGCAAGCCGTTGATGATTGATTAATTACGTGTGCCTGTGTGCTTTCTAAATTTATTTTGTTTATAGGACGTTTTTTTGATTTATTGGTGTGCTTTTATTTCGTTTTGATTTTTAGCTATATTTTTAAGTTATTTTTATTCATTTGCAACATCGTAAATTAATAGTTACTATTTCGCTAGTCCCTATTTGCACAACACAAAACATTATTAAGGGGTATATTAATAAGCGTAATTTTAAATTAAGAGATGTTCAAACTTCCAAAATACATATATGGTTAAACAGTCGCTAACCATTACTCAACTTTAAGCAACGTTTATAAATAAACATGCACATTACAATATAGCCTAGCTAATAAAACTAGGAAAATCTGCTAGGCCCTAGCAGATTTCCACTACTTTTCCTAGTTTTCTTCCATATTTTCGCCGGCCAGTTTCATTTTCAACATTTAACATGATTCAGTGATTTATACAGTAATTTCATTGGTATTCAATAACCTATCACGGTCTAACCGTTTACCCTCTTATTTATAAACTTTGCTTAGAGTTAAGTAGTGATTAGCGACTGTTTAACCTTACATTTTTGACGTTTAAACATCCCTTAGCAACGTTTTTAATTAAGATGGCTAATATTTTATGCATAAATAGATATTCCTTCCAAGTGTAAATAATCACATTATTTGCACCTTGTAAGCCCTGTAGACTGTAGATTTGCAAATATATATTTTTTAAATACATTTTCTATTTTATTAAGTATCTGGTCCCTGTTGATAGGCCTACAGTGTCCTCCTAAGTATATCTTTTAACAATTACCTACTTTAAAGTGTAACCGTTTCTTGCAGGCTCTTCTCCATAGGAAACAAACAATTTGAACCGTGCACCTAGCTTCTGACGTTTCATACGTGCCCATGTCGGTTTATGTGAAATAAAATATTGTGATTTTGAAGAAATTCGTACATAAAAGGAAGTCTAATGTATTCAGCAGAATATCTACCAAAATAACCTTCTATCAATCATAAAACAAAACTAAAGAATGATTAAGTCATAAACAACAAAAGCATCATGCTGTATACACGTCGTGTTTATGCACATCAATTACGGAGGCAGCCCGCGGAACGCACGGCCGGGGAACATTCGGAGGTCAATACAAGCCACTAACGTACTAAAACATATTAAATAAACATTATTTTGCAATATTTTTTGAGTTAACACCATCTGTTTTTGTGCTAGACTAAGTCCTGCGCAGGAACTATAAGAACATGATCTATGGCTCTAAACCTAAATCTTCAATTCAGCTAATACGCGGCTGGCTAAGACCGTTCCAGGGCTTGAATTTACTATGACCACTTAACGATTCCTTACTTCGAAACCACGTCAATTCGTTAGATCACACACTAATTCGGCTAATTTCGTATTAATAATATCGACAAATTGTCTTGGAACATCAGAATATGACATTTCAATTCCTTACATTTTTTTTTTGTTTGTGTGGGAAATCATCAAATAACTTCTCCCGCTCTGGGTGGAGCAGGAAGGCGTGTCAGACTTTTACTGACTAAAACCCACCCGTGTTCCCTCAGTAGCCTCTGCGATGCCAGGGGCTGCGGTATCTCTTTCGAACAAACCCGCACCCCTGGCAGTTTATTCCTTACCGTTACATTGGTATAGCTACAAAACACGATATTGACGTAGTTTGAACGTAGTAAAATTCCGCGGGGAATCATTATAACCATACAGAATTGGGGCCCAAACCGTTGAAGAGTCCAACTTAGCCTTGGAAAAAGCATGTTGAACTACACAAGTGTAAATTATTGTTGACGAAATACCTCGTGCGAAAATTCTACTAAATTTGCCCCTCGAGCAAAAGGAGTATTGTAAGAATCATAGCAAAAGGCGTTCTGTAGTTTCTGCTTCCAAAGAAAGCGTGAGTTTTAGTACCTATGTATTGTACCTCGCTTAAATATGACTTTTTGTTCTAAATATGCTGAACCTAAAATTGTCTTGCAGCTCCTTGTGTAAAAGTTTATGGAGCTGATTTAGTGCTGTAGACAAAATTATCTATTCCTATGGGCTTAGCAAGACGTTTTCTATTTCTACGAAGAATAGACAGTGCTGTTTCAATACAAAGTGACATTTCGTCGCTCCATTTTTGACATCACACCGTAGATATCCTACTACAATCTGTCATTTTGTCTTTCGTTTCTAACGATCTTTGTCTAGTCCTTATAAATGTAGACTATTTCAGAAGAATACTTCTTCCCAAACTGTCAAAATCACACTGACAACAAACTTTCTACTCGACGGCTACAAAGTACATACGATTATCTACAAAATCATGATTCGTTTAGAACGCATAACTGTGATAATTAATAGAAAAACATAGCTAACTTCTCCTATTGTACATCATTTAGTTAATAGTCATGTCTATTCTTCCGTCGACAAATCGGTGCTCGTGCTAAGCCTGCAGAAACGAAATTATCTCTTAGATTAATCAAGACAGGGTAGAAGAAAATCTGGCTGGAACACCTGTATCCCAGATACACTGCTTCTATGGCAGCAGCAGGCTTAGTACGAGAACCGTAGAGAAGCGTTCTGTCGACGGAAGAGCAGACAAAAATGACCTTTCCGTGTAGACAATTGACAGTTTTGTACCGAGAAATGTCGACAAGCGATTTCTATTCTACGGTAGAGAAGAAATAGAAAGCGTCTTGCTAAACCTGCAGCAGAGGGTGAAATCGGGCCGTGGATGATGACGATGATAAACTGTCTTTCCATTCAAATTAAATTGCAAACTTAGACCACCATCAATGCCTTAAAAATTACAAAATAAAAACATGAAAAAACAAGTTAAATAACTTAAGATGTTAATTGCAGTAATAACTTTATAAATAATGTAATTATAACATTAATATATTCATATTTTTATTGTCGTTAATAAAACTTAAGTGGTAGGATTAAATTTTTTACAAAACATTAAGTTTAAGCAGTTTTAAAATTATTTAAGAACTAGTTTTAAGGTATACTTATGAATGATAAGCCTTGCCAAAGTTATAAAAAAAAAAAACAGTTAATAGTTGCTTTGATAAAGGTCTGATTTTGCAATATCATCATCTGCCTAGCCTTTTCCCAACTATGTTGGGGTCGGCTTCCAGTCTAACCGGATGCAGCTGAATACTAGTATTTTACATGGAGCGACTGCCTATCTGACCTCCACAACCCAGTTACTGGGTGATACGATACCCCTTGGTAAGACTGGTTGTCAGACTTTCGGGCTTCTGATTGATTTTGCAATATACAGACATATATTTTTTTTCAGGATTAAGTATCACCTTTTTGACACGATTGTGTACAAAATAACAAACTGACATAATTTATTCTTAAGTACTTGTTTTAAGTACCGTATGAACTTTCAGAAAAAAATCGTGAAAAGATTTTATTTTGATTTCATTTATTTGTGTAGAATAATTTAAGGATCGAATGTAAATAGCCTGTTTGATCCCACTGCTGGACAAAGGCTTCCCCCTCCCTTCCGAACTATTCTGTCTTTTATTTAGGTATTTAGAGCAGACAGATTAAATTAAAAAAACAACATTTGCGAGTGCAACTTAAAATAAATACACTAAATCAAAACATTTAGCATTAAATAAATCATGCCAACAACCAGCCAGTTAAAAATTTACCAAAAACAATACTCTGTAAATAGATAAAAATAATTAATTATTACACTTTTAAAAGTAGTGTTTAAGCATTATAATTGCTATTATTACGGTGTATAAGATTGATATCAGCTTTTAGCTGGTAAATGCCTAATTGTGTTTGAGTGTCAAGTTTTATAATGTATTTAGTGCAAAATTTTGCATAATCAGCGGGGCGTGTAGGAATTTAAACCGTTGGCTTTGTGCTACTGTTAAAATTACTATCGTTTTACCCTCTTACTTACAAACATGGAATAAAGTTATGCGAGAGCAGTGGTGGCCCAGTGATTACGGCCGCGACTTACGAGTTGTAGGTCGTGAGTTCGAACCTAGACAGGCGCTTTACTTTTTGTGAATTATTTCATCACTATTGCTCTCAAAACGGTGAAGGAAAACATCGTGAGGAAACCGGCATGTCCTAGAACCAAAAATTCAATGACATGTGACATCTACCAACCCGCACTGGGCCCGCGTGGTGGATTACGGCCCAATCCCTCTCACCGAGAGGAGGCCTGTGTCCCAGCAGTGGGAACATTATAGGCTGATCGTGATGATGATGAAAGTTATGCCAGGAATATCAAAAAATTTCATAGGTTTAAATAATTACCATACATTTTCATAGGTTCAAACTTGGAATAACTTTATTCTGTGTTTATTTGTAAGAGGAGTAGAATTTTGTGAGTTTATAGGTACATTGGGTTATGGCTAAGCAATAACAGCCACACTGGTCGGTCGATTAAGTTAAGCTACGCTTACCGTAGTTGGTCCGTGAATCTCTCCATACCAAGACCCACCGTGTCTTAGAAAGCATGTTAAGCTGACATTCGTGGTCCCGACTGTCATTCGTGGATCTTTAGAAGTCGTTACGGGTGACAACCCGAGATACTGAGTAAAATAATACCCTTAGGTAAGACTGATTGGCAGACTTACCTAAGGTCTTCAGTTTTACCCAGTATCTGGGTTGTGGACATTAGATAGGTAGTCGCTCCATGTAAAGTACTGGTATTCATCTTCATTAGGTTAGACTGGAAGCCGACCCCAACATAGTTAGATAGACATATAATAATGAAACCACCTGTCGCACTTAAGGTGACACTTGTCCACATTTTTTCCATACAAAATTCGGGAGGGTTTTACTCCACTGTTTGACTATGTACATCAAAAATTAAACATGGTATGGTTTTTTCTCATTATTAATATTGTCTGTACGGAAACAGAATACTAAAATAAGAAGCCATTAAAAAGTTATGAGCCAACAAAGATTCGTTTTTCTTGCTAATTTAACCTAACTTTGGGCATGTTTAAGTAATAAAAGGAGAGTAAAATCTCGAAAACCAAGTCGGTACCGACAAAGCTCAATTATCGAAAAGTTCAATAAACTTAATTGGTCATTGATTTATGAAGTGCATTTTTCAGAAAACCCGATCTTCCGAAGGACTTTTCTTATTTTTTTTCGCGCCTGTTTTACTATAACTGATCCTGCAGCTCACTCAATAATGTTGTGCGTGTAGCGTCTAACTGCTCATCACTGATACTACCTCTGTCGGGTCTGTGTAGCCTGGTGAGACACCGTGGTTTTTAGCCAGGCCCACCAGTGAGTTCGAGCCCGCGACTAGTGTACCCTTAACACCAGCACTCACATTTGTACAAATGCAATTCCATTGGTCAATATAATTTGACATTATTGCTAATGTCAATTTAAATTGCTCAGATTGGTTGTCCTAATGTTGTGCGAAAGTGCTGCCATCTGCTTTAATTTAAATTGCATTCGATATTTTAAGCGACCTTAGAGGTTGCATCATGGTTTCAAAACTATTTGGTGTTCCAACTTCAACCTTGAGTATAAAAAAAATCCACACATAATTTAGCAAAGGTTGCAAAAGTTTTTAAAATGACACAACATTTTTTTTATCATGTCTTGCAATGAATTTAAAAAATAACACGCGATGTAAGTTATTCAACTAATTTTGTATTGTTTCAGATAAAAAAACGAAACAGATTAAAATAATACAAGTGTTTTACTAAATATTAATGGTTACAATTGTCTGTTGTTTTATAAATAAATGGTTTATTTTATTTTATGTTTAAAAGACGTGTATTCTTAAGTTACGAGTAATACGTAAGAATGACAGATGCTCGTATTAGATATTTACATAATCTGTAAGGCCAATCTGCTAGGGTGCCTAGGAATAAGTTTGACAAGGAGATATTCTTGTTATTTTTATGTAAGTGTTAAACACACTTAAAAATAATATAGTTTACTTACAAGCTGTAAAACGACCTGCTACGATCCGTACATATTCCTTTTGCCTCGTTTACGTCGATACTTACATCAGGCTTAGCACGAGCACCGATTTGTCGACGGAAGAATAGACATGACTATTAACTAAATGATGTACAATGGGATAACATAGCTATGTTGTTCTATTAATTGTCACAGTTATGCGTTCTAAACGAATCATGATTTTGTAGATAATCGTAAACAGGAAAAGTTGTTATCCAGTGCGCAAATTTTTACCATGAATTCAGCATATCATTCTAGAAAAAGAAATCAGCTGTTCCATACATTTTGACCGCGTAGGTATTGCACTATTCTATGAAACAGCTGTTTTTTTTGTATAACCGGCGTAAAATTTCTGCGCTAGGGGCTCTAGAATGATATGCTGAATTAATGGTTAAAATTTGTGCACTGGATAAAAACTTATCCTGTATACTTTGTGGCCGTCGAGTAGAAAGTTTTGTTGTCAGTGTGATTTTGACAGTTAGGGAAGAAATATTCTTTTGAAATAGTCTACATTTATAAGGACCTAGACAAATATCGTTAGAAACGAAAGACTAAATAACAGATAGTAGGATATCTACGGTGCGATGTCAAAAATGTAGGAATGAAATATTACTTTGTATTGAAAAAGCACTGTCTATTCTTCGTAGAAATACAAAGGCCCGCAAGTCATACACGCACTTTTCTGAAGAACATCACACAACAAGTTCGCTGTATGTCTTGCTAGGGCTTCGTTTGATACTACCGTCTTGTATGAACAGTTTCAGTTAAAACATATAAAGATTCTCCCATAGTTTATCATTTTTGTTTTCCTAAAATTATGTATGTAAGTTTTGCTTTTGTAAAATAATACAATCAAAAAATGAAACTCACATAGCTGTTACACATGCCATTGAAGCCTCTCTTAAATTACTATTTATCTTACCACCAGCCATAAACAAATTTACGACCCATATAATGAAATCAAAACTATAAATTAATTAATTTGATCAGTCGACTGTGTGGTCGTTGGGACTTACAATCACTCATACACCAAGAAAACTAGTTTACACACACACACACACCCCACACCTTTCGTGCATACACCCACACAGCTGTCAAAACGCACACAAACACGCCTAAGATATGCATCGACCTACCAAGTAATTATATGTTTGTAAACAACTCGAATAGCTGTAAGTATGTATGATATAGTGCTGGGCACATCGAGTCGAAACGTCACGGTTTTTTAATTTATAGGGTAAAGTAAAATGGAGGGCACTTGAGAGCTAACGGCTGTCATGTCAATTGTGACAGATGTCACGGGTGGTTGACGTTTGAGTTTGACAGTTCGTTTTTTTGGAGATATTGGTCCTTTGTTTCGCTTGTGATCTTGTCTTGGTGGATTGAGGGGTTATTTTACTGTAGAGAGTAATCAATATTTATTTTGGGAGTTTAGGCAATCGACAACACGCGGCTCGTAAAATACTGTTATTTTGCTTCTTGAACGAAAAACTCAAAAAAATTAAGCTTCTTGCTTCCAAAAATGAACAGTTATCTTTATCTAATATTCCTGCCCTACATTTGCTACCGATATTTTAAAAAGTAATTCCGAATCATCGATAACCACTGACGACCTGATCGCATCACTACGCCAACGGACAGTTCTCCTCACGTAGACAGACAGTGTTATCACAATAATGACAGATCTCAACTCGAGACCGCGGTACGTGAGGCAAAAATACCGCAACTTCTACCCGGTACTTTTCAGTGACAATTATAGCACAACAAATAAATTCAAACCTTAAAACGAAGGAAATAAGGTGCGTTCTGTGAAGGACTGACCGTTTTGGGTTATGGCGTGACGAAATGACAGATGGAAATCGATTTTTGTATTTGGAATTTTGTAATATCATTTTTATTTCATATTCTGTTCCGTTTTTTGAATAAAAACTTTTTTGTACGACCAGTATTTTTGTCGTTCAATTTTGGAAAGCTCTCCGATCTTTTTCAACACGAAGAGGCTCCACAGAATGGCTTATCTAAGAGTCTTGGCTTAGCGACATAACATTACTCCGTATTACTAGGAATTACAGTTATTTTTCCGACATGTAAATGGAAGTGCACATAGATACTTATCAAGTTTCTGGACTTGAAGACGAACTTGTTCATCAATAGACGAGTACACCGGTACTTATAAGGCAAAATCTTCTTTTATTTTGGCTTTGCCCACTAACGTTTAGTGTACCTAGTCCATCTTTAGCTTAGCACACAAAAACAATAATTATAACAATGAAAACTGAAGAATTATACAAAAATGCTTAAAGTCAACATGAGCTTATTACTTATACATCAATCAAAAGAAAATTATATATCAATCAAAAGAAAATCGTGTCTAGGTTGACCACTTCTGAATAAAATTGAATACTTATGAATTCTACGTACGCGATCGCCACTCCAGAACCTTTCGGCCCATCGTCCATCTGTTCTGCGAGCAATATACAGCCTATATTGCTTACAGAAGGGTTCTGGAGTGTCGGCTACGTAGCAGAAGACATAGCGTTGGGAGGCCTCTTACAAGGTAGACCGATGACCTCGTAAAGGCCGTAAGAATCCGCTGTATGTGAAAAGCATAGAACTGGACGAAGTTATAGTACTTGGGGGAGGCCTATGTCCAGCAGTGGACGTCTTTCAGCTCAAAGGAAAAGTCTTCCAAGTTCAATATGCGGACGAATGTAAATATTTATGTGGGCAGCTTATTCGATTTAAATATTTACTAGACTACACTCAAATCATGATATATCTAGAGCAATTTATGTCAGAGCTAAGGAGACCCTAGATTGTTATGATGGTATCTGTTCTCGAAAGGATACTGCAAATTCACTTAACCAATCATAACGATGTTGATGACGGCTATATGGAAAAATACTACAGTATATTATCATATTTGTAGTCCATTGCTGAATATAGGGCATTCTAGTGACCGGGGTTATGTACAGATATAGGTGGATTCCTAAAAATAAGATTTGCAATCTCAGTTCTTTATCGCTATGATCCTATTATTTACTAAATTATGTTGTTAACCGGATGCAATTGAATACCAGTATTTTAAATAGAGCGACTGCGTATCTGATCTCTATAACTCCGTTACTGGGTAATACGATAGCCCTTGTTTAAGAGTAAGACTTTTGTCAGTATTTCGAGATTCTGACTAGCCATAAACAACTATCAAATATTCACGAATGACAGCCGGGATCGATATGTCAAATGTCTTATGCCAAAAAACTGTGTGTTAGAAAAATGTTCTTGTAAATTATTTTTTCTGATTAAAAAACTGGTCGTATACCTACGTATGTGTTTAGATACAGAAATAAGTAAATAAAACAAGTAATACAACACATTTTCTTAACATTACTCACGGTTTTCCTTCGGACAATCTACGAACATCAATCATAGGTACCAGGCGTTCATAATGAGCGAAGAGGTACAATCACAATCATTTTTCATGGCCTTGTGTGCGTGTGTATAAAATTGATGTCTGTGATTTTGTTTTTAAATAATAAGTACGTGTTGGTATTTTTGTTAAGTTGAAAATGTATAGAAATATTTTTGTATTTTTAATTTTAATAAATTTATTTTGATGCAAGAATAATTATTATAATCTTATTGATTATAATATTCAATATTACACCTGCTGTTTAGCATAAATACGTCTCATGAGAAAGGTTAATCCGTACTGGGTTAAATATTCAAACCAGAAACCTCGTGAATTTTCCTAATTAGCCCATAATTTTATTGAGGAAATCTTGCTAATTAATCATGCAGTGTCATCTAGCGGTGATAGGCAGTAACTAATGAATTATTAATATGACTTCAATATTCAAGAATTTCAGATTTTGTACAACTACTAGCGTCGACGACTTCTGCCCACGAACTTCGTCCGTCTGTAATTTCTTGTTTAAACATAAAATAAATAAATCATTTAGCAGCGCATCGCCATTTTTCACGATATTTCTTGCTTTTCTACTCTTAGTGTTCTTTCTTACTTTATTTCCTATTTGTCGGGTACTAAAGTTAGTAGCGTGATGTTATAACCTAAAAAACCTTCTTCAATAATTTCGCTAACAAATGCAAATTCAAATCCCACTGCAGTTTCC